>OX375880.1:53257282-54002282 GCA_947359465.1 Metellina segmentata
TTTACATTATTTATTTTTTTTAAATAACTAATGAATTTAGTTTAATCTGTATGAAATAAGAGAGTGTTTATATCACGCACAAAAAAAATTAAGGTCTAAAAACAGTCACAAATATTTGTAAATGCTCATTTGTCATGGTTGCAATTCGATCGGTTTCTATGTCAGAAGAAAATAAAGATCCCATGTGTGAGCTGGGGACTGTCTTAAAATGAGAAGGGATGGGTTTAGAGGAAAAGATAGTTTCTTGCGTGACTTCTTATCTATTAGGTTAGATTCCGGGACGTATTCAACAGAAATGCCAATGGAGATCAAACCCTCTTCAAAGTATATTTTGCTTTTAAAACTATTTAAAACCCGGATGGAGTCAGTTTAGCGTAAGTTTAGTTAATCATAAAGTAAACCATACTTCAAGAGAGAAGATTGGGTCACCTCGAAAGGATTTTCTGAATACGTACCTGCACCTAAATTTTTATCCTTATAAATAAAAATTTATCCAATAATTTAAATTTGTATCATGCTTGTGAAGAAAATAATGTTTCTAGCAATACCTTTTAATTTAGAAGGTGACGATATAGATGTATTTCAATCTACAAATGAAGAAAAGTACGAACGTAAGTAACTTTTGAAATCTTTATTTTTGTTAAGTAAAATATTTCGAGTTTAAAATTTACTGACTTAATTGGACTGACAAGCTTTACTAAAAACATATGCTGTTGTGTGCAGTTCCATGTTCAATTCACACACATCACGTTTAACTACTTGTCCTGCTGCTTTTAAATGCACTCGGGGGCACACTTTTAGGTGAGTACGGATATCACCCAAAAGTCTATGACAAGATACCCAAGTGATCTGTTGGCTCTTCTGTTTTATTCTCGTCTAGCCTTCTCTTTATGTTTCCTTTATTTCACCTTCATTGTTATCCTTTTTTTCTCACAACTTGATTAAATATATCCCTTGTGCCATATAACTGAAAGCGAGCCAACCTAACTGCTTTTGAACTCACGGTTTAAAGGTCTTTTAAAACCACGATTTTAGGCTTAATAGATGTTATTGCTTCTACTCCTCCATCAAATCCGGTTTTCTTCTTAAATGCCACTATCTTTTTTAATTAATAGTGTCTTTATCTTTCATGACTTGTATCTCACATCATTCTTAAAATATTACAAAAATAATAATAAATTTGACGCTCTGCTAACTAACTTGTTTTTTTTATCTCAATTTGTTTATTACTTGTACTTTCATGAAGTTGATCAACCTGTTTTAGTTTACAATTTACTGTTTTCATGATCAACATATTTTAAATGCACGAACCAATGTATAAATTTAGGTTTTTTTTCCATTAATTTGAATTTGAAACTTTGACTCGTCATTCTAAATTACTGCTACTTGTACTATCATTCTTATATTACTCTAGTTTCCTATTTTCATCTTATTTATGCGTGTGTTGACCGATTTTCGACCTTGGGACCAAGACCTCAAAACATTTTCGTAAATCTCAGGCACAAGGTCAAATATAGTTTTTAATTACTTACTTTGGAATAATAGTATGAGACACTCCAATTATAATGAACTTAAAAATACTTCTTATTATAGTTAATTTTCTTGTATGAGTCTTTTGATGTTTGAAAACTTGAAATCCAAACTTGATTAGTATGAGCAAAATTTATATTTCTTATACAATAACAAAAGTAACAGCAAATTAGTGAAATAATTTTTTGGGCAAAGTTGAACCATTATACGGTTCAGCGATTTTAAAACTGCCAAATTAAATCATAAAAATTGAATATCAAATATTTTTCTGTATTGCAGAGATGAATAATGAAGAATATAACGACATAGGAGAAATGTATGATAATTACTTTGATGAGGATGTCGGGAAAGGTTAGCTTGCATTTTAGATATTTAGTTATTTGTAACCTATTATAAACCCACTCAAAAATATCCGCTAGAAAATATTAATTTGTTTTTCATATGAGAAGGGGTTTTTTCCATTAACATCTTTAAGTGTTTAGAAGCCCGATAAAATACAAAACTAGGTAAAAGCTCTCTTTGTTTAACAAATTCCCAGATTAATATTTATGCAACCAGTTTTTTCACAGTTAAAATTAATTTAGAATGCTGAACAGGAAATGTGTCATTAATTATTATTTTTCCCCTTTACTGTCATTTATCCTATCTGTTGTAGCTCTTAGTATTAAAACATTCCTTTCTCTTTTATTGTCTAGTCATCTGATCGTGACTCAAAATTGAGAGATGTTGTCATCGGATCTTTTCCTTCGGGATTGATTTCGGACATTCGCCAATAGTGCATTGTTTTGTTCCATCGAAAGAGAGACAAAATATTATCTGTTGATCTGGCGTTTAGAAAAATCAAATAACACGTGAAAGTTTAATTGATCTAACAAAAAAAACACTGATTTTCACAGTGCAAACAAGGAATTCCCCCAGAAATAGGTGAAATTTTACTTTTACATTGACTCGTCCAACATTCAAGAAATGTTGATGTGGAGCGTCCGATACAAGAGTATGTAGACATGTCTTCTTACCCTGTATCTTACTAGTGTTTTAGCTCTAGTGCCATCACCTTTATTATCCCCGATAACTAATTGAAAAATAAGTAAATTGTTCGAAATTGAATTTCAGAACAGTCACCTACTGAACTGCAAAAAACACTAGGTTATATAATTGGAATTTTAAAATATTATATTTAGTATTGCATTATTTTATCTTAGGCATTGCATATAATAATTCATCCTAATCAAAATTATTTTTTGTAAGATCGTGATCCTAATCACCACCGCTATGAAGATTATGAAGTTTTAGAACATTTTACTTATCCAACAAATGAAAACAATACATATGGAGACGAAAAGCATTATTGGAATTGTAAGTATTTTTTCATTTTTTTTATCCCAGTTTATTTGGTGAATTTCTTCTTTTAAAGGCTTTTGAAACAGCAAAATGTATAGCAATTAAGTTAGAAGAATGGCTAAAAATAAATGACCTTAGAATTCCCAATTCAAAAGAAATGCATTTAAATTTCTTTAGACAAACGAAAATTCATTTAATCCCGAAACTCTCATTGGATTATTTTTTGGCTACATCACTGAAATAAGGAAAGCATGCACAATATTAAATAATTTTACTTAGTGTAATACAACGACGCGCCAGTGACTGTAACATGTTTAACATGTGCTATTTGGAACTTTTACTTTGGGATTGATCCCCGACTGTTGACATTATCCTATTGTGTTGCTCCACAGTGACACATTAATTAAATATCTACATACCAAAGTAACGTATGCTACTATTAAAGGAGTTTATTTATATTACTTTGAAACCGGTTACCTTAACGTTTCAAGCGTTTTCAACGGGATATCTCGTCTATAAAGATCTGATCAATTTTGCTAATGAGGAGGTATCTCGTCCGTAAAGATCTGACCGATTTTGCTAATGATGAGATATCTCTGAAATGACAATACAATTCCGAATTAAAAAGAAATTGCTTTTTATTAATGGTGACGAAATCAAGATAAGTTCATCAGTTCAGTTTTTCTAATGATGAGATAATTCATCCATCAAGATCTGATAAATTTTGCTAATAAGAAGGTATCTCGTCCATAAATATTTGGCCAATTTTGCTAATGAGGAGTTATCTAGTCCGTAAAGATCTGATCAATTTTGTTAATGAAGATGTATCTCCTCGGTAAAGATCTGAACAATTTTGCTAATGAGGAGGTATCTCGTCCATAAAGATATGATCAATTTTGCTAATGGCGGGGTATGTTGTCCATGAAGATCTAACCAATTTTGCTAATGATGAAATATATTGTCATCAGAAATGCCAATTGAATTCCGAACTATGAAGATATTGCCTTTCATCAATGATGACGAGATCAAGAGAAGTTCATCAGTTCAGTTTTCTAATGATGATATAATTTGTCCATCAAGATCTGGTCAATTTTGCTACTGACGAGATGCCTTGTAGGAGGGTTAAATCACATTTACCTTTGATACGTTTGAAATTATTGTTCTGATAAATTATATTTCGTAGTGATTATATGTTAGAATTTTATGTCAACTGGGAAAGAATCTTTAATAAGTTCTGTGAAAAATACAAGGACATACAATACAATATCAGTATAACGTAACAAAATAGAGTTAGATTTAAGTTGAATTACTAATATGTTAAGAGTTTCTGTGTATTGTGTTGGTAATGATAGCCTTACAACTGTTATTCAAAACATTTCCAACAATTATTATTTTAGTGGACAAATTTACCGCTTCCCACACTTCCGAAAAGATTACAGATAAAACATTATCTACATTGGGTTATGAAACCGAGACCTCTACAACTCCTATCATCAAGAGCAGTCCGATCGACTTATACGAAAATGAATCGATTGAAATCAATGATATAATGATAGGCGAGCATAGAATCGGCCGACGCTGTAAGTAGTTACAATTTTTCTCTATTTTGTTTTATTAATGAATGAATTGTGCAAAACTAAATTTCAGGACTTCAATCTTTCCCTACAACTCCTTAAGTTATAAAAGATTATGTTTCTTTTCACAAAGTGGGAAAATACACTACCCTACAATAATGGACCCGGACAGCAAGATGTGTTGGTTGTACCGTCATATAACAATTCGACGGACAGCTGTTTTAAACTTAAACAATTTATTTAAGTAATTTAAATATGTACAAAGTAAGTTTACAAGTTATAAAATTGGGCACAGCCATCGTCATCGAAAAGCCTGTCTGGAGCCAAGCACCAATGTCTCTCCTCAAAAGAGACGTCTGTCTATCTTCGAATTCAGAATCAGTCTCTCTAAAAGTTCTCAGATCCCCGTTCTCTTGGATCTGCAGAAACGCAGCTGCAAATGGGGGGGGGATTCCGAGCCCTTGCAAGAGATGTTGAAGGTCCTCAACAGAACTGAAGACACCCCCACGCAGATGCAAAAACCGTCTGTAATTCCGACTTGAGTTCACAAATTTAATCTCCATTCCAGACATGGGATTAGGGAACCGACGGAACTCCAGCTGTGTCGATGGGAAAATCGTTCCTGAAAACCCACAGAACGGTTTATCGCATCCCTGAATTCAATTGACAGACAGAAGAGGGAGGAAAGGGGCTGACCGCCAGGCCGCTGATTAGAAAAACTCTCTTTCGGTACTTTGTCACAAACACACGTGCAACCACTGCAGTTGTTGTTGTCACCTTCTGGATATTGATGCACATTCCCAGCGCCCACGTGTTAGAGAAAAAGGGTCGGCTAGTACAATATGGTACGTGGTATAAGGTAAATAATACATGCTTTAATAAGGGATGGTCCCCCACGTGCTTCAATTACACTAGCAAGCCTTCTGGGCATACTTTCAACAAAGTTTTGATACACAGCTATGGGTACAAATTTTCTACGGGGTTTAATTCGGGACTTTGAGCAGGCCAGGGAAGACGTTTTACATCATTATCTTGATGCCACTGCTCGAGAGAGGTTTCAACGTGACATGGAGCGTTGTCGTCCTGGAAGTAACATTCTTCTATTCCATAAAATTGCCAGAATAGGAAGAATCTGATTGTCCAAAATGTTCATTTAGGCGACGGCGTTCAATTGACCAGGAACAACATGCAAAGGTGCCAGGCCATACCACGAAAAACACCCCAAAACAAGTAATCGGATTTTATGCAAATCCCCTGGCGTCCGGTCGTTTATTGTAGGATAGTGTGCGTTTGTTTGCTTTTCTTCCAAATGTTTTAAACACCCCATGCCTAAATTTCTCCCATCAAGATGTCTCAAACTTTCGTGTAAAAACGTTAAAAAGAAGTAGGAAACATAAAATTAAATACAAATATTGACGAACAGCTAGAGGTTCAAGCTCAACAAGGCTGGTCCTTTGTTTATGAATTCCCCAATTCCCACTGACTATCCAATTGTATCTTAAATTCGTACACTCCCTTTGAATTAACATGTGTCTTATTCAATTTATACCCATGGCCCCTTGTTCTACTATCCCTAAAGAAATTTAAGCCCTCTGTGTCCCCTTGTTTTACCAGCTTGAAAAGCTGAATCAAATCCCCCCTCCTTCTTCTTCTTTCCAGTGTATACATGTTTAGCTTACTTAAACGTTCATTATAGTCGAGATTTGCTATACCCTTTATTATTTTTGTAGCTCTGTGCTGAACCCTTTCAATTAAATCTATATCCCTTCTCATATATGGAGCCCAGAATTGTATAGCATATTCTAGATGTGGTCTTACTAAACCCTTATATAACAGCAAGATTATATTCTTAACCCTTGAAGTTACAGTCTTTTTAATGTACCCCATTGGTGCTAAATCTTCCAGGAACACTTTTTTTCGGTCTTCGGGAAGGAAAATATCTTCCGGATTTTTGCGGGGGATAATTTGTGAAGTAACTATCATGCCTTCCTACCAACATTTCCGGATATATTCCGGACAGTAATGGTATTTTCTTTAGGGAAAATATTTCCAACTAACGCCAATTCCAAATTATTGGACCATGAAAGAAACCATCTACAACCATGAAAGAAAACCATCGTAATTTTGTGGCTAGATAATCGTAAAACCTTCTTGGGTATCAATTTTCAACTGTTAGTTTTGTATTCATTTGGTACCATTTCTAGTAAAATATTGCCAAATAGGTTTCGCCGAGTTCGAAATACCGCCAAACATAGCACCAGCAAAGGGAGTTGCCTTTTCTATTTTGAACTGCTTTCTTAAAGCTCGACTTGACACATTAATAGCCAATTTAGCTCTTTTAACTATGTTTTTTAAGTAATGTTCTCATAGATTCAATTCAGACGATTCTCGTCGGCTTTTATGTGCTAAAAATCTTCCAGATTTTTTTCGTCGCATGTATGATATTGAAATAATAATATTAAATATATCTCTAATACATAACGACGCAATAAATAAATAGAACTTAAATCATAACTGTAGAAAGTATACTTTTGAAGTATCTGTTTTGTTCCTAATATGTATGTTAAATAATTTTTAACGTATGACAGGGCTTAGGTAAGATGAACGAATTTTATTCTGAGAGCAAATAGTTATTATTTGAGAGGATCTACATACAAAGACTGAAAATAAGATCACCTTATTCCATTATGGTTCTAATCTCAATCGAGTGACCATAATTTTATGACTATAGCAATCTTTGTTAATACAAATCTGCCTTTTAATATAGTCTAGTTACCAGTAACAAATGCAAATAATTGTAATATCATGCTAAAATCGCTGTTTAATAAAAAATCACAAACTGAAGGCAGTTTCTGTTTATAATTTTTTGATAGCATCAGTTTTGAAAAAAAAAAGTTAATTTCTTGAAATGTTCGGCTAAAGACGGTTATTTTAGAAGAACGCCAAAAGAGGTAACGGTGCATTCGAGAATAAAGTGATTTTTCCCGCAAAAACCAGACATAGTTTCCATATTCTTAGAAAACTCGAACAGAAAACAAAAGTTAACCAACTTTATTATTCTAGTATTGCAAAATTTCAGCGCTCTTTCAGTGGAAATTTTATTCTTACTGTAACAAATTTAGTGTTCTCTATTTTTAGCCATTTGCAAAAGGAAATTACTAATATCTACTTTTTGGAAAGAGTTGAAAGTTTACAAGGTCACATAAAAAGTGCATATAAATCATATACATATTGCCATCCAAATATTTTAAGGTTGCTATTCACAATTTTATCATATATTAATTTCGCAATTAATATTGCATGTTGAAATATAACAAAGATGTTAAAATTTTCATGCTCATAATCCAGAAACGGCTGTCAGAAATGAGTTGTAATTCGATACCCAAGCTTAAAATTTTTTATGAATTCCAAATTCGGTAACAAAATTGAATGAAACATTTCAGTAACGGCTGGAATCAATGAGTTGTAAAAGTAATGGACGATGACTAAAAACTTCGATTTTTAAATGTAGATGGTTCACTATTTGATCATAACTTTTAGCCATCAGAGAGAGTTTAAGATGCGTTGCATCTTCTGAAGGGAACATATATCCATTGATACAGATGGTAAAAGTTCAATACAGCACCTAAAATCTTGATTTTATTTTATGGATAGAATTAGTAAAGATATTATGATACGAGTAAGCTATGGCCAAGTTACAGAGAAGTAATTTTAACTTTGCACTGTAAAACCTCGTAACGTCGTGAGAAATGTTTTTGAAGTGTTGCTTTTACTCCATACTACACGAAATAGCTAAGTAACCACATTCTTCTAAAAGTTCCATGGATTATTTCAAACTTTAGAAGGACTTTATTGGTCCTTTTCGTCTAACATTATACTTCGAGGAACTTTTTTATTAGTTTTTTGGAACGCAATTCTGTTGATTCATTCTGTAGAAGAGGATCCATTGGAAAAATATTATTGCTCCTTTTCTTAGAATAGAAATATTTGGAAAGATATTATTACTACTTTTCTTAGAATATAAATATTTGGAAAGATTTTATTGGTCATGAAAGTCATAATTGATTATTGGTTAAGAGTAATGCAGAGAAGACTACGGTTGCAAGTTGGAATCATCAGGGTGAATCCCTCGGAGGGGTATTGTTGATACTCCTGAAATCTTGCAATCTAAACACACATGTCTGCTGAAAACTACTTCAAGGTCTTAATATTACACTTAGATCAATGTTCTAGAGACCTGAGTCTGGGAACTTTGAATTTAGCTTTCTGATATAACCCTAAGTAAACTTCTATTATAACTTAAATTAGCTCAAAATAAATAAGGAAATTTTTTAAATTATAATGCAGGAATATTTTTAAATGCCTTAACTATATCAAAAGACAAAAGTAAATTAACGAAATGTCAAATAAATAAAGAAAAAAAGGAGTACAAATAATAAATGACACTAAATTCTTCATGTACTTTTGATGTAGTAAATTAATTTCCATAAGAAAATTACTTGCATGTAAATAATACCTTTACTTTTAAACATACACGTATGTGTGTGTGATAACTTTCCCTTCTCAAATAAGTTTAAGTTTTTCAATAAAATACATTTTAACATTGTGTTTCATACAACATACTTTACTTAGATTCTCATGTAATTTCTAGAATTTGCGGTAAACACCAAGTTAAAACATAAAAATAAAACCTAAAAGTCAACTTTTATCTTCATTCATAACAAATAAATGTTTTTTGTCCTCATGAGTCTAACCGGGTTTCCTCTACATGTTGAAAATATTTGTTGTTATTGCAATGAAAATATTGCTTACTTGTGTAATAAGAGCTTCTGAAAGCATAGATATTCAAAGTCCATGAAAATGACTTCAATTTAAAATCTGTAGAATACTAATTCATTCATCAAAAAGTAACTGACATTTAAAGTATGCATTTATTTGTATAAATTTAGCAAATGGTTTTCATTTATAGCTGCTGAAAATCAGGCAGATGAAGATTATCCAGATGCTGTTGGTGAGTTTATGTTTTAATATTTGTTGTTCATTTGTTTAATTAAGTATGAGTTTATTTACTTCGAATAAATTAGCATCATTGACTGGAGGTAATTAATTTTTATTTATTCAGCTTTATTCATAACTATAGGTTTGAATATATTTTGTACTATCACTGTTTGTAAAATTAGAATTGTTGTGCCATTTGTATGCACATATTAATTTATTATTTGTACTACTTTTTTCTTTATTTGAGTTTATTTTCCATTTCGTTAATTTACCTTTGTCTTTTGCTATTGTTAAGACATTTTTTTTTTCATTTACAGATGCGGATAAGAGTATGGATGAACTTTTACGTAAGTGAAATACTTTTCATTCAAATAAAGTCACCGAGGAAAAAATTTTATTTCATTAAAAAACTGTATAACACTAATTAATTTCTATCAGAAAATTATTTACTTTTAAAGTCATCCCTTTATTTGTACATAAATTTAGTATATATTTTTATTAGCAATGCTTTTTTTGAATAGATGATGCAGATCCAGATGTAGAGGAAGATTCAATTGCTACTGGTGAGTGAATGTTCAAATACTCGATCACACTTTTATATTTAAAATATTCATGTTTCATAATATATTCATGTTTTTTCAATCTACAGTTACAGAAAATATATACTCAAGCGCAGGGGATAAAATTTTATTTCATTAAAAATCTGTAGAACACTAATCGCATTCGATTCATTTCTACCAGAAAATTATTTATATTCAAAGTTATAATTTTATTTGTACATAAAAATAGTATATATTTTAATTAGCAATGCTTTTCGTCCATAGCTGATGTAGATCCAGATGTAGAGGAAGATTCAATTGCTGCTGGTGAGTGAAAGTTCAAATACTCGTTCACACATATTGTAATGTAGTTGGAGTTTCTTTCACTTTCAATAAACTAACCTCCTTGAAGATAGTTTTATTTTTATTTATTTACCATCCTATTCTATATATTTAAAACTGTTGCTACATTTAGAATTATATTTAAAATAGTTATTACGTTATTTGTTACCAGGTCATTATGTTTATGGTATTATCACATTTTTATCTACAGTTACAGAAAAATAGACTTAAACGCATTGGAAAATTTGTTATTTAATTAAAAATCTGTAGAACACTAATCACATTGGATTAATTTCTATCAGAAAATTATTTGTATTCAAAGCTGTTCTTTTATTTGTACATACATTTAGTACATATTTTTATAAGCAATGCTTTTCATCCATAGCTGATGTAGATCCAGATGTAGAGGACGATTCAATTGGTGCTGGTGAGTGAAAGTTCAAATCATTGTTCACACTTATTGTAATGTAGTTGGAGTTAATTCAATTTAACTAAACTAACATCAATAACTGAGGCTGCTTTATTTTTATTTATGTATCACCGTATTCTATATGTTTCGAACTATTATTAAAATAGCTATATTTCGACTTATATTTAAAATATTTATTACCTTATTTGTTTTCAGGACATAATGCTCATGCTATTATCACCATTCCATTCTTATCTACAGTCAAGCGCCATGAAAAAAAATTATATTTCATTAAAAATCTGTAGACACTAAACGCATTTGATTCATTTCTATCAGATAATTATTTATATGCAATGTCATCTTCTTATTTGTACATACATTTAGTATATATTTTTATTATCAATGTTTTTCGTCCCTAGCTAATGTGGATCCTGATGTAGAGGAAGATTCAATTGCTGCTCGTGAGTAAAAGTTCAAATACTCGTTCACTTATTGTAATGTGGTTGGAGTACATTCACTTCAAATAAACTTACCTCCTTGACTTAGATTGTTTTTATCTTTATTTATTCACAATCTTATTCTATATATTTAAAACTATTGCTACATTTCGAATTATATTTAAAATATGTATTACGTTATTTGTTTCGAGGTCACTATGTTCATGTTATTATCACATTATTATCTGCAGTTGCAGAAATAGACTTAAGTACAGTGGAAAAAATTGATTTCATTAAAAATCTGTAGAACACTAATCGCATTGGATTCATTTTTATCAGTAAATTATTTGTACTAAAAGTTATAATTTTATTTGTACATAAATTTAATATATATTTTTATTATCAATCTTTTCGTCCATATCTCATGTAGATTCAGATGTAGAGGAGGATTCAATTGCTGCTGGTGAGTGAAAGTTCAAATACTCGTTCACTTTTGGTAATGTGGTTAGAGTTCATTCATTTTAAATAAACTTACCTCCTTAACGGAGGTTGTATTAGTTTTATTTATTTACCATATCATTCAATATATACCATATCGTTCAATATAATTATGCGAAATCGTAAATTCCATGCAGTTTCTATGATATTTTTAATTTATCACGCAGTTTAAAAAATTCAAAAATTTAAACATTAAACGTCAACTTTTCAACTAATCCTCTTCACTCATATCACAAAATATTCTTTGTTCACAAGAATCTTCTGTATATTGAAAGGTTTGATCTTACTTCAATAATAATGTTGCTCATTAGAGAGATAAGACTTCGACTATATTTCTAATAGCTTTTACACTTTATCCGTTTTATGGTCATTCTTTTCATACGTTATCATATTATTCCACCTATTTTTACATAAATATGTAGACGCAAGCGCCATGGAAATGGTTTAAATAACTAGAATATTAGAAGCATTTCATTCATTTCTATCAGAAAACTACTTATTGTCAAAGCATATCTTTAGTTGTACATTATTGTAGTAAATTCTTTTCGTTCATAGCTGATTCAGATGAAGATAATCATCCAGCTCTTGGAGGTGAGTAAAATTTTCAATATTCGTTCTGTACTTGTTGTAGTTCATTTAAATTAAATAAACTAACCTCCTTGACTTAGATTTAGTTTTTTATTTGTTTAGCATCGTTATACATATTGTATATACTTCTCACTATCATACCAGATTCAAATTTTCTTGCCATTTATTTTTGAATATTAATTTATTATTAGTGCTACAGTTTAAGTAAACATTTTAGTTTATTTACCTCTTCGTTTGTTTACTTTCGTCTTTAACTATATATAAGATTTTTCTTTTACTTTCTAATTACAGATATGTACAAGAGCCTAAATCATCCACGTAAGTAAAATAATTTTCACTCAAATAAGCTCGAATTTCTGTATTCTTGCAGTTTGTTATGTTTGTGTCATGCTATCTTCCAGAAAATGAAATCCCCAAACAGATACAGCAGCTCTGGTGATTTTTATTCTTAAAAACAAATTTACTTTAAATTAAAACAATTGTAGTTAAGCCTAAGTAAATCTTCAAAAAAAGAACTAGCTGCCTTTCTTTTTAGTATTATTTATGATAGAGAATTTTGATAGTTACTTTTTTAACCTATCACCGCATCTAAAGAACAGACTCATTCAAAATGTCACGACTCGGATACCATTTTGACGGATTATAATCTGTACACGAAACGGCCAGTTAATCGCGTTCATTGAACACAAGATTCACGAATCAAACTTGCTTAATCAGCCCTAATGGTGTAATAATTACCTTATACCTCGCACTACAGCAGGATTCCCGATACGAATGTAAGTTCAGCTATGACTGACAAAACTTCCAAATCATGCCATAATCGCTCTGGGAAATATTCGAGTCTAATTTACTCTCCAAATGAAAACAGCACTGGCCTTGATGAGTGTTTTTTTTAAATATCATTTTGTAAATTAAAAACAAACATTCGTATTTATGCATGTCTTTTGTGTCATCATGAAAAAGGAACTTACAAACTGAAGAAATTAATTTGAAATTAATAATATCAGCAAATATTTATTGCTGGACATGTTTATTTAGAGTTGAAGACATACTGCGCGCTTTCTTTTTTTCCCGTCTTCCACAATTTTATTTCTGTCTACAATCAAGTCCACGCTCAGCATACCACTCACGAAGAGCCGTGGTATCCTAGTTGGAAGAGCAACCGATTAGCAATCGAAGGGTTTCAAGTTTGAAACTAGGTCCACCCAAAAACCGTCGAGTATACGGGGACTGGTGCGAGTTAAATCTTCCGTGGCCTCAAATATCCTCACGTTGACTTGGTATGAAAGTTTGTAGAGTGGGATACCAGCTCGAATGTTTTTCTCGTCATCTTACCATAATTCAGAATACCAAGGCGTTGTTCTTGGAAATTACGTCTAATACAAGGCGTTGTTCTTGTAAATTACGTCTAATACAAGGCGTTGTTCTTGGAAATTACGTCTAATACAAGACTTTGTTGTTATTATCCTTTGAAATTAATCTCAGACAATGACCAATAGACCTTTGTGTTGCTCCAGTTTGACGTTAATTTACTATCTACCACTCAAGAAAAGTTCTACCTTTTCTATTTTAAAACTGTTAATAAAATTTAGGATGCTGGTTTTCGGATAAGTAAATTAAAGCAATAATCTTGTATACTTAAAACTTACTTTCTTTACTTAATCTGTATTCTTACTTTTCTTGCAGGTCCCAAAACATGCTGGAATCGACACGCGAGTAAGTGTTTATTATTCTTTTGTTTCCTTAGAATATGATCGAAATTCATATTCACTATTGAACTCTAATTTCGCTCTTCGTACAAATATGAATCCGGTATTAAATATTTATTTACTCTTCTGCAGACCCCGAAATTCAACGATGTGTTGAAAATACAAAACTTTTCGCGATGGAGAAGTGCATAAAGAGTGTTGGAAAATTGCCTGGATATGGGAATCCTGAAAAATCAAAATATTACTATGAATATAATAACACTTTTATAGCGTAAGTTTCTATTCTCATCAAGTTTTTTTTTTATTCGGGTATATCTCACCATGAAGTTAAATTAATACTTCGGGATGTTTAAAAAGTAATCGAGCGAGAATTGTGTAATCACAATTGAAGTGAATTTTCTGAGTTAATTTTAAAATTTCCACACTAAAATTGTTTCTGAGATTTGTTTATAACAACCATGTTCTTCAACCATGTTCCATCAAATTCTGAGCAATCTTTCTAATGACGAGATACTTGATCATCAATTAACAAACCGCTTTGTCTTACAAAATTTAGGAAGAACAAGTACAATATTTTTTTATGTGACTACTGGTGATGTATGTACTAAATAATTAACTTCTAATTATTGTATTTAATGGCCCGGTAAGGGAAGTTATATTTCTTAGCTATTGATAAACTGTTTCTTGTAAAGACGAAAGATAAATCATTGAAAACCTAACAAGTAATACAAAATGAGAAATTCTTGATTGAATGCTGTTGCTACTTTTTTCCTTAAGCTCTAGCTAAATAACTAGACTGTTCATGAGTCCAAACACGCTCAAAGAGTGCAACACTAGATCAGGACAATTCTTAATTATCAAGCACGGATTAAATGTATAATACTTTTTAATTGATAAACGCCTTGGACAGGTATTAAAGATGTTAGCTATATATGCAAAAAGTTACTTTAAGTTGTAGAATTTGGAAAACTACGACTTCACGATTTTAGTATTGTAAAAGATAATTTTTATCTTCCGTGTCAAATGTAATCTTTTTTTATCTTGATGTATGAAATGTAGAACATTGAGTCAATTTATGAAGTCTTCTCTATATAGAGTAATGTCCTCAAATTTGAGATAAAAAGATATTCCAGCATTTCACTGCTTATACCCACTTTTCCTAGTTTGGGACTACGAAGCGCATATTGTGGCTCAGTGGGGTTGCCCACTACAAATTTTTCGTGACGAATCCTCTTAACGTATACTTCTTTCTTCTGCTTAAAATAAAGCTTTTCTTGTGTAGGTCCGTTTACTCGAAGTTGTATAGCTGAGACCAAATATGTCGTATAAGTCTAAGTCAAATATGTCGATATGATGAGTCAAATATGTCGATATGATAAGTCATATCTGTCGACCTCGAAGTTGTATAGATTGGCCAAATATGGCCCTTTCGCCATCGAAAACCAATCAACCGAAGTACACATCTATACGCAAGGATATCTGGTGATTCTCTCCTGCACTTGGCCATACGTCACCTAGCGGAATTCTAACATGTTAATCACTCTTCTGTCTATCTTTATATAGAGTAGAGAAGATATACATTCCCCCATAGAGGTTGACGAAGTCAGATTTCCTAATAGTCTATGATGCAAGAGTTGGAAGAGGTTTCCTAAAATTTTCTCATTGAGGTTGTATGAACCTCATAGGTTCTAGAATGTCCTATTTAATTTTATTTTTTCCTAGTTCTATTTCATCTCCAAGGGAGGCAGTCGTATTGGAACCCTAGGACTAGGGGAATTCTTGGTTATATGTTTGAGTGTGCTGAATACACAGAGAGAAAAAAGTACAAAACTTATTTGATCACATATTGACCGAATTTCATCTAATAAGGAAGGTCCAGTTACAATCTCATTTTAGTGCTATCATTCAATAATACAAAAATTAACGAAATCGAAAAGTTTATTTGTAGAATAGAGATACATATAGTTACTTTACCAAGCGAGTTGACTTTATGGTAAAGTTATCTGAAATATGGATGGTTTTATATTCGTAATGATGTGTAATTTCAGAGTTTGCACAGGACGGTGTTTTTCCTAGATACTCCATGGACTCTATGTTTATACACTTTTTCTCTTTTAGCCGAAGGAACAACACTGAAATCTGTATCCAAGAAGTTTTTGATCGTTGCGCATACGATGCAAGGTATAGAATAAAAGCAACATCTCAACACGTTATAGGATACAATATTGATATTGAATTCCAGGAACCATGTAAGTCAGTCAACGATTTTTTTGTAGCCAATCGCATTTGCTAAATATGATTGCTTTGTAAGACAACATTACGAATACATTTCAAGCAATCATAGAGATACTTAAAAAACGTTAAATGCATATAATTTTCAAAGTGTAAGGATCGCAGAACAGCGTCTTAAATTCTTTTAATCACGAGATATTTTGTCTTTGAGAAGATTTTTTAAAAGTATAGCTATCGTAACCTTCACATATCAAAACAAGCTTTAGGAAAGTTCTTAATTAATTATATTTTAGAATTAATAATTGTTTACCTATTTCGCTTTTTATTAGCTTCATTCAAAAAAGAATCTTGATAAAAATATCCTATCTAACCAAATTTTTCTATTTTATGCAGTCATGAAGTATAACTTTAGATTTTGAATAGTTTATAGGCGACAACCTTATATTAATCTAAGGTTTCCCATATATTTTATTTTTATAAAATATTTTATTAAAGGGCTTGATTCTTCAGTTGTTCCTCGCATCAAAAGTGCTGTGTAGCTAAGTTGGTAAAATACTATTTCCAACTCCAGATACCCCAATTCAGTTTTCTTTTTCATCCCTTGCAATTTAAAAATATCCTTAAAATTTCGATTCAATTTAACTGAATTTCACACAATAAACCTATCATATAAACAAAACTTTAAGATTTTCTCACCATGCTGATGAGTCCCTTTTATTTCTTTATATACTTATCCTTTCCTCAAAATTATACTATTCTTTTTACTAATCTAATGATGAGTAAAGGCGTCTATGGTGGAATGAACTTCAAATATATGTTATTTCAGAACAACCATCGCTTACCTTTAACTACCGGGTGTAACCACCAAAACATTATATTTTGCATTGAAGTAGGTTGGTGTGAACCCACTGTCTCTCAAATAACAAGCCACTAATGAGAGGATAATAACATTACAATTAATACTGAAATGAAATATAATTAACCTTTACGCTGCAGAGCTTAGATTTTTTCAATCGTTTCCTGGAACGGCTCTTTGGTTTTACATGTCCTACCCCCCCCCCTTTCCTAATTACCTAACTTGAGCGATAGAGCCTTGAGTGGCACTTATGACTGACACTTTCCTTTCATAGTATTGTGTAGCGTATCGTTTTTCGCGAGAGAGATATGACCAGAACGACCTTCTGCCTTTCCCTTAAAGCGTTCACACCTCACGGTCGACAGGGTAGGGTATTGAACAATAGGAGGGATCCTCCAGATGGTCAGTCGCTGACAGCTCGTAGATGGTGATCGATGCCAGCGGTCACTTAAAAGGGGGGATAACATCCACATACTCAGATCTATACCATACCGCTGGTGTAAACGAAATTTTAGTGGTAATTATTCTCTGTATGCCGTAGCGCAGGGCTCGAAATACCCGGGCACACACATGAGAATAAAATTGTGCAATAATTTTTTCCCTCCAGGTACACGCAGTGTACCTAACGTTAAAAAAAGGGAGGGGATTTTTTCCAGGTGGCTCTGTTGAAGTGACCTTCGCGACAGCCTGAGAAGGAAGAATTTATATCACTTGACCACCCGCGAGTGATAGGCATCCCACATTTCTGTAAACATCTCGTGTTTCAATTAAGTGTAAAGCCGTAGGAATTCCTGAGAAATCGTAAATAAATATCGTAGTAGAGCTGCATATCGTAAATAAATATTTTCATTATTTATCTTTAAATTCAGATTTTATCTACTTAAAATATAGTGTACTCGTTTATTTGTTATGTGTTTTTGCCCACCAATGTCTGATGACTGAATATTTGTAAGCAAAAATTTCGCAGATAAATAAAATTGTTTAAATATTTTTATTTACTATCTACTGCTAACCTATCTAAATATACCCTACTAATAAAGTAGTTTACATTACATAAATGCACTTACATTGCGCTTTTTTAAATGCGCACCTAAAATGTAATCCGTGCGCCTAATTTAAAACTTAGGTGCACCTTGTGCACCTGTATTATAAATCTATTTCGAGGCCTGCCGTTAGCGTAAAGGTTAAGTGTATTACATTTACGATTAGTGCGATAGTAATTGGTGTGGTATTTTTCAGTTATTCTGGATGAATGCGACTCTCATATTCTGCACGAAATCACTATTGACATTCTACAATGCTATCGGAATCAAGTCAGAAACATAAAGAAGTGGCCCCGGATGCATAAGGACATAATCATTGAGTAAGTATGGATGGTATATACTGTTTCAAGGGCCACGGGAGCCCTGTTGAAGAACAGCGGGTAAACAACCTAAAAGTTGGGAGCTCGAAACTAGGTCCGGCCAAATACCGTCCTGTACACTGCGGCTGGTGCGCGTGAAATCTGTTGTGGCTTCAAATGTTCCATCACGATTGTGTGGTGTGAAAGTTTGGAGACAGAGGGTGCCAACTCAGGTGTTGACCTCATCATCTGACCATGGTTCAATCATTGAGTAAGTATGGATGGTATATACTGTTTCAAGGGCCACGGGAGCCCTGTTGAAGAACAGCGGGTAAACAACCTAAATCTGTTGTGGCTTCAAATGTTCCATCACGATTGTGTGGTGTGAAAGTTTGGAGACAGAGGGTGCCAACTCAGGTGTTGACCTCATCGTCTGACCATGGTTCAATCATTGAGTAAGTATGGATGGTATATACTGTTTCAAGGGCCACGGGAGCCCTGTTGAAGAACAGCGGGTAAACAACCTAAAAGTTGGGAGCTCGAAACTAGGTCCGGCCAAATACCGTCCTGTACACTGCGGCTGGTGCGCGTGAAATCTGTTGTGGCTTCAAATGTTCCATCACGATTGTGTGGTGTGAAAGTTTGGAGACAGAGGGTGCCAACTCAGGTGTTGACCTCATCATCTGACCATGGTTCAAAATTACGGGGCGCTGTTCTTAGATGGCTTTAAAGCTATAAAAAAAACGCAAAAATCCGGCCATCATTTCGGCGAGGATTTGGGGCCTCAAAACATCCGTGCCCTAAATTAATGTTTTTAATGTAGCAGTGTTGATTGAAGACAAATATGCACATTCAAAAGTACAGTCAGTACAATCACAAAAAAAACCTTCAAAGGCCGAATGAGTTTAAAATTAATTTAGTTTGAATATTTTCTGCCGAGTAAGTTTATATGAAGTTGAAACATATTGAGCATATCTTGCAGTAGGCCCTATTTTTTCTGACTTCGTACAAGTTCGTGTCTCTCAGGAACGTTCCTATATACTAGAATATTTCTTGCTCATCATAAAGTGCCTCAACATGCACGCCCAAAATTATATCCCCATTTTCAGAACCTTGACTCACTGAATGGAAAATCGCCATCGGTACCACTAAATGTATCGGAGTTAGGTTTCAATTCGTAAATACCCAAATTTTAAAATAGTTGATGATCAAACACCTGGATTAAATAATACGAAATAATTTTTGGTCAATATCAAGAGCTTTGTTACTGTTGTACTCAACAAAAAGACAGCATCTCCAAATTTTGGTAATTTTTAGTTGATGAATTTTCTAGTTCTTCTTAGTAACACTAGATAACTCAAACTCAATTGTTCATGGAATACGCTACAAGTGCTTTCTAGTGTTCTAAGCACATGATACTTTAAACTAAAGTTAGTAGCTGTTAACCATAAAAATCAAACTCGTAGAAACAACTTACTGAACTGAGTGCGACCCAGACTAGAGGGCACTCAAATTTTGAAAAGTTTCAAAGGAGGCTGCCACACACAACAATTGAATGACCATATTTGTGGATGATTTGCCCCCGCCACTATCGTTATCACTGTTATCACTTTTGTTGCCAAACGATTAACGTGAAATCATAATTCACAATAATGACGCCAGTTGCAGAAGCGCTTTGTTTGTGTTCCAACCTTTTGAAAGAATATGTGCGTTCAAAACACGTGATTCAACTGCCGATTCGCTGAAGTCGGACTTGTAGATGAGATGTAAGTCAGATGAGATGTTGTTGTCGAGAGATGTAAGTAATGTGAACAACAAAACCAGAAGTAATACGAAACTTTTACTTTCGCTATCCGAAAGCTTTCGCGTGATGTTTGACGGTGTTAAATCTTCCAATATGAACCAAAAAATAATCGTGAAAGTTATGAAAGCATAAATTCTGATTTACGACCTTATTAATGCTGTCATAATCTGATGCGATTCATTCTAAAATTATTTTTAAACATGCCTTTCAAACTTAAACTTAGCTTGTTATACAATTGACATCAAACTATTTTTCCCAAACCTTCCCAAGTTTGTGACGAAGTATCTTCAGTTTGTTTTAGTTATCTTCTACTCTCAAAATTCATGGAAAAAATTGTAATCTAGTTCTCTTGATTTTTGTTTCGAAAATTTGAAATCTAATCTTATTTGAAAACAGTTTTAACTATTTAACAACCCGCAGGGATACTTTTATTTCACTCAACGTGAAAATTTTGTTGAATAAAACATTTATCAAAAATTGTTTTTAAAAAAATGTATCACTGTTGCAATCTTAGAAATATTACCACGGCAATGTACCATACCAAGAACAGAAAAATCCTTGTTATTGGCATGGAAACGTGTAGTGAGATCACAGGTATGTTAGAGCGTAGCTGAATGGTCAGTTAACTCCTTCCTAACGACTTTCTTTTAAATCAAATTTAACCCCAACGTTGAAGAGCTACCAGACTTGGCCTTAACATTATAAACTCTAAAGATATAGAATATTATTTCAGCAAATTAATTCAGGTAACCCAATCTTGTGTTCTCAAATCTTTTCGTAAAACTAGAAACTAAACAAAGGACACGAATTTAATGGTGGTGTAACGTCATCTAACAATTAGGCGTACAACTGATTAAATTTAAACATTATTTAAAGTAACTTATATATACTAGGGGGCCTGCCCCCTGCTCGCTAACGCTCGCCAACCCCCGGAGGATTGCTTCGCAATCCTCATTGGTTCGCTGCGCGAACCTATCCTAGCTTCGCTCGCCTCAATGAAGACATGTGTCCTAGCAGAAGGGATTGTTTACAAAATATGTTACCAAAAAAATGTTTTTCAAATCTAAATTTGCTGTTTTTCAGAAAAAATATATACAGTATCTCTAAAATCAGAATTCAAATGAAAACTTTGTGCAAATTTTGACTCGAAATGTGAGCGTTGCTTTGGAAATTGAATACCCAGCATGTTGTTTGTGTGTATATTTTCCCAGCACTCAAACGACCCACACTTTTTCATTGAGTTTGTTGCCGAAAGTTGTAGTGCAAGCGTCTTGTTGAACTATAATTGTTGGCCCTGAAAAGGACCGTTTTTTAAATGGCCCTGAAAAGATCCTCCGCTTTCTTTGATTTCTATTATAAACTAACTGCAACAGCTCATTAAAATTTCCTTTTTTTTTTAAATAAAATTTCATCCGATAACGCTATAAATTCAATCGATGCGCGAGACTTCGCGATAAACGAACAATCGTACAGTGTTGCCAAAACGCGATTACAAATAACGTCTTTTTCGTGAGCCACGTAAGAGAATTATATATATAGATATTTACAGAGTTACTTATTTTCATTGAATCAAATTCCTAGTTACAGCAATTTACATCGAACCGCCTAGGAGCCCGGAGAGCGAGTCCGACATCAGAGTCTGGAGGATACGTCTGATCCTCTTCAAAATCAAGTTTCATGTCCCGAAAAAGTCTTTTCAGAACGACAAATTCAGTGACAATGTTAAACTCGTGCAAAAGCGGGTTTTTTTTAGATTTGACCTTTGACTTGACACGTGTAATAAAGTTTTCAAGTTTTTCCGACATCCAGACCGAGGTTCAGAAGGTCAGAATCTCGGAGTGGCTCGTATGCAGTTTTCTCACGGAGAGCGCAAAATACAGGTGCTGACGACTTGTTGTCGCATCGGGGTTCATCTGAATTCCAGATGTGGGGGGTTGCGAGACCGACCGGTACAATAGACTAGGGACCTTGCCATCGAAAGAAACATATTAAATACGTTCAATTAAACATTCAAAGCTGCCTCAGACTAAGGGTGTGATGATTATTAAATATGGAATACTAAAATTTCTTATTAAAGTTAAAAGAAATGATAAATATAGGTTTAATGAAACAAAACGGACTTCGTAGGAGCAATTTTATGATTACATGAAACTCAGTCGATAAATTTGAAATCACATTTAATTTAACTTCTAACAAACGTTGAACAGGTGTAGAAATTACCACTCAAAACACTGAGCAAACCGAACTTAAGATACTCTGGAAAGATATATTTGTTTCTTGAACAATCCTTCATCCAAATACATTAGATTGTAATGAAAGTTTTACCTAACACGTATTAAATTTTATCTTCCTTAATTTGAAGGTTGGCAGGGCCCCCTGTCTTCATCTACTAGACTAAGATATATGGTCTAGTCTATTAGTACTTAGTCGTAGAAATTACCATTCAAAACCCTGAGCAACCGAACTTGAAGTACTCTGGAAATATATCTATGTTACTTGAACAATATCCCAGTTAAAAAAACAGCTATTTCTTCTATTCACGCGAATACATTATATCGGAATGAAAGTATTACCTAACACGTATTAAATTTTGTTTTCTGTAATATGAAGGTAGGCAGGGCCCCCAGTCTTTGTCTACTGGACTAAGATATCTGGTCTAGCCTTTTAGCACTCAAACTCACATTAAGAATACCACCTCACTTAACTAGTATCCGAAAGCAAATTAACTTGTCTAAATAATATTAATAATTACAAGTAGTCACTGACGGATTCGAGAGTGTATCCAGGTCACTTCCGCCCTCGTGCGCATTGTGTTGTAGACCCTGGATTGTAGACTGAATTGGAGGCTTCTCAAACCTGTACATATTCATCCCATTATGATATCTCTTCCGTATATCTATTTTTGTCTGTGTATGTATTTAATAATGCTAATTTAAATGTTTGTCTGCTGCTTGGCATTTGTGATCGTTTTAATTCACAAAGTTCTTGTGTGTTACAAATGTATAATAATAGAGTTTTGGCATTTCGCACCTCGGCACAAAACGTGAAACAACTCAAAATTGTAGAATTTTAGAAACATCAAGTTAAAGGATACTATAAAACTTATATTGAAATAGTATAAGCTTCTTTTAAATTTTAGGTAAGTATTTATGGTAGTAACTTCTATTATATTCTATAGAATAGTAATACAACCCGCTGGGGCACCATACATATTTTTCAATGACATGACATCAAAAGTTTTATTTTTTGACTTGTGTCACTTTCCTTGCCGGGGTGCGATTTGTCCTCTTCTTCCCTTGAAGTTTTTTTATGAGCATGTTTTAAATTTACAGTCATTGTATAAGTGTTTTGGGGCATTTGTGTCATTTTTATTCAAAATGTGTGGTTCCGATTTAGAAAAAGATTTCTTTTCCCTTAAATTTTAAATATTTACTATTACATTCGCACTTGCAGAGAATGATTGTAAATATGAGGCGCTGCGGGTACGAAGAAAAAGCTCAACATTTGAAGGGAAAATAAAATTTCTCCCATATTTTGGTTTGTCAGACATTAGTGAATAGTGATATCGCTTTTTATTGAGTTCACCCTTTCTAACCCTCTATGGCTGACAGTAGCTCTTCTATGTTCTAAGAGAGGAAGAGCACCGCGTTTAACTGAAAACCAGCATTTGTTGAGTTCGCCCTTCGTATCCGCAACACCTCATATGTATGCAACATCTTTGGATGAGTGTAAGAAAATGCAACCTAACTCTTAGTACAAGCTCCGATGGTGCTAGTAGTTCCTTTCTTTCTTCTCCTTGTCTAACCTTAAACCCTTGTTGGTAAGCTTGGTGGGTCGGGTTCATAAAAAAAGTATTTTTTAATTATTATACAGGACATATTATTAAATTTTTTTTTTTTTACAGAATCCTTACAGCCTCATCGTATTGTATAGAGGATCGCACGATCTACATGTGCGTTCTGAATAACCCAAACTTCTTTAGGAAAACAATTAACAGTATATTGGATGTCGTTAGGAAATTCTGCTTGGATCGCATAAATTACATAGGTACGTATAAATCTCTGACTTATTTTGATTATCTTTATAACAACTGAAATTTAACTCGTGCAATTTTTCATTAGGAAGCGGACAGAAACGCTCGAAGAATTGTTTCGAGTCTCTTTATTACGCTAGGATGGAACGTTGTAACAAAGAATTCTTCCACTACGTCCAGTGTATACGAAACGGTACAAGTTATACCCATATTTACAAGTAAGACATTACGCATTCTTTGAAATCCGTACTATTTCCGACATTAACGGCCATATTCACAAGTCCTTGTTAACTCGTGGATCAACGATAATCCCCGGGTTATCGAAAAAACCGTATTCGCAATGCCTAATCCGTGGTTTAATTATTTCAAACTTTAGAAGGATTCGATTGGTCCTATCCTCAGAATAGAATCCTTTGGAACGATTGTAATTGTTCATTCTGTAGAAAAGGATCCCTTGGAAAGATTTGATTGCTCCCTTCCTTACAATAGAATCGACTAGAAAGATTTAATTTATCCCTTCCTTTCAATAGAATTGCCTAGAAATATTTCATCACTACGTTCCTTATTACAAACCTTTGTAAAAATTCTATTGATCAAGAAGGTCAAAAGTTATTAGAAGTCATGCAGCGAAGACTTCAAGTGAAAGATGGAATTATGATTGTGAACACCTCAGAAGGTTAATGCAGCCGCCCTCAAATTAAATCCTACTGTGGGTTACTTAGCCTAACCACACACTAGGGTAATATGTCAGAAAATATACAACATGCTCATGGTTACTCTGTTTATGTACAGAAAACATGTTGGTATTTTCACCTATTTAGTGTTACAGACAGACTTATGTCGAACCAATGTGTGGGCTTAGAGAAAGTACATTTTCCTTTTGGCCCCACATATAATAAGTAGTTTTTAAAATAAAACATAAAATTATAAAAATATTTATTTCTGCTTCATTTTATAATTCATTTATAAGTGATAAGTTTGCTTTATGACTTCTATTTTTAAATCAGTAATCTTTTAATCGCATGTTTCCTTCATGAATTTTAAAAGTCTAAATTTTTTCAATTATCTAAAAGGAAAACGCATAAATTTCATACCCTTTTTAATGAAACGTTAAAACAAACGTGTACTTAATTTTTTACTGCGCCTACTAAAATATTTTTTTCTATGAAATTATAAAATTTGTATTATACGTTTTTCCTACTTGCACGACTATGTTTATCAGTTGTGCTTAGGTATTTATCTACTATTATAAAAGGAAGTGTTTGTTTATTTGTTTCTTGCCCGCAAAGTCCTGACAAATCTATGATATTGGTACTTACAGTAATGGGATTTGCCACACAGGTAGTCCGAATGTTTTGCAGTTTTAGGGCGAGACGAATTTTAAAATTTAATCTAGAACCTTTTAAAATGAATTTAATAGTTTTTTCACCATTCTTCCTTCTTCCGCGTTCTTCCGGGGAATGAAGAAACATCAAAATTTAGACTTTTCGCCCCACGTCACCTTGACGTCAGCCTTTGGAACCATACCAAGTTTTTCCAGCTCCCATTTCTAGAATGGGAGAGAACACATTCGAAGGACCTTCGTTTGTTTCGAGATTCATTCATTTTGATTTCCTGCGAAACGGATTCCAGTGAAGGAAAAGATAGTACTAAAGTTATCACTGGCGTTCTTCAGTGCTTTTTCTATCTCAGCAATCGTTAAAGGTAGAATAAAAATTTTAACGGATCTAAAATCTGCGAAAATTTTACACCAGATTAATACTTTACACCACGGGCACGGGCAACGCCAGGCTAGCCACGCAGTGGCTAGTTATTAATATAATAGAACCGATAATGCGTTTTCAAATTTTTATTAAAACTTCACAAAAGTTTTAAGTGACTTTTTTGAGTTTTGCCTTCTATTTTAACCATGTTGTAAACTGTTTCTAAAAATATTCTACAAATGTACATTCGAATTGTATAATTTACTATGCCATCCTATTTCAAGTTGTAATTTTCAGAATATTTCTCATTAAAATTGATGAGTTGCTTTTATAAAAGATATATACTAACACAAGTCTTTTTTAATTAGAAAGTTACAAATATGTTTTCAAGAAACTTCCCGCTGCCCGAAACCTGCAGTCGTGAAAATTATTGAAGTTCTTGTCACTGCTATTGGTGTTAAACTAGACAATTGGTCTAGAATTGGTCCTCCGCGTGAGTCATTGCTTTTTACTCATGTGTTTTCAAAAAATTGTTTTTAAGGGCAAATACTTCTCTAATACTTCTCAGATTCAAACCATGTTCGTTAGTAACACTCCCTGTAATGAGTTAACATTATTTGAATGAGGGATGACTTAACATTATTTGAATGAGGAATTGATTGAGGATTTGAATATACATTTTGCTGGGAATTGGAATTTAGTTCGTATTATCCTGTAATTCGTATTAAGCGAGTTTGTCTTAATAAGGTTCGACTATATATAGAATGCAATTATGTGTGCTGTTTATTGCTGATTATATATTTTATTTTACTGGCTTTTCTCTATGTTTTTAAAGTGTTTGATATAATATTTGTAATATTTTACATTGGAATAAGTGTTAGAAAAATGTAAATAAATCTATTATGTTTATTATTGGTTTATAAACTTGTATCTCATTAAGAGTTTTTGTATTTTGAATGGTAGTATTTGATCTAAATCACTTGTATTTTGGCTATACAACAAATTTATATTATCACACACAATTCTCTTTCTCTTTATTACAAATTTAAGAAAACATTTCAGCAAAAACAAATTTATTCTTTTGTTTTATGAAAGAAACTCATCCAAATATTAATTAAATTTTTCTTGAATTTGTTTAAATTAGAAAGCAGTTATTGAAGTAAAATAAGAAACTGGTTATGTTTTTACGTTTAGAAAATATGAATTATTCCATGTATGATCAGAAAAATTTGTCTTTTAATTTCCAATATCACGGGAGTATCTGTTTTTTTTATTCATTGTTCTATGTTAATCTTTGTATTTTAATTTAATCTCCACAGAGCCTCGATCTCAGAGGAAATGTACTCCAGAAATAATGCGTAGGTGGTCAGAAAAAGAGAAGATCTGCGTATTACAAACACGAAATAAATTTAAAGGACTGGAAAGGTATACAATATATTTTTTTGTGTTACTACAACAATACTTTAGTTCCCTGATGCTCAATGTATCTTTAAACTATAGATAGACGTAATCTTTGTTTCATATCATGGTATTTTTTAGATTCATAATTAAAAGTTTCCCATTGTTTTTTTCTCTATAAAAACGAAGTTAAAAGTTAAGGTTTAACTTAATTTTCTGCTTGTATTTTACCTGTCAAGGATAGTATACTACTCAAAAGTTACATGTCGCAGAATAATTATTCACATTAACTCAGGAAATTAATTCAATCTTTTTCAATGTTGTTTAAGTTTATTTTATTCACTGTTATGTTTAATATTGCTCCAAAATCCATGTTTTATTTTCCAAATTTGAGGGAATTTAACTGTAATATCAATTAGTAGCGTAGCCAGGAATTAATTTTGGAGGGACCAACAATTAAATTCAATATTTATTCCCTGTGAAGATTTGGATCTTATAACATTTATAAACACTTTGCTAAAAGTCTGTCTATCTAATATTTGGTTCAAAATAAAAGACTACTGCTAGCATAGTGAGACATATTTTGTCAGATTTGAATACAGAAGTCACTTTGCTATTCATGGGTTCGCAAAATGTTCATAATGAAAGAACTATTAAACAAAGTTTCAAATGTATTTTCTTAAAATTCACTTTATATCCTTTTGTTACTTTTGAATCCTTGAAGGAATGAAATTGGTTAAGTCAATGAAAAAAAATAAGCTCATAATCTTCACATTCATATTTCGTGGTAAATGATTAATTTGATACTAAGTTAATTTAATAATTGTGATATTACTTAAAGAATCTAGTGATGCAGTTGTAAAATGCATGGAATACTGCAAGCCTCAACACGAGAATACATTTATATACTAGGAAGAAGTGCCACATTGAAAAACCACAAATAATTTGTCGGGATACGTTGCGTGGTGATCCGAGCATGGCCATCTACTTCCACACCTTAGACAAACCACCCAACGGGGTAGCCGTAAATTTTCCGCTTCAACGGTAATAAAATATCCACAAAATTGGTTGGTCAGGTTGAACACAGAGTAAAGTAATATATCCAAATGCTAATACTGTTAAAAACTTCCACGGTTATTAAACATTAATATATGTATGCACAAGCGATCTGAGACAAAATTAGCAGTACAGCTCATTGCATCATACATTGCTATCTGCCAGCTAAAGAGTTTTCTGAAATATCCCTAAAAGTTCGAACACACTATGTCAGTAATTTAGTGTAGCGTGACTTTAAGGCCCAGTTCACATGGTGTTTTTCTAACGCGCGTTTTGCAAGGTCATCTTTTCTTATGCATCAAATTACGAGTCAAATCACGTGTCAATTTTTAAGTAGGAAAATTATTAGTCAAAATGAAATTATTTAGTAAAAAGGAACTAGAGAGAGCTACTGACTGGGTTCAATGCAAGAGCTCGTGATTCCACGGACTGGTACCGTTCGTCAGTCACCGGTAAAATGGCGTTAGTGATTACATCGTCAACTGTGGATGAGCTATGAGCTGTAATAAGATTTCTTTTTGCAAAAGGAAAGAAAGTTGGAGAGATCCATTCGGAGATGGTGGAAGTTTACGGAAAAGACTGACTGTACCAATGTGGGAAGATGGTGTGAAATGTTTCAAGATGGGCGAACGAGTTTTGTCAATGAAGTCCGATCTGGGAGGCCTAGTGTCTTCTTTAACCTGTTCAAATGTTAATGAAATCGTCAACGTCATACGAGAGAACCGTCGAACGACGTTGAATGAAATAAAATAACTTTGCAATATTTTTTATGGATCTATCTGGGAAATTGTTCATGAGTATCTAGGGTACAGGAAAGTTTGTTTTCGCTGGGTACCAAGACAATTGTCGGAACAGCACACTGGATGCAGAATGGCTTGCAGTCTGACACATTTGCAGAGGTACCACAAGGATGGTAATAAGTTTGGGTCGAGTATTGTCACGGGATATGAACCCCTGGGCCTTACACATGACACTGGAGTCAAAATCTGAGAGCATTATGTGGAAACATCCATCCGGATATGGTTGGGAAGTTTTGGAGCACCCTCTATACAGCCTGAACCTAGCACCCTCCTATTTTCATCTTTTTGGACCCATGAAGAAGTTCCTTGGCGGTAAGAAGTTTGACTTTGACGACGCACTCAATGGGCCGTGCGAAGGTGGCTCTTCTCGCAGCCGACGGAGTTCTATGAGACCGGGATTTTCAAACTGATCCATCGTTGGTACAAATCCCTCAACACGCATGGAAATTGCGTGGAAAAGTAATAAATATGCAATACTTTCATTTCTGTTTCATATTGTCATTAATTGTTTTTTATTATTATTATTTTACATTATGTGCGTTACTTATTGATACTCTCTCGTATGTTTTTTATTCCCCTAATTCAAGTTTCTATCTTTGCGATCGTTGAAGATAGAGTGACAATTTCAAAGGGTTTGGTGTCTGCGGAAAATATTACACCAAATTGATACCGAAAATAGATTTTTGTTTAATTATTTACCATTTGATAATTTAATTATTTATTTAAATAAAATCGCATTTAAGGTACCAAAAATAGATTTATAATTTAATTATATACCATTTGATTATTTAATTATTTACCATTTGAATATTTAATTATTTACCATTTGATTATTTAATTATTTACTATTTGATTATTGAATTATTTACCATTTGATTATTTAATTGTTTACCATTTGATTATTTAATTATTTACCATTTGATTATTTAATTATTTACCATTTGATTATTTAATTATTTACAATTGATTATTTAATTATTTATTTAAAGAAAATCCCCTTTAAGATATTGATCTGGTGTAAAATTTTCCGCAGATTTCAAAACCGTTGAAATTTTTATTCTATCTTCAACGATCGCAAAGATATTAACTTAAATTAAGGGATGAAGAACATAAATTAATACATAAGAAAAGCTGACATTTCAAAACGCGCGTTAGAAAAACCCTTTATGAACAGGGCCTTAAAGCCTCGCTACTTGACTAAATTACTGGCCCAGTGTGTTGGAACTTTAACAGAAAATCGCTTGCGAGCATATGGCTCCCGCCTAATCAAATGTTTATAGCAACAAATCGTTTGCAAATAGTAACGATCGCCGCCTGCTTTTTGCTATAAATTATTGCTGAATGTCAGACCTTCAACGAGGCTCTTGAATTCAATTGTGACGCAATCATTTGCATAATCTCACAATTCTGAATGTTAAAAGAAAACAATAAAAAATGCACGCAGCTGAAGTTTCATTTATAATACTTGTAAAATATGTCCGACATTAGTCAAAAAATCATCATTAAACTTACAACCATTGGACCATTGGATTGTGATATAAAACTGATGATTGGATCCCCTCCGAACTTATTTTCCCCTGGAGCCTACCTTGTTTCATCTCATTATTTATATCCCAATCTTCCTCAGAGGTTTGCATTCTTAAAGTAAACCTGAGTATCATACCCCCAAGACACCTTAGTAATCTCTCCTCCCTTTCTTTTAAAACTGCCCTTCGACCTTTTGCTATTTTTCCTCCTCCCTTGTTGTATATAGAATCTTGGTTTGACGCAACTTGGCCAAATATGGCCCTAACAACACGTAACCTAAGCAATCCTATTCCAAATTAATATACCTTTTTATTCTTGATTTTTTTTTTACAGTAAGAATGTATTTTTACATCATCTTTAAATACTGTGGTTTAAAATATGATCATGTGTTGGTGATAATTTCGACTACCATTACACAAAACTTATTTTTAATTTTAGTTTAAATACTTATTCTTAAACTTTTGGACTGATTTATAAAACAATACCAAACATGCAAACAGAGGACATTTGGAAATCTTATTTACTTATGAATAAAGTCAGACATTACTCTCATTTTATCATCACTGCTGAAATTATACTCTATTAACTCTCAATGCGGCGCTCCCGAGGGTGGTTTAGAAGGGTTTCTCTTTGGAGGGCAGCAGACACTAAATATTTTGAGGAGCTAGGCATCCGGTGGGTCAGGGTGATACCTCTGTTTATTTAGGGTCTAAAAAATTTTCTGGGACAAAGTCAAACTGAATTTTTTAGCAACCATAGCACTTGCAGAGTTAAGCAAGATGTTGTTGTTGTTGTTTCTTATGCCTACACTAGCAGACCAAAGGAGTGCCAGGCCCGTCGAAGACGGCAAGTAGCGGCTTCCATGCAAGTGAGCCCCATTGGGAGGAAGTCCAACTTAGCTCGAATTTTTAGCCAACAGATGGCAGCACATCGACACGTCTTGTTTTTACGGAGAGGTCACATTTTCATGACATTCAATCATACTCAGGCACACGGTTGTAATTTTGATCCAAACCAGAGACCAACTAATCCCTAGTTCGGCACTCCCAAAGGTATTGATTTATTATGGGAACATGGAGGACTTTGTGACCACGACAGATTTTTAGTGCACCAGTCACCTTTAGCGCACACGGGAGTTTTCGGTCAGCTGGGCTCGAACTCATGATCAGTCAGTCACGAGCTCGTTGCCCTACCGACCAGGCCACCCGGCCCACGTTAAGCAAGATTCATAGATAAACTGAAATTACCGAAGAATCCTGACGAAATGTACACTAAATCGATTTTTTCTCCAGTTTTTTTCTTGAAAAAAAAGTTATCATACAAGCAAAGTCTAGTTGTAGTCAACAAAAAAGTTTAAACATAGTTAAATCTAAAATTTCCTATCTGCTCTAAACATTCTTTGGTATTTTTTCAAAATGTTGCCAATAGATATTATTTTAATTAAAGTGTATGTATAGGATACAATAATTGCTTTTCTTTATCTTTATTTATTTAAATCTTTTATTTATCCTTAGCTTTTTAAAGTGCGTACTCATTTGCCTAAAGAAAATTGGACCAGCAGACTGTCATTTTTACAGAATTTCAGATTTTAAAACTGCTGTAATGGAGACATTTACTATCATCAAGAAATATTCTGGTAATATGATTTTGTAAAAAAATTATTCTTGCATTACTATAGTGTCACGTTTTTTATTTGCTTTTTATGAATCTGTATTATCTATGTGCACTTTAAAAAAGGTTTAATTCAAAAGTACAATTCTTAATCCTAATAAATGTAGTTGATATGTTGCTTATTTTGAAAATGCGGGAAACATGACCACACAATTGCCAATTCATTGTAATTTTATGAATGGAGCCAGTGTCCTCAAACAAGATTGTTAAATATCCAAATGCAAATATCGAGACTTGTTAAGCTTAAAAATATTACACCAAAGACATACCAAGTCCTAGGGAACCCCTTTGGAACTAATAATTTTCTGGTTGGAGCTAGTGACTTCTGGAAACACAAGGAACAAATTCTATGTTGTTCTCAAATGCCAGACGTTAGCTTTCATGCCATTAGTCCATAAGTTTTACAACACATCTAAAACCACCACGTTCAATGCACATTTAAGTATTCAGCCATCATAAGTTTCCAGGGGCATAAATTCAGATTGAGGAATCTACACAATTCCAATTCAAGAAAAGATGAACCCTTAAGTAAACAAGCTTGGTCGATAGTCTGAAGTAAGTCATAGCTCTTCATGGAGGTTTGGGAACATCAGAAATATTTTCAATGAGCCCATTCCAGCTCTTATCTATAAGCAACTTCTAGCACTCTGTTTTATTTTTTTAGTATCATTTATGTTATTAATATTGATTAATCATAAGTTACTGGTCTATATTTGAAGCAACTCGATCTCATTACTTTCTTTTTTGGGTTGCTTTAAACAGGAAATACGCAAAGGTCTAGGGACATAAACACCTTAGGTTCTAATTATTTTATGACTAGGGCTACAATGTGAGTGACAAACATTACAAAAAATACATACCTTTCAGTTTTCCAATCTTCTGGAAGAATAAATCTTCTTCCAGATTTTTCTTCGTATGGAGGTATTTTCTGTGAAGCTAATTTCGAAATTTTGGTCCCAATCCGTGATTATTATGAAGGTAAGGCATCGGAATCAGGGATTGTTAGATTGTCATCAAAACGTCTTTTGCACTAATTTATTTTCAAGAAAAGGTTTGTTTGCTAATTTTTGGTATATTTTGCACCAATTTGTGTAATGTTGAAAGTGCTGCCAAACATACAGGGTGACCATAAAGTATTTTAACAATTTCAAAACTTTATTACAGAGACTAATGAAGAGACAGATAAGTGGAAATTATTACAAAATGAGACGTATATATTAAAGGTTTTTTTTCCCTCATTTAACACACCTCTATTTGGGCACCATCAGTTTCACGAAGCACATCAAGACTGTACTATATTTAATTTCCGGCCATGTTTGCTGTAGCATACCTCATCAATGGAGGCAATGGCATTAGTGAACCTCTGCTTTAGAATAGTGATCTCCCGTACCTTTGTTCGATACACCACCACATTAGGGACTGCATGTTCGTGGGTTCCTAAATGAAACATTTCCAGACCGGTGGATTAGAAGGGGTGGCCCAATTCCCTGGCCACCTCGTTCACTAGATACTACTCCCTCAACTTCTTTCAACGGGATTATGTTAAATATATCGTGTACACTATTGTTATTGACACCATTGATGTTGGTATGCTACAACCAACATGGCAAGAAATCGAGTACCGTCTTGATGTGCTTCGTGCAACTAATGCACCCATTTAAGCAAGAAGTCGATAAGAGTGACATCTGGTGAACGAGGTGGCCAGGGTATTGGGCAATCCCTTCCAATTCACCGGTCTGGAAATGTTTCATTTAGGAACCCCACGAACATGCAGTCCCCAATATGGTTGTGTTTCGAACAAAGACACAGGAAGTCACTAATCAAAAGCAGAGTATCACTGATGCCATTGCCACCACTGATGAGGGGTCGACTACAGCAAACATGGCAAAAAATGGAGTAACGTTTTGATGTGCTTCGTGCAACTGATGGTACCCATATATAGATGGATTGAATGAGGCAAAAAAAACTTAAATATATACGTTTCATATTGTAATAATTTCCACTTATCTGTCTTTTCATAATGTACCTTTGTAATACTTTTTGAAATTGTAAAGAGACTTTATGGACACCTTGTATAACAGACGTAAGGCACAGGGTTACTTTTCCTATTTTGAAAAGATTTTATGTTGCCCTATCTGGAGCACTTGTTGCTGATTTGGTGGTTTTAGTTACATTTTTATTTTAAGAATTTTATTTCATTTCTTACTTTTGACAATTGCGAGTTGGTTACTATCGTAAAAATAATCTTGGTAATGATCTATATAAACAAAATAAGGAGTTTAAAAAATATTTATACGTAAAGCGTTTGATTTTACTTGGATCCTCCAAAACTTTTCTCAAGTCGGCATCATTAAGCACAGGTGAGGTTTTTATATGTCCTGCTTCCTTTCCCTCTTCCGGCCGCAGTAGTCTGGTTGGAATAGTAACAGATTAGAAAGCAGAGGATTGCGAATTTGAATCCAACCAAAGACCGTCGTATACAAAGGGGGCTTGTTGCACGTTAAATTCGTCGTGGCCTCAAATGTACTCACGTTAGCCTGGTGGACAAGTGCAGAAGTTTGGAGAGTGGGGTACCAGCTCAGGTGTGACCTCGTCATCTGACAGTGGTTCAAAATTTTGTGATGTTGTCTTCGGTTCTTTTCCTTCGAGTTTGATCCTGGACCTTCACCAATAGCCCGATGTGTTTATCCAGTACGATGTGAATTAAAATACCTACCTATTTTTTTCCCTTGCTTTTTTGAAACAACAATATGTAACTTATAGAAGCTTTTATTTGGTTATTTCTCAATAAATTATGACTATTTCTATTGATACTTTTACTAAATCTATCATAGTCCTAAAGTCTAGAAAAAGGCTTGAAATTTATTTTTCTGCAAATCAACGTTTAAAGTTCAAAACATATTTTTATTATAAAAAGTAAAAATAAAACTCCAGGCTTTGACACTGCTTTGTGCAAAATATTATGTTTCTTGCTACAAAACTGAAGATTTTTATAAGTGCGCAGGCAACTTCTAATACAGAGATTGTTTTCCAGACTTCCTTGTTTAGTCATTGCTGATTTAGTGTCTTTAATATACTTGAGACAAAGAAAATAATATTAATTGATTATGCACATCCTAGGCATTGCTATTAATTAAACTATTAGAAAATCAGCAATATTTGAAAAAATTTCTAGTTTTCTAATTCTAAAGTTTTTATTATGCTTATAAAATAATAACATTTGGTGGTTTTTATTTTTTGCTTGCTCATTTTCTTAGGAAATCAGTCTAAAAACTGTGTGAGAAGATTTGAGTTCCGATACTTGAAAAATTGCGCTGCCACATTTTTTATGCATTATGTGAGCTTACACCATGTTCATTACGATCGAAGGAGTCTAGATGCGTGAGTATTAATTAATTCTGCTTTCATTTACTTGATAAATTGAAATATATTTTACTGTACAAGCTTTGTTAATCAGAAATATTATATATTCTCTTATTTGTAGTAAGTAATAAAGCAACACTTTCTTTTTGTTTTGTATTTTTAGTTTGTTTTTGAAAAATGTAGATCCTTTTTAAGGCATTTGTTGAGATTTTGAAGGGTATTTTAAGCATTTTATTTTCTTGTTTTGCCTTTGTTTCTTTCATACGTGATTCTACTACAAACAAAAAACTCATCTCTGCCAACTTCTGGTGCCAAAAAAACTCGAATTTGCTTTTATGCTAAGCAAAATCTTTATGTGCTTTGATATTATGAGACTAATTACCGATATCAGACAGTGCAAGAAGGAAGAGGAGTGTCTTGTCTTGGTAGATCGTTCTACTGCATCATCTTCAAGTTATTGAAAGCATCTAATAAGTCTAGAATCTAAATCAACATTTCCTAAACTTGTCCATGAGCCAGTACATGTTCATGGCTCCAAAAAATACTAGTCCTCCAAAATAGAAAAATGTGTAAATATGCCAAGACCTAGACAGGACTGAATGCAGTGTTTCAGAGAATGCAATATATCATCCAATGTCAGATTTACCTGTTTAGAATGTCACTTCTGAATAAGCATTTACAAGTCAACCAAATCAAACCTTCTTATAACAGTCAGAGATTCTTTGATATTCTGTATCTCAGGGCTCGAAATACCCGGGTGCACATGTGCACTGTGTACATGAAAATACAACTGTGCTACTAATTTTTTTCCGCTAGGTACACGCAGTGCATCTAACGTTAAAAAAGAAGGGGGGGGTGTTTATGTTATTTTGATGTTTTAACAAAATATTAGTATCAACCTCTCTTGCTCTATAGAAACGTAATTAAAATTCCTCAATACACACTATGCGAAAACAAAATCGCTGGGCTATAACAAGTTTATATAGAAAGAAGGTTTACTTGTGCCACTGCCACCAGAACTTTCCGATGATCGAAACATTTTCCCGATGGATCTGTTGAAGAGACTGTTGTTACAGCCGTGCGCCGGAGAAGGGAGAATTTAGATGTTTAAATATTTTTATATTTACTGTCTATTACTAACCTATCTAAACCTACCCAACTAATAAAGTAGTTTACATTACATTAATACTCTTATATTACGTTTTTTTAATCTGCTCCTAAAATATAGCGTGTGCACCTAATTTAAAAACTTAGGTGTACAAGATGATGCACCTGTATTAAAAAATCTATTTCGAGGCCTGCTTCATCTAATGAAGCTTCGAGATAGTTTACTTCTCTTTATACCGCATTAGTTGTAAACAAATATTTTTGCTATATGTTCATACTTATGACTTGCTTTTAATAACTACTGTACAAATTTACAATGACATGTTAAGATTGGTAATGTAGTTTACCCGTAATAGATCCACTCATATCATTTGCATTTGCAGTACCTTGTTCAAAAACGATTCAGCGTTTTTGACAGCAAACCTATTTTGCTAATTTTCTTTTCTGCCTGATATCTGTCTTCCAGATTTCTCATTGCTCTCTACATTCAGTCTACGGAAGAATTTCCTTAAAGTGGCAAGCTCTTCCTTTCAGTTTTAGCAATATTATGCAGCTTCATAGCTCAAATTATTTAACAGTTATTATTTCATGTTGATCGAGACCCGCGCTAAAAAGAATGTTGTATTTTTCATCAATTATCATGTAGCAATATTAGCTCTTACCACCCCAGTCAAAAATAATTATAGTCTTGTATACCAATGTAAAAAACTAAGCTACCTTAGGAAGGTCAAGAAAAATTGCCTTACAGTGGATTGTAAGTCACTGTAGTATATACGGAAATGAACAGGAGTACAATGATACCATTTTATATTTCCGTTTTATTTTACAGTTATCCTAATCTAAATACCGTTTACCCTTACATAACATCAAGAGGCATCATGGGCTAGTCTATAAATACAAATAGACTATCAGTCTACAAATATTCCCACAGGGAAGGCTTATATGCTCGTCTATAGAATAATGCTATCAATCAACACTGAAGAACTGGAAGTGTTTACTGTGCAATAAAGCTCGTATCAGGTTTCTTTCTCACAGTTGTAGGAGTTGCTAGCTTCCGTCTTCTTGAAAGACATGACAACCTAGAAAGACACTTACACCATATTGGAGTAGAGACATTAGCTATTCTTCCCTTTTGCGAACTGGATCAAATGGCTGGAAACCATCTCAAAGAATATCGTAAAATTCCTAACAACAGCATAGCAAATTGCCATATTTCTTCACTTCAGAACTATATTCAGCTGCTCATCAATTGGACGGCTTAAAGTTACAATAGTGTAAGTCACTTTTCCAAAAAAAAAAAAAAAGACAGATACAGAAACCAGATTTAATATAACCAAATTTAACTAAATGTAATTAGTTAGGCCTAGATACCAGATCTAGATAAGTCAATCTGTTAACTGAAAATGTGAAGAAAGTCAGATCTTAATTCAACGGCCATCTGATGGCAGTAGAAGTTCTATATTTAGTTTTCGAAAAAGTGACTTACACCTCTGTAACTTTAACAAGTCTAATTGATGGCCTGATATGGAGGTAGGATAAAAAGAAATTGAGCTTGGCACAGCTTGTGTGTCTTAGGATCTTATGTTAAAAAAAAAAAGCCTCAACCAACCATTTAACCAAATTTTACTTTCTTTACTTATAAAATGTTTCCGGAGTTTCTTTCATCCAATAAATATGGTTTTTAGTCGTTGAATGTGATACAAGATAAAAGTCCAATACTATACTACTTGAAAATTTCGAAATACTCACAGGGTTATCTTAATTTTATTTACTATTATGGTTAGGTATTCTCAGCTGCTACTTTGTGCTAATTATATTTCCGAATTTGATCCCCCTCAAGGATAATATCCAGATGTAAAAATACAATACCATTTATTTATATTTTTAATTTATCCAAATTTATTTTTTCTTTAAACTATATTATTATTTTAAATGCATATGTCCATTCTTTTGTGTAATTTTCACTCAGGAATATTATCTAACCTTGTCAAAATTCTAGACGTTGACTTGTATCCAATATGTAATCTACATAACACCATTTTTCAATGTTGTGCAGGTATGTACTGCTTTAAAGTATTCTTCTTCTGTTTAGGATACTAATAAAAGGAAGGTTATGTTTAGAATCAACATTGATATCCTGTACATCTCTACATATTCAGTACATACTCAAAATCTTTGCAACTGTATTTATGATTGAAATCCCTGATATCATTCCTGGGCATACAACAGATATTATTATAGTATCGATGTGGTGCCGCCCACCTAAAAGAATTATACCTCCAGGTGAGTATTTTGTATTTTTCCTCTACCTCTTTTGTCGTTTACAAAACATTTTCTCCAATTCATCTTTAGTTAAACTATTTAAAAATTCATGTAGTTCATTCCATGTCAAATTGCACAGTAGGGTGGGCCGAAAACACACAATTTTTTTTCAAGTCGTGATACCGCGGAAAAGTTGCGAATTTGGGAGACTAAAAAAGTGTAAAAAGATAAATAGAATCGATTTATATCTTCCGGTCGCGCATGTGCTATAAAGTTTGCCAAAATTCCAAAAAATTCACATTTTTACGATAGTTTTTAACTTTTTTAAATTCGCCTCTTCCCGAATGTAATAGCTCAAATTCTTATTTATTAGAACCACTAAACATAGTGTTTAAATATTATTTAAATTCATCAGCATCTTCCGGTCCCGTATTATCTTCAAAGATAATGAAATTTTGAAAAAACATTTACAAATAAAAGTTGATACCAGTTCAAGGGGAAAAAATACTAACAACTTGAATGTTTTATTTTCTTTATTAAATACAACTTTAAATATTTAAAAGCAAATTATTTTAGACCATTAGTAATATTTATAAACAGATTTTTTATTGAAAAACTCAGTTTTTGTGTGAATAGTTGCAAATTCACGAAAATCATGTTGAACAATTGAACATCTCCGTTTTCATTCATTCTTTGCTGAAGGTACTTCGAAATCTGTATTATAGGCAAAGTTAGGCATGGTTGACTTTGACAGCAGAGTCGTTCTGATCTCAGCTCCGAAAGCTTTTTCTGGGACTTCTGTCACGAGTTGCACACATCGTTCAACTACTGCCTGTGTGTGAACACACTGGGAATTAGAGATGGACGATCCGCTCATGAGCTGACTGAAAGAACTAGCTCCCTTGATGGAGTGAGCGAGCGCTGATTAGTTTAAAAAGAGCATTAGCTCACTGTTACTTCAGAGAGCTTTCGCTCTCGAAGAGACATTTCCGCAATCGCTCTTTTGCGCTCGCTAATTCTTCTGAGAGCTTGCGAACAGTGACTCTTTTTCGCTCGCTAATTCTTCTGAGAGCTTGCGAACAGTGACTCTTTTTCGCTCACTGACTCTTTCGGTCACCAGCTCTTTTGCGGTCCCCAGCTCTTTTAGCGCTCCTGCCCACTTCATGGTTGGAAAATGTATGCTGTAGAGTGAAAAAATAAAGTATTTCAACTGAACAGTAAAAGGTATATTTGCGTTGTAAAGTAACAAATTTTTTCTATGCAGGTCGAATGGTGGATACTTTGATACCTTTACCTGCAACTCGAAAATCCAAATTTAATTTTCGTAAGTACACATATTAATTTTGATAAAGTGTTTGTTTGTTAATCCTATTTCTCTATAAATACCTGTTTTAGTATTATCTAAATCTTTTCCTTTATTTTTATTAAAATGTCTGCATTGAGAGATCCGAAGTAAATCGTTGTCTAATCTTCAATGCTTTATTTAAAACATCATGAGGGATGCTATGTATGCGTTGACTGTGTTGCGTTATATCACAACATAATCGTGGAATAAATCTGCTTACCTTAAAATATCGGAATTCTACAATTATATATTTCATCAAGTTATATCTACTGCATTGCGAAATTGAAAACTATCGATTGTAAGGGGATTTTCTTTTTGTTCTGATAAAATTACTGCTTTTGGGGAATCGTTTACTTACAAGACTGATCAATCAAAACTGCTATAGGGTTTTAATGAGATCTTTAAATAATTGGTAAGTAATTACATACTTAGAAATTTATTTTTACTGAAAACTCTGCTTGTAAGTATATTTAAATTTTTCAACAAGCATTCGAAAGCAGACATTTTACATTGAAATATATAGCAGCTTTCTGAAAAAGCAATATTATCTATTCATAAGTATGTCAACAGCATTTAGTCTTTTATGTATTTATTTCAAAATAACCGAAACTAAATCTATAGGTCCCAGATTTTGGTACATGAAGGTTGCAGATTTTTCTTTGCTTCTGTGTTTGTGAAAATTTAATTGAGATCATTATATATCTAAACTATGTGTTTTCACTTGAACTATGCATACAATTAATTTTTTTTTAATTTCAAGTATATATACGCAAGTATAGTACATTAAATTTAGCAATAAAAATAATAATTTTACTATAAGCTGTGTGGTTCCCAAACTGTGCACAGTGGCTCTCTTACAGTACCGCTATAAAATATTCCAATATTTTCAATGAAATGACACATAGCCCATGTGGCTTTGGAATTGAAAAATCACTGTGATGACAGGAAAAACATATTACAAACTCTGCAAACCACTAACTGTTTCGCTTTTCTCTATAATACTAGATGTCTCATGTTATCATAAATTTTGCATATTAAATTCTGTATTGTTCTAGTCATTGCAGTTCAAAATCCAGTTGTTTCTCACCTCGCTCTGTGTTACTGTTGCGCATTGTATCAATAAATATAGTGACTAGATTGTTTTAGTTATTTAATGAACTTTCTTGGAATTTGATATTTAATTTAGTGTAGAAACTCTTACCTTCCTTAAAAGAGACAAGTTTTTTAACAACAAGCAGTATGGGCATTATAAGAAAGAGAATGCACCACAAAATAGTTTTTGGGTTTAAGAATCAGATATCCCATAAATTATGTTGACAATCATTACAATTTCTGATTTGGAGACCACGGTGTTTACTGTGTTAATGTTTTGACATCACCAGTGCATCTTCCAAATCAATCATCGAAACATGGTTGGTAATCCTTGCGACTTCTTTAATAGAAGGTTACAGGTAGCTAGTTAATTAATGTCAAACTGGAGTGAGCCAACGGATTATTGGTGACGATCCGAGATCTATCCCCAATGGAGAACACCCATCATGTAATTTTGAACCATGGTCAGATGACAAGGTGAACACCTGAGCCAGCACCCCGTTATCCATTTTTCCGCACCACGCTAACATTAGGCCATTGAGGCCGTGACATATTTAACACTTCGGCTACCACGGCTATTTAAAGATGAAAAGAAATAAAACAAAGCTACTTCTCTCATCAAGAAATAAGCCGCTTGCGTCATACAAAGTTGGGCATATCAAGTCATAAAATGTAAAATGGCCCATACAGAAAACCTTATTCTACTGGCTACTATATATTTAATTGACATTATAATCATTGAGTATGCAGGGAAACTGGACTTATTTTCAAATGTTCCTTTTTTTTTAATGCTATTCAGAATCCATCACATGTTGGATGATTTTAACTATCAGTTAAATGGAAGGTATTTAGTTTTCAGAACTGTATTAAGTCATGAACAATAATAAAGATGTGAGCATTTGATTTAATAAACACCATGTGGGACTAAATGGTAGCATCTATTATTTGAAAGAGTCGTATAAGAGATTCTTTTGGTCATTAGGGTTAAAACTGTTTAGCAGTCATACAGAGAAGTCTGCAGGTTACAAGATTGAACTATGCAAACTAACTATCACAGGGTAAAGTTTGTTAAGTAGTAATTAACTCATTTTACTTAACTAACAGATAATTAATTAACCTAACTGCAAAAACTGCACAACTATCACTGTGAGGTGAGACTATGTTCCGCCTATGAGTGTCATGGTAAAATCCAGATATACTAAGGAGTTTAGAAAAAGTTTGGAAACCACTGCTATTAGTATTAAATGGATGAAGTTATGGCAATTTATAATTAATTTTAGATAACTAACGCTCTGAGGGATTTACACATTAAAGTCTTTGCATTACCTAACTAAATTTGATCTTGACCAAATACAATCTTTACAAAGGATTCTAAGAAGAATCTACCCAACATATTTCTAAATGTTGAAAAATCCATGAATTCTATCAACCAATAAATCTAGTTATTAATCGTTAAGTGTGTTGTGAGGTAAAATCAATTCATTATTACACAGAAATCTTGCATCTCAGAGGGTTAAATGGAACACAGAACATTTATAATTTATTATCTAACCTACAGTAACTGGGGTTGGTCTGAAAACCGCTTTTGAATATTTTGTATTCACCTGCCTGAGAATGACCCTAATATAAATTTATTAAATCCATTATTCGTATGATCTAATAGTAAATTATCCTCTTGCACTTTTTCTTCTTTTAATTGATTTCATTTTTGTCAGGTTTTTTAATTAAAATTTTTCTTTCTTTTTTATTGTACTACATAAAACTAATTTACGCAAATACTAGCTAAAACAATTTCCGGCATTTAAAAATAATTTTCTGTGGTATTGTAAATCATAATTTCTTTTCCCGTTCTGTCCTTTATTTATATTTTTTAACATTTAAATCTTTTTTAAAGCTAAAGCTTTTATATGTATATCCTTACCGACTGCTATCGTATATCATGGACTATATTTTTATCGTAATGTTTCCGGGAATAAATCCTTATTTGTATCCTGTGAGATTAGAAGACTGAATAATTATCAAATTTGTAATATTAGTAAAACATGCTTCTATGTATTAGTATTACATTATGCAGCACTATGCACAAATTCTCAATTATCATCACTCTGTTTCAATATCAAGTGCTATCAACTTTATTTTTACACTATAAAGAATTCTCAATGAGCTGTGTATGCTGCATGTAAAAGTGATATGTATCAGTATGATTATTAATGATTATTTATGATTTTGATATCTAACCGCTATGGCCGTTATTTTTCTCAATGCAACAGGTCCTAAGCACTATGGACAAAGAGTTACACCAACCAAGACCTGGATTGCAGCAGTACCTGTGTTTCGTAAGAATTTAATAAGTATTATCACTTCAAATTAAGTTCTCTTGTATGTTTTATCTACAGTAAATGGTCATATTATTGGATCCACAGTTATAAAGGAACTATTTTATTTTTCAACCAGTTATTATGGAATTGCTAAAACAGCCATAAACTGCGTTTTAATGTAACCTCCATTTGCATCATGTGAGAGCATTTAGACCGAAGTAAAATCTTCGCCAAAGACAATCTAGTTTTTTATTTACAGTCAAAATCCCTCGTATAGTAGCCATCTTATTTATACCCAAATTTGAAAACATAATTTTTGGCTTTGCGAAGGTGATTGAGCAAGCAATAATTTATTTAAAACGCGGGATGGCACGGCTCGAGTAAATTCCTTTTAACTTCTTCCATACTTTTCGAAACTCTAGCATGCAAAAGTGATTGTTACAGTGTAAAATCAATAGAAGGGATGCCTCATGACTGCTTTAACAGTGCTAATATGTTATATTTGCGGAGAAGTGACATTTGATGTACAGAAAAAGGCCATCAGTTCAATAGTTGAATAACCTTATCATTTGTATTTTGGTAGTAAGATTGACAGCAAGCACAAATTCTGTGCCCCACAACTATGTTACCACACTAGTCCAATAAAGATTTATGTGTCTTAATGGCAAAAGAAAGGCAATGCCATTTGATGTCTTTATTGTTTGGAGGGAGTCGACCAATTACGTTGATGAGTGTTATTAGTCCCACGTTGATGACTGTTACTTCTGCATGGTACCACCAATTTCTGGAGACATCACCAAGAAAAAGAAGGACAGTTGAATATCCTAACATACCATCTATTCTGCGTCATGTCTCCATATTCCACAGCCTACTACAGAATTTCTATCAGTTCAGACGAGGAGGATCGCCATGTGTCTTCGAAATCTCCTAAACTGTCAACTTCAGCATGTGGTGGAACTATGGATGACGACTTTTCGTGTTTTGATGAAACATCTGCACCACTTTAAGTTTCATCCATGCCTATCGGACATGCTGTCTACATGAAGGACACATACAACAATCTAAAGCTGCTATTGGAGAGGATTGACTAAGGCAAATATGGCTGGCAGATCTGTGCTGACCTGAAGGTAGTGGCTTTGTTGAAGGGTTTGTAGTAGGGATATACGAAGTACTGCTTTTTTCTTTGTTTATGTGATAGCAGAACAATCGATTTGCCTTACATCAAGAAAGACCGGCCTTCGAGAGCATATTTTAAGCCTGGATAAATGAATGTACAGCACCCAACATTGGTAGAACCGCACAAACTATTCCTCCCTTACACATATAGCTCGGCTTTATCAAAAACTTGGTAAAAGCCACAGATAAGAATGGAATAGCATTCAAGCAAATAGCTGTATGAAAAATTCCATTGTCTCAGTGAAGCTAAAGAGAGTGTTTTTGGGGGCGCCTCAGATTAAACATATCTTTAGAGATCCCAGATTTAAAAAAGTTTTTCGAGGTAAAGAAAACAGGTTTGGTATGTGTTCTATCAAGTGACTAACAACTTCCTGGGGAATGTGAAGGCCAAAAACTACATGGAACTGGTCGAGGATGTGTTAAGTTTCTTTCATCATGTCGGCTGCAATGTGTCATTAAAGATTCACTTTCTTGACTCCCACTGGAATGTCTTCCCTAATAACACTGTGATGAGCACGGCAAACGTTTCCATCAGATTGCCAAGATGGAGCAATAGTACTAGGACAAATGGTCCACGTAAATGCTGACTGACTATTGTTGGAGGCCCATCAGTGATACCCCCACTGTCCATCTCAAACGAGAGTTTAAAGAAAGCGAAAATCCGAAGATTGAGTTTTTCGTAACATGTATTATAATATTTACACATATACTTTTTTTCTCAATAATTCGTACACATTACAAAAAACGTAGAAAATTCAGATTTTTCTTTCTCATATCCGTATTTAGCACATTAAATTAATTAGGAAATGACTATTTTCATCTCGGAACCCATTGTAAATCTTTTTTTCATTTCTTTCATCTATACATTCTACATCTGAATTAAAGTCTGGCTTTTGGAATTTGATACATTTTCTTATCAATCACACCAAGCATGATTGATGACTAATATTGAGCGTATAGAATACTTTTAAATACACTGTAGTTTTCATCTCTGAATTTAGTGCTTATGATGTTGCTTGATTTCAACTGTCAACATTAATTATTAGAAATAATAATTATTTAGGTTAAAATAATTACGTCAATAGACTAATAAAGTAGACTTGTGACTCAGAACATCATTTTAATAAATATTAATTCTCATTTTTTTTTAAAGTTTAAGTAATTTACAATCATTGATAAGTTCTAGAGAGAGATTTGACTCATGTAAAAATATTTAATTTTTGAACTATTTTGCTTGTTTTTATGAATGTTTAACATCGTTTTCATTGCTAATTATGTTAATAATTTTTTAGAATATGCATGAGTTTTGCATAATTTACCTCTTAAGTGTATGAAAAGATTGCTTATACAAATTACAATATAACTTGATCAGAAATTTCCATTTTTCAGAAATAAAAATTCATTAGTTGTATGATTTCTGATTGTTAGCTAGTATTAAAATTGAACATTTTATTCTAAGCACTGCTTGAAAGGACTCTTTAAATTGCATTTGATAGGAATGGACACCCTTTTAGATTTAATTTAATTTATTCCTAAAGCTTTATCTCTATTTTGCTTTCAATTTCTTTTCTGTTTATACGAGATTAACTGTTGGCTCTTATTCTTAAATACTTAAATTAATGTAGCTTATGTTTTTCAGCTCATAAACATACGGGTCAGTATCCCATTCCAGCTACACAGACTGCTATATACTATCCAGGTATAAAAACAAGAATTTTTTAATTTGAAAATAATTTTTTCTAAAAACATTTTATTGCTTTTAATAAGACTAACACAATTCCGCATATTGTAAAATTCTAACTTGCAATTAATACTTAGAGTAGAAAATAGTTTTTCAGTTTTTTTGTTATTCCTTAATTTAAAATACGAATTTTTATAATCGTGCAGATCTTATGCTTGCTATTTATTAGTATTACATTATGCAGCACTATGCACAAATACTCAATTATCATCGCTCTGTTTCAATATCAAGTGCTATCAACTTTATTTTTACGCTATAAAGAATTCTCAATGAGCTGTGTATGCTGCATGTAAAAGTGATATGTATCAGTATGATTATTAATGATTATTTATGATTTTGATATCTAACCGCTATGACCGTTATTTTTATCTATGCAACAGGTCCTAAGCACTATGGACAAAGAGTTACACCAACCAAGACCTGGATTGCAGCAGTACCTGTGTTTCGTAAGAATTAATAAGTATTATCACTTCAAATTAAGTTCTCTTGTATGTTTTATCTACAGTAAATGATCATATTATTGGATCCACAGTTATAAAGGAACTATTTTATTTTTCAACCAGTTATTATGGAATTGCTAAAACAGCCATAAACTGCGTTTTAATGTAACCTCCATTTGCATCATGTGAGAGCATTTAGACCGAAGTAAAAACTTCGCCAACAGACAATCTGGTTTTTTATTTACAGTCAAAATCTCTCGTATAGTAGCCATCTCATTTTTACCCGAAACTTAAAACATAATTTTTGCATTGTGTGGCTCTAATAACACTTGTCAACAGTAAAATTTCTCTTTATATGAAAGAACCCAATCCTGAATGATTTCAACGTGTTCAACACGAATAACTCATTAAAAAAAGTTGTTTCGTTCTCATTGCAGAGACATCGACGTTTAGTCCTTTATATAAGTGCTATCGCGTATTATAATGCAATTTAGTAAGATAAATACGTGGAGACTAAATTGTTGCGGCATACTTCATCATCCCTATACACAAATACGTTAATGTGTCATACACATAAAGTTTCTATTGTCTGCTTTTCGAGGGTGATTGCACAAGAGCAAATAATAGTTTATTTTATAAACGCGAAAGGGCACGGCTCGAGTAAATTCCTTTAATTTCTTCCATACTTTTCAAAGCTCTAGCAAACACAAGTGATTAATACAGTGTACAATCAGTACTAGTAATGCCTCATGACTGCGTTAATAGTGCTAACAACTTATGTTCTATTTGCGGAGAAGTGACGTTTGATGTACAGAGAAAGGCCATCAGTGCATTAGTCAACAAAACGTATAATTTGTATTTCGGTTGCAAGATATGCAGCAAGGATAAATTCTGTGACCCACTCTTATGTTGACACACTAATCTGTTAAATATCTCAGTGGCTTAGTGGCAAAAGAAAGGCAATGCCATTTGCTGTGTCCGTGATTTGGAGGGAGTCTACCAAACACGTTGTTTACTGTTTTTTCTGCATGTTACCAACAGTTTCTGTAGGCATCACCAAAAAATATAACAATTGAATGTCCAAACATACTATCTGCTATGCGTTCTGTCTTCCTATTCCAGAGCGTCCTGCAGATTTTTCTATCCGTTCAGATGAAAAGGATCGCCATGTGTCCTCGAAATCTCTTAAACTGTCAACGACAGCATGTATTGGCAGTATGAATGATGATTTTTCGTGTTGTGATGAAACATCTGCACCAAATTAAGTTTCATCCATACCTATCGAACATGCTGTCTACATGAAGGATACGTAAAACAATCTAAAGCGGTTATTGGAGAGGAATAATTAAAGCAAGTATGACTGGCAGATCTGCTGTGCTGACCTGAATGTAGTGGATTTATTGATGGGTTTGCAGTACGCACAAACGTAGTACTGCTTTGTTTTTTGTTTATGGGATACCAGAACAATCGAATTGCCCTACATCAAGAAAGATCGGCTTCTGAGAGCATCTTTTAAGCCTGGATAAATGAATGTACAGTACCCACCATTGGTAAAACCGCACAAAACATTCCTCCCTTACACATCAAGCTCGGCCTTATCAAAAACTTGGTATAAGCCACAGATAAGAATGGACTAGCATTCAAGCAAGTAGCTGTATGAAATATTCCCTCGTCTCAGTGAAGCCAAAATTAAATAGGGTGTTTTTGGGGGCGCCGCAGATTAAACATTTCTTTAGAGATCCCAAATTTCAAAAAGTTTTTTGAGGTTAAGGAAACAGGTTTGGTTTGTGTTCTGTCAAGTGGCTAACAACTTCCTGGGGAATGTGAAAGCCAAAAACTACAAGAAACTGGTCGATGATGTGTTGAAGTTCTTTCATCATTTCGGCTGCAATATGTCATTAAAGATTCACTTTCTTGACTCCCAATTGAATGTCTTCCCTGTGATGATCAAAACAAACATTTTCATCAGATTGTTAAGATGAAGCAATTGTACTATGGCAAATGGTCCATGTCAATCAAAAACATGCAAAAAATACAAAGCTGGCTGACTATTGTTGGACGTTCATCAGAGATATTCTCCTTGTCCATCTCAAACGACAAGGTAAAAGAAACCACAAATCGTAAGATTAAGGTATTCGTAACATGTATTATAATATTTACACATATACATATTTTCTCAATAATTCGTACACATTACAAAAAAAAGTAGCTTTTCTTTCTCATATTCGTATTCAGCACATTGAATTAATTAGGAAATGACTATTTTTATCTCGGAACCCATTGTAAGTCTTTTTTTATTTCTTGCTTCTATACATTCTACACCTGAATTAAAGTCTCGCTTTTGGAATTTTAAGAAGAATTAATTTTTAAAGAAATCATGACATTCACATCAACTATGATTGATGACTAATATTGAGTGTATAGACTACTTTTAAATACACTGTATGTTTCATCTCAGACATTACTGCTTATGATATTGCATGATTTCAACTATCGACATTAGTTAAAAGTAATAATAATTAATTAGTTAACCAATAATTAAATCAATAGACTAATAAAGTAGACTTGTGACTCAGCACATCATTTTAGTAAAATATTATACACTTTAAACATTTGATTCTAAGCGCTGCTTTAAAGGATTCTTTAAATTGCATTTGATGGGAATGGATCCTCCTTTTAGATTTAATTTAATTTATTCCTAAAGGTTATTCTCTATTTTGCTTTAAATTTCTTTTCTGTTTATACGTGTTTAACTTTTGGCTCTTATTCTTAAATACTTGAATTAATGTAGCTTATGTTTTCAGCTCATAAACACACTGGTCAATATCCCATTCCTGCTACACAGACTGCTTTATACTATCCAGGTAAAAAAACATTAATTTTTTAATTTGAAAATAATTTTTTCTAAAAAACATTTTATTGATTTCAATAAGGCTAATGCAATTCCGCATATAGTAGAATTATAACTTGTAATTAATACTTAGAGTACAAAATAATTTTTCATGTTTTTTTATTCCGCTAAAAATAGGAATTTTTTATAAACTTACAGATCTTATGTTATCTTTACATTTACTCTGTTTTGTCATTTTATCTCATAAGTAATTGTTAAATTATATTTAATGTGTATTAGTCTCATTTTTCTGTTGATTGAGTGAGTATATATGTCATACGTAATTATGTAAATTGGTTTTTGTTATTAGCACCATGGACTCGAAGGCAACATATAGCAGCAACAGTTGTAAGAAAAGTAAAACAAAAAGTAAAAGGTATGTGTTATTTATTTAGTTCGTTTTCTTAAATGTGCACTCTATCGCAATAATGTTTAGAATAGTAAACTTGAAAAATTTGAATGAGAATTTTAAAAGTTTTTTTAAATACCTTTGTTAAGGAAATTAACATTTTTCAATGTCAATGTTTTCAACTCTGATACTTAATTTCTGCTCTTTCATTTGACATGCCAAATTTGCATCTGGTGATTTCTGTTATTTTTGAAATAGAATTATTCTTCCATGGACGATGGGCTTTATAAATGGTTTAGGCCTTTCTGATTTCCCCAATCCCTGACTTAATAATTATAAATACTTTTTTTGATACTTTATTGACAAGTGATACCCATAAGTTTCTTTGCTCACTGAGTACAATTTTATGCTTATTAATACCAAGTTGATTTTCTCTTCAACTGTTTATTTCTGTTTTTCTAACGAAAATAGTATTTACTAGGGGGCCCGCCCCCTGCTCGCTAACGCTTGCCAACCCCCGGAGGATTGCTTCGCAATTCTCATTGGTTCGCTGCGCGAACCTATGCTCGCTTCGCTCGCATCAATGAAGACACGTGTCCTAGCAGTAGGGATTGATTACAAAATATATTCCAAAAAAATATTTTTCAAATCTAAATTTGTTGTATTACATAAAAGATATATACAGTACCTCTGGAATCAGAATTTAGATGAAAACTTTGAGCAAATTTTTACTTGCAATGTGAGCGCTGCTTTGGAAATTGAATACCCAGCATGTTGTTTGTGTGTACATTTCCCCAGTACTCGAGCCACCCATACACTTTTTGACTGAGTTTGTTGTCGAAAGTTGTAGTGCACGCGTCTTGTTGTACTATAATTGTTAGCCTTAAGAAGGACCGTTTTTTAAATAGCCCTGAAAAGATCCTCCGCTTTCTTAGATTTCTATTACGAACCGCAACAGCTCGTCTAAAATTCATTTTTTTTCAATAAAATTTCATCCGATAACGCTATAGATTCAAATGACTCGCGAGGCTCCTAGTAAACAAACAATCGCACAATGTTGCCAAAACGCGGTAACAAATAACGTCTTTTTTGCGTGCCACGTAAGAGAAATATATATATAGATCCTGTATACACAACGTCTCAGGTGAATAAAACGTGACAAAAGGTGGTCTCATTTAAGGGAAGCAATCAATTTCCTTTCCAATACTTTAACGTCATTGTAAAATGCTTGAAATTGTTGTTTTTTAAAGTAAATTTTGTTCTCCATATAATCACACACACACACACAGTTTGATGCTATAAAACTTTTGCATTTTATCTTGCATACCTAAACATTTTCGCATTCAACTTTCACCAAATGGATACGTAAATTCTTAGTATGCCTTTTAATGTGTATAATGTTTCGAAAGATGATATCAAGCTTCTAAGAATGGTAGGTTAGAAACATATATGAGAGTTACTTCCCTTATTTCTATTTTAAGATTTAAGAGCTATTAGTTCAACAAGGGAATAATCACACTGTAACAACTGATATATTGTAATGTAAATTCAGTATGATGCTATTTTAATAGCCTGTTTTAATGACACTAGCTAGTTTCCTATATTTAGTTAATTTTTTTTTATTCATTGAGTTTTTAGTGAAATTTATAGCTAACTCACGTTTATTGCATCTTTCAGTGACTTCACGGAAATCTGATTTGGGATGTATAGATGCAGCAAGTTAAATAAGCAATAACATTACCATTTTACAAAAAATTATGTGCATAAACTCATTTTGAATTAAAATATTTAAAGCATTTACAGGACGTATTAAACTATTATACTTTTAAAGACTAGAAATAAGGAAGTCAAAAATTTGAGATATGGCTGATATCTGTATTAATCTTTTGAAACTTAGAATGTAAATTAAAATAAAATATAAGAGTACATAGTACTCTATCCTTGTGCGGTACAACAGATGTTGGATACTATTTAATTATCAATGTAGTAAAAGTAGTTTGAAAATGTCCTTCATAAATTTAATTTTATTTTGTTGGATATAAGATAGAATAATAAAAAATTGTTTTCATTTTGTAAAGTAAAATGTATTGATATAATTTTGTAAAGTTTATATATTAATATTTTAACAGGATTTTTTTTTGTTTCTTTATTAGTACAATCTCACGTTGATGAGAAAATTGTCCCAGTAACTAAAATAGAGAAGTTTAAGCCACCTGGTATGCAATTTCAACTTTTTCATTGTAGAGATAAAATCCTTTTATTATTGTAATAATTATTTCCTGTACGTTTCTAAGTGTAAAACATTTCAGAGTTCTACCTCTTGATTTAATTTTAAAATGTTTCATCTCTCTGATTTTTTTATTATTTCTTTATTATAAAGTAACATTACAAGAAAAAACCCTTTTATTATTGTAATAATTCTTCCTGTGTGTTTTTAAGTGTAAAACATTTCAGAGTTCCACCTCTTGATTTACTTTTAAAATGTTTCATATCTCAGAAGTTTAGATTATTTCTATAATATAAAGTAACACGCAGATTTTATGTAATGGTATTTGTATTTGTATTTTCAGTAAAAATGCGCACTCAACATAGAGCACCAACTAGAACACATATTGAAAACGTTACGCCAAACTGTGAGTTTATTCATTTTCTTTGCATTTTATCTGATATTAGGATACTGACTTTATTTTACTGCAAAATGTAGTCCTTGTTTGAATATTGGCAATATTGTTTTGTGAAATAATTTGATTAAACTTATTTTCATACAGATCAAGTCATTATTGAAGAAGTTCCGAAGCCTCAAACAGTGAAGGAACATTATCATTTTACACGTAAGACGTTGATTTAAAATGCAAAATACTTTTTCATTCCGTAATTGTGAATAATCTTTCTTCTGCAGTTGATAAATATCTACTGCTATGTCAAACATAATTTAGAGTTTTTAATGTCTTACAGCTCGAAGAGTCATTGATAAGATAGCGCCTATTACAATATCTGAGGAAAAGTTTCAAGCTCCAAGTAATTTTATCTCTTTTCATTATTTCTGTTTTATTTTTTACAGATTAAGTTTGATAAATCAATGGAATCTACTTTTGATAGAAGCAACATATAGAACCTTAATGTTTCTAAAATAAGATGATTTATCACAAATAAATTTAATAATTGTAAGAATTTAACTGTGCAAACATATCCTCGTTTAACTGTCACTACTGTTTGCATGTCATTGTTTTAAAGTTTTTGTTTCAAAATTTTATTATTCATTTCTTTTAAATCCTTAATTTGCTATCTATTTGCTACAGGAAAACAATATCATCTCATTCACCCAGCTGTAGGAACTGAAAGGGTGTATTACCAGCCTAAGGGTATGCATATATTGATCTTTGAGATATTTCATATGGTTGCTTTAAAAATACATTTTTGTTTTACATGAATTATTTAAATAATTTAAATGTTCAATTTTCCTGTAATTTTTTATTTTACGTAAGTAGTATTGTACAATAACTATAATAAATACTGTTTGAGCTCTACTTTTTTATCATTAATATTATTGCTTGCTTTACTCGTTTACTTACATCTATGTCATGATTTAATATTTTTTGTGTTCGAGCAATTTCTGTGATGGTATCTATGTTTTATTTTATTTTAACACCGGATAGAGATTATAAGAAGAGATCCATATCGGCGCAAGTTTATATTATATAATATAGTTGGTTGATTGTTATTAAATGATTACGTTAGTCCCATTTCACAATTTCTTTCACGTAATTGGGAATACGTAAAAATGTACGTTTAATCGTGAATTTTTAGTCACAGTAAATTTAATTTTGAATACTTGATTTTGTGAAGGATTTGTCAAAGGAAAAAAGGAAAATATAAATTATTTTAAGGTAAAATTTACAAAATTCAAAATTACCTTTTTTGTTATGAAAAAGCGTATTGTACTGATTTACTTGAAGTGTGATAACTAAATCATCATGATGAACACTTTCTTTGGTGGTTAAATTAATTTTAATAATTACCACATAGTCACAGTACAGACACATCACACAACACAATATAATCTCAAACTCAACACATTTTATTTTCTTTAAAACAAGTGTTCACACACACCTTTTCCTTTTCTTTTCTCCTTCCAACTAACTTTGCAAAGTGTTTCAGGCACCCTCAGAGGAGCGCCATCTAACGGTCTCTGCAGAAGTTTTTACAGAATGCTTGTGTTTTTCTAACCTAAATGAAAAAAAATTCAGAATAACTGTATTTGTAGAATGGCTACGTAATTTATATGATATATGTTGCCAGTTAACTGTCTTGTTTCTCTTTGCAATAACAATTTCGGGATTTGTTATTTGTTCTAGTTTACTCTATAGCTTTCTAGGTATGATAAATAAAATTATTTGATGTAAATCACATTAATTTTTTTTTCAATAGGTCGCATTTGGAAAGATCATATTCCTACAGTAACTTCAAAGTGGAAGATTGTCACACCACCAAGTTTGAATTTATTTTATTACTAGCAAATGGTTCAATTAAAGCAAATAATCTTTATTTTGATGTATGAAGATTGTTTGCTTTCCTCTGTTACGATATTTCTTTTGTACTCAGAAACTGAAAAATTCCTATTATATAAGCTAAAATAATTGCATATGGTTTGGTTAAATAACTTAATGCTTTTCTTGCTAAGATGATCTCAACCTGTGATTTGTTGGCCACAAAATGTCCGTCTAAAGAAATTCATTTAAATTCAATAGAAATTTATCTTTCCTCCAAAATTGTATTGCAAAAATATAATATAATTTGGTTGAAGAATCGTTTACTTAAATTAAGAACAATCATATTTTTGTATCATTATAAAAGCTACAATAGCATGGTATTTATCGTGCTTTGATCGTGTACAGTATAATACTCACATGTTGATAATACTTGATGGATAATACTTAATGGATATGTAACGCATCATAATCTCTAGAATTTAGTTTTCATATTGTTTATAATTGGATTCTTTTGTACAAAGCTGAAGTGCTATGCACTTGTTTATAACCATCTGCAGGGTGGTAACAGAACCTGGAAAACCGGGAAATCAGGGAATTCTCAGGGAACTTTTTATTTCTGGAAAAATCATGGAAATCTCAGGGAAAATTTCCAAATTTTACAAAAAATCAGGGAAATTTTGACAGTTTAAACGGCTACCACTATCGTTTGTCTTATTTAGAGATGCGCAATTACGAGTACTTTTGAGAATAGAATAAATCGTATTCGCCGAAATTGTAATTCGAATAAAGAACCTCAGCGTCGTAATTTTTTAACGCCGCGAAAATCGACGCCGCCATTTTGTTCCCGGCTGCAGCGTCTTGGTCGCCGTGAGGCTAGCGATACAACTTGTTGGATACAATTTGAAATTTGTGTAACAAATGATGTTTTTTGTGTATTAAATTAATTATTTTTTTTGCATTTACATTTTTGTAGAATTTTTTATGTATATTTGCATTTGTTTTCGATGAATAGTGTGACAATGTAGGGTCAGGGGTAAAAAGTTCACAATCACAGTACTTTGCATTTTTTCTCCAGTTTTTTCAATTGCAATTATAAGAGTTTCATTAAGGTTTCCAACTCTTACAATAACAATTGAAATATCTGTAGAGAAAAAATACAAAATTTTTGTGGATAATGATCCTTTTACACTCTCTGACCCTGAATATTTAAAATAGTGTTGTGTGGATACTGTATACTGATACCAATCACGGATCACATTTCTTAAGAGAATTGGAAAATCAGGGAAATTTTTGGGAGACTATCAGGGAAATCATGGAAATATCAGGGAACTTTTTTTTCTAGGATTTTGTTGCCACCCTGATCTGAAAGATAGATTAATCTGACAGCTTTCAAGACACTTCAGATATACTAGACGAAAAGAAATTACTGTATTTAATACATCATAATTCTTAATCAACATTTAAAAGTACCCTTAATTTTTTTTTATCAGGTCTCAGAGAGGAAATAGTTTTTAAATCTCTCTTTATTAAAAAAACCGGATTGTATTAAAAAAAATTGCAACAATTTCCTTTTCTAGGATAGATGTTTTATAACTTTTAAAAGTCTGAAAGTTATATACTTAAATATATCTGTTTAGTGACAAAAATTAAAGATAGGTTCATCAATATTTTTCCCTTTCTTCATTTTTATCTTAATAATATGCTTAGTAACATCTATTGCTTTGTTCCATTGCTAGCTTTTATTGGTTATTGACTTCTATTTTCAGCTGAAATAGAAGAAAATGAAAAAGTTCGAACTGCTACTGCAATTCGCTTTTATCATCCAAAAAGTAATTTTACATTTCATTCAAATTTTTTTAATTCAAACTAATACAGCAGTTAAAAACTTTTACCAGTTACAGTAACAACATTTTTAGCAACTTAATATTTTTATGTCTGGGATTTATACAAATAGACATAATTAAATTTTCCAAAAAAATTTAGACCCCCATTTTTTCCTGTTCAAAATTAGCTGCATAAAACAACTTGAAACAGAAAATTATAAAATCTGTTAACAACATGAAATAACAAAAATAAATTTAACATGAATGTACTATATCCTACACTATTATTATTAATTATTATCAATCAAATAATTAGAAATAAAAATAATGAGTAATGAGAAAGATGAGCTTGTTATGTTACCCAATTGATCCATATTAAGCTCAATTTTCATCAACGGCAGTCTTAAATCTCCATGGTCAAATATTTGTAGTCGAGTCCTCTTTTAAGGTCAAAGAATCAGTGACGATACTTAACTATAGTAAGTGTCTGCGTGGCCAAGTGACTAAGTGTGCTTCAAACGCTTTTGATGAAATCTTTTAAAAAAATTTTACCATCCTATTACCCACTGAATCAACTTACTTATTACCTCCTCAAATCCCCTATTCCCCTTAGGTCAAACATCGCCCCAAGATTCCTTCAGTGCCGACAGGAAGGAAATTTATTCACTTTGGGAAACTATGATTTAGGGCTCAAATTATAGTTTTACTGTAGTATAGTTTGATATAAATCTGTGACATTATTTTTTATTGAATATTGATGTATTATAATTGAGTATCTACAATATATCGGACTACACGCTCATTTCATAATTTTCTATTTTCCAGCAAAAATTATTGAGGACATGATCAATGTCGCAACTAAAGTATTTAAGTATCACCCATCCCGTAAGTATAATTTTGTTACATACTTAAAAATAATTCAATATTATTTTAAAAGTAGTTTGGGTTTTTATAAAATACATACTGAATCCTTACTTTGCATTAATATTATCTATTCAATAAGGTAAATCGATAGATAAGCTTAATCTCTTTAAATTAAGATACGATTTTAAGTGAAAGACTGCTATCTCTTCAATAAAAAGGAAAACTAATTCTACAAGTCATGCTTTAGTAATGTTACTCTTATTAATTTTTTTCTTCTTTTTGGCTGAATTAGATACTATAATCATATAAATTAAATAATATAATTTGAATGTGTTTTCATCTAAATTTTAAGTTTGGTAAATTACATTTCCAATTTTACTTAAAATCTTCTGTTTTTGTTTACCAGCAAAAGAATATGATCAGAAAAGACTTGGAACCACAGTTAAAATAGAAGCTGTACCCATTTTTCGTAAGTTTTTAGTTTTACTGGCATACTTTTTATAAATAGATCATACTGATGCATTCAAAAGTATTAATCTTTATGCACAGTGATTTAATACTCTCGGGATAAACTTCAAGAGATGTTCGACACACTAAAATAATATTTTTGTACAGCAATGTATAGGGGCAAGTGATGCATTTCGACCCAAAACACAAAAATTGCTCAGGGAATAAAACTAAATGTTTTTTGTATTATTTTACAATTTTTTTAATACTATTTTCACGATAAATTCTCAAAGGTACAAGCACCAAAACTAATACAAGCTTGACAGTCGATGATATACTTTCTCACTGCTAGAGTGCACTGTTTAATTGGTGCACTTGAACATGGTTCCTCTGCTGGAACCCTGCAGTGGAAAGGCGGATTTCACACATGATGGACTATTTTACAAATTCAGAGAAGTAGATATACATCTAATACATGGTACTGCCAATGGTAATGAACAAGTCGCACTAAGATTGCATCATGAAAGCTTGCCCAATAGGCAAGTTCCGGATCATGAACTGTTTGAGCATTTTCACCACCATCTTTGTGAAAGAGGATCATTCCAAGTCGGCAGACTTAGTACGGATCGGATGAGTCATTTACGAGGTCCTGAAATGGATGAACAATGGAGTGTTGGAGAAAGACCCAACACAAGAGCTATTGTACATAGCGATGGCGGGTGTCCAACCACCATATGGGAAGAATTGTAGGAGGACGTATTTCACCCGTTTCATCTACAGAGAACTGGAGCATCGAAAGTGGACGATAATCCTCAGCATGTCGAATTCTTCCGTTATTTTTTCCAGCAGTGTCTTGTAGCCAGACTTCCCATCATAAGTGCTCTTCACAGATGAGGCCAGTTCTACATTTGAGGGTGTTCTTAATTCGGATAATCGTCATGTGTAGGCAATCGTTAACCCACACGCTACACTTCCACGTACTCACCAATAACAATTATCGGTATATGTATGGGCGGGTGTTATCAACGACATTCTAATTGCTCCATATATCTGTTACCACATCAACTCCGCAACAGTAGTTATCGTATGTTTCTCGAAGTCCTCTTATCGTAATTGTTTCATAATGTTCCAGTTGCCACTCGAAATCGACTGGTTTCAGCACAGTAAGGTACCAGACCGTTTCAGCATTCATGTGCGCAATTACCTGGATTTCACATTTGTGGCTCGATGTATTGACGAGATGGACCAGTTACATGACTACCACGAACGCCAGATTTATCCAGTCTCGATTTCTTAAAGGGATATCTAAACACTCTCGTGCATGAGACTCCAGTTGAATCTGTTGAGGACCTCGTCACTATATTCATTAATGCCAAGCTCCAACTTTTTGTTTCATTTCCTGTGCAGTTCTTGTGTTATCTCATGTGCCCATACATTGCTATAAAAAAATATTCTTTTAGTGTGCTATAAAACCCCTTGAAGTTTGTCTCATAAGTTCTAAATCACCCTGTAGAAAATTTTGAAAATTTATAATTGGGGTTCACATATAACTTAATTGATCATCATATCTTGCATTGAAGTAACCTATTTAGTATACCTATACTTTCGTTCATATTCTAGCAGTTATTATCCTCTGTTATACTACTCCTAGCATAAATCTTAATATATTCTGGCGTCTGGAATTTTCAAAACCTTAGGATATTTTATATGAACAAATTTTGAAAATCATCATCAATTAAATCTATACCATAGAGGGATCAGTATACTTTAGGCAAGCATATACTAATTTATATTTGAATATTTTACATTATTGCTTGCATCGGCAAAACTGTTTGTATTTATTCAAATTTATAATTTATTTTATTCAAAAGCATGACACATAGGTTCAAACAGGTTGAATTCATGAAATTTTTCTAACTTATAGGTTTTCAATGATGTAATTTAATAATAGTTTTAGCTCTTTGATGGGTTATTCACCTAACACTACATCTACATCTAATACGAAACTGTCAAAACTTTTAACTTTAGTATTATCTGGGATAATAGTCCTTTCAGCACAGAAAGAAGCAGCATTTGTTTGATATAAACTAAGGGAACGTTACGTTATTTAAAATAATCAAAGATGGACGTAGGAGTCAAAAATGATAAATTAAAGATCTTATTTTGCTGCAAGTGTCGACCCCATTTCAATAAGTGACGCAATTTTAATTCCCTTATTGGAAACTAGATATGAAGTTCCTACAATGTTATGAAAACCTGAGTAATGTATGGAATTAATTTCATTTCTAGTGTATGTTTTAATATTGAAAAATATCATTAACTTAAATTCTTCTAATTCAACTTAAATAGCTGAAGAATCTAAAATGTTGTAATTCTCTAGCATATCAAAAAGCTAAATTTTTATTAGTTTCATTTTTCTCTCTATTTTCACCAGTTCGATTTTATTTATAAAACATTTAAACTTCAGCTGCTAAAACTTCAGTTATAAAACATGTAAAACTTTTACTGTGTATAAATAGTAAGCAAAATTTTCTAAACATCTCTAGGCAGTAACTTTTTTTCTTGAGCATATAAATGCATTAGATTTTTGTATTAAAATTTACATTTATGCATGTTTATGTGATTTATTTCAATTCAAATACAGAAAGATTAAAACAATACAGAAGAGGGCATTTTTTTTAAATATTTAATAAATACATTTTACAATCAGCTGCTTTTTTCAGCAGCATTTCTTTAAATAAGTATACTAACATTGTAAAAATATAATTACTTGTAAATCTAAAATGTGTTGTTTTCACTAACCATTTATTTCATTACAGCTCAAACAGAAGATCAAAATGTTTTAGTTCCTGTAACAAAGAAGGTTTTTTACCCACCTGAAAGTAAGAAGAGATAGCTTTTACTTAAAATTATTTAAAACACTGTGTTTAACACTTTGGCTAATGAAATACATAAAATGGAGTTTTGTTGCTAAAAACGATAATTTATGGTTTCATTATCATGTTTTATGCTTGAAAAACAGATGGCAACCATTATGGATTTTAAGTGATTGTTTTAGATTTTCATCTTTAGTTACAGAGAGTTACGAAATTATTACTGAAAATACAACTTGATAAACCAGTTTTTTGGTCGAAAATCTCCTATTCGACAACCTACTATCCTTTTTATTCACAAAAGGTCGCTAAACTTTGTCTTATATCAATCCAAAAATTCCAATCGACTATCGAATTAAATTTATTTATGAAATTTATGTACTGTCTTTTAACTATATTTAAGGACCATTTTTTATTTACAATTTATAGGAATTACTTTTATATTAAAAGAATGAGTTGATAATTATTTTTATGTAAATGTTTCATAATTCATGAAAGTGATTATCTCATTGGTGTTTGATCACAAACTCATAGTTCTAATTAGAAAAATCATTATGAAATATGCATTTTCTTGATATTTAGTTTTGAGCGGGTGGTATTGTAGAACAAAATATATAGAAACAACATTTTTATACTGCCCTAGTGGGAAAAGTTGAATTACAGAAAAAGTTTCTGCATTAAGCTCATTAGTACTGTATAATCAATAAAACTTTTCAGCAAACACTTTCTGAAACATTAAGATAATACTTTTCAATGTTTTTAGCACTTCAGTTAGGAAGTGTAATCCAAGTTGTGATAGTTGTATTTTTGTTTTAGAATTTACATTTATGAATTTGCTTGAAAAAACAACAGTCCTGTTCATGTATTATGTCTCGTACAATTACCTAATTAACCAACAACCCATTGGATTAATGGGATAATTCTATAAGAAGTAATCTATGCGTAAAAGGGTACGAGATCTTCATGAGAATTCATAAGTGTTTTAATTTGAAAATACATCGGTGCAAATAACTCAATTTAAAGCCAGTCAGCCCACTAATTGGATGGTGATGGTGAAATGTTGGAAATTATCAACGTAATACATCATCAAGCTTTCTGTTTTATCGATGCCAATTTGAGCTTGTTAAAAGTGCTTTAGTCATTATGGCACTACAAGGACATAATTGGGAGCTACTTGGCCTTTTCCCAGTGTACCATAGAGGTGGGTTCACCATTGTACCTCACTATATTCAAGGCACACCTCAAATATAGAGAGGCCACACATTCACTCCAGATGCACAAGCATTACAATAAATTTGAACCAGGACTTGTCAATCCAAAAGCCTGCTTCCTGACCACCAGCCCCATTGTTAGCTCGTTTTTAAGGACACACTTGGGAGCCACTTGGCGTTTTCCTAGTGTACCAAAGAGGTGGTTTCACCATTGTACACCACTATATTCAAGTCACACCTCATATATAGAGAGGCCACACATTCACTCCATATGCACAAGCATTACAATAAATTTGAACCAGGACTTGTCAATCCAAAAGCCTGCCTCCTGACCACCAGCCCCATTGGTTAGCTCAAATTTTTAAGGACAGACCTGGGAGCCACGTGGCGTTTTCCTAGTGTACCATAGAGGTGGTTTTACCATTGTACATCACTATATTCAAGGCACACCTCATATATAGTGAGGCCACACATTTACTCCATATGCACAAGCATTACAATAAATTTGAACCAGGAACCTTTCAATCCAAAAGCCTGCCTCCTGACCACCAGCCCCATTGGTTAGCTCAAATTTTTAAGGACAGACCTGGGAGCCACGTGGCGTTTTCCTAGTGTACCATAGAGGTGGTTTTACCATTGTACATCACTATATTCAAGGCACACCTCATATATAGTGAGGCCACACATTTACTCCATATGCACAAGCATTACAATAAATTTGAACCAGGAACCTTTCAATCCAAAAGCCTGCCTCCTGACCACCAGCCCCATTGGTTAGCTCAAATTTTTAAGGACAGACCTGGGAGCCACGTGGCGTTTTCCTAGTGTACCATAGAGGTGGTTTTACCATTGTACATCACTATATTCAAGGCACACCTCATATATAGTGAGGCCACACATTTACTCCATATGCACAAGCATTACAATAAATTTGAACCAGGAACCTTTCAATCCAAAAGCCTGCCTCCTGACCATCAGCCCCATGGGTTAGCTCAAGTTTTTAAGAACAGAATTGGGAGCCACTTGGCGTTTTCCTAGTGTACCATAAGGTTGGGTTCACATTGTACCTCACTATATTCAAGACACGCCTCATATAGAGAGGTTAAGACAGAAAGATTGAATGGATTTTTATTGTATTTATGAGTGGGAAAAGCTTTACGTATTGAACCTTTTTATTGGAATGCTGTTTAAAAACTTAAATCCCTCATTTGTATTAACTAGTGCTGCCTCTCGTGGAGATACACTACGACACAATGATACTACTCATGCTGGTGCTTTTTACAATTGAAATAATGGGAAGTGAGAATCCCTTTACAAAAATTACGAAACCATATATATATAGTTAAAACTACCAGGCTGGAAATAGGGTATAAGGAAGGATCTTCAGGAATATATAAAAAGAGGATCAAGTATATCTGCGATACTTTCCCATTTATAAATAATCTGCGTCCCATTTCAAATCTAAGTTCACATAAAAGTTAGCATACTTTCAATTTAACTTTACTTCAATGCCTTTAACATTTTTCAATTTGTTGCGAATAATTTATATGTTTCTAGTTAAATATTCTTATTTTAATGCACTTCTATTTAAAATATATTCTTGTGCTCTTAAAATGAATGTATGCTGTGTATTCTTACAGCATAAATATTTATTTATTAATGTTATGTTAATTATTTTCTTTATATATATGTATATCAAAAGTTCAATATTTTAAATTTCAGGTAAAATATATCAAGACCACATTGCACCTCCTACTATGAAGAATATTAATATACCAATTCCTGGTAAACACAATCTGATACTCAATATTTTAATTAATTTCGTTTTCCAAAAATGTTGTTATTAAAAACCCGATGTTATTTAGCTTTAAAAGCAAATAAAGCCCTAAAGTATGTTGCTTCTTTTTTTTTATTTCTTAAACACTCTTCTTCCATTTAAAATTTTTCTTCTGAATTTAAGGAGAGTCAAATGAAATTCTTGTTTATACCTTATACTACCTGGAAGCGCTCCAGGTTTATTTTTACCACTCCTCATCTGAGTTGTAGTTTTCAGTTTTGAATCCTCACTCAGAATGTTTACTAACCAGGTGCTCGAGCTTTTCCTTACTGATTGCTAGAATTGTTTAAAGAAAGGTTGGCTACAAGTACAAATGTAGGAAGAATCACGTGACAGATTCTCATCTCCATTCCATGTTTAGTTTCAAAAATCTCACGAAGTGATATTGATACCTTACAAATGAAGATCTTGCGTCACTTTAGCACTTATGAGAAATTTATTAGAAATAAAGGTATTGTATTTCTTCATAATCGGGCAACAAAACATGAAAACCACCCACTTGAGTAATAGATATATTTTCACACACATCTTGCAAAAGTAATATAAAATCTACCATTACAATCATTTGTCGAATTTGCTCCTTAGTTTAAGTATGCTTATTTCAGAAATGGAGCTTTGTAATATTGCAAAACCTATATAGTATAGTTTTTCACTGTATTGTAATTTTTTAGTTATCTGTTTACAGAAGACAATGAGAAATCTCGAGGATAGAAATCAACACAGAAAAAAATAGGTTTAGACGTCCAAAAATACTGAATCGCCTTTTATCAAGGGAATAGAATGATATTTAAGCATACATTAAAAATCTAACTGTACTAACATCACTGAGGTTTTGATATGAATTTTTATCGGAAATAAGAATTATCAACAGTAAAAATTATGAAATGTGCTTCCTTGTAATTGGATAGTTTTGTTTAGTTTAGAGGTATGAAATCCATTTGAAATACGGATGTTATATTCCTTTTAAATGTATTGAAATAAGATTAAATTTGAGTAATGACTTTGATATCAGTAGTAAGCAATTGAGAAAGTTTATCACAAATGCTATGCACAATAGGTTAGGCCGTAAAAACCGAAAAAAAATGTTCAAGTCGTAATACCGCGGAAAATTTGCGAATATGGAAAACTAAAAAGAGGTAAAAATATAAATAAAATCGGTTTACATCTTCCTGTCGCGCATGTGCTCTAAAGTTTACCAAAATTTGTAAAAAATCACATTTTTACGATAATTTTTAACATTTTTAAATTAACCTCTTCCTGAATATAATAGTTCAAATTCTTATGTGTTAGAACCACAGAAAACAATTTTTAAATAGTATTTAAATCCATCATCATCTTCCGGTCGCTCATTGCCTTCAAAGTGAATAAAATTTTGAAAAAAAAATTACAAATAAAGGTAGATCACAGTTCAAGGTAAAAATACGTATATGTATCTTTTTGGTTTTCTTTATTGAAAACAAGTTTTAATGTTTAAAAACAAATTATTTTAGACCATTGGTAATATTTATAAACAGTTTTTTTTTTAATTGAAAAAACTAAGTTTTCGTGTTAAGAGTCGGAAGTCCGAGAAAATCATGTTGGACAATTGAACATCTCCGTTTTCACTCATTCTTATCTGAAGGTTCTTTGAAATCTGATTTGCGGGCGAAGTTAGGCTTGGTTGACATTGACTGCAGAGTCGTTCTGATAAACCCCCTCCCCCCATAGACTCAGCTCCGCAAACTTTTTCTGAGGCCTCTGAGGCGTCGTACAACTGCCTAACTGGGAATGTCTTGAATGTTATATCCCAATTACGGCATGAGTCACTTTGAATACATGGGATTTAATCTCATCGTCACACTCTGATATCTTTTAATAATGGGAGAGAAAATAAATCACAGTCCATCCAGTTAATTATTTTCGAGTAGTCTTGAGCCTTGAAATTGAGTTTTGGAGGCATTAATGTTCAGATAGTGGTTGTAACACATTAATTGTTACCTTAAATGTTCTGGATGAGCGAAAAGGCCATTTTGTTCGATCACAGGGTCGACAATATTACGTAAATCTTCTGGCAGGTACCTTGAAGATTAAATTAATTGGTACACAAGTTTTGGTCCCTCTGTAAAGTATTTACTTTTTTTAATACTAAATCACATTGCCATGTATGATTTCAAAATAAATACAACTATTTCTTGAAGTTCAGGTGTGGTACTTTCTTCACTTAAGTACAATCTGAGAGTTCAATTGGCTGTTGTCAACCACCTCGAGTGTGACAAGGGACCAGGATCTCGTACAGCCAAATCCTCTTTACAGTTTCCCGACTTTATTGCCATAGAAATATCAAGTAGATATTTCCTTACTTAGTATACGTCTGTCTATTGTATGGATCTGACAGCCAATACATTTGGGGTAAACGTTACAATGGGCAGCTTGCCTTCTCCATTTAAATGAACCGCATTCCGGCATCTGTTTCAATACCTAGACGGTAAATCAACGGGTCCGAAATCTTTCAGAGGGCCAATCGGTGAAAAGCTAAGTGGCTCTGAAAAGCGTTCAGTGATTGGCTTTAAGAGTATTGGCTGTCAGATCCCCACAATAGACAGAAGTATACTAAGTAAGGATCAGCAATATATACTCGGTATTTACATGGCAATAAAGTCGGGACTTGGTAAAGAGGATTTGGCTGTACGAGATTCTCGTCCCTTGTCCACTCGAGGTGGTTGTCACACAGAGGGATCAAAACTTGTGTACCACAATCAATACAATCTTCAAGGTACCTACCTGAAGATTTACGTAATATTGTCGACACTGTGATCGAACAAAGTGGCTTTTTCGCTCATCCAGAACATTTAATTTTACAACAACTATCAGAACATTCATGCCACCAAAACTTAATTTCAAGGCTCAAGACTTCTCGGAAATAATTAACTGGATGGACTGTGATTTATCTTCTCCCCCATTATTAAAAGATATCAGAATGTGACGATGAGATTAAATTCCATATATTCAAAGTGACTCAGTCCCTAATTGGGATACAACATTCAAGACATTCTCAGTTCACACATAGGCAGTTGAACGACATGTGACACTCGTGACAGAAGCCTCAGGAAAAGTTTGCGGAGCTGAGTCTATGGGGGGAGGGGGTTTATCAAAACGACTCTGCTATCAATGTCAACCATGTCTAACTTCGCCCACGAATCAGATTTCAAAGTACCTTTAGCTAAGAATGAGTGAAAACGGAGATGTTCAACTGTCCAACATGATTTTCTCGGACTTCCGACTCTTAACACGAAAACTTAGTTTTTTCAATAAAAAAAACTGTTTATAAATATTACCAAAGGTCTAAAATAATTTGTTTTTAAACATTAAAACTTGTTTTCAATAAAGAAAACCAAAAAGAAACATATAAGTATTTTTTCCCCTTGAACTGTGATCTACCTTTATTTGTAATTTTTTTTCAAAATTTCATTAACTTTGAAGGCAATGCGCAACCGGAAGATGTTGATGGAGTTCAATAATATTTAAAGATTATTTTTTTGTGGTTCTAATACATAAGAATTTGAGCTATTATATTCGGGAAGTGATTTTAAGATTTTAAAGACTTAAGATTTTAAAAAGTTAAAATTCATCGTAAAAGTTTGGATTTTTCCAAATTTTGGCAAAGTTTATAGCACATGCGCGATCGGAAGATATAAAAAGATTTATTTCTTTTTTTACCCCTTTTTAGTCTCCCATATTCGCAACTTTTCCGTGGTATTACGGCTTGCGAAAAAAATTTCGGTTTTATCGGCCCACCCTAATGCACAGGTCCGCTGTAATTAGTTGAGTGTAACTATGAAATGGAAATCTCTACTATTATAAAAGGAAGTTTGTTTCTTGCCCGCAAAGTCCTGACAAATCTATGGCATTTACAGTAATGAGATTCGGCATACAGGTAGTCCGAATTTTTTTGAATTTTTGGGTCGCGGCGAATTTTAAAATTCAATTTTGAACATTTTAAAATGATTTTAATAGTTTTTTTCCCGTTCTTTCTTCTTTAGAGAAAATGGAAGAAGCATCGAAAATTTAGATTTTTTCTCCCACACGTCACTATTGACGTCAACCTTTGGAACCATGCCAAATTTTTTTCACCTTCTGTCTTGAAAGGGAACTAACAGATTGCAATGAGAACATATTCCACTTTCATTTGAGATTCATTCATTTTGATTTCCTGAGAAACGGATTCGAGTGAAACAAAAGAAATTATTCAAGTTATCACTGGTGTTCTTTAGTGCTTTTTTCCATCTCAGTGTTCGTTGAAGATCGAATACAAATTTTAACGGATTTAAAATCTGCGGAAAATTTTACACCAGATAGATACTTTATACATTTGATTTTCTTTTAATAAATAATTTATCAATTAAATATTTTTTTCTTTTGGTTTGCGAAACAAACAAACACAAACTAGGCAACTCCGTTATGGCTGTTATCTAATAGGCTACAAATTCGCAAACCAAATGTAAATCCGTGATGGCCGTTACCCAATAGGCTACAAATTTGCAAACCAAATGGGAATCCGTGATGGCTGTTATCCAATAAGCTACAAATTCCCATTTGGTTTGCGAAGCAAACCAACTCCGCCAGCAACGCCGTTATGGCTGTTATCCAAAAGGCGACGAATTCCCTTTTTGTTTGCGAAGCAAACCAATAACCCCATAAAAGCAACTTGCATGGGCAACGCCGGGATAGCCACACAGTGGCTAGTTATTCTATAAGTGCGAAACCTTAGTTTTTAAGACCTTTATTTCCAACACTTATTATTATTTAGACTTACAAATTATCTCTCTGTAAATTCAAAGTTAATCTAATTTTTGACATTTTAATTTCAATCTATTCAATTACAGCATGTGTATTTTATATCTCCGTAGGTTGTAGTCGGTGGAGCTCCTGGGTGAATATTTGCGATTATAAAGGACACAAGTTTAGTGATATTCAAACAATCAAAAAAATTATTTTTGCTGATTTTGCATGCGTATATACATTTGAGATAGAGTGTAGACTAATTAGAACATGCAAATATCCTGGGATTAGCCATAGAGTGACCTGTGATATAACACGTGGACTTAGATGTATTTTTGGAAGTTATTCTGGTGTTTGTGAATTTTATGGTCCAAACCCGAGTCGAAATGCAGATTGCGGATGTTATAGATATGAAGTGAGGATTCGATGTTGGACATGTGGTAAGTTTCTTTAACTAAAGTTCGATACTGGTTTTAATATTGTAACCAAAATGTTGTATATAAATCCTAAGGCATGTGTATTATAAGGAAATTATTATAATTATTTCTTTTATTATTTCTTAACCATTACAATTCTTTATTTTATAGCTACACTTTATTTTATTAAAAAAATACTCTCTGCTTGCTTCTGCTCAACATTTGAAGAATTCTAATGCAATCTATATTAGTATGCTCGAAATATGCCCTAGCATCAACCACTATTTTGTCAATTTAACAAATATAGCTTGATAAGTGTAAAATTATATGTGACCATATATGCAGAAATAGTATTATGTCCTGTTTCTAGGAAAAATCTAAACAATGTTCTATTCTTTAACATCGTGATAATGTTTAATAATTTCAAGTTTTTTAATTATCGAAACCAAATTTATGAAAGCACCGGAACAATCCAGTTATTTCGAAAGTCCTTATACTAGCATCTCAGCATAATAGAGGTGTGCGAAATAAGATGTAGCTATTTTATTCTGACCAAGCAGTTTTATAGAACTTTTTCAAAATAACATCATGCTAACATAGCAAGTTAAAAGAAGTTGATACAAGCAAGAATATTCAACAAATATATGCATCAGTTTTAAGTAGATGAATCAGTCATCCGCTTTTATATTTTAAAAGTATGACATTTGTATTCATATTTAGCACTCGTTGCCTCAAATGACCACAGAACATATGACTAACACAACGTTTCGTGTTATATTAAAAATATTCAACTAAATCCTGCAGCATACTCAATAAAGTTTATACAAATCATGTTTTGATCTTAATTTCATTGACCCACCATATGCACATGTGGTGCGCGTTTTAAAACTTCTTTCGATACTTTCTGTATAGAATTTGATTTAATTTGCATTACAAATACTGCACAAGTGCATTTTGTTTGACAGTCAAAGAGTCTGTGTATCCATATCGTTTATTGAGTGAAAAATAATTGCAAGTAAGGATATCGTCAAGAGACAACCGATTTGACCAACTTTCCACTGAAAAATAAGACCACTCATCACATTACAAATATGTCTCAGCGAAATATTTTTTTAAATTTAAAATATTTAAATAAATTCGATTAATGACACGATTTTTTCGTCATCAATCATTCTGAGCGTCAAATTTGCAAAGTTGAATCTTCTCTCGATGGCACTTTTCCTGAGAGGCTAGCAAGCTTGAATTTTGTGGGGAAACAAGTTCAACTTTGTTTTTACAATTGAAGGCTTTGCTGCTAAAAGGAGGTAGCTGCATCCTGGGTTTGTTTAGAGTTGCGTACTATCTTTTGGTAAAAAAACTCTTTAGTTTGGTGTTGGAAAGATGTAGCTTCAATCGTTAGTTCAGAATAATTAAGGAAATTTATCAAAAAGAATATTTTTACACAACTTAGAACATTGAAAATTTGAAACGTTTTTTACTGTTTTCTAAAATCTTGAATAATTGAAGCTTTTTTGCAGCAAACCCTTAAATTGTCTTACAAGACAAATGGCCCATTTAGGCTGATGTACACCATACCGAATTGGTATTGAGGGCTCATTTTTATAAACCTTCCCATCAATATCATCTAGTGACAACTGTGAACGGATGACTGACTTGGCCTACTCTAACATCTTAAGCACTCTCAGTCTCCTCAATTTTGGCAATAAACCTGCGAAAACTTGAAAGTTATAGGAAATTGAACACCTCGAAATATGCATAATTTTTAATAATTATTAACTTCGATATTGTAGAAGGAAAAGGTGGCTTTGTGTTTTTCAAACTCTGAGAAAATTCCTCGAAACCATAGTGGGAACAATGGTTTCGAGGTTCATAGTGGGAAATATGGTTGATAAATTATTTTATGCGTTTTTACACTGTACAGGGCTTTATGTTCAAATGCAATTAATGAACAAACTATAAAAAAATAACTTAAGGCATTGAACTTGGTAATACAGCTGGAATCATAACTCTGTCACAGTTAGTTGCAGAGTAAGTGAATTTTGAAATATATCCCGACTTAATAATCCCCGTCTCATAGCTACTCCATTACTGTCAGTTTGAGGTTTATTTAAATCTGCCAAGGGTATGGATATTCTAACATTTTAGCATGCAACTTATACAATACTGCAGGATGAGTAACATTAAATAGTTTAATTACTAGGTTATAAAGTTTTATAAAGCATACAAAATTTTGTACGGATTAATAGTTAGCTTTTTCTACGTAATTTTGCACATAGATACAAACACAGACAAAAACTTGAAGAAAGATAAGTTGTTATGCTAAATGGCTCATTCACAGTTTTACTGTGAATATTCGAGACATAAAGAATTTCAAGAAAGTACTGGTACACATGTAAACAATGCTGAAACCATTTATCTCGTTTTAATATGTCTCAAAACGGATAAATATGGTTGAAATGTGACTAAATTATTCAATCTGCAAACTCTATTTTTATTGATTCGGTTTTATAAAATAGTGATACTTGCTTAAACCAAAAATTTTGTTCCTTTTTACGTACAAATTTAATTCTTATTTTATGTTTCAGGGTATTATCAACTTCCACCTGCCGTTACTGTTGTGAATAAATTTAATCCTGAAAGTAATTCACTTCATTTTACTTATTTCGTATTATTTTGCCTCATTATTCTTATTTAGTGTTATTTACGTAGCTTTTGCTTGTTATAAAGTGCTTATTTACCACTTTGAAATCTTTAATATTGAAAATTAATATATTACTTAAAATGTAATAAAACTATGAAGCCTCAAAGATACAAATAATTTAAGACATTGGATCCTAAAATTTAAGCATTTTTATTAAATATAGTGTCTTTAATTACATTTATAGAAGTAACAAATCTTTATACCATTTTTGAAGATGAATTTCATTTTTCATATCCTTTAAAGAATACATTGAGTAAATAACTGGCTTTTTTTCCAAGAATTCTTATAAGTAACCTGATTTATTTCCTTAAAATCTTGATTGCTTTTATTATGAAATTTATTATAACTACTTAAAAATCTTACCTTAAGTAAATATTTTTGATCTTAGAAATACAAATAGAATATGAGCTATAGATGTTTAATTTCTTTTCAGTTAAAACCTACACAGATCACATAGATAAACCAAAAACAGAGATGCGTATAATTACTGTTGCCCGTAAGTATTAAATTTCCGCAAGTGTATTAAAAATTTAAAAGAATTATATGTTGTGCATCGTCTAAAACATTTGTACAAAATGTGATCAGAGATATGTATGTACAAAATGTGATCATATTTTGTTTAATAAAACGATTCAATACATGATGATTTACACAGAATAGATCAGGGGTGGGGAGACTTTTCATATTGAAAGTCTGCGTTAATTTAGCTATGATAAAATAAGGCTGCATTCGAAAAATTTCATTTAGATACACTAAAAATGTAGTACATTGTTTTGTTTACTATGTACTTAAATAATTTGAAATTAATGACAATTTTTTTAAGTATTTTGTTGTTTCTGCTTTTTGTTTGCAAACATTTGAATGTTTGATTGCAACATGGAGGTGTGCGGTTTCATCTGATCCTTAGATGGATATCCGTCATTCGTTACCTTGACTACATTATTTTGTGAAAACTCTAACTACTGTGTACTTAAGTAATTTTAAAAAATGAAATATTTTGTTAACTTTAAAGCACTTTATTTTTAAAGTCTTTGTTGTGGCTGGTTTTTATTTGAATGTTAGTTTTCAACATGCTAGTGTGCAATTTCAGTTGATTCTTAGATGAGTGCTACCTAAAGGACGTCTTGATTTGAGAGAAAATAGATTCACCTTAAGAGGACCTTAAGAGAATATAGATTCACCTTAAGAGGACCTTAAGAGAATATAGATTCACAGCAATAAAGGGTTGGTTAGCTAGAAGGCATTTTTCGGGCATGTTGTCGAAAGCAAGGATTCTGTATTTTTCCATACTTCAATTGGATATTTCTTATCAAACAATGACTTTAAATCATCATCTACTGAGAGCTTAATCAATTGCATCTGTATTTCTACATGTGCCTATGTGACATCAACTGGTAAGACTGTAATGCTAATTTTTGCGTGATGCCATGATTCTCCAAATAGCATACCTTTCATTACATTCTGCAATTAATTGGTCTCTCTATAACAGTTGAGTGTTTTCCGAAAAATTTGCACGTATCATCCTGCTCATCAGTGACCTTTTTTAAGTGTGTAAAATGCTACTCCAAATTTTTTTTTCTTTCTTGGCATGATATCACAAAAAAAGTTTTCTTAAAGTTTTCTTTGACATGATATCACAAAAAATGCAGTACTTCCAATAAAAAATTTCCTTCACTAATTCACATTTCTGATCCGCTTCATAAAAGTTTATTACCTAATTCTCACAGAGATAAAATATTGGCTAACACTTCTCCCTATAGTATCCAACGAACTTTAGAAAAAGGCAAATACATAATGAATACCTCATCGTATAAGTTTGGCGTATTACAAAACTGACAATGCCATGTTGTATTTGCATGAATATAGTTAAAATTAATAATAACTTGTTTCAAAGTGTCATTTGAAATAGTAGATTTTACTGATGCAGAAGATACAAGGAAAAGAAACGTGAGCATCTGGTTCTGCTACTACTTTTTTATTTGTGCATATAAACTCTTAATTGTTTCCTCTCATATAAGGTGCACTGTCTATACATGGGCGCACTAAAATGTATCAAATTCAGTTCAACTTCAATTTATTTTGGAAGTTGTGAAAGATATATATTCTTCATGTTCTACAAGAGTTCCCAAAGTGAATAACTCTTCGTAACAAAAGAAAATCTTTTGTTACGAAGTTATCAGTTCAAATAAAGTGTAAAACCTGTGAAGAGTCACTATAAGTTGATTCATCCAAAGCAATTGAATACATATTTTCCTAATTTTTTATTGTATGAACATTTGTTAAGTTGAAAGTCACTTGTGGTTCTCCCTGAAAGAAGAAATTTATATTTTGAAAGATTATCAAGATCTAATTATATTGCAGCTTTAACAATACGTTTTCACAATTTCTACATCAATAAAAAGTCGTTCTTTCCCGAGTATATATTTTATAAGTTGTTTCAGTGCCATTATTTCCAGATCATATTGCTGCTTGAAAGAATTGTCTTTCTCTTTACTTTTCATCTTTTAACTAATACAACCTTTTATATTTCTCCATCTAGCTTTAAGTATTTGTGGTCCTTATAGGTTTTATAAAGCCGATGAGCATTGAATTTCTTTAATGATAATGATATTGCAGCATCCCAAAGGAAGCAAATCAACTTATATTTAGCAGTAAAAAATAATATTGCAATTCTAAATCCTCATTAAAAATCTGTTTTCTTCTTTCAACATCCTTTTGCTCTTTTTTGACATGATGGGCTATTAAGCAGACAGAATTAAAATTACAGTGAAGTTTTTCACAAATTCCACTTCAAACAGAAACACAGTGTAAAAGATAGCACATTGGCACACTATACCCCCATTAACTCTAGCCAGTCATGCTAGTGCTGTTGTACCTCTAGTCAGGCGGGGAAGTTATACATTTTAGACACATTTTAAAATAAATCATTATAATGGAAGCTATCAATTTAACCCTTACTAATGTAATTTTGCATCACTTTTTTACCTTTTAACATTGTTCAGGATTTTTAACACTCTTGTAATTCATCACTTTTTAGACTACATCTCATGATCTTTTTAACTATCAAATAAGATAGGATACCTCATTTTATTCATTTCTGTTTGAAAAGAATAATTAGGCTTTTTTCAAGGATAATTGACATATTTTTATGTATCAACTTCAACAAAAACAATATAACTTTTTCTTATGATAGACTACATTAAAGGAGAAAAATAATTTCTACTGTGTAACTGTTCAAAGACTAACTATTAATTTTCCCGACAAAAAATAAAACTATAAAAGAATTGCTGTTAGAAAATGATTTCTTCATGTATCGCAATGTAGATTAAAAGATTTTACTCAGTTTATTGCAAGTTTTTAACATTTTAAGTTTGTCTATTTGAATAAGAAAGATTATCCTTTTATCTGAATATCCTTAACCTAAAGTGGTAATACTTTCATTGGATTAACTAATTCTAGATTGACATGTGCTAAGCACCATTCCTAATTGCAATTTTTTTCTGTTGTATTGCTTGTTTAACTATTCACAGTACAGTATAGTTTTGTAAACAGTCCAATATATACCAAAATGGTAATTGGATATTTTATTATTGGTGTTATGACACAATAATACTTTAAACATATAACATAACAAAACATAACATTCTTGCATTTAAGCATGTCAATCACAATGTGCATTGTGTTTTGTAAATAAAGTGTGATTGAAATAAAAATATATAATTTAACTATAGGCGTTTATTTATGATAAACGTATAGGTATTGGGGTATATTAAAAAGACTGTAACTTCAAGGGATAAGAATATAATCTTGCCATTATATAAGGGTTTAGTAAGACCACATCTAGAATATGCTGTACAATTCTGGGCTCCATATATGAGAAAGGACATAGAATCAATTGAAAGGGTTCAGCACAGAGCTACAAAAATAATAAAGGGGCTAGCAAATTTCGACTATAATGAACGTTTAAGTAAGCTCAACATGTATACACTGGAAAGAAGAAGAAGGAGGGGGGATTTGATTCAGCTTTTCAAGTTTGTAAAACAAGGGGACACAGAGGGCTTAAATTTCAATAGGGATAACAGAACAAGGGGCCATGGGTATAAATTGAATAAGACACATTTTAATCGGGATTTAAGGAAAAACTACTACTTTAATAGGGTAATAGACAGTTGGAACGCGTTGCCAGAAAATATAGTTAATTCAAAGGGAGTGTACGAATTTAAGACACAATTGGATAGTCAGTGGGAATTGGAGAATTCATAAACAAAGGACCAGCCTTGTTGGGCTTGAGCCTGTAGCTGGTCGTCAATATTTGTATTTGTATATAAATATATCTTTATGTTTCAGCAAAGTTCTATGAGGAGAGAAAAACTCAAACAACGGCTAAAATTAAGGATGTACAACTTCTAAGTAAGCAATAAGCAATACGTTTTTACATTTTTTTTTCTCAATAAACATAAAGCATATAAGATTAATCACATTTTTCTCATGAATCTTTCAGCTCAGTCTTATAAAGATAAGCTAGATGTTGCTACTTCAGTAATTCGAAAGACAGGACCAAGTAAGTAAAAACATATGATCACTAAGTAACTACAGAATCACTTTAAAATACAAGGCGCAAAGGCTGCATCATTTACATTGTTTAGCTATCTTCTTTTACAGTGCATTTCTCGTGTCATTGTGCCGATATTCGTTTCAGTGTAATAAAATGTTTTTGGTTGTGCATTCTCATCCTGATATGCAACGATTTGTCAACCTCATCAGTAGGGTGGTCCAAAATTTTGAAGGTGAAAATATTTTAGGTCCTACCCTCCTATTTTGTTCCAATGCATTAAAAAATAAATCACACAAAATTTGAAAACATTTCAATAATATTATGAGGTAGCTCAATGCAGATCAAGTTTGCATCATTGTTCAATAGTATTAAATTGTTAGTATCATTGTTCAATAGTGTTTTTATCAAAAATAAAAAAAACTAACCACAAATAAAATTGCTATTGTAATTAACAAAAAATAATTGTATAATAAAAACTTCATTTTTATATAAACGTCAGATCGCAAGGTAGTATTTGTTGTTGCTGAAGCGGCAAGGAGTTTGGGTTGTGAAGTGGATGACATTACCCTAAGCAGAAGTTATATTCGCCGAGAAAGAAAGAAACACCGCTCTAATATGTTTCAGCAGCTGAAAACTGAATTACAGGAACAGAATGCTAAATTAACAGTTAACACTGGGATGGTAAACTGTTACAAAACTAAACTGGGAAAGAAAAAGTCGATAGACTTCCTGTCATAGTATCTGAAAAAAGTGTCCATCAATTACTTAGTGGCCAAACTTGCATCAAGAACCGGAGAAAATCACGCTGTTGAAGTTTATGCAGCTTTGCAGGACTGTTGCTTAGCTGACAGAGTGTCTGCTATGTGCTTTGACACAACGAGTGTGAATACTGGCTAAAGAAATGGCACTAGTGTCTTACTGGAACAAAACAAAAAATGAACAAGATCCTACTATATTTGGCATGTCGACACCACATCATGGAATTGATTATTGGTGCAGTTTTTAATAAATACATGAGATTCTCTTCTGCATCAGATGTACTTCTCTTTAAAAGATTCCAGGCCTATTGGGAGTTCATTAATAAGAATAAGTATAGGACAGGAATCAATAATAAGGACATTTGGGCCCAAGTGACTGATATAAAGAATGATAGAATTAAACTTGCTGAAAAATTACTGTATGATTCCCACTCAAGAGATGATTATTGAGAATTTCTTGAACTGATTTAAAAATTTCTTGGTAAAGCCCCTTCGTGTGGAATGATATTTATGGCACATAGGGCTATGCACCACGCTTGATGGATTTCAAAAATATTGTACTGTCTTAAAATATGGATGTTTAGTTACCAGTTTATACCATCACTCCAACAGAAGAAAAAAGGATTGCAAAAGATACGTATATATGCTATACATGTGTTTTTAAAAGCTTGGAATACAGCTTCTTTACCTCAAAATGCACCATACAATGCTTTTAATTAAATGAAATCTTTATTACATTATAAAAAGATTGATGAAGAAATAAGAAAAGTTGCATCAGAAAAACTAGCCAATCACCTTTGGTATTTATCAGATGATCTTGTCGCCTTAGCTCTTTTTGACAATCAAGTGCCTCATTGCATTAAAAGGCAAATTATAAAGACTATGAAAAAAGTAAATGGAAAAAATAATCTTGCAAAACGTCCCGACATTAAGCTTAAAATTGCTATGGACATGAAATTTCAGGACTTTGTAACAAAGCAGTCAGCTTTGTTATTTAAAAGAATGAGTTTACTCGATACATTCCTTCACGTATATCAACAAATCTGGGAGCATCAGGAGGATTATTACAAAGCACTAAAAAGTATTGAAGGAATTTCAGCTGTTAATGATCTTGTTGAAAGGGGTATAGCCCTCATAAAAGAGTTTAATATGAAAAAAACACAAAAGTGAAGACCAACTTCAATTCTTGTTGCTGGTTATAGAAGAACACTGACGAATTTATCCCGATTGCAAAAAGCAGAGTTTAGCATGTGAATGCACAAGCACATAGCACACCCATTGCTGTTTAAATGTCACTTATATTATTTTTAACTCACAAAATGCTAGAAATTTCAAGAAACTAAAATTATATGTTTTTTCTAGATGGAGTTTTGTTTCCTTCTACATCCATAGTATAAAATAGAAAAACATAGAACTTTGAGGGTGTGGAGCTACCCTTAAATATTAAAATTATGAGCTCAAACTTCACAATAAATATTTTTTACATAGATGGAACCAAATAGGAGGGTAGGACCAATAAGAATCTTTCTTTTTAAAAAAAAGGCCTTTTTTGGACCACCCTACTCATCAGTCTATCAAATAGTTTACCTATTGCTTTCTACAGTTCTAAATACATTGTAGGGTTCTCTGCAGAAGGTGCTGGGAAGGTTACCTCTCAGGTGTTTAATTTCTTTTCTATTGTAAACAGGAGCCCATGGATTGTTTATCTGTCCCAAGATGTATAATTCTAAGACAGCCGATATATTGATAACCTTTTAATCCCCCTCCACTGCATGCATTTCTGGGTAACCGATTTACTGTGTGCATTTTTTAATTTTCTTATGATGCATACTCACCAGTGAACTGTAATCGATTTCGGGTGTGAACTCTATATCTACAATTGTCTTGTGATATATTGCGAACAGATGCATTTATTGAAATCTGAAATATGTTGTTGAGTAAATGGAACAGTATGCATCTGAATTCTCATGACGCTATTATGAATGTTCTATTGGAATGAACACTTTTGATTATGTTCTTTAAAATGTTCTCACTCATCCTTGAAAATACTTAACTTTGCTAGTTAAAATTTTAAAAGGTCGTTTGTGGAATATTTTTTTATTATTTAGTAAGGACTTTTTTTTTCAAATATGTAAATATGTTATAATGGGTTTTTTCATTGCATAGGCATTATTTACTTGTAATAATTTTGATATAGTGAATATTGCTCACACATTCTTTTTCTTTTTTTTTCTTTCCAGCAAAAAGATGGGAGGACAGACAAACAAATACAAGAATCATGACAGATGCAGTTCATTTTAAAAGTATGTTAGCTATTTCTCCTATACATATCATTTCATTCTTAACTTCAAAAAAGAATTATTTTTATATAAATTGGAATGAATCGTATAAAAGTGCTCCATTGTTTTCTGTTTTAAATAGCTGTTGAAGTGTTCCAATATGTTGAAGAACCAACAACTGTTGTGGATCTATACAGACCTCAAAGTTAGTAAATACTTATGAATATTGGTATTATTATTTTAGATTTTACAATTTTTTATTTGTATAGTATGTTATGAATCTGATTATCTGAAATATTACAGCTAAGTGATAAACCTACAGAAGTATTAAAGTGTTAAACTTGGCATTACTCTTTCATCATTAATAACTTGGGTGTAATTTGACTCGAAAATATAGTAAAAATCACTTTTTTAAAAACTGTAAACATGCTTTTTCGAAAAGAATGAAAAGTGTATTTCTGGAAAAGATCAAATAGCGGTTTTTGCTATAAAATGAAAAAATTAAAAGATTTCTAAAAAAATTTAATTTTGGTAAAGTACAAATACAAATATTGACGACCAGCTACAGGCTAAAGCCCAACAAGGCTGGTCCTTTGATTATGAATTCCCCAATTCCCACTGACTATTGGGTTGACCTGTACGATGGGTTTGACCTGTTGATCCGAACCTTCTGTTTTCAATCTTCATACTTAGTAATTCAAAATAAGTTACAATGAAAACTAATAAACATTCTGTCTAAAATACTTTGAATTTAAGTGTATTAATTTGAGAAATGAATAATATTTTACTTTTTGTTTTCTCATTTTAAGGTTAAATTAATGAAGTTTTGTAAATAGCTTCTTATTGTTCAGCGTAAAATTGAATAATGAATGTTAAAAATATATTGATATCTGTTTTAAGTTATCAACATTCTTACTTTCAAAAGGATATATTTTTTGTCTGAAAATTTGCAGTATGAAATAAATTATTCCAAAATATACTGTCTTTTTTTATGCACCTCAACAGGTAGTTATTGGTTTAGTGAATTATTGATGTTTAGAAATAAATTTAATTCCATTTGTAACTTATTTTAAATCGTTAGGTTCAAACTATTTCGTATATTGTGTTTCCCCTTCCAATTTACAAATTCACAAATGCTTAGTTTCAATTCTAAACACATACAGAAAAATTTAAACATTGGAAATCTATGTCAATGCATAGCATTGAATTTTTTAATTTTTGAAACTTTCTTTACCACATATCAACAGAGTTATAATACTATTTTACTACTAAAATGCAGACATTGCAACTAGCACATGATTCACCGAGCAAAAATTTTGTAAGCATTATAGCGATCTTAGCCACCACTACAAAAATTAACTTACGATAGAGTAGTATAAATAACAATGCAACCCAACTCTACATGAAGTACTTTTTGGTAGATACAAAGTTGCACTTATTCATTCCGGCTTGCTAAATTGGTGACTGACGGATGTGATCTGAACACGCAAAATTTTACAACTTCGGTGGATAGTCCACGATGGATATCTGAGTCCCCAATACGATGCTAATCACTTTCAACAACCACCTGAAGTACAATGATAGCAGACACTGCTCATTTACTATCACGCCTTCACTCCATTCATTGCTGCTCAGCCTTCACGGGGAGTATTGTAGAATTAATTTTTGAAACTCCCTTTACCATATATCAACAGAGTTATAATACTATTTTACTACTAAAATGCAAACATTGCAACTAGCAGATAGTTCACCGAACAAGAATTTTGTAAGTATAGTAGCGAGCTTAGCACCTCTACAAAAATTAACTTACAGGGCAGTAGTATTTATAAAAGGCGAACTTAACTCTACTATGAAGTACTTTTTGGCAGTCAAAATTGGACTGTTTCATTCCAACTTGCTAAAGCATTATTTTTAATCATGTAACAAAGTAGTTATGATTCCTATACATCCTAGCAATTTTAAAATGAAATATGAACGTATGTGTAATCATAGAATGCACACACACACATGTAATTTTTTTACTGTCTTTATTTTTAATAAGTAATCAGTATTTGAGATTTGAGGCTTCAACAGCAGGTGCTCAAGTGGAGTTTTCATAGGCATTTAAGGCTTATTCCCATTTTTGTTTTTAAGGGTCTTTAAAGAACCGAAATATTTACTGATAATTTTAGAAACCTTAGTGTTTACAAGAATACGAAACATGTAATTCAGATATATAAGTCACCCAAGATTAATGTTACTTGCTAATTTGTTGTATAAATTTATTATTTTTACAAATTTTTATGAAAAACCACCATTATAATATCCAGACTGAGAACAGTACATTTTAAAGTTATAAAAATTTACAATGATGCAACCAGAAAGTATCGACATTGTAACTATAGTCTGGGCTTTCAACTCACACCTCATGATATATTCACCTGCTCTGCAATAGTATCTGAACATCAAACCATCGATTATCATCCTGAACAGCTTTACAGCAAAAAAATCATCGTCACCAAAGGTCTCCTAAATGCACACTGTGACATCTCACCCAGAATTGGACATGACAACAACTGTTACATGTCCATGATAAAGTGTTGTTAAACATCAAGGGCGTAGTATTCATAGGATAACTAAATATTTGTATTTCTAAAATAGGGTCCGTGAATATTTGTAAAAGTTTATTTTGTGCACTCACATCTAATTTTATTATGATCTATGTGAAATGAAGACTTCAAATCTAAAGCTTGCCTGCAAGAATGCACTTGAGCAACTTGAGCAAGAATCCTGAAGTAATAATAGATAATAATAGAACCATTTCATACTAAAAGCAACTAGAAAGAAGTTAAAACTCAGTTATCCATTTGATTGTTGAAACTTCTAAATTTTATTAGCACAATAAATCTTACATTTGTCATAAGCAAGAAGCTCATAATATTTGGTTATTTGAATGAAGTCTTTAAATTACTAAGGGGAATACATAGAAGCCCTTCCAGCAACTCCATAGCAATCTACTTACTGATATTTTATATTTTCTGCAAAATATATTTGAACCTCTAAGGAAAAAAATTTTGATAAAACTGTCCCAAAAATTCATGTAAAATCATTTGCTTGAAATGTTTATTATTGTGCAAAATAAACTCTGAATTTACTATTTTTTCATACGTAAATTTTGATCAGAATCTCAAAAGAATTCATGATTTTAGGGAAAACAGTCGTTGAACACTGGACACAGCCTGCTGATCGCCATAATAAGTTCATAGCTCCAGGTACGCTTTTCTCTTTTAAATTATAGTTTTTCTATAAATAACATTGCACACATATTATATGTCGTTTGAGTCGTACATAAAAGTTTTTCTGAACTCATAATTTAAAAGCATAGCTTTTAGCCATTTGAGATACCCTGGGACAACCTGGTTACCTATTTTGTTTGGACAATTTGGCTGAAAATGACACCAGGAAAGCTGAACCTAGAGTCTTCTCGAATAGTTTCAGGCTTCGCTGTCCTGTGTGAAAATACTGCATTAACTGCGATAGGGGGTTATTGCTGTTTACCTGGCTGTGGATGCACTCAAGACCAGTCCTAAAAACAATGTTGTCTTTTTCAGTGATTCCTCAGTCAGCAATAATAGCTCGTCCCACCCTTAGTCAGAATAACTATATGATCTTGTGCACCAATCTCAAAAAAAGCTAACCCACCTTAGAAAGGTTAAGAATAAAATTACCTTACAGTAGATTTCAAGTCACTGTTATGTATGGAAAATGGCTAAACCTGGAGCACATTTGTTCCAACCTATAAATCCCTTTTTACCTCTATATAACATCAAGAGACATATTCTGGTCAATAAAGACTATTAGTCTCTTAATCTAGAAAGAGAAGTCTATAAGAAAGAAGTGGAAAGTTTTATTGAGGAATAAAGCTCACATCCTAGAGCTATAAAAGTCACTTGCTGTCAACTTCTTACCAGACATGACTACCTACAAAGACACTTATGCCATATTGGAGTAGCAAGATCAGCTATATGTCCCCTTTGTGAACTGGACATAATAACAGACCACCTCAAGGACTGTCTTAACATAGAATTGAAAATACAGTTGTTGAATTGCAAATTGTGTTTTTAAGCCATATTTCTTCACTTCAGAACTCTATTGATTTACGATAAGTTGGAGACAGGCATACGACAAAAAAAAGCATTTGTGCAAGGCGAATAAGTTTTCCCAGCTACCCATTCAAAAACTACTGTTCCACATTGTTGTATTTGAAAAACCAGCGGTGTCATAAGTCATCCATTCTGAAAAATAATCTAGCGTATAGAAGATAGTCTTAAAGGTTCCTCATTTGTGTTCAAAGATAAGATGTGATCTAGATGTTATGAAGTCGTTATTTATACGAATATAATCATTTTGTTTTTATAATATATTAAATATTGTAGAAATCGCATTGCATAAAACGTTACTTATTTAGAAATTAATATCATATGAAAAGAACTATATTTACATTTTTTGTTTCTTCCATGCTGAGTAATTCCTGAATTAATTGGAATGTTATAAATGTATTACAGCTCAGCGTCATTATCGAACAATGCGTCCACCACTTACAGAAATTCAGCGTTTTACTCCTGCAAGTAAGTTATTTAATTTTTGCGAACTTTAATTAACTATTTTAGTACATTCAGTTTATCTATAATGTCTTTATATGTAGGCTACAACTCGATGCTTTTATATGGAAATGCTGTTGATCACTTTCCCTACAATATTAGTTGGATTATAAAATTTAACCTTCTTCTCCTTTACACTGATTTTGAAGAATATTATATTTGTTTGAATGAAACATTTTCAATGAGACTTTAGGACTGATTTAATTGGCTTCTTCAATGATTTACAATGTTTTGATTAAAGAAATTTAAACAAGAAAAACAGCAATCCTTTCTTTAGTTTTGTTTTTGCCTTAGGTTTCACTGTCATATTACTAAATCATATTTATTCTGTTAGAAAGCAATTGATATATAATCGTTATATTTATAAAATTCATCGTATTAATTGATATTTCTTTATTCACTATTGCTTTAGGCCGATCATACAAAGTTCACTTGAATCCAACCACTGTTGAAACTGTACGTTACTCTGCACCAAGTAAGTAGATCTTGATGTTATGTTTGGGCCCTTGTATTGGTGTGGTCATCTAATGAATTAAACTTACCAATTTAAAAACTTTAGGTATCAAAGAAAATAATCCATAAAACTAATGTTTAACGTGTCATTTCATCAGTCGCCATGTAATTTCGATTGGTCCATGTTTGTTGCATAATCCCGGTCAACTTTTCTGAAACTGTTCTAGAAAAAATACTAGGTGTCCAAATATCAAGACATTAACGACTCCAAGACATGGCAACCATGAAAGGAAAACAATCTGATTGCTGTAAAACCTTCTGTGTGCCTAGTTTTCAAGAAAATGCCACAAAAACAAGAAATGAAATTCAATTTAACTGTTCATATTTGCCGAAATTTGGTGCTATTTCGTGTAAAATACCACCAAATCCGTTTTGTTGAGTTTGAACTGCAGCAAGCATATAATAGTAGGAGAGCAGGATTTACTTTTTTGTTATTGAATTACTTTCATTGTCGAGATTATGTCATAAATCTTTCGGATTTTATTCCTTAGAAGACAGGTTTGACATTAGGAGAAAACTGAAAAACCGGTATCACGTAATCTGCTGTTGCCCCTAGGTTCTAAGAAATGTTTCTTAAAAATTTTTGCATTATTCACCCCAAAGGATAAAACCATCCTCTAAAATAACAATTGACATTTGCTTATGTTGTGACACGCTCATTTTAGGTTATACATTGAGTAAAGTTTCCTTCGAAGATATTTTTATCTGTCACATCTAAAAAAATTATTTTGAGCTTTTGCATTCAAAACAACAATACTATAAATTGTTACACAAATTTTAAACTGAGTTTTTAATGTGCTAGTCATGAGAACGAGGGGAAATTAAATTTATATTTTCACTAGATTACCTCCAGAGATTTCATAACTTGTATATTTATTTCGCTAGTCATATATGTATTTCTATGAGTTTCATCCCTCAAGTGTAGAGTATATGGCTTCAACTCAAGTATTTTAGTTCACTAGGCCTTAGTGATTGTGTTTTTTTATCATAAATTATCACGTTCAATTTTATTGCTTTATACTTGTTTTAAGAGAAAACTCAATGCTTTTTCTTTTCGTTCAGCCATGACATACGCTGATCGAGCTACTCAGACAACAGTAATGATAAAAGTAAAGGAGCCTGAGAGTAAGCATATTGATAATATTCCCAAGTATAAATTATGTTATATGAATTGATTAAATTAGTTTATTAAATTATTTTTAGACCATGAACTGATTGAGAAAGTACCTGCTCCTGGCACGGAAATAGTTAGATTGACTGTCAGTAAGTTAATATTCTGTCATTTTATCTAAATCCAACTAAATTGTGCATATTTTTTTTTCTATGACTAGAAAATATCATTTCAGGGCTATTTAAAATATCAAGTCTCATGAATTCCTATTTTTAAAATATTGTTCTGCGTAATCAACTTATAAAATTATTTTTATTTTTTAAACTGTTTAATTCATCTGAAACCTCAAATGTTCAGTGATGTTAATTTAGTTTTTCTAAAAGCATCTTAGATTGAACTTTTCCAAAAATTACATTTTTTATTCATCGATTACCATACTGGTTAATCTGAGGTTATCTGATTTTATTATTGAGATTTAATATCAGGCTTAGTTAATTTTGAATAGAATATTTAAATATCTGCAATTACAAAAACTGAGAACCTAATGCATACAGTATAATAATTCACCACCAACTATTTTTAATCTTTTTCACCTTATGGCAAACTGACAAGAGAAAAGTTGTAATTTTGCTTGATTTAGAAACCAAAATAATTAGCTACCTTTTTTACACCCAAGTGGTTTTTCTATCTTTTTAAAATAATTTATTTATAGTACTTTGCAAAACAAAAATACAAAAAGGTATTTATGCAGGTATCATTTGACATTAATTTGTGTGTGCATACTCTTGTGAAAAAATCGAAAACTAAACCGTTGAAATGAGATAAATCTTTCAAAATAATTTTAATCTGTTTCACTATCTAGAAGACATACTAGTTGAAAATTGCTGCCTATATAATTTCATTTACCTTCTTGTAGTAACAAAAAACAATAGCACAACAAACATAAGCTATCAAATTTTCAAGCTTTAGAATTATTAAAAGTTCGTTAAACATCATCTTTTTATGGGTCTCAGGATCTTTCAGATGCAAGTCTATCGATACTACACTTTCAGCAAATCATCGAACTATTTTCAATTTGGTGTTACAAAATGAATTACTCAAGCAAAGTTAACTGTTTAAGGACTGTTTAGCAAGTGGTTGTTGAACAAATCTAGAAATCTAATAGCATTAAAAATTGAATGCATGAATCTAATAATATGAAACGATTTGACAGAATAAGTAAAGCTTGTTTGTATTTCTGGAAACAATACAGCGTATCTCACTTTTGTATACTATGCACAAACTTTCTATTTTTAATTTTAAAATGTTTGTATTTTGTTTTATGACTTATAGAACCAAAATCTTATGATAAACATATAACTCCAACAACTACAAAGACTTTCAAGGTTACTTTCAGAAGTAAGTTTTATTTCTCCTTTAGTGATAAAAAATTCGAAACAAATTGAATGCTGTTCAGAGTTTAGTTGTATGATTATTGAAATTGTATAAAAACTATACCTAATTTTTAGTTCCCTAAATTTTTTGAATCCATCAAGATATTAAGGAGAACTTTTATTATTTTTGCAATTGCCAATTTTGAATCCTCTTTTTAACAATTCAAAATTGAACTTTAATTTTTTTTGTTTTAATTAATATTCTTAACTCAAAATTAAATACATGTATATTGTTTGAAGGCTATTTAATTAAAGTTACAAAACAATCTTCTTTGACAACTAATGAATTTACAGATATGCATTTATTTTCTATCGTATGGTATATTTTTCTAAGAACTACTGATATGTTTCTAAAAGGTGATTGAGAGTAATGGATTTCAATTTTAATGACTCATTTAGAACATTCCATTACCATTTTATTCATGAAATTTTTCTTACAGCATTACAACTTCATTTTTATCAAAATTATGCTGTTGAATACCAGATATATTCCTGTCATATGATCTTTGTTTTAATATTAACTGTTATTCGCAAGCTTCCTTCAACATTTACTACTGATTATACTTTTTTTTTAATTTTGTCTCCCACACCTTTATAATATTAAATGCACCCTTCAGACATCACTTTAGATGTGGAAATAGTAATATCATCAAGGGTTTGGTAATATATTATCAGTCAAAAATATGCCTTTTATAGTTAATAATAAGTACTAACTCATATTTCCGTTGGCCAATCTATCTAGTGGCCAGGATGCAAGCCTTTGATTCAAATCCAGGGTTAAAGCATGGATGTTTTTCTGTCTGTAATGAATGTGTGATCTCTCTGTATTCAAATTTTTCCTTGAGTGTGGGTGTATGTGAGATGTAACGTGTACCCTTGTGTACCAGGATAATAACATCGAAAGGTTCACAAATCTGCTCTTGTAGTTCCATAATTATTAAGTTTGATAGACCAAGCATAAGCAAAATAATAGTTATTGACTGATATTTGAATTAAATATATTAATTTCCTTGTCCTGTAGCAATGCTTTACTTTCGGTGCGCTTATAATTTGTATTTCGTTTTCAGCCAAGGCTGACTCTGAAGAGCGTGCAGTTCCTCCGACAGAAAGATGGACACTTTCTGTTCGTAAGTGCTCAAGAACAAATTGAATTTTTTGTTTATGCTCATTTTTGAACTTGCTTCTCTTTACCTAAAGTTTTTATAAATTTGTTGTGAACTGCATCTTAAAAAGTTCAAAATTTCCCGTCTATGAAATAAATCCATACTTTTAAAAGACTTTTTTTAGACTGAGTAAAATTTGCAAAAGATTTAACCGTCTGAGCTTTGTGAGATTTCCAAATGATGTAACGTTGTTTTGGAAAAACAACACACTTAATGATTAAATAGCCACATCTTTCTAAAAAATTCATGGATTCTTTAAATTCATGGATTTTAAGAAAGGTTCTATTGGTCCTCTTTGGAATAAAATCCTTTGGAACGATTCTATTGGTTCTTCCCCTGGACTAGAATCCTTTGAAACGATTCTATTGTTGACCTTTTCCATAGAATTGAAACGTTTGGAAAAATTATATTGCTTATTTCCTTAAGATAGAATCCTTTGTAAAGATTCTTATTGCCAAGATGTTGAAATTGCTAAGAAGTCATGCAAGGAAGACTTCAGGGTGCAATTGGAACTATGCATGGTTAAAATGTTCTTCAAATAGTTGTGAACATCAACATTGTTTTTTACACGCATAATTAAATGTTGATTTCACTTTTTACATCAGTTTTCTATTTTTAATAATACATACGGTAGTTTTTTCCAGTATTAATGAAGTTTCTTCGATGAATATAAACATTGTGGCTTAAAACTATTTTTTTTTCTGGTGTGGGTTTTTTTTTAAAGATGTTATTTTCTTTAATCCAGTTAAACTTTTTGCAATTTTAAGTTCTTAAATCTTCCACCTCAAACGTTGCTGAATTAATCACATTGTCATGTATCTAAGGAATTTTAGAATCTTTATTTTGTCTACTATTTCTGAAGTCGATCACTTTGCAATGTGCATTAGCATTTCATTCCAAGGTAAAATTGAGATTATATTGAGTTGGGATCGCAACCGGTTATGAGAAATAACTGGTTTATTATTTAGCTTAACTTAAAATACATTGCGTTCGTTAGTTCTGACTTGCATTTCTTCAAGCATTTTCTAAGAACCCGGGGATTTGTGGGATGATACTGTCTTGAGATGGTCTTACTTAATTGAATCATATGGGATAGAAATTAGAGCATTCCCACTGAAATACATTAAAATATATTTTTGTGCAAGTGTACCACCAGAAAATGTATTAAATTCTCTTGGCGCTCATCTTTGTTAAAGTATTTCTATAAAAAACACTTTCCATACATTATAAAATGTACTAAAATTTTTATTCATGAGCTTCTTGTTGATTTCTCACTGGATTTCTTACTTTTTGGTATTTAATCTGTTTTAAAATTTTTACTTTACTCGTCACTTTTATGAGTTATTATATTCAAATAGATGCTGTACCTTACCTATAAAATTCATATAACAATGGTAAGGGATATAGAAATACATTTGTTTACTACTATTTTTAATGTTTTAAAAATAGTGCACAGTACCCTGAACTTCTTTTATTTTGTATATTTTATTTGTACCATTTTTTAACTTTTATGCCTTCAACTTTTGTAGCTCAAAAATCATATTCAGATCATGTGAAACCATTGACTTGGAAAGAAGAAATTTTACCTTTGACAGGTAAATATAGTTAAAAATGGTATTTTTTTACCATTTTAGACGCATTGTTTTTACTTTTTAATTTCTTATTAGAATGCTACATCCACGTGTACATGTTTTTATACTTAAATAGGTTTATTTATTTCAAAAAGTATTAAATACTTGATAAAAAATTCAATTCAGTTCATCAATCTTAAAAGTGCATATACTTTTTCAGAGAAAATCTACTATGGGATATATCCTAAAGATACCACTTCTGTTGAGCGATTTACTGTCCCGAGTAAGTATATATCTTAGTTGGTTGGAAGATATCTCAAAATCGCAGTTTCTAGGATGCGAATCATTTTTTAGACTCTATTGTAAAATAGAATTCCAGAGATTATTTCCTGTAGAACTACTCTATTCAAAATTATTTCTTAAGCACAATTTCTTGACTCTGAAGAAGCTACTGTCATAAAGAAAACATCTACTTTTTGTAAAAGTAGAGTAGTATATACTCTCAAAGAATATTCCACTCTTGAAAATACGATTGGACCTATTCTCTTGCATCTCAAGATCTATTTCTATCAAATCGGCTTTTAAAAAAATTATAAAATAAATAATAGAATAAAATTTTGGGCATATTTTTTTGTACCATATTATTGTGTTTTATAATTATTAAACATTTTTGTGTAATAAGATTGCTTAGTTATTTAAAGCTTTTATGAATAATTAATCCATTATGTGTGTAATTAATTGTTCAATTGATCTTATATTCTATATCTTTTGATCTTTGGATTATAAATTGTTATTGAAATTATTTTAGCAAAAGGACATAAGGACCATATTTCTCCAACTGAAGTGGATTACATTGGAGTTCCTCTTCAAAGTAATTCACTTTTATTCAACACATCTTCAGATTTACAACAACAAATATTTTGTAGCGATTTTTGTTGTGATATTTCTTTGTATTGTATTCTTTATTGTACGATTGTCTTATATTTTGTTTCTACTATCTTCAGAGGAAAGATTAGCAGATGGTAAAGGGCCGACTACTGTAAATATACATATTAAGGAAGTCCAAAGTGAGTTCATCACATTTCTTTTAAACTCATTTTATTTTTCTTTGAGTATTCGTATTTGTTTGTAGTTATCAATAAAAATAAATACATAAATTGAATTCGCAAACTAAGGAAATTAAAACATTAATGAAAGTCGTTTGCAAAACGTCTATCAAACTTAAACTCTAAAATTAATAACTGTCATCAAATAAAATATAAATCAAAATGTTTACTTCAGAATAAATATAGTTTGGTAAACTATATTCCTGGTATTTAACCCATAACATTAGTCCTCACCGGTACGCCAGATTTGTGAACTCACTGTATGAGTTTAAAATATTCAGCAGTTTAATTTATTATTATTGTGTCATGGTTTCTTTTTATTGGGCATAACAAACTTTCATGAACATATCTTAATATAACTTTAACCACTGATAGAGCGAAGATGAAAAATTATCCATTTATCTCATCGCCAAGTTTGCCTTTTGTATAGTAGGATTAATTATTTCTTATTCTTTTCTTACCCTTTCTTCACAGAAAAAGAAATAATCCATCAAGAAAGAGCTCCTGCAACAGAAATTGAATTTCATAACTTTAGTAAGTAAAATTTTTTTTAACGTTTTTATACTATTATTCTCTGGTAAATTGTATATTTTTATGAGAAATTTTAAAATATTCATAACAAATCATATTTTTTATTGATAAACTTTTCATATAAACTCCTGTTTTTCACACATTTTATTCTAAATACGGGTCTTAATACCATAAAATGGTTCACCTGCTTATATTACTGTATTTAGTCATTGTAAAAGTAAGTAAAACGTTAGTGTAAATGTTTCAATATTTTTTATTTTAACCCACATTTAAAATTGTAAATTTACATTAAAATATTTGTAATCAAATATATAGATGAGTATGAAAGAAATAGTTGTTTTTTAAAGGTTATGATAGGTAATAAATCTACACAACTATGTGGATTGTATTTAAACATTTCAAGATAAAAATTTATAAATGTATATTTAGATTTTTACTTTATAAGTTAGACAATAATTAGGTGAGGATGAAAAGGAAATTTAATTTGCACAATCAAAGTATAATTACTTTTAGTTGTGCAGCTCAGTCTAGTTCATTGGACATTTAATGTAATCAGAAAATTACCATTTTCTTTTTCCTTGAATGAATTAATGTAAACAGTTTATTTGGAAACTTTTATTACTACATTGATATTTTTAGAATATTTTCAATTAACTTTTAGCACAATACCTATATTCAATCTATATCCAGTATCTATAACTCCATGTGGAACCTATAAAATCCATGCTGGGACATTATTTTATTTGCTTAGTACAGTAATACTCCGAATTACGCGAACTCGGAGTTTTAGAATATTCTCAGTTATTTTTAGAATACTCTCAGTTATTTTTAGTATATTTTCAGTTAACCTTTAACATATTTTAAATATTTTCAATAAACTATTAATACAGTACCTATATTCAATCCATATCCAGTATCTATAACTCCATGTAGAACCTATAAAATCCATGCTGGAACATTTTTACATTTGATTATTATAGTAATACCCCGACTTACACGAACTTGGAGTTACGCGGTACTTATGCCATAATAATTATTGGAAAATCTAGGGATGAAATTAAAAAAAAAAAAACATTGAAGGGTGTCTGGAAGAAACTTTGTAAGTTTTTATTTTAATATAATGATACGGAAACAACGCCAAAAACTAATCGTGTCGCTTATGTAAAAAAAAAGTTATTAATTTTGCCAGGAAATTAGAATTGGAAGTCAATGATGATGATGATGTCAACAAGCTGTTGGATTCACATAGTCAGGAGCTAAAAATTAAGGAGCTCATAGATATGCGTAAGCAAAACGTCACTGAAGTAACCGACACTTCAGACTCAGTTCCATCAGAAAAGCACATGACAATTACAGACTTGACAGAAGATCTCAGCTCAATTGAAAATGGTTTTAAAATTTTAGAAAACAAAGACTCCGACGAAGAAAACGGTGTAGCTACAAAGCATACAGCGTTATAGCTACATACAAAAAAATATTAGCTTGCTACGAAAACATTCTGCATGGAAAACAGAAGGCTGTGTCGTCAAACTAATTTGTTAGATTTTTTGAATCCATTGAAATAACTTTTATACGTAACTCATTTATATTTTTAATATTTTGTATTTGTATGTATAAAGAAAACTGCAATTTTATTAAATACATTAAATACATACAAACACATTCAATATTTAATTCATCAAGTTATCAACTTAGATATATTGTAACATGTATACTTTTTTGGTGCACGAGTCGTTAAAAAATATTTCCCACCTAGCTGCTAAAAGTGTGAATAGTTTATTGAAAAATCGCAACTTCTAAATTTAATTTGATTGTTTATGTTTCATATTGTATGCTATAATTATGTGTATGTAAAAGTTTCAAATAGGTTGAGAAAATTCGACATAAAATATTAGATTTTTAAATAATGTAAAGCATACTTTTTAATAAAAATATTTAAACCCCCATTTATTTTTCAAGAGAAAACTTGATGTACATAATCTTTCTTGGGAAAATGGTAATTTGGTTACCATTTTTCAACTGAAACTTCCATTTTTCTGCATAATCCTGAAGAATAGGCTGATCATACGCACAACTTTGAACTTGATATTATCTTTTTTTTTTTATTATTATTATTTCCAGCCATCTCATCCTGTTATTAAAAATGTCGTTTTTATCCCGTTTTTTATAAAAACTATGAATACATAATACAGGGTGTCCATAAAAGAATGTCCAAGTTTCAATGGTATATTATAACAATTTAATTTAGACTATTTACAACAAATCATAAATCAAATTGAAGGTAAACTAACCTAGTTTTTCTTACAAATGTCCAATATCTGCACCTTTAGTTATACGGCACACATCCAACCTAAGTTCAATTCTTACCGTAACAGGGGTGGCTTATCTGGATATGTTGAAAAATGGCTTTTCCCCCAATTAGTAGAGGGTGAACCTGCAAACTTTATTTGGCAACAGGATGGAGCCCCTCCCCATTGGAATATCTTTGTACGAGAGTGGTTGAACGTCGAAGTCCCTGATCGTTGGATTGGTCCTAATGTTCGAGACGACAGAGCTATTTTTCGCTGGCCTCCACGTTCACCTGACATAACGCCATGATATTTTTCCTTTGGGGATTATAAAAGATCGTGTTTACGTTCCGTGGCTACCTAATAATTTGCCAGAGTTGAGACATAGAATTGAAGAGGCTATTGCTCCGGACGTGTTAACCAAAGTGTGGGAAGAATTGGACTTAAGGTTGGATGTGTGCCGTATAACTTAAGATGCACATATTGAACATTTGTAAGAAAAACTAGGTTAGTTTACCTTCAATTTGATTTATGATTTGTTGTAAATAGTCTAAATTAAAGCGTATAACATACCATTGAAACTAGGACATTCTTTTATGGACACCCTGTATGTTGGTCAATTTTAATAAATCATAAATTATCCATTAGGGTGGGCCGAAAAAAGAGAGTTTTTTTTGCTGTTACATTCTAATAGTGCGGAAAAGTTGGTTCATGCAGTAAAACTAATGTGCAAAAATGTTATCAATATCTTTTGCCTTCCCAAGGGGTTCAAACCTTCCAAAAAGATAAAAATTCATGCATTTTTTATAAAAAATAAAAATGTTTAAAATTACGTTCTAATAATGCGCAAAAGTAAGTTATACATTCAATATTAATCGTAAAAAAATGTTTAGATCAGTACATATCTTCTGTTTCCCCAAAGAGGCCAAATTGCAGAAAAAACTGAAATAATGACATTTTTTGCAAAAAATCGACTTTTGCAATTACGGCAAAAACTGTTGATCTGTTTTTATGTTATTTGGCCACCGTTGAGGATGCAGAAGTCATGTACTAATCTAAACAATTTTTTTACCGTTGATTTTGAATGTATTAGCTTACTTTTGCGCACTATTAGAACGTAATTAGAAACATTTTTATTTTTTATAAAAAATGCCCGAAGTTTGATCTTTTGGGAGGGTTTGAACCCCTTGGGGAGGCAAAAGATATCAATTACCGAGATAAAATTTTTTACACATTAGTTTTACTGCATGAGCCCACTTTTCCGCACTATTAGAATGTGATAGAAAAAAATCATTTTTTCGGCCCACCTTATTATACATAACCTACAACCCTAAATAAATTAAATGCTGAGACAATGAGAGCTATGTTAGTTGTAAGACAAAAATTTTCCCATGGAGCATGAGAAACATGATAGGGTGTTGAAAGACCAAATTTTTCTGCGGAAAATTATTCCTTTAGAGAAATATTCATAACACGATCGTGGTAAATTACATTCCTTCATCTAGGTCTCCAAATTTTTCTGTATGGGTTCTGTCACTGTCGAATAATGGTAAACTCAATATGTTAATGTAATAAAACTTTTTTTTACCGTCCTATTCCCTCCCCATTTCATGAATACAGAATATTACACAACCCTAGTTCCGCTTTTGCTCTTTCAATGTCCCGTCTCAAAAAAAATATGGTTGTACTAGCGAAGTGTAAATGCTAAATTTAGTATAAATCTGAGACTAGGGACGCTGTAACCCAGTTGCGAATCAGCAACTTGAGTGTTGTGATTTCAAAACTAGATCCAACCAAAGGCCATGGTGTACATTTGGGCTGGTGCATATTAGGGATGCGACATCGATGTCGATTCTTTCAAAACATCGATGTTTTTCTATAAAAACATCTATAAAAACATCGATGTATTGGAGTCGATGTTTTTATAGATGCTTGTCGATGTTTTTACGTTGTCGATGTTTTATTTTTAAATGGAAAAAGTACAGTTTTAAAAAAATTTTAAATAACCTAGTAGCACAATTTTTATAATCAGCAAATTGAACATACTTGTAGACCAAAGTGTCCAAGGGTGAAGAGTCTGAAAAGTAGGGATGCGACATCGATGTCGATGTTTTCAAAACATTGATGTTCTATAAAAAAAACATCGATGTATTGGAGCCGATGTCGTATCACTAGTTGCTAAACCAGTTTTAAGAAATGGGGAAAAAAGCTTAAATACACTGAATTTTAAAAACATCGATGTTTTTGGCGCGATATATTATCAACATCGATGTTTTAATTTTGAACATCGATGTTTTGCTGTCGATGTCGCATCACTAGTTGTTAAACCAGTTTTAAGAAATGGAGAAAAAGTTTAAATACACTGAATTTTAAAAACATCGATGTTTTTGGGGCGATGTAATATTAACATCGATGTTTTAATTTTGAACATCGATGTTTCAAAACATAGATGTTTTGCTGTCGATGTCGCATCCCTAGTGCATGTTAAATCTGTTATAGCCTCAAATGCATGGTGTGGAAGTTTAAAAAGTAGGGTGTCAGATCAGGTGTTGACCTCGTCATCTGACGTTCAAAAATAATAGGTGTTACATTCGAATCTTTCGCTTCTGTATTGATCCCGTAGCATCACCATGAATTCAGAATTTTGTATTACTCCGTTATTACTCCATTGTATACTATTGTATACCCGTTGTATTACTCCATTGCAATGTAAATAATTCAATTACCTAGCTAACAACGAGGGGGTTTATAATTGTGTGGAGAGAGAGAGAGTGATCATAACACTACAGACACACTATTTCTTAACCCTTTAACAGTTTCATTTTTTTCACGAATTCGATCTAAAGAAATTTCACATTTTTTATTGCATTTTTTGTTTATTTTACATTTGTAAGTAGGAAACTATTTTTTAAATTTTCATAATAAATATTTTTAAGCATTTAGAATTTACTGCAAATAGAATAATAATGTATTCCTTGGAAGTTGTCTTTTCTTCCAACATGAGCGCTTTGCAGGGAAGTTACATTTACCGTTGTGAATATAAAAAATACAATTACATTACAGTTATTTTTCGATTACAATTACATTTACTTACCCTTGTTATTAATTTCAAAAAATTAATTTGCTTGTCTTAATCCATCTTTACTACTCTCAGAGTCACTACTATCGAAGTCATCTAGAACGCTTTCACTACTATCGAAGTCATCTAGAACGCTTTCATTACTTTCACTCCCAGATTCATTTACAGATATTTCAGATTCTGATTCCGAATCACAGTCTGAATAAATTAGCTACATACACTCTGCATCAGCCATTATTTTATGGTAAAAATAGTTTGCACTTCTTTCACATCAATGAAGCTGTCAAATGATCAGTAAAAGTAAAATACACGCAAAAAGCTAAGCACTGAGATAAAAATTCGCAGTCATACAAAACTTTTGACGAAAGCGCACGCTTTTGTCACATGTTTTTATTCTACCAATAAGAATACAATAGACCTTGCAAACTACCATTTAGTGGAGAACTATTGCTATCTATACGATTAATTTGGTATTTAAAATAGAAAAAATGCGTTCAAAACAGTGAAAACGACGGAGAATTGAGATTGGATGTATGTAAAGGAGCGAAAACAGCTCCCGTACGGCGCCCAGGCAAAACTGACAAGGGGTTAAATACTAGTAACCGTTTTAATTTCATATTTCATCAAACCTATTTTATTTTTTTATGTTTTATTCAGTTAATTTATTTTGGCATATTCGCGTCACAACATGTATTTAATAATATCCGTGTCTAATACTGTGTATTTTATACTAATTGCTAGAATGTATTGACTGTGGCAAATGGATTGAAGTGAGAAGTGGAAGGATGACCATACAAGAAATAATGTCCTATTGTAATATGTGCGTTTATCCAACAACTCTTGTATGTAGAGTAATAGGCTCTCGAGTACCATCTTCACAAACTGGGCAAATTGTGATCTGTGATATAACACGAGGGTTTATCTGTCGAGGCAACTGCTACAAGTATGAAGTGAGACTCTATTGTTGTCGTAAGTTTCTCGTTTTCTCATCTTTATAACTTTTGTGACATTTACATTTACAGCTTTTTCGTGATGATAATTTCCTTGGAATTTCTCATAAACATATGATATTGTCAAAGATGAATTTGTAGTACTTCAAAAAATCTATATTTCAAATGGAATCACTTTGAATTATGAACACATATTATCAAGTTAAGTTGACCTCATTACAACATGCAAGTAGGTTATGTTATATCTTGTAATTTGTTGACACCACATCATAGACACTAATCTACAAAATCATAGTTTGAAGAAAAATGAATTTAAAATTTGAATACAGGATATTTTAGATTGTATTAGAAGTGGGCATAAATTTTGGCAATGAATCTGAGTCCATAATCAAAAATGTAGATTCGTATGTTTGATATGTGGTAAGAATTCATCCAAGAATGCAATCTTAAATAGTTATTTAATGAGTTATGTTTGTTTAGCTTTCGTATCTTGAAATCAGTGGCAGATCAAATTATTATGAGACCTCCCATGTAACTTTGAGACCTTTTGCTGAGAATTATAGGATTTTTCAATAAATTTTCAATAAATTTCTAAATTTCATAATTCATCAAACAATTAATTCAACAAATAATACATTTTTATTAAGAACTTTAAAGCAATTATAAGTAACTAAATTACTTATATTTTAAATTATTAAATTGACTCGCCATCTGGAATTTTGCTCCTGCACACAAGTATTCACATATGATGTATAAAAGTTTAAAACAATGTGAAAACAAAGAGGAAATTAATCTTATCTTTTTTGGTGTTTTTAAGTAAAAAATATTTTGCACCGTTCAGATTTGTTCTGTTTATTTAACAGAATGGTGTCGATATAGAGACCTAAAAATTGCTTCTTATGTGTGTAGTGCAAATGCAACACATCACAAATGCACAAGTTCTAACACATCACATACCTACATGTTTAAATTACATTCATTTCTTGAAGAACATATCATGTTTTTATGTAAATAGGTCAGAACTTGCAATCAAAGTTTGTTCTAAACTATAAGAAATATAATATAAGTGAGCGACAAAACTATGAAATGAAACCCAACTTCTAGAAGAAGAATTTATTTATTCATATCTTGTGTGGTCCATGTTTAAAAATTGTAATGCTACCTTAAAAGTCTTAAGTGCCGACAATCGTTTAATGTAAAGTCTAGCATTCACAGAATTGAATTTCTCTTAGATCAAGCTCTCTTAATTAGTGTTTTAGTCGAAAGTACTTGTTTGAGGTTTTAATATTGGTAACAAGAAACTATAAAATGTAAAGGTATTAAGACTTTAAGTAGATTATATTTGAATATGATGATGTTTGAAACCTGCATATGATCATGCAAATCTATGCATAACCAAACTTTAGTGTTAATATTCTTGGTGAGATTAAATTGTTCCAGTTTTTTAAATTATTGAACTGTATTTGAATTTGTTTTTCAAAATATTTTATAATTTGTTTGGTTTTATATGACTTAAGCCGCTGCCAATTTCTGAGATTAGGTGGTTTATTTATGTATATACATATGATATATCGATTTTTTTAATATTTCAGCAAAAGTAACATACTCTCACTGGATAAGTCTACGCAACAAAACTCATGAAATAGGTGTTGTAGCACCAATAAAGGATATTATTCGAGATTCAAGATGCCCTATGCCTATTGAAATCCAGTGTAGAGTTAAGGAAAATCGTGTTGATCACTCACGAAGTGGGCAGATTGTAACTTGTGACCTTATACATGGTTTTACTTGTTATCATAAAGATCAGTCAAGGCATTGTTCTAAATCCCACTGTTGTCTCAATTACGAAGTACGAATAAAATGCTGCATTTGTGGTAAGTTTATTTCAATGTAACAGTTTGTGTTGGTTTTTCAGCATAACTTATCCCACTAAGAATTTAAAATGCAGGGTCATCAAAAAATAATGCCGGGATTTCAAAACCGCATGGCGGAGAAACTATTAAACATATCCACATAATTCTTGCAAGAAATGTTGTGAAAGAACGTAAATTTTAACTCTACTCACTAGATTGAAGTGCTGGCGATTTTTTTGTAGCGCATCAGGAGTTCGTTCAACGCACCTGGCCTTAAATATGAAGTTCCCCAACTCATGTATTGAACAGGGTGGCCTCATGACTTCCTGGAAGCCTAGATCTCACCCCTCTGGACTTTTTCTGGGGATACGTCAAGAACATCGTGTACAGGAAACAGATCTCATATCTGAGCCACCGAGCCGTTGGATCAGATCTGCTACTGCAACAGTAACTCTGGACATGTAGTGGCAGTAGATTGATTATCGCTTTGACATCTGTCGAGTGACTAATGGCGCACATACCTAAACATAATGAAGTATATTTGAAACTTTAGACATGGCTTAATATTTTTGCCCAAGATCCACGTGTATATGTGTTGTTTATTTCTCGGGATACGGATTTGTAGCCCTGCCATTCTTTTTCGATGACCCTGTATATTTTGAACACTTAAATTCACTTCATCTGCATCAATTCAAATAAACAACTTGTATTTAATATAAAGGTCTGCTGATTAATTGATATCGATTTCTACTTTTTATGGTGTATGTATATAAATAGTATTTCTAAAATTGCAGATTGTAACTTTTTGCTTTGTAGAAAAGAAATAAGCAATTGAATCCTTGCACATTAATTTTCAGACTAGTCTCTCTTTAAAATGGCAGTCACTTATTTCAAGCAGTCCAGTTAACAAGATATACCCTGCTATTCTAATTGCTATTCTAATAATTAAGAATTAATTTTATCGCATTAATCCAGAGTGGGTGATAACACTAAACATAGAAGTGGAGATAATTCATTTGTTACATCCTTTCCAGTCCTTGATGTATAGCGAGTGGCAGTAGTTATATTATTGACAGGGCATATGATTGCCTTACCAAGCATTTTAGTAGCCTGAAATTTGTCTCAGGGATGAATGACAAACTATGACCACCTTTTGGAGTGTACGTCGTTAGTAGGGAGGACATTCACGCATATTGGAAGGATGAAGCACTTTTGAGGCAGCTGGAATAATTTTTCTACGTTTCCCTTTGTTCTATACTCTAACTTCATGTGAGACATGGGGGTTAATATATTTAATTGTCTAAGTACCCCCCCCCATTCACAATAAAAAAAACTTCAAGAAATTATCTTTATCTACTATGTCTACTTCTAATTAAATTTTGTCTTGTGCTTCTCTTTTATAGTAAACATTTACAAATTATTTTTGTAAACAAAGTTTGTAAACAAACAATTTGTAAACAAATTGTATTTAGTAAACATTTACAATTATTTTTCATGAATAATTGAAATATTTTGACGTCATTGCATTGATCATCTTTTTATCTCTGAGATTTGTACTTGCATATATCTAGGCCAGTGGTTCTGAACATTTCCTTTGTGAGAAAAATTGCATTTAAATTAATTATCAGTCATTGAACTAAGAAAGTTTTAATCCAGTGGTTTTCAACCATTGTGAGATTGCAGTCCTGTAAATTCTAATGTCATAATACAAGATCCTGATTCCAACAAATTTGCTCGAAAGTGCCTTTACAATATTTTAATTTTTATATTGAACATAAAAAAAATTCTGTAGGCCTATTTCTTTTAAAAATCATGTCACTTGAGTTTCGAAACAAGCAAATACACACAGCAATACAAACTTGTGTTCATATAGTATTCAATATTAGACTTCAGAACCAAATATATACTGGCTTGATCTTCAATTTCAATTCGTTCGCAAAGTTCGTTTATACTGCCTTGCTTATTTGTTGCACAGATATCATTTAAGCATTATTAGTTTGAGCTTTTTGGACACGTTCGAATATTATTCGCATCAGAATATTGCCACTACGAAATATTTATAAAAAGGCTTACAAATTTCAAATTCCACGAGAAACTCTCACAGCCGAATAGATAAATGCCAGGTACCAGGCTGAGGTTGAACTAAAAATCACGGCTTATCGTCAAATAGCGATACTTTTTGGACAAGTTTACCAACAAAACTTTTAGTTGCCAAATTTGCTGATAAGACATACCATGTCCTTAAGCTTTATCCAGACCACTGCTTGGAAGTCAAGAAACACTGCTCTCAACTATGTACATAGTCTCTTTAGATTTAAACAAACTATTTTTCTCCTTGATTTAAAAAAGAATGTTTCTTGAAATTATTATTACAGTTACTAAAATTAACAATTTCCCCCTAGTGCAATATATATTGTTTCACAATATCTACTCTTGATTTGAATTTTACTTTAACGAAATTGTTTCTCTTTAGAGCGTTACCAACGCATTATTCCCGAAACTACTAAACAGTATCGAGCAACTTTAAAACGTAAGTTTCAAAGTAGCATTGTTTATTAACATTGTTTATTACATACACAGTCCAGTCATATTAATGTGACCACCAATCAAAAGCCAGAACAACCACCTTTGGCAGAGCGGACCGCTGCCAGACGTGCAGGAAGAGTCAATTAGGTTTCTGAAGGTGTTCACTGGGATGTTGAGTCATGTCGACTCCAGTGCCGTGGCCAGCTGCGCTATATTACGCGGTTGAGGATCCATGGCAATTGTTGCAGGGTGTTTGCTTACAGACGTTTCACGCCGTATACGCCAACGTCCGTCTGTCCGATGGAGCATAAAACGTGATTCATCGGAAAAAGCCACCTGTCGCCACTCTGTGGACGTCCAGTTGCGGTACTGGCGAGCAAATTCCAGCCTTCGTTGCCGATGAACAGCAGTCAGCATAGGTGCTTTAACCAGGCGTCTGCTGCGGAGGCCCATGCGCAGCAACGTTCGCTGAATCGTTGTTGAGGATACACTCTTGGTAGCCCCTTGGTTCATCTGGGGGTTAAGTTGCTCAACATTTGTTTACACACGTTATACACACGTTTATTCGCCCGAACGCATCTCCGTAGCCTTCGTTCGCCTCTGTCATCTATAGCCCGTGGTGCACCACATGTGCCACGCCGCTGATTTTGGATAGTGCCATTTTGCCATGCACGGTATACTTTTACCACGGCGGAACGCGAACAGTTCACAAAATTAGCCGTTTCCGAAATGTTTCCACCCTTGGCCCGAAAGCCAATAATCATGCCCTTTTGGACGTCGGATAAATCGCTACGTTTCTGCATTACGCCAACGATTGAAATGCTTTCCGATGCCCTAGGACATCCTTTATATACACTCCACTGCAATGTGCTGCCACCTGCCTTTTGTGATTGGTATTTCACTTTGACGTCGAAAGTAGGTGGTGGTCACATTAATGTGACTGGACTGTGTAGTTTCATTGACATTTAAACGTTACTTTTATTCTGTTTACTTTCTGATTTCATGTGTTATGTCTTACCTTTAATAGTGCCTTTATTTCGTACCTTTTTTGCTGCATATTTTTCTAAGTGTGTGAATACTGCGGTATATATTACATTCATTACCATTATTTTATAAGAGTTACATTTGCTACCCCTATTTTAAAAGAGTTACATCTGTTACCACTATTTTATAGGAGTTTCTATCTTTCTGTATTGTAAAACAAATTCCAGCAGAACAAAGTATTTTTCATGATAATTGTTACCACCATTTTGTAAAGTAATTGAAAATGTTTACCTCCCATATCTTATTAACATTTTTTCAGCGCAAGTCATCATTAAGTATGAAAATCCTGCAAGATCTACCAAAGTATTATATACGGTATCAGGTAATACTTTGTTTCAGAAGTTATCAAACATAAAATTAAAACTTGTGTGCATGGGAGTTGTGTGCATGAACTTTAAAAAATGGGAATCGTTTTTAATTCATTTTAACCCTATAAAGATTCTATGTAAATTAATTTTATATATAAGTAGTAATTTTCACACAGTTTATATCTGCATTGTTTATTTTTAAATTATTACTTGTGCATGAAAATATATTTCTGTGTTCTATTTTCTGTTAATGAATAAATCTTTCTGTTGAAAGAACAATGTGAAACAGTTGCATGAAAGCTAAAATCCATATTATATTTCTTTCCTGTATAGCAATTCCGTTTTTTTTTCATATACTCTCCTTAAATCATATCTACAACATACGAGGGAGTATCAATAAGTAACGCACATAATGTAAAAAATAATAATAATAAAAGCAATTAATGACAATAGGAAACAGAAATGAAAGCATTACCCATTTATTACTTTTCCACATAATTTCCATGCATGTTGAGGCATTTTTCCCATCGATGGATCAGTTTGAAAATCCCGGTCTCATAAAACTCCGTCGGCTGCGAGAAGAGCCACCTTCGCCGTTTGAGTGTCGTCGTCAGTCAAACTTCTTACCGTCAAGGAACTTCTTTATGGGTCCAAAGCGCAGTGTGACAAATCAACACATTCGACTGCTGCACGACATCGCTCGTCCGCATGTGTCTCGCCTAGTTCCTGCAAAAGAAGTTTCGGTTGAGAAGTTTTGGAGCACCGTCCATACAGCCTGTACCTGGCACCCTCCGATTTCCATCTGTTTGGACCCATAAAGAAGTTCCTTGACGGTAAGAAGTTTGACTCTGACTACGGTACTTAAACGGGCCGTGCGAAGGTGGCTCTTCTCGCAGCCGACGGAGTTCTATGAGACCGAGATTTTCAAACTGATCCATCGTTGGGAAAAATGCCTCAACATGCATGGAAATTATGTGGAAAAGTAATAAATGGGTAATACTTTCATTTCTGTTTCCTATTGTCATTAATTGCTTTTATTATTATTTTTTGTTACATTATGTGCGTCACTTATTGATACTCCCTCGTAGTATGTGAAATATACTTTAATTATTTCATTTATAAATTGAAAGGACTGATATATTTTAGGATGAGTCTTGAATGATTTTCATTAATTCTAAAATTAAACATTTCAATTATATCACCTAGTTTGTGTATTATTTGCTTTAGTTTACATTTTGAGTAACATTGAAAAAGCTTTCTGTGACACTTTTTATGTTGATAGAAAAATCACATACGGAAAGAATTGAAATGCCAATAATTGGATACGATTCTGTTGCTGCTCCAAGTAAGTTATTCCTTTTATTACTTTATTTATAATTTATTCTAGTGGCTTTCAATGTGGGGTCCATGACAAGGTTTTCGGCTGTTTTTTGAAAGCCTGCACTGTTTCAATATTATTTTACATTCTAAAATCTAAATTTTTAAATCCAAAACAATTAGTTGATTCCAGTATTTATCGATTTGAAATAGTCTTTAATTTTATAATGACTTAATATTGAAATTATCATGTATTAAACCAAACATTGCTGAACTAATTGCTAAAAAGCGGCTTCATTGGTTACATTAATAGTATAATTTGCAAGTTAAGAGGCCCTAGGACTTTTATACATTTTGATTGATAAATAATATTTTGTACAATATTTATAGTTTATTTTACCTCTGAACTCAAGTTTTTTCCTATACTTCATAGCTTTGAATTGTCATCACTAATCCTTAATGTAAAGTTTTAGCGTTTTATAATCTATTTAACAACAAAATAGCAGTTAGATAATAATAGTTGAAATGCTAACAAGAAAGAGCTTCATCTGGTAGTGCAATAAAATTTCATGAAAACAATATTCAAAAGTTAATGAATACAAATACCTTTTCCGAGAAAGTCTTAGATTTTGTAGCTCAAAATTGCTCTCTCTGGGAACAATTAGGACCCCACAGTGTTCTTTACATCTGATTTAAGTAGTTACGGATTATTGGACCACAGAGAGTATCAAGAGTTGCAAAATTGAAATATGTTCAGAGGTACATCTTCAAACGACAACAATATTCATTGTTTGGACACATGATGCCTACCTACGATTAGTTTCACGAGTGCTGTCCTGAAAGTAGTTTGAACAGTACATGAAAAAAGGTGGTATTTGGCCACCGTGGGACAGGAAATAATTTTGTGAACTTATTAATTTCCTGTTTATACACAGCCATGAAATTGCCACACTGATTTAATTTTTAAACTATACTTTTTTCTAATGTTAAACTTGGCGCACATAACCTGGAAATATTGGTGAAAATGAGTATCCAAGGACAGCATCAACTACCCCCATTTCTGGAAGAGGAGTTATTATACCCACAGCGATAATTTCCTCAAAAAACCCCTTGTATGGGTTTTTGCTTTTTATTGAATTATCTAGGAATACCCACCAAACTCAAAAGAAAAAAAGCAGGGGCACTTCTAGTGGTTTACTGATTAACATCTCCATAGATTTTAAACTATTTCTTATAAAATTAAAACATATTTTTTATTATATATGTTGATATTCTACGTATAAGGTTGTAAATGAAATGCCCGATTTTGAGGAATACTGTAAAAGAAGAGAAAAAAATGTTTAGTCAAAGTAATCTCCAGTAGCATCAATGTATGATTACCAACGTGTGGCAAGGTCATTTATACCATGTTTGTAAAAATTAGTGTCTCTGGAAGTGATAAAAACCTCCACTACCCTATAAATTGATGCGTCGTCGGCAAAGCATTTCTTGAACAAGAAATGGCTCTATTTTCGGAAATAATGTTAGTTTGTTGGGGAAAAATGTCAGTAGAGTATGGAGGATGAGGCACAATTCTGGATCCCAAATTATTGATTTGCTATTCACAAGTGCTGATTGCTTAAGGCACAATTTTTCATGCATTTACCGCATATCTATATAATTTTGTGCTGAATTTATGGTTTCACATCGTGAAAGGAATGAGTGTTGCCTTTGGAATCCTTCCTGAAGCGTACTTCACTCCCAACCACTGCGACGAATATTGTCGTAGAATATCCACTTCTCTCTTATCCATAGTCGCAATTCATTGCAGAAACCGTTATTTTTTACTTTTTAGGAGAGAAGATCACATTTTCAAACTTCGTGTTTTGTTTTTATCAGCGAGTTCGTGAGGCATTCACTTGTCAAGCTTCCTTACTTTTCCTGTTACTACCAAGTGCCGTGAAACAGTTTGAAATGTTTGCATTTAGTGTCTGGGCAAACTTTCTTAAGGCTTGTCGTGGATCTGATTCGATTAAATCTTTTAATTTATTTGTATCAATGGAGGAAGGATGATGGACGTTTATTTTGTAGCCTAAAATCCTCGCAAGAAATTTTACAAACAAACGGCGAGTGTGGATCTCTCATTAGTTGTTCCTCCACCGAATGTTTTATTGATGTTTTTTACTGCAACCGTTCCGTTACGAGTAATAACAACTTTAATTACTGGGTCCATGATTGACTTCGTGTCGCTGATATTCAGTTTTTAATGGTCATTGAACGAAACAAATACCACAATTATATCACCTACGTGTGATGTCACATGACAAAAAATGTGCATAAGGCTGACATTGTGAGAAACCTGACGTCATTTTATTTGCAACAACCTGACAGTAACCATTGCATCGACTTTCCCTAAAATGCGATTCCCATGCAGTAGCTCAGTGTTAGTTTTCAAAACGAGTGAAAGTTGAGTTAGAAAGAAGGCTGTCATTTAATAGCATGAAAGGCTATCACAATGGATGGCTTCCTCAACCAACCCGTTAATACTGATCTCACTTTTGGCACTGAACAACTAACTAAAAACCAGAATCCACGCTAAAGACGCCAGTTTTGCAAGTTCTTAGTTTACATATAACCTATCACGTAGTGTGAAGAAAAGACTCCACATGACTCAACTGCCTATGAGTTAGATTATACAGTAATGAGTCTCAAAAGTTTGATTAATGATTGATTGAAAAGTGATAATGAGTATTTCACTGTATAAAGTCAGTGGGACTGGCGGGCATTTTTTGCATGATAACTAATGGCACTTCACGTTAACAAAATCTGGCTCAATCTGAATCCAGTTGTAACTTACTATTGTAGATTCAGGTGCACTAAAGTGTAACGCTCCGTATTCAGGTAGTGTGAAAGATTTTAAGACAAACAAGCTATTTCTTATGGAAGCGGCATTACAATATATTCGTTTGTCTCCATTTTCACTAAATTCAATATGACCCAAATTTTATTGGTGTGAGGCGGTATTAAAGTGTTCCAAGTGGTGTACCTCATTCAATGTCTGTTCATATATGAAATGGTCTGTAGTATCACACAACCTAGTTTTCCAAATTGTAAAATTGATCATTTGAAGTGTATTTCTGCTTTTATACCATTTTTAAAGTTTTTAAACCCCTCCCATCTTTATTTTCTTTTTGATTTCAGAACGACATTATTTAGTTACCTTGCCACCAGTTCCGACTAAATACGCTGTATTCCATCCACCAAGTAAGTATATAAGAAAGTGCAGTTCATGCTCATTTCTTTAAAGTTGTATATATTTTTCTCCACATCTCAATGGTATTTAGATAGCTATCCTCTCAATATCCTCTCTGATTCACAATTCGCCTGTTGAGCTTTTTTCTCTGCAATGTTCAAATCCACCATCCTACAAGTTAGCATGTAATGTTTCTGCTGATTCTCCTACAGTTATTTCTTTTTGTAATATAATAGTTTATAATTAACACTATTTTATTCAAACCTGCTTTTTTCGAATCCTAATTCAACAAAAACCTTGATTTGATGAGAAAATAAGTTTGGGATCAGTGGCTCAACATTAAGTATGCAAAAGGCTTCTCCCTTTCCACAAATAAAAATTGGATTTAGTTAGAAATATGGTAACTTGCTGTATTTTTTTATTAATTTCTTTCTCACGCACACAAAATTTTATTCCGTCTCTCAAAAGGTAGTTATGTTTCACCAACATTATAAACCTGGTAATTCCTAGTCTGAAAACTCCCTTTCTGTCTATAATGATGCAGTGACTTCTAACATATGAAATCCAGCATACAATATTGCTGTAATATGCGTACAAAACTCCATTCTAATTTACTTTGTTTGTAATTTTGAATGAAAATTTTTAAGTGAGGCAATTGGTTAATTTATAACAACATGGAATACTTTTTTAACTATTATACCCCATTTGTTGGTTTTAAAATTGTAAATTATAGTGCATTTAGTTTTAGTTTTGGTCAATTGTTATTTATACTCATGCTAATTTTTTTGTTTATTACCACCTTTACAAAATTTTCCTGATAATATACGTGTTTAGCTTCGAAAATGAATAATCAATCTTGTAATTGGTGAAATAATTTATCATGAAATAAACTCTAAATCGTCTACTTTAAATTTAACTGTTATCATTTGTCATATGAACAGTTATTACGGCTTTCCTTGTAAAATATACAAAATAATTTATTTCAATATTAAAAGTCTTTCAAATAATATGTGTAATAATATGATATCTTAAAATATATAATAAATAATTCAGTGCTAAATTTTTCCTTACAAAATGTAAGTTTTTGTTTATAATTTAATATTTATTTAGTTTATATTTTTAACTTTTCGATAAATAATACAACGTTTCAGTATTTGGTATAAATATTCATTTTTACTATAGACAAACATTACACTGATCGTGTAGAACCAGTAGAAGTTCATTCTGTTCACTATCCTGTCAAAGGTAAGTGTAATTTAGATTGAATTTATTTCCTACAAACTGTATTGTTTTGATTGCATTATAGTGTAAAATAATTAATCCGTTATTAGATGATTTATGTTTGTTTCACTTTTACTACCTACGAATTAATCCAGAAACATCATTTGAAGCATTGTCAAGGTGTCTTTATAATTTATAATCATTATTAAATTATTAAATACATTAGCACATGCTTAAACGGAACAAAAATTATCCTAATTTATATTTTACTCAAAAAACGTTTTGCTTATGAAAATAAAATAATATTTTTACAGAATTTTATTCTTAATGGTGAAGTTATTCAAGTCTCAGGTTTCACTTCCTATTAGTTATTTATAATACTAAGTATTATTGTTATATTCTATAAACAATATTCAATTCACAATAGTTATTTTGTAAATATGAATTAGTAAAACTGTAGGGAAACGTAAAATATTTCTACTAAAACATTTCTAATAAAATTATGATTGGATAATTGACTCATTGATAGCAAATATACAAAGGTTCTAAGGTGAATGCTGATGGATTGTACACTTATTATTTTGTTAAGTTCAGAGAATCGAAAAAATTCAATGGAAATTCCAGTTTTCAGTTTTATAAGCAGGAAATTATTTAATTTGTTATGTCAACACTCTTTCTCAAGCAATTCAAGTCCTTACGTGTAGCGTTTATAAAGGTAAAAAACACTAGCGCTATAGATGTAGATATACACTACCCTTCAATAATGGACTGGACAGCAAGATGTGAGGGTATAAGTGAAAGAAAACATGCTTTAATAGATGGATGGTCCCCCAAGTGCAACAATTACACTAGCAACCCTTCTAGGTATACTTTCAACAAGGTTTAGATACACAGCTATGGATATGTGTGTTCACTCTTGCTGCAAGAATGTCGCCAGCTCAGCTGTAGATTTTGGACGTGGTTCCGTGGTCCATAAGCGTCGCTCTGACTCGTCCCACAAATGTCCTATGGGGCTCAGGTCCGGACTCTGAGCAGGTCAGGGAAGACGTTTTACATCCATATCTTGATACCACTGCTCGACAGAGGCTGCAACATAACATGCAGCATTGTCGTCCAGGAAGTAACATTCGTCCATTCCATAAATTTGCCAGAAAGTATTAAGAACCTGATGGCCCAAAATGTTCATATAACAACATGCAAAGGTCCCAGGCCATACCACGAAAAACACCCTCAAACAAGCAGTCGGATTTTATGCAAATCCACTAGTGTCCTGTACATAGTTGAAGGGTAGTGTATATTTATATAGTGAACTGAAAAATCATACTGTTTTAGGATTTCAATTATTCGAAGGGTTATATTTTTGTTTTTGTTACTGAAAAATATTTGTCAAGGGAAAGTGGGTAAATTTCATTCTATTGAATCTTACTGAAAGATATTACTCGGATGTTGTTGTTAGTAGTGAAAGTAAAAATATTCCAAATAAATACTCTTTTTTGGAGAAGGGAGGGAGAATGTCATTTTAGGTATAGATAAAAAAACCTGATACAACCATCTGTGACATCCTGTGAGGTCGATGGTTTCAGTAAACTGTATGTTTTGTAATATTAGAGACTGGAAGTTTCTAAACTATTGCTACTTGGCATTTAATTCGAAAAAAAAATTGTTTTTTTTTCTGCAATTTAAAGATACAAATGAGTGCATTTTAATTTTTATAAAACTCCTCAACAAAAGCGATTAAAAACCTATTAGATAATTAATACACAGAAATCATTTCTAGTTTTTTTAATTATATTTTCCATGTACGAGTGTCGTTCGGAAAGTAATTCCCGTTTTTAAATAAAATACATACCATTAAAAAATGTTTAACCACATTTTTTATTTTACATTTTTATACCTTATATTATTTTTCTACTTAGTCCCTTTGCATATTTAAGCCTTTGTCGTATCTTGTGACGAGCTTTTGAATATCAGCGTCATACTCCTCTGCAGCCAGTCCATTGAGATAAGCAGTAATGTCTTTCAGCTTTTGTGGTCGTTATTGGGCATGCGTAGCACTCACCTTACACACAATTTTCTGAATTTAAGATAATCTGTTACCACTTCGTAAATGATAGTGCGAGACACGTGTTAAAATTTGTCATGAATATAATCAGAAGTCACACGCCGATCTTGTTTGATGAATCTGTCGACAGACTTGACAAACTCATTCGTAATGACACGTGGGCGGCCACATCGCTCCTCATCATGGACGCTTTCACATCCCTCATTAAAATTTCGTCACCGACTTCGTACACATAATTCATCCATCACATCGTCATTCACTGCTTTGATTTCACAATACATTTCGCACATTTTTTTGCGTTTAGAAATCGGATCAGAGGTACCACTTCACATTTGGCGCCACGCTCTATTTTCTTGAACAGTGTGTTTGCTTACCAAAACAACAATTACCTTCATTATGCGATGTAATTCAGTAAACAGCTGCAGACGTGTCTCTAAAACTGGTTGACCTTGTCCGGTGCACCTGCTACTGTCACAGTGGTGCGCATGCTCAAACGGGTATTACTTTTTGAACGACCCTCGTAATTTCAATGAACATTTGAACAATAAATTGAGCGAAATATCTGAAACAAAATAGCTTTTTATAGAAGTTGCGTTGTAAAAACAAAAAAACCCTATTTGTGAATCACAAAATTTATTTACAACTCATAATTTTACTGATTTTATAAATGTTTAAAATTTATAGGTGATTTTACTTTAATTAGTTTATTACATGGTTGTTTTTACTACATAATGAAGCTGAAACATATTTAAATGCTGTATGCTTTTAGGCCCAATTTAATAATATTTTGGAGAACTGGATAAACACTACGCACCCTTAAAGTTATAACACATAATTTTGCTTTTAATTCTGTATTTCTCTTAGCATTGATAAAATACTATTCCCTTTACTAAGCCACTAGATTTTCGTGGGTTCATTAAATAGTGTATGATTAAAAAATTATTTTCAGAAGTTATTATTAACCCTATGAACAAGTACTGGTAATAACTTCTAAAATATTATCTGTTTCTTTTTCAATTTTCAATCTTATTTATTTCTGCATTGATTTTTGCAGACAAAATATATTTCGACTCCAAGAGACAGACAACTGCTATGTGGAAAGTTCGTGAGCAACCCAGTAAGTTTTCACTTGTTTGGGTTTCCATTTAATGGCATAAAGTGTTCATAGTAATAGTGTCTAATGTGACTTGAAATATGTTAAAAATAGTTCTTTTTCACATGCTCTGAACGGCTCAGAAAATAATTTTAGGATTAACTCTGTCTATCTCTTGATTTATCATTCCAATCTAATTGCAGTAATGGCTTTAATTCTATGTGTTTCATGGTTTTTATGACTGTTTTAGGTTGTTAAGTGTAAATTATCCGAGATTAGTGAAACCTTGATTTACCCTTAGAGAATAAACTAAATTCAGTATGTTTTACTTATTTTTACCCAAAAAATATTTTGAAGAGGGCTTAAGTCACTTGTATCCTCTCCTTAAATAGGTCACTGACTTTGTTAAGTTAATTCATATAAATTGAATTTAAACATGGTAGTTTTCAATGAAAGAGTGCAAATATGCTGATTTAAACATTTGTTCTATATTTCATTGCAACCTAAATGAAAAATGTCTTTTGTATGAATAAGTTAAACTCACATTTCAGTACAAAAGTGCTGGAATTCTAAAATAAAAATAATAATAAAAAATATATGAACTCTTTCTGAAATTTTTTTTAACAGCTTTCAACATTGTTCAATAATTTATCTATGAAGTGGCATTTAAAATATTTTATATTCACTTAAAAACTATTGTAATTGTTTTGCCTTAAGAATGTTAAGAAGTTTAAGAATAAGTATATGCTTTTAGAACTTTAAGGAAACAATAAAATTAATACTATTAACTAGTAGTAATGTATGACTGAATAAAATTGCTAGGAATTCAGTATTTAACAACCACAACAATAAATTCGGTATCTTAACCCCCAATAACAGTGTAGATTTTTACCATGCTTATATAGTATGTCATGAGTTTTTTAGTAGTAGTAGAGTAGATTTTTGATTGATTCATATAATTTTATTTTAGCATCAGTCATTCGTGGAGAGATGCCACAATCCACAAAATTTGAACGTCATGGACCTAAAGGTAATATCACAATCATGTATTGTAAATTTTTATTGTTTATGTTTCATTAAATACAATAGTGGAAATAAATGTTGCACCACCTTCATAAATAGCATATTCTGCTCATAATCAATCTACATTTTGTAAAACTGACTATATTTATAGTAGGAAATGTGCATGAGTTGATGGCTAAAGTTAAATTCCAGTGTTCAGGCAGAAAATAGATACTGGAACTGCTCCGATTCCAACAAGATACATTTTCATTTAGAATCTATGCTGCCACTTTTCCAGGAAAAATCCCTTTTTGAGTTTTTTACCTCACATTTGTACCATTAGTGCGTTATGCAAATTATCATGGTTAATGAGCAGTTAGATTAGTCATTGGAAAATAGTTCTTCAAAAGATGCTCCAATGCATGATATGTTTACTTAAGAAATTTCTTAATGGATGATTTTGATTCAGAACATATATGTATATTAAAAACCAATGAGGATAAAACATTGTCATATATGTGAATATTGATCATCGATATTGCTTTTTTTATCTCGTAAAAATTGTTTTGCCTGGAGATTGGGAGATGTTATTGAAATGGTTAATTTCAAACATTTTTAAAAATACATAATATTTGAAAATCAAATAGATTCCTGAAGTATCAAATCAATTTTTTAGCAGAAACTGACTGTAAAGCGACAAAGCAAATCAAATTGGGGGTTGTAATCTGTATTTCCTGAATTTTTTGTAGTATAACAATGAGTCGCATAGGCTAATTGCAGATTTCTTTGAATGAATGCAGTAATTGTTTCATCCATTTGTCTACAACGATATCTGTTAAAACACAATGTTTTAAAATGGAATCATTACCCGAGTTATGTTAGCATTTCTGAAATTCTACATATCCTTACTGAAAATCAATCATCTTATTCCTAACATTGTCAACCAAAGATTTGCAGTCATTACAACTGAACTGATTCGGCTTTGCTGTGATTTGGATTATAGTCTGGAGAAAATAATTTTTTGTTGAAACTTTAACATAGCTAAAAGATAAAATAGTAATGTTTTATTCATTCTAATGTACCAAACATGTTAGAAACTATGCGTTAAGTATTTAAGAATTATAATAGTTTGTATCAGTTTCCTTGCCTTATAATCAGATGATTGTGCAAATTCTTGCAATCAAATCAAATCGCTGTTAATCAAACATTGAATTTTACATAAATTTTGTTTTAACTGAATTGTAACAAACAGTAACATTTCCTTTTGATGAATAGGATGTGCTGTCTTTACTATGTGGATTGCTATTGAAAGGGAAGTAATGCCCATGCAAGAGATTATTGCTAGAACTGGTTGTATAAATCCAGTATTGATTCAATGCAGAGACCGGGTCACCCATGAAGATTTCTCACAAACTAAACAGGTTGTTATTTGTGATATCCGTCGTGGATTCATCTGTCGTAACAAAGACCAACATCAGCATTGTGATCCCTATGGGAATTGCTTCAGGTTCTGTTCCAAGTATGAAGTGAGATTGGTTTGCTGTGGTAAGTTATATTTTTATAAATTGTATTAAAATTACATGCAAGGAACTATCACTTCATTCTGTAAAAAGGAGTTATTCTACATTTATACTGTAAGAAATTTAAGCTTGTTTGCTTAAATAGTTCTACTAAAGCTATGAACTTTGTGAATGTCGTATAAATCAATACATTTTAATATACATCGTTATGGGGGTAGATACTATGAAATGTAACTAGTTTTTCAGTTTCATGGGCAATTCCACAAAACATGAGTTTAATCATTATTCAATTCTTTAAATCTGATTCTCTTCAATAATAAGCTATTACTCCCAAATACCTAAACCAAACTTAATTTCAGAGCAGATTGAAATTTAAAGTCATTGTTAACGAACCTTCTGTTCTCAAAATGAATAGTTAGTGAATAGTGTTACAACTGCATGTAGTGTGAGTTAATGAAAAATTATACTTTAATTAATTTACCGATTTCATATTTTAAAAGATAGGCTGACTTAAAAATGTAAATGAAGGAAATAATACTTTTTTCCATTAACTTCTCACAGGAGAAAAGAAATATAATCATCTTTGAAAGTCCTTTTTTTGTAACAGGAGTCAGTCTGTAATATTGTCACTGTAGTAACTTAATTCATACTAAAGTTCCAAATTATGCCACAGATGCTTTAAGAACCTTACCAGTGAATATTTAAAACTTTTTTGGTTTAGTCTTAATCCATCCTTTATTTGCAATGAATACACTATTAAAAATTCATATCTTATTCTAATGTGGGTTGCATAGATTTGCCTCATGTGAAATTTTTATAAGTAATGACTCGTTAATTTAAGTATAAACTGCTTAAGTATTTAATATGTTCCTCTTGTCATTTTTAGAACACGTTGCTTTCAGTCCTTGGATAAGTTTTAATAGTGACACATCCACAATCGGAGACATAGAGCCTATAAACCGGATACTTTCAGCAAATAAATTGTGTTCCTACACATTTGAAATACAATGTAGGACAGTGACGGACAAAAGAGACTATAGAGAAACTGGACAATTTGTGATTTGTGACCTAAATCGTGGTCTACAATGTTATAATAAAGGATTCAAATGCTACAACTATGAAGTTAGAATAAAATGCTGCTACTGCTGTAAGTTTTAGTTTCCTTGACTTTCAGTTTTACCAGATATTTGAATATTTTAACTATCCAAAACAGGGCTCGAAATACCCGGGTGCACAGGTGCACTGTGCACATGAAAATAAAATTGTGCACCTAGTTTTTTCCCACTAGGTGCACACATTGCGTGCACCTAACGTTAAAAAAAGGGGGGGGCATGTTTTATGTTATTTTGATGTTTGAACAAAATATTAGGATCGACCTCTCTCGCTCTAAAGGAACGTAATCAAAATTCCTAAATACACACTATGCGAAAACAAAATCGCTGGGCCGTAACGGGTTTACACAGGAGGAAGGTTTACTTGTGCCACTGCCGACAGAACTTTCCGATAATTGAAACATTTTCCAGATGGCGCTGTTGAAGCGACTGTTACGACAGCCGTGCGTCGGAGAAGGGAGAATTTAGACGTTTAAATATTTTTAATTACTATCTACTACTTAACCCATATAAACATACCCAACTAATAAAGTAGTTTACATTACATTAATACTCTTATAATACGTTATTTTTTTTAAATATACGCCTAAAATATAACCTGTGCACCTAATTTAAAAACCTAGGTACACAAGGTGCACCTGTATTAAAAAATCTATTTCGAGGCCTGATCTAAAATTTAGTTAGCTGTTAGCGTAATTTGGAGACTGAAACTTTTGGTTTCATTCCCTGAATGATAACTTATTTTTCCAACTTTAAGTAATTTCATCCACACTTATGAAAAATTAAATTAGGTAAGTCTGAATGAATGTGTATGAAACGGTGTGACACACGAATAAACCATAAAATATTTTATGGTATATATATATATGCCCCATAGTTATCTAAAGAACAGTAAGTACGTATGTTTATTAATATCCATGTAAGCATTTGATTTAATATGTTTTGATTACAAAGTATTTTGTATCAGTATTTTAACTGCATATTTTATTATTTAAATTATTATTTATATATCCAAATCCTTATCACATTGTTACTTGCTATAGAGCTATTAGCAAATCATATTGTAGTGATGCATGCATCTTTAACTACTTTAGAATGGTTTATATTAAATTGCAATTTTTTTATTGTAATATCATTGTTCTTAACCAAAACAATCATAATGATATAGGTAAAAGCACAAAATTAGGTTTAAAGCTAAAAAATATTTTTAATTCCAAATATTTTCCCATAAAAATAGAGAACAAATTAGATCATTATCAATACAATATAGTTATTACTATGAAAAAATTTTGATATGATTTCAAGTGTCTTGTAAGTGGTATTATAAATGTATTTTGAAGTGATATTACTGGTGGGTCATTCCATGTGAAATGAGCAAAAATCAGGAAAAACCCGTGGCCGTATGGTAATGGATTTTCATGAAATTTGGTACAGGGGTTTAGTTTATGCATAAATAACGATATCCAAAAGAATTAGGTTCAAAATTAAATATTTTCGAAATTGGAGGCATTTTTAGGACTTCCAACTTTGAAGAACAGTTGCGAGATCGCTTAATGTTGAATGTTTGAAGTTCTGTTTCTCAAAAACTACTTAACGTAGACAAACATGTTTTACATTTTTATAATCTGTACAAAATTTTCTTTTTTTCACTGTGGCAACAACCTTTTTAAGCATCATATTTAATCCAAAATTTAGTTGCAAAAAATGGAAAATTGTCATTTTTGACGGAATTAAAAACAGTTCTATGGGCTAAAGAAATTTTACGACATACTTTAAATTCATGCCAGTTACAATGCTAGATATGATAATATTACTGATAGAATTTGGAAGGTGTATTTTAATTCTTTCATCTTCAAAATAGCTAACGAAAAGTACAAAATGATAATTTTCTACTCTAAATAGGCATTAGAAATCAAATGAAGGACAGCTTTTACAAAACCGACATTTCACAGGAATACAGTTTAATATGTATATTACTTGTAAAAAAAATCAGGATTGTAATCTGAGTCCTAAAGCAACAATAATAAAAACAAAATCACAACATTTGCTTTCCACTCTATGCATGTTACGAGAACTTCAATGATAACAGTGAAATAAAATATAGATAATGAAACCCTAATTCAACAAAGAAATACCAAATCATGTTTAACTTTAAGGGTGAATTATAAAAGCAGAAAAAATGAGTGTCAAAACAAGCTTAAAAATTTCAACGTAGTATCATAGAAATTATAAATTTTAACTAATTACCTTTTCAAATTCACGATGTGGTAAAACTCACAAGTTAAACTTTGCTTCTTCTATCATTGAAACGTGATTTTTTTTTGTGCTGCTGAATTCTTTTTAAATTTTTTACTTCTTTTCCTGGCGATTGCGATAAATATGACACTCGAATTAGAGTGGTACAGTTTGGAATAGGAATGTAGCAATGACAGTTACGAGTTCCCGTAATGGTTGCGGTCACTTCATTAAACCTTTGTTGAAGATAAGACTCAATTTGAATAACATCAGTTGAAGGCACATAAAATAATTTGATGTTTGAAATGGTTGAAGTACAGAAGGAAAATAGATGTGTTTTGCATTTAAAATCTGATTGTTGTATGGTCTCTGTAAACTTGTTCTTGCGGCTAACCGTTTGATAGTTCCACCGATTCCATCGCATGGGCTTTTGCCATGACTTGTAGCGAAAAAGTGCCATTCTGCCTTCAATTCAAAATCGGATTCATGATGGCAAATGTTGGAAAAGTTTTTCCGGTTTTTATACTGTGCTGAACACCTATCGCTGAAATAGATAAGTTTCTTCACAGAAAGAAACCTTTCTTTTATAAAAGGGATTACGGCAGTCTGAAATGCAAATACACTCAATGTATCATGTCTAGTATGGTCACTAATAACACACATTGAAAGGATTTGAAACCTGTTTTCGTTATCCTTCCCATAAAGTACAAATGGGTGCAGTGTAACTTGAGTAGTTTCCCAATGGAATCCTTGAATTGCATCGTGAACAATAAATGAATAATTTTCTGAAAAATCGAGGAGTACAATGCACTCGTCCTGGGAAACAGTCAATTTCTTTTCCTCCAAAAATTTGGACTGCGATTTAGCAATGAAATGATGTTTTGTCAATCCAGACATACTCTCAACAAGTGAGTCAAGAAATTCTTCTGTTGACTGGACTTGTGTGATTAGAGTAGATCTGTCGGTCGAAATCCAACGCTTGTAAATAATTTCTTCTAAATTTTGGAAAACCTCAAACTTTTCTATTTGAACACGAAATTGATCTTTTGGACACTTATCACATTCTCCGAACATACATTTTTCCTTTTCAATGTTACAAACATATAATTTCATTAGCTTTAGCAAAGAATAATGAGGTTTAATAGCGTGTAACATCAGTTTCATATTTTGATGTATGGTGCACACATACACACGGAATGTGTGCCATTACTTCGAGCTAGTACACAATGTTTCGGTCTTAATTCAGCGAATTTACTGAAACCAATCTTTGCACTCCCATGCTGTTCCTTAAACTGCTGGTATCCTTCTTTTAAGTTACAAAGAATCAACCTTTTTTGTTTTGGGACTTTACCTTCATCTGTGTTTACATTAACATAGTCTTTTTTTCCTGGACATAGCCGACTTATGTCATCAGACTCGTAAAAGTTTATAACTATTGCAATAATATTGTCATTAATTTTTTTGCCTTGTCTCTTAGCAGGTTTTCCTTGCTAAATACAATGTGGTAGGATATTCTGTCCTTATTTTTTCCAGACTCCAGCTCTTTGGAACAAGAGTTAGAATTTGAATTTTTTCTGCAGGGGATGTTGTTTCAGTAAACTTTGCTTTCAGCTGTTCTATTAAACAATAAAAAATCTTCCTTACTTTCAGTCGCATGTGTACTATTAATTTTATTGAGGTTTACTTGCAAAACAGTTCCCAAATTTAGTTTAGCAGTTGAAACAAATTTCTGTAATTTTCTTCTGCCATAATGTTTTCTTTGAGTCATGCTGAGTTTACGAACCTTTTTAACAGGCGAATTTCCCATGTTCTGTAGGCTGTTATTAAGTTTCTCGTACTGTTTCTCTAAAGCTTCCGTTTCAAAAACAAAATCTGTTGCATCCTCTTCTGTAATAAAATTTTTAACACCAATTTCACATGTGAGACAGATCTTTTTACCTGGCGAGAGCAATCTAGCTGATTTCTTGGCAATATCTAGTGTTATTATTCGCCGGGACTTTTTCACGGCACGTTTGTGACTTTTAAAAGGATTACAACAAGTTCGTCGGAATAAGTAAGCATACTTCAGTAAATACACTTTCTCATGGTGAAGACAAATGTTTTCAAACTTCCTACCTAATTTCAAATACAACAATCCTCTGGCTTTATCTGTAAGTTCGGAAAGTTCTTTTAATCCGGTTTCTTTTACATAATGGATTTTATGGCAGTTTTCTTGCAACATTTCTCCCACGTCACATTTCGAAAGTTGAGGAATTTTAAAATCTCTTTTACTATCAAAATCAAACATAGTAATATAATATTTCCTAAAAACTACAAGAAAATCCAAAAGACTTCTCTAACCGACTAATGATCATTTCAATGGATGGAACACTTATGGATTGCCACTTGGAACATTCGCCGGTGTTCGAAAGCTTTCGGTTCAGCAAAAAATTATCAGTTTATAGCAACCCAAGCACATTTATAACCATAATTCATTTAGTAGTGTTTATTTATTCTATTATCTGTCATTGAATGTAATAGCATCTCTTTCAATGAGGAAATGGATGACTTAATGGCGTGTTTCCGCCTGTTTTGTTTCATCATGCGATAAAATAAAACAATAGTTTTCATCTAGTTAAAAATGCTCCTGGGACGAAAATAAGCAAATTACAATGATGAAAATTTCAGGACAGATAATATACATCTGGACACATAATACTGAAAATTTGTGAGTTTTTCGGAGCTGTCCTTCACAATAAAATTTGTATTTAAAAATACAGAAAAATCGCCGTTTTCAATTATTTTCCTCTATTATTATTTTTTTTCTTTAATAAGGAATATGACTACAATCACTAAATTATACCTACCTTTTATATAGAAGAAGGGCTTTGTTAAGAATTATTTTTGATATTGTCTTTCCATTTTTAGAGGTACTAGAGCAATTTGAAATTGGTATGATATTGGACAAATCTCTATTTTCGCCGATCCTTCAGAACGAGAAGTGCCGGATATTAAACAAAATTCTGACATTTCCTGAAAGAACTTTTACTGAAGAATGTAACAATATAAAAATGTATAATTTGTGTCAATAACTTTTTGAAATATTGGGTCTCAAACAGGCTACTATTAGTGCTACAAAAATCTACATTTGTGTGACCTTGAGTTTTAAAATTCAATAAAAAATAAAATATCCATTTCTGACATTTAATATTTGGCAGTTCCTCCTTACTATATGCGATCTATTTGGAAACTAATTTTCATTAAAATCGGTGATGTGTCAGCCACAGCCTATTTGCTCATTTTGCGTGGAATGAATGACCCTGGTGTAAAAAAACAGTTTCCTAGACAATTTATGGCCATTTAGATTAGGCCTTTGAATGTTTTTCGTGTTTCCGTTAGAAACACTGTATGATTTTAAATACTTATTGTTGAATAATAAGTAAATTATTATAAAATTAATAAATATGACTACAACACAAACCATGTTCTAAACATAGGTTTGTGTTGTGCTCTTTATGTCACTAAACCTCGCTTTGATATCAATGTATAACTTGTGTTTTTCTAATCTTGTTTATTATGTTGCGTATAATATCTATCCGTTTTTATTTTATAGCTAGAACAGACCACATAAAGCCAACTACTACTAGATTTGATGAATGGACTTTTGCTCGTAAGTAACTTTCTATTACATAGGTTTTTTTTCTAATGGCGGGCACATTTGACCTAAGTCATTGGCCACTACAAGGCCGGAAGTAATGGCCACTTGTTCTATTACATAGTCTGTATGTATATTTTCTTCATTAATATGCGATCTATTCATCAACATTTTCTGATGCACCGTAGCATGTTCTATTTTCAAATTGTGTCGTACTGTTTATATTTCTAGCTGTCTTGAGTAATAAATATTGTTTATATACTTTTTGCCATTGGTAATTTTATTTTTGTTTGAAATGCAAACATATTTACTTCATCAACATATTGCTTGTACAAAGATTAACTTCTATTTATATTAAAAAATTATTCAAGGTACCACCTTTTAAATAGAGTATTTACGATTTATATAATTCATTTTCAGTATTCTCAAGTTTGTTTGATGTTCTAAAACCGGCAGTTGACAATGTTGTTATTTTCCTTGCGTTTTTTTTTAAATGGTAGTAAATATGAGACATTGCATACTTTTTGGTACAATAAACCTAAGCCTTACTCACAACATTCAGAAAACATTTTATTTTTATAAAATAAATGAATGATTAAAAAAACTATGCTTTAAAATAAAAAGTATTAGTATGTATTATAAAAATACGAAGAATTTAACTAAAGGATAAAAAACTTTGTTCTGACATGTTGCATTTTTTCAAACACAAACTTCCTTCTCGCATTTAAATCATTGCCTACAGACAAAATTTTGTAAAAACAAATGCTTTTGAAGATACTAACTACATCATATCGCACCACGGTAAAAAAAAGTGACACAAGTCGTAAAATAAACATTTTGATGCTATGCCATTGAAAAATATGTATGAGGTGCCCCAGCATGTTATATTACTATTCAATAGAATATATTAGAAGTTACCATCATAAATACTTACCTAAAATTTAAAAGAGGCTTATACTATTTCAATATAAGTTTTATGGTATTCTTTAAGTTGATGTTTCTCAAATTCTGCAATTTTGAGTTGTGTCACTTTTCCTGCTATAATAAAAGCCTATGATAACTTTGTAGCATATAAAACTAATCTGGAATCCCAATAAATCTTGTAAAGATTCTGAGCCTTTTAAGAAGAGTCCATAGATCCTCAGTGGATTTGCCTACAGTGCTAGAAACCTGCGAATTGTAGGTGGCACCGGTTTAATTCCTGCGATTTATCTTGGGAGTATATCTCTGTTCTGTGTCAGTAATACTTTCCTTGTGGGTGTTTGTCCATCACTTGATGTTATCTGTCGTGTGTTTGGTATAGTTTGGCCAAAATATGGTTCTTGCATCGTGAAACCCAACCAACTAGTGATTCTCCTCTAATCTATAATTGGACGATCAACAAATTGTGCACTTCCTATAGAAATATATTCCAACGCTCTTCAATTGTGCTGTATCCATTTCATAGTCTGGAAACTGACTGCTTCTTTTCTTGGGTTTTGTTTTAGTTCAGCCATATTTTCTTGGGTTTATTTTTTAATTTTTGAATGGTTTTTATTATTATTATTATTATTATTATTATCTCATATATTTTTCTGGCCAGAAGCCATTGAATCATATCTGTGGAAAGTAGTTTTTCATCAATATTGACTAAAACTCATTTTACCAAATCTGTCTGCCAACTCATTTCCTTCCCTTCCCATGCGTGAAGGAACACACTGGAGATCAACAGTTTTTGCTGAGAATTTTTAATTGGAAGGACCTGTTTTACATCTCGAATTTTATTTTAAAATAATTGCTCAGTTGAAGACATACTCGTGACATTTGCCTACTGCTTACACCTATTAAGCACCACACAAGTTGCGCATTTAAAGAGTGTTGTGGATAAAAATAACCCCACACCTTCCTTGTATTCATATCCTTACATAATGTTTTGCATTTATTTTCAGCTGAAATTGAGAAAGATGAAAACCCTGTACCTCATACGCAAGTGACGGTCTACATGCCTCAAGGTAGTATACTAATATTTTATTCTATAAAGGTCATATATTTGCAGTTAACAGCAAAAATTAAAGCAGTTACATGAAATGGTCAGCTACAATTTTTCTACACAATTTGTCAGTTACAATTTTAGAAGCTACTCAGAGAACACTGCTGGTTGCATGGTAGAATAATGCTTGTTATGTAATGCATGGTAGAATAATGCTAGAATATAATAAATAACCCGCAGAGGGTTAAGGAGCTATCAAAGTTCTATTTTATGGCCTCATCTTAGCGAGAGAGTGAAATGGATTCACAGGCGAAGTACGTCGGGAGTATATACTCCTGATAGGGCCACACAAAGCTTGAATGCTGTGCTGCTTTACCACGCTAACATAGGATGGTTAACGGGTGGCTAAGTCAGACAAAACAACAGAGATGGCTCTCAGATCTTATCAATTGTTGACACGCTCTTCACATATCATGGACTTGTGAAAAGGAGGATTGCCACCTGTCTGTAGTTTAAAAGCAATTGCACAGATCATCTCCAGTACCTTTTCATCACTGAGACCTCAATAAAATACCAGAATAGATGTTTACATAAAATTTGCAATGAATAAAGGACATATTCTTTCATTGCCCAAAAAGCTTTTTTTATGGATTCAATGATGTAATGTTTTTGCACGGGGATAAGAAAGAAGGGAACCAACATGAACCATTCTGAGAGAATAGAAACTAGTGAACTGTTACTTATTATTATACCGTGGACATGAAAACTATTTTGACAATTCATATCTATGTCTGAAACAAGTAACCACTAAGGGTCCAAATCTATATGTATTTAATATTATATTAAATTTACACCCAGAACTTTTCGAAGCACTTTTTACATGCATGCTGTACCGTATCGACGAAAAAGAAAAACGTCTTTCCAGGTTAAAATAGTTATATTAAGAATTAGTATTTACAGGATTTGTACAGCTACAGTTTTAGAATTAAGGATGATATTAATCACCGATACAATACAGCAGCCTTTAGCTAAAAGTTCTAGTAATCGTCTCCGGCTAGAAAAAGCATCCGTCTTCAACAGCATCTCTCCCCAGACAACCTCTTCCATTCGTTACTTCTGCAGCCAGACCAGAGGGTGGACCGGGTAAATGACTCCCGTTGTGAGCTCTCACGATTCTGAATAAGGGGACGCTCTCACGATGCTACAATGCCTATTCCAAAGATTGTATGTAAAGTATTTGATAGCATAAAATACTCTTCAAGTGACATCTTTTTGAGCAAATACCATAATCAAGTTAGGATCCATGCAAACTTTTAAAATTTGAGTACCCGAATTGGACATTTCATCCATTATCAAATAAAGAGCCTCGATGCCAGCTTTATTTCGTCACTGACCCTAAAACAGGTTCGTATTGGGACGTTGCAAACACCGCCACTAACCTTTCATCGAGAATTCCTGAAATATTTCCCCGAGCCCTGCCGATGAATGTCGTAACAGCCGCCCCGTTTTGGGTGCAAGTGAATTGTAACTGGCTGAATGGGGGGGGGGGGTCTGGTGACACGGAGAGATCAGTTGCAGATCTCGAAGAGAGCAGAGGGTTTTTGTTTTTGTGGTGCTCGTTTATGAGGCCGCGACTGTTGAGTTTTTGCCTCTTTTGCAGCCCCCATGACATAGGGATACAAATCTATATTGTAATTAGTGTATATATTATTCTTTGCCAAATAAATGCGTTATTAGTAAACTAGGCTGTTTCGTTATGTTGAAAGGCACACCACTCGGCCCACTACGTTACAGTATTTACTTGCGTGATGGCATCAATATTGGTGTTGTTAGAGAACGGCTTGATCAAATTTGCCATTAAGCTTCATAAGAGGTCCCTGTTTGTCTTGGGAAGTTTAAGAGTGCTATGCAAATTATATGCATTTAAATATTTTTATAAATACAAGCTATTGCAAATAAAACTTGTTCAGATAAAAATAACAACATATTCTGGAAATCACTTATTGTTTTTCAAATGTTAATTATTATCTTTTGCAGAGTTATCATAAGTAATGAGGAAACACCCTTTAAGCTGTTCATTTTTGTGAATAGTTACAACTCAAAATAAGCTGTTTAATAAGGCCATTAACTGAGCTCACAAATCAAAAATAACATCTCAGTTTCAGTGTAATAACCTCATAAAACTTAACAGTAGTCATTTGTGTTATTGAGTTCAGTAATAAACAGAATTCAATAACATAATTGAACACAAAGCTGAAAACTATCTCAATTATTACCTAATTATACATTAACTAAAAATTAAACATATTACTTATGCCGCCTAATACATGCTTATTAATGATTTATTTGCACTATCGCATGCTTGTTTTCACTAAATTTCGGTTTAAATATTGCTTGCATTTCATGCTATTTATTATAAATATTATTGTTTGCATTACTCGTTTTCCTTAATTCTCTGTTTGATATCGTTGTCTATTGTGATTTAATATTTGCTTATTGTGTGCATGAAAATATTTAAATTATTTATTTTAACCGTAATAGGAGATAAAAAGTTACCCACATTGTAACAAGTCATGTCTTTTATATTGTAAAATAGACTGACATACCTTTGTATAAATTTTTAAATATGAAAATAGCAGTCCCTATTGAATATCCTGTGCATAGGTTTGTTATTTAAAGCTCAAAGAATTTTATTTGACTTTATAACTATGCATTTATTATTCATAACTATTTTTTTATGTTTTTTTTTCTTCTCAATTTAGGCAAGAGATATACAGACAGCTGGGCTCCCACTACAATTCGTCGATATAAAGTACCACTTATAAGTAAATTAATATTTTAAATTTTTAGTTACACAATGCAATAGATACTTTTATCCTTTCAACAATGTGATTTGCATTTCAATAATTTTGACAATGTTATTATGGAACGTAACAAATATTTACAGAATGTTTTTTCGTTGTACAGCAGTGTCACTAATAATTTAGTATAAAACAGGTTCTACTTAATATATTTCTTATGATGTAAAATTTAAACTAAACTTCAAAAGGCTAAGCATTTCTGATGATTTTCAATTTTAATATTGTACCAATTCTTGCTCCCATTAAAATATTAAAGTTATAAATTGTTACCTTATTTATTTTGTGATTGTTATGTGAATTCTTGCTTCTGTTTGCAATTTTTTAAGTTTTAATTTATTAAGTTTACTTAATAAGAAACAATCCTTTCAATTTTCATCTTTTTAGCAAACAAAATTCGTGCAACTCGTCGAAATCCTGCCACAAGTGTCCAGAGACATCCTATTGCTCGTAAGTCTTCATCAGTTTCTACAGACATGCATATTTACTTTGTGTTTACTATATTTATGAATGTATGTAAACGATTTTAGCATTTTGTATAAAATTACTTTTTTTTAGATAAAGTATGAAAACATTAAATTATCTCTTCCTTTCATTTATGCTTATACATGCAGAGATACCAACCTGCGATGGAAGTTTTCATTAATACCAGAGGAAAAAATCCGTAGTTTTAAGAATTTTTCATTAGTCAAATAAAAATTTAAGAAATCTGCTTTAATAACACGCCTATATAATTAATTCAAATATATAATTACAAATTTGAAACATTTTTGCGACACATTTTATTATTTACAATTAGTAAGGTATGTCATATTTGAAAACACTTATATAGAACCAATAATTGTGTATGGAAGAATTATATATAAAAGACGTTTAATAATTAAATTTAAGCACTCTCCCATCTACCAAAAAGAATATAATAGTAATGAAAAAAATCACAGAAATATGTAAACTAATTAATGTGTGAAAAATGTATAAAATTGAATTTTTCCGAAGAAAACATTATTGATTCTGTAATCCGTAGTACATGATTCACTTCCGTAGAAACTACGGAGAATCCGTAGTAGTTGGCATCTCTGTACATGCTCTGTTGCACATTATACTTTGAAACTAAACTATGTCATATTACGAAATCTAAACCTAATAAGTATTTCATATTTCCAATCAAATTTGAAACAGAAAGCTGATTTCTAATCTAAACAATAGCAAAGCTGCATCGCTTATATTTTTAAAATTATGAAATCTTGTAGATACGTAATAAGCTCTATCTTATCTATAAAATAAATGAACAATTAAGAAAATAAATATCAGGATAAAAAGAAAGGCAAAATTAAATAGTTACTAAACATAATGACATAATTATAGTTCATAAATCAAGACCTGGCAAGATATAACAACCGTAGACAAGTTTTTAACTTTAATGGAAACACTGGATGCTGAACTTTAATTTAACCTTAATCATCAGGCTTAGTCTATTACTTTCTGTGTCTATCTAGACGTGACCTTAATTCAGAATCCCAAATAGATGGCTGTCTTAGGCACTTAAATGTCTATGCTACTATTTTTCAACCTTTGCAACTATCAGTATTTTCAAGTAAAAGTTCCTAGTTCAGAAGTTTAGACCACTTTTGATCGAAGGTCATAAAAAATTAACTCCCTTGTTTTTCAACCACTGGCATGAATCCTTGTTTGGCCACAAATTCATGTCTTCTGCTTCACCAGTTGGAAGAGTATTCAAAACTAAGTCCATCCAAAGACATAGTGTATGTGGAGACTGGTGCACTTAAAATCCATACTAACCTCAAATGACCTCACATTGTATTAGTGCTGAAATTTAGAGAGTGAGGTGACATCTCAGGTGTTCACTTCGTCAACTGACCGTGGCTCAAAATTGCATAGTGTTATCGTCGGAATTTAACCTTCGGAATTGATACCGGACCATCGCCAATAGCCCGTTGTGTTGCACCTACCTACCGTCTGCTTCACCATTGGGGAAATATTATTTTTATTTTGATCTGCTGCACTCCAATCGTATCAAAAGCATCTGTCAAACATTAACATTAAGATCACTCGGTGGTAACAAGAAAAGTTCTCCTACGACCGTGGTCTTATCATGGATTCTGGTTCTGAATTTAACGTATGGTGCCGAAAGTAATAGCAGTGATTAACGAGTTTGCAGGAGGGAACATTCACAGTCATCACCATTCATGTTTTCATGTGTGTCATCCTTCCAAATATATGTCATACTTAATCCATCAGTTATTATAGCATAGTTCCTTATAGCGTACTTAATGTATCAGTTTAAATTGACTAACAAACCATATTTATGCATTCTTATTATAATTATTTTAACGAAAATTTCCTAATTAATCAAGAAAGTTTACATTATACAGGGTGTCCTAAAAGTTCTCGTACTGACGATTCGTGAATTTATTATACAAAAACAACAAACTTTTAAACAATTATTTTTAAGCCAATGGTATAAAGCACTTTTAACCTAACGTAGGGGGGAATTGTCAACTTACATTTATAATAAATGTCTCAACATTTCTGCGTTTTTCTTGGAAGCAAATCTGAAGTCGTTTACGCATATTTTTAAAAACGCGTATTGAGATGCTGGGAGTGACTTCTTAGTATAATTTGAGAAATAGCAATTTTCAGATCACCTATTGTTTGGTGATTATCTTCATAAACTTTGATCATTAAATATACCCGCAGAAAAAATTCAGGGATGCGCAGATGAGGGAACGAGGGGGGCGAAAAGTTTCTTGAGATGAGTCGATCGCCAGAAAAATCTTGAAGCATGCCCATGGTTTCATAACTTGTATGGCAGATTGCAACGTCTTGTTGGAACCAAGAGTTTCGTTCATTCACTTCTAATAATGCAACAAACTGTTGAATAAGTTGATATAGCGTATCTTTACTCGGTATTGCATCCATCATTTGGATATTTATGTCGCCAAAATTCTTTACATCTTTCATATGATTTATATTTAAAATAAGCCTCAACAGCGCAATTCTCTGAATGCGTGATAAATTCATCTTGCAATGAAGAACAAAATGACGTGGAACTTTATTATCGCACAATTTGAATGCGAAGAAAATCAAACGCTAAAAATTAAAGAGTCGATGAAACTATAAGCAGACGATAAAATTCAACAATTAAAAAAACACGGACTGTAAATTTTTTTAAAGTCGGAGTACGGGAACTTTTAGGACATCCTGTAGTTAAAAACAACTTATATTCTTTCTTTTTCTCTATAGCTAAAGCTTATACGCAGCATGAAGAGCAACAAACAACACGTATCGCTAGATTTAGACCACAAAGTAAGAATGCTTTTGTCTAAAAGATAATTTATTAATTGTAGGTCATATACTAGTAACAATTTAAAATGGGGTACCTTCAATTACCATTTCTAAAACTATGTCAGTGTTGTGAAATTATTTATCAGATAGTTTCAGTATTTTTTGTGTCCATCTTATTTTTAAAAATATTTATACAAAAATCAAACAACTTTCCAAGATTATCAGTAAATAAGTGTTTAATATTTACTTATTAAAAATCATATTAATATTTTTTAATCATGTGTTTACTGTTTTTTTCCCTTGTTCACATACATGAGTCAGCTTTGCAAGAAGTTTTCTCTTGTATTATAGTATTTGAATTATCTGAGTAAGTATTATATATCTGAGAGGAAAATTAGTACAAGTATCAGGAATATAACATTTTTGCCAAATGTTTTACATAGTTCAACTAAATTTTAGTTTAGTATTTGGAGAAATAGAAATAAAATTATTAATACAAAATAATACTTTCACAAAATTACAAGTTATTCTGCTTTTTTTTTTAATTTAAAAATACAATAAATTTAAAATGTTATGGCTTTGTCAATTATATTCATAATTCAATGGTTTCATGTTTTGTGGTTAGATGAAAAACAGCAGAATCATACAGGGGACTCGGGAAAGCAGCTCACAAGAGTAGCAATATATTTTTGTGCTTTTTATCCTTAAATTTGTATGACTTTTTTATCTAGATTAAATATCCTTAACTTTCTTATCAAGAAACTGGTTTTACAAATAAGCATTACACACACAACTCACTTCGGGCTTATTGATCTTTGCAATCTATTGTTCTATGTAATTCTAACAATCAACAAGACAGGTTCAAAATATGCTTGGTGATAAAACTTAAAAAGACATAAACTGAACTATACATTGTTTTTCAATCAACGAAAGTTTTTCTAAATGTGTCACTCAATTTTCAGATACATTATAAAGATATGCCAACCATAGCTTACATGCGCATAGATGTGAACTATTGTGTGGTTATGTCAATGATAATTCATGTATTTATAGAATCTTCTAATACAAATATGTGTCACAAAGACTGCTGACTTTTTTGAATGAGTACAGTGTTTTTGTCATCCGTTTATCTACGCAATGTCTGTTAATGCGCAATTAACTATTAAGTATATTTAACGTTAGTTTTCAAAATGCAATCATAGATCGGAAATTCTATGAAATCATTACTTAAATTCTATATATCGTTACTGCAAATTTCTGAAAATCTATCATATCATTACTGATAAGGATAACCAAAGTTTGCTATGTCTGTATTATACGAAGAATAAGATTGATGTGTGTGTGTTCTGTTTTAAGTATACCTCAAGTTATTTCATATGTGGATGACTATTGTTCTATATATTTTTTTGTTTACGTAATAAGTATTCACATAGAAGAGCCCATCGAAATTTTTCTGCGTATTATACGTATTATTTATCATTTTGTTATAACATCAATTTATAAATTTGATCCACATTCTAGAAAAATATAAATTGTTAACAATTTTTTCTTCGGTTTTAAAGTTTTTACAACAGATAAAATTTACCAGTCTATAAAATTTTTCTAACCAATACTTATTTACACAATTTGCCCTGTAATTCATACTTTTTTTCTTTGTACTTCTCTTTTATTACTTTCACTTCTTGTTTGTATATCTAGATTTATATTTTAATATAAAGCGTTCATAATTTCGAAAAGGCTTTTGATTTCCAATGTTAATTTTCGTTGTACTAAGTACAAAATTTTGCTGGAAAATTTCAGTTCCCATTTATTTGTTTTCAATTCTAAATAAATAAAATTTATCTATTAGTTTGTATTTTTGGTTACTGGAACTTCACTTTATTATTTATGGTATTTAAATACACTTTTTAATCTAATTTAAATCTATTTTTATCTACTAAATATTGCTTTCCATTGACTTGGAATATACACGGGCTTGGTGTACAAATCCAAGTATTAAATACACGTACTTGCATTTAAGATTTGATTAAACAATTTTCTTGTCTTTCAGTTAAGATTCACTCTTATTGGAAGGTCCGACCAACATATTATACAAATAGGCCTATTCTTCGACGTAAGTTCTAATTATGCCATTTATAGCAAATATTAAAAAAGAATTTATTTTAAAGTAAATACTTATCATATAAGAGAATATTTATCTTGATTATAAGACCTCTTACTTGCAACTACTATAAAATGTCTAGTCTCTGTATTTGACTACAGAAGAACAGATAGGAAAACAGATAGGGAAATTATATGCTTTTAGTTCATAAAAATCTTATTTGGGACAGCGAAAAGTTATTTATGTTATTAACTTATATTTTTGGCATAATTTCTATTGCTTAATTTATTTTGAAAGATACAGAAATGTGGAGAACTCAGTGCTTATTTCAGCTATCACCAATAAGGACGTATTTACAACAGCCGAAGAACTAAAGAGATATATTGACTCTTATGTTTGTTTGATGAGAAGTCCCAAAATAATAAAACCACACCATAATAAAAACAAATTTTTTTCTTAAAGAAGAATTTCAAACAACTTAAATACTTGTTAAGATCCCCCAATATTATACATGTCTGAGAGTTATGTCACTTGAGTGATATTTTTTGTGACTTTTACATTATGACTTCGGAGATAGAAAGACTAACGTTAGCAGGCCTAAAACTGGTATGTGTTTTGAATTTCCAAAGAACTTTTTTAGAAATAGAAAAGTATTTAGCATACTTGATATTAAATAAAGCGATCATATAGGTAATAAGGTTTTATTAAAATGAACTGCAGAAACCATTATAAAAAATTAGCAGTAAGAACATGGTACCTGCACCTTCGCCAAAATGGTGACTAAAATATTGGCATTTGTACTATTTTAGTCTAATCAAAATTAGCTTTGATGAATTATTCCTTTGTAACCCACACAATGTTGTTTAATAATAGTATAATACATTTTCACTCAACTAATTACCAGACAATAACACTCTTGGACCAGGTGTGCCCTGATCTCTTCAACTCCGGATCATTGAAATTCAATATTCAATGACATATGACAAAATTTAAAAAAATTTAGCTTATTTGGTTTCTTTTCAAACCTGGAAAAGGGCAAATTAAAAAATTTTGATAGAGATTACCCGGAAAATATTAAGCATCTTAGGAAACATATTTGTGTGGGAGTAATCTTTTTCAGATCTGAACCACACAAAAAATTGTAAGTTAACTTAAAAAATGAGAGTTTGAAGAATATCTAGAGGATTTCTATTGCAGAATTAACTCCAAACATGTCTTGTTAGTGAAAAACTGTAACATATTTAATAAATAATTGCCCCTAAAATTAATTGTTTTTCCCCCTTAATATTTCCTTGTGTTTGGTGCGGCTTGGCCAAATATTACCCTTGTTCCATAATGCTCCAAACCAACACTCTATGAACTATGTATCGTTCACATTTTAAATGTATTAGATGTGTTCGTTACAATGTTGCCTTTTTAATGGCCAGCAGTTTAGTTTCAGTTTTGTTCAATGGTAATTATTAATATTATTTTTCTTTTCTAGCTCGAAAAGAAACAGATGAGGTTATTGCAAGAACTGTGACCAAAAGATACACCATACGAAGTAATTATTTTATGTGTATTTCTAAAGAGATTTTAAAATCCTACAGACTAATGAAATATTAGAAAAATCCGTTAAAAATTAGTACACTTTGAAATTCTGGTTGAGGAAACACGTTCATTGCTCTAAAATTAAGAAAATGAACAAATATGTCATTGACAAACACTATTGGGATTTTGCTCACCAGTGATTTCGAGTTTGAGTTTATTTCAGTCGACTCAAAGTGAGCCAATCTTCGTGATTTATTCTCAAGTTGAACATCTAATAATCCTGGCCTAATTTTTTTTGTTGTGAAACACACTAGTGTATGGTGATAATAATGCTTCCCCACCTTTACGTCTGGCCTGGGAAGCCTGGGTTGAGAAAAGAGAGTTGTATCAACACTATTCGAGAACAGCATATTTAAACTCACTTAACTTGTTACTTACTTCTGTTCTGATGGTGGCGGATGCCTTGTTTCGATGAAAAAAAGACGTTCATTGACGATCACTTAATCATTAGCAATCTTTTCTCTAGGTTTTTAATCTTTATTAGTCAGTGTATTGAAGATTTTTCATGTTTTACGATCCATTTGATTGAGGTTTCTATTTGTTTACCTAAAATTGATTAATTAAAATTATTTGAGACTAAGAAAAGAATTGAGTGAAAGAAAGGCAAAATGACTGATTGTACTTCGAAATTTGTATTTCAATATAAGCTGCGTGGGGAGCGTATATGAGTGGAATTTTTAGCGCAAACAAACCAGTCGCTGAATTTACTTCCTAGTACCCAAATGCTTTCGCATGATACATATCAGGGTTACCTAAAAATATTGTTGGAGACGTTTGGCATTTAATCTAATTGGTGTTGACCAAACAACTATAACAATTTGTATTTCATTCTTCTTTGACATTTCTACTGGCGTCCCGCTACAATGGATGGGGAGCGTATATGAGTGGAATTTTTAGCGCAATCAAACCAGTCGCCGAATTTACTTACTAGTACCCAAATACACTCGCATGATACATATCAAGGTTACCTTAAAATATTGTTGGAGACGTTTGGCATTTAATCTAATTGGTGTTGACCAAACAACTATAACAATTTGTATTTCATTCTTCTTTGACATTTCTACTGACGACGCGCTGCAATCTTTGCAAAACGACCCAAGTGACGTCAAGTCTGTAATATTTGTACAGGAAGCTCGTTCCTCCACTAAAACAATACACCACCTACAATAAGCTTGACACAAAAGGCCTCTCGTAGCCAACAGAGCGATTTGTATAGCACAACCTGGGTTGTGCATTTTCTTTCCATCGAGATTTGTTTATGTATCTCTGTGATTAACCTTCATAAATTAAAGTAACTGCAGTAATTCATGAGAAACTCTTCTTCATTGGTGTCCAGTGTTTGACAAATCAGCATTACCTGGGTACCCGCAGGATCATGGAAAGAGACAGGGGCTTCCCGTCAGATAAGGAGGGGATGGATTCGCCCGGAACCTGCTGTCTTTTCATCAGAGTATGGATCTTGGAATTTACAGTGGTTAGTGTCCGGAGTTGAAGTTCGGGTCACTCGTGCCTCTCAGGAACAGCCCAGTTCGGTCCTCTTCCACTCGTTGTCTCTCATCATCTCCCTTTTCCAAAAAAGGGGGCAAAGATCCCACTTTCGTTAGGACATCAACACCTTTTCGCCTCAATTCTCACCGATCCAGCGGAAATCCCCAAGTTCCACCCATACGCAAGATGAAGCGTGGGCCATCGAAGATCGTAACATAACAATTCGTTACCTGGTTGGGACGTTTTGAGCAATTCAACCAGTTTCCTCCTATGTCGGAAAGAAAAATCTTACCCATGTGGTGCTTCACATACCAGCTTGTGTCATCCACCTTTTAAAACAATAGGTTGATTAGGTGGTGTGAGTTGTAAGACACTGTTGAGTAGCAAATGATCGATCATCACACTCGATTTTATGAGCAGTGCTACCCCATGTGACAAGATCAGTAGAAATCTATTTACCCACCAAATCACTCAACCCGAGTCCTTCTACTTAAAATGACTGGTCAGTCACTCTCACCTTGCAGCACTTACAAAAGTTGAATTATTTTGTATTGAAGGAGATCTCATAAAGAATTTGATTTACTTTTTCCAAGATATGTTATGTTATGATTTTTTACAGATAGATACAGAGATTGTTACTGGCCTGCTCCTAGAAGTAAGTGGATGTTTGTTATGAATGTTTTTATAATGAATCTGAAAGTTATCTATTGAAAATGAAAGTATATGAAATCTATTCAATAAAATTGTAAATTTTTTCCACAAACTTTGGAATTGTAGTTTTATTGATGAAGTAAAAGCACTTCCAACTTAACAGCAAGCAAATTGTTAACTACTATAGACTATAAACCAGATTATCATTTTATGTTTTCTGGTATATCTCAAATTTCTCAGTAGTTTGATGTAGTAAACAAATAAGCCTATATTTCTGATATCTTGGCAAAATACTTTTGAACAGTTGTGTTGATCTTACCAATAAAAATTATGAGTGTCAATAGCTCCTTGGGAATGAGTCAATAGCAATGAGTCCCCTTTGCATGGAACATACAAGTTTCAGGCATAAGCATATTTTATTGGTAGAAAGTACTTCTTTATACCAAGCCTTTAATCAACCGTTTATTGTCGTTCATATTTCAATCAACTGGCCAAATTTTAATCGCCATTGTAAGTGTTTTCGCATTTCTATTTGATTGCAAGAGAATATTCCCCATTCGAAAATATCTTCACATTTTCAAATGATACAGACTTTTTAAATCTCATTTGTTGCTTTTACCCTTCAATTATTATCAATTTCATACATTTTATATTGAACGTTATGTTGCATGATAACATTTTTTTAACTCCTCGGCTTATATTCATTTCATGTAATAAGAGTTTCTTCAGTTATTTTTTTCATGTTAACCAATTTGTTTAAATTCTACAATTCAAATTCATCACTTACATAAATTATTTTATCAAGCACTTTTCGCAGATTATCCACCATAAAATCCTAAATACTTACTAAAACTTGGTATGGAAAAGTACTTCATAATTATATTTATTGTACTTCTTTTTATGACTAAAAACGTTGCAAACACAAGGAGACTTTTAGGGAAAGTTGAGCGAAATAAAAAGGTCTTAAAGCCTATTTTCCTGACAACAGAGTGGAATTTTCAACAAATATAGTTCAACCTCTTTTCATCTATTAAAAGTCTACAAAAGAAACTTATGTTTATATACAGCAACCATTTTAGTATCTACAACCTGTAACTCAGTGCTCGTAGACATATCACGAAAATTGGGATAGCCACTACTAGAAATGTTTGATCAATCCAGTTACCCCTAATAAGCTAATTATTTATAGGATAAGTACAGCTGCATTCCATTATACCATAGTACCACCCTATAAATGCTATCAAGACAGTTAGAATGCAATTTTCTCAGTTGCACCCACACATTTCTTAACATTTTTCTAATATATTTTTAGTTTCTATCTTTCTTTTTCAGTCATTCTTAAGGACTCTTTCTTTAATCTTACTCATTTGAAGTAAATTAAACTTATATTAAATTTATGTTTTGAGGATAATATTTTACTTTTTTTGGGTAATATAGGACCTGCTGTTAAGCGCTGCTATAAAATTCCACGTGAGTATATTTTAGATTTATTCAAGCTTAACTCAAATAAGACATATTTTATGTATTGAGTCATTACATGTCAAATGAATACAACAAAGTATCATTTCAACCACAGTATATATAACTAGGGGGCCCGCCCCCTGCTCGCTGAAGCTCGCCAACCCCCGGAGGATTGCTTCGCAATCCTCATAGGTTCGCTGCGCGAACCTATACTCGCTTCGCTCGCATTAATGAAGACATGTGTCCTAGCAGAAAGAATTGTTTACAAAACATGATGTTCCAATAAATATTTTTCAAATCTAATTTTGCTGTATTACAGAAAGTAAATATGCAGTACCCTGGAATCAGAATTCAAATGAAAACTTTGGGCAAATTTTGAGTCGAAATGTGAGCGCTACTTTGGAAATTGAATACCCAGCATGTTGTTTGTGTGTACATTTCCAGCACTCTCGACTCACCCACACTTTTTCATTGAGTTTGTTGTCGAAAGTTATAGTGCAAGCGTTTTGTTGAAATATAATTGTTACCCCTGAAAAGGACTGTTTTTAAATGGCTCTGAAATGATCCACCGCTTTCTTCGATTTCTTATTATAAACTGTAACAGCTCGACGAAAATTCATTTCTTTTTTCAATAAAATTTCATCCGATAACGCTATAAATTCAATTGAAGCGCGAGGCTTCGTGGAAAACAAACAATCGTTCAATGTTTCCAAAACGCGATAACAAATAACGTCTTTTTTGCGTGCCACATAAGGGTCATTCCACGCAAAATGAGCAAATAGGCTGTGGCTGACACATCACCTATTTTAATGAAAATTAGTTTCTAAATAGATCGCATATAGTAAGGAGGAACTGCCAAATATTAAATGTTAGAAATGGATATTTTATTTTTTATTGAATTTTAAAATTCAAGGTCACACAAATGTAGATTTTTGTAGCACTAATAGTAGCCTGTTTGAGACCCAATATTTCAAAAAGTTATTGACACAAATTATAAATTTTTATAATGTTACATTCTTCAGTAAATGTTCTTTCAGGAAATGTCAGAATTTTGTTTATTATCCGGCACTTCTCGTTCTGAAGGATCGGCGAAAATAGAGATTTGTCCAATATGATACCAATTTTAAATTGCTCTAGTACCTCTAAAAATGGAAAGACAATATCAAAAATAATTCTTAACAAAGCCCTTCTTCTATATAAAAGGTAGGTATAATTTAGTGATTGTAGTCCTATTCCTTATTAAAGAAAAATAATAATAAAAAAGGAAAATAATTGAAAACGGCGATTTTTCTGTATTTTTAAATACAAATTTTATTGTGAAGGACAGCTCCGAAAAACTCACAAATTTTCAGTATTATGTGTCCAGATGTCTATTATCTGTCCTGAAATTTTCATCATTGTAATTTGCTTATTTTCGTCCCAGGAGCATTTTTAACTAGATGAAAACTATAGTTTTATTTTATCGCATGATGAAACAAAACAGGCGAAACACGCCATTAAGCCATCCATTTCCTCATTGAAAGAGATGCTATTACATTCAATGACAGATAATAGAATAAATAAACACTACTAAATGAATTATGGTTATAAATGTGCTTGGGTTGCTATAAACTGATAATTTTTTGCTGAACCGAAAGCTTTCGAACACCGGCGAATGTTCAAGTGCAATCCATAAGTTTTCCATCCATTGAAATGATCATTAGTCGGTTAGAGAAGTCTTTTGGATTTTCTTGTAGTTTTTAGGAAATATTATTACTATGTTTGTGATTTTGATAGTAAAAGAGATTTTAAAATTCCTGAACTTTCGAAATGTGACGTGGGAGAAATGTTGCAAGAAAACTGCCATAAAATCCATTATGTAAAAGAAACGGGATTAAAAGAACTTTCCGAACTTACAGATAAAGCCAGAGAATTGCTGTATTTGAAATAAGGTAGGAAGTTTGAAAACATTTGTCTTCACCATAAGAAAGTGTATTTACTGAAGTATACTTACTTATTCCGACGAACTTGTTGTAGTCCTTTTAAAAGTCACAAACGTGACGTGAAAAAGTCCCTGCGAATAATAACACTAGATATTGCCAAGAAATCAGCTGGATTGCTCTCGCCAGGTAAAAAGATCTGTCTCACATGTGAAATTGGTGTTAAAAATTTTACTACAGAAGATGATGCAACAGATTTTGATTTTGAAACGGAAGAGCTTTAGAGAAACAGTACGAGAAACTCAATAACAGCCTACAGAACATGGGAAATTCGCCTGTTAAAAAGGTTCGTAAACACAGCATGACTCAAAGAAAACATTATGGCAGAAGAAAATTACAGAAATTTGTTTTAACTGCTAAAATAAATTTGGGAACTGTTTTGCAAGAAAACCTCAATAAAATTAATAGTACACATGCGACTGAAAGTAAGGAAGATTTTTTATTGTTTAATAGAACAGCTGAAAGCAAAGTTTGCTGAAACAACATCCTCTGCAGAAAAAATTCAAATTCTAACTCTTGTTCCAAAGAGCTGGAGTCTGGAAAAAATAAGGACAGAATTTTCTACCACATTGTATTTAGCAAGGAAAACCTGCTAAGAGACAAGGCAAAAAAATTAATGACAATATTATTGCAATAGTTATAAATTTTTACGAGTCTGATGACATAAGTCGGCTATGTCCAGGAAAAAAAGACTATGTTAATGTACACACAGATGAAGGTAAAGTCCCAAAACAAAAAAGGTTGATTCTTTGTAACTTAAAAGAAGGATACCAGCAGTTTAAGGAACAGCATGGGAGTGCAAAGATTGGTTTCAGTAAATTCGCTGAATTAAGACCGAAACATTGTGTACTAGCTGGAAGTAATGGTACACATTCCGTGTGTGTGTGTGCACCATACATCAAAATATGAAACTGATGTTACACGCTATTAAACCTCATTATTCTTTGCTAGAGCTAATGAAATTATATGTTTGTAACATTGAAAAGGAAAAATGTATGTTCGGAGAATGTGATAAGTGTACAAAAGATCAATTTCGTGCTCAAATAGAAAAGTTTGAGGTTTTCCAAAATTTAGAAGAAATTATTTACAAGCGTTGGATTTTGACTGACAGATCTACTCTAATCACACAAGTCCAGTCAACAGAAGAATTTCTTGTCTCACTTGTTGAGAGTATGTCTGGATTGACAAAACATCATTTCATTGTTAAATCGCAGTCCAAATTTTTGGAGGAAAAGAAATTGACTGTTTCCCAGGAGGAGTGCATTATACTCCTCGATTTTTAAGAAAATTATTCATTTATTGTTCAGGATGCAATTCAAGGATTCCATTGGGAAACTACTCAAGCTACACTGCACCCATTTGTACTTTATGGTAAGGATAACGAAAACAGGTTTCAAATCCTTTCAATGTGTGTTATTAGTGACCATACTAGACATGATACATTGAGTGTATTTGCATTTCAGACTGCCGTATAATCCCTTTTATAAAAGAAAGGTTTCTTTCTGTGAAGAAACTTAGCTATTTCAGCGATAGGTGTTCAGCACAGTATAAAAACCGGAAAAACTTTTCCAACATTTGTCATCATGAATCCGATTTTGAATTGAAGGCAGAATGGCACTTTTTCGCTACAAGTCATGGCAAAAGCCCATGCGATGGAATCGGTGGAACTATCAAACGGTTAGCCGCAAGTTTACAGAGACCATGCAACAATCAGATTTTAAATGCAAAACAACTATTTTCCTTCTGTACTTCAACCATTTCAAACATCAAATTCTTTTATATGCCTTCAACTGATGTTATTCAAATTGAGTCTTATCTTCAACAAAAATGTTTAATGAAGTGACCGCAACCATTACGGGAACTCGTAACTGTCATTGCTACATTCCTATTCCAAATTGTACGACACTAATTCGAGTGTCATATTTATCGCAATCGCCAGGAAAAGAAGTAAAGAGTTTAAAAAGAATTCAGCAGCACAAAAAAATCACGTTTCAATAATAGAAGAAGCAAAGTTTAACTAGTGAGTTTTATCACATCGTGAATTTGAAAAGGTAATTAGTTAAAATTCATAATTTCTATGATACTACGTTGAAATTTTTAAGCTTGTTTTGACACTCATTTTTTTCTGCTTTTATAATTCAACCTTAAAGTTAAACATGATTTGGTATTTCTTTGTTGAATTAGGGTTTCATTATCTATATTTTATTTCACTGTTATCATTGAAGTTCTCGTAACATGCATAGCGTGGGAAGCAAATGTTGTGATTTTGTTTTTATTATTGTTGCTTTAGGACTCAGATTACAATCCTGATTTTTTTTCTACAAGTAATATACATATTAAACTGTATTCCTGTGAAATGTCGGTTTTGTAAAAGCTGTCCTTCATTTGATTTCTTATGCCTATTTAGAGTAGAAAATTATCATTTTGTACTTTTCGTTAGCTATTTTGAAGATGAAAGAATTAAAATACGACTTCCAAACTCTATCAGTAATATTATCATATCTAGCATTGTAACTGGCATGAATTTAAAGTATGTCGTAAAATTTCTTTAGCCCATAGAAATGTTTTTAATTTCGTCAAAAATGACAATTTTCCATTTTTTGCAACTAAATTTTGGATTAAATATGATGCTTAAAAAGGTTGTTGACACAGTGAAAAAAAGAACATTTTGTACAGATTATAAAAATGTAAAACATGTTTGTCTACGTTAGGTAGTTTTTGAGAAACAGAACTTCAAACATGCAACATTAAGCGAACTCGCAACTGTTCTTCAAAGTTGGAAGTCCTAAAAATGCCTCCAATTTCGAAAATATTTCATTTTGAACCTAATTCTTTTGGATATCGTTATTTATACATAAACTAAACCCCTGTACCAAATTTCATGAAAATCCATTTCCATACGGCCACGGGTTTTTCCTGATTTTTGCTCATTTCACGTGGAATGACCCATAAGAGAATTATATATATAGATTTCTAATAAAAAAGGAAATTCAAAAAACAAAAACATAAGGAAGTTATTGAAAATGAAAGTGTTAGTGGATTATGGCGTCATCAGGGAGGAGGTGACTCCATATCCACCTGGTGACTCCATATTCCACCAACACTTGAGTATGATCCATTGGTGTGGAGTGTAATGCTGGTTCCACAACTGGAGAGGCAGAAATTCTATACCAGTGCTTTATTACATCAATAAAAAACTTACAAAGGGCGTGGAGGTTGTTTAGGGTACGGAGTTTTGGAGGCACTGAGAGCTCCCTATTCCAAGGGTCTCATGAAAAAAGGGCATAGTTCACAATTAACTCGCCAGAGGGATAATAATTAAAAGAAAGACAATTGGATCAGGGAATCTAGCAAGACATTTCATTGGTATATAGCAGTCGGTAATTAAACGAAGAAGTAATTTTGTCTTAGACAAGCGATTTGAAAGGAAAGTGTTCGTGGGAGGTCAAAAATACTGAGAAGGCCTGAGGTCAAAGGTGAAAGTGGATGGGAAGATATATTGACCTATTGGATAAAAGAGACAAAAGACTGAGAAGAAATTGGGATGCTAGGGGTTGTGTCTCTGGTGAAAATAGAACAGAGTGTCCTAAAAGTTTTAGTACTCCAACTTTAGAAAAAAATTTATTGTACGTGTTTTTTTAACTATTGAATTTTATCGTCTGCTTATAGTTTCATCGACTCTTTAATTTTTAGCGTTTGAGTTTCTTTGCACTCAAGTTGTGCGATAATAAAGTTCCACGTCATTTTGTTCTTTATTGCAATATGAATTTATCACGTATTAAGAGAATTGCGCTGTTTGAGACTTATTTTGAATGTAAATCATGTGAAAGATGAAAAGAATTTTGGCGACATAAATATCCAAATGATGCAATACCGAGTAAAGATACGCTATATCAACTTATTCAACAATTTGTTGCATTATTAGAAGTGAATGAGCGAGACTCTTGGTTTCCACAAGACGTTGCAACCTCAAAAATCCTTTGGCCACCTCGTTCCCTGATCTCCCCATCCCTGACTTTTTTCTGTAGGGATATGTAAAGAACAACGTTTGTGAAGATAATCACCTAACAACAGGTGATCTGAAAATTGCCATTTCTCAAGCCCCAGCATCTTGAAACGCGTTTCTAAAAATATGCCTAAACGACTTCAGTTTTGCCTTCAAGAAAAAGGTGGAAAATTTGAACATTTATTGTAAATGTAAGTTTAAATTATTTTTCCTCGGTTAGGTTAAAAGTACTTTTCACCATTGACATAAAAATAATTGATTTAGTTTGTTGTTTTTGTATAATAAAATCGTCAGTACGGGAACTTTTAGGACACCCTGTATTAAGGTGATTATTTCTACAATAATGGACAGGACGCCAGTGGATTTGCATAAAATTTGACTACTTGTTTGGGAGTGTTTTTCGTGGTATGTCCTGGGACCTTTGCATGTTGTTCCTGGTCAATTGAACGCCGACGCCTACATGAACATTTTGGGCAATCTGGTTTTTCCTACGCTCGGGCAATTTTATGTAATGGACGAATGTTACTTCCAGGACGACAACGCTCCATGTCCTGTTGCAGCCTCTGTCAAGCAGTGGTATCAAGATGTGGATGTAAAACGTCCTCCCTGGCATGCTTACAGTCCCGTCCTAAACCCCATAAAACATTTGTGGGACGAGTTAGAGCGACCCTAACGGACCAGGGAACCACTTCCGAAATTTACAGCTGAGCTGAATACATTCTTACAGCAGGAATGTACACAAATACCCATAGCTGTGTATAAAAACCTTGTTGAATGTATCCCCAAAAGGGTTGCCAGTGTAATTGCAGCAGGTGGGGGACCATCCCCCTATTAAAGCTAGTATCCTCTCTCTTAAGCCATCACATATATATTTTCCACCACAAGTGGAACTCGAATTTTGCGAAAGTTTTTAATTAATGTCTTAAAATCTCGAAAGAGTTCAAACATGAAACTATTAGAGTTAGGCTGATAAGAACTCCTAGTTATTTTCTGAATTTTTAAAATATTAGGGAACTTCGCCCCCTAATCGCCTACGCTCGCCAAGAAAATTAGATTTTTTAAATTTTTGAAAAAAGTATTCATCTAAATTGCATAAAATTCTAAACCCAGTTTAATAAGATTTCAATTGACACAAAAAAATAGCATGACATAATTTTCATATTGCAAGACATCAAAAACAGAATTGTTAAGTTTGAAAAATACGCATAAATTCAAATTTGTAATTTGTTATTTTATTTTAATGAATCAACGTTTGTTTAAAAGCATGTATTTTTGATTTAAAACCAAGAGTAACTCCTCACCCGTTTTTGTTGAAATTGTCAAGGTTGAGTGTGTGTTGATGACATAGAATGAACCCTATTAAGTGTACTTAGTAAAAATGTTTTAATTTTTTCCCACTCTCTGATAGGTTATTACATATCAAACTGATTGTCTATTTATTTTAATAATGAATTTTTTTGCTGCTTGTTTAGATTTTCATTTTGTTTGTATTCTGATTCTGAACTAATCAAAAAATTGAGGGGTTAAAAAAGGTTTTCTTAGATAAATAGCAGCAGAATGGAGTAAAGAATACCATGCCAAATTATCTTAAAATCCATACCATGCCAAATTATTATTTGTCACAAACAAAAAATTATAACCCTTAAAATTAGAGAACAAACGGTTCTTCCCTGAATAAACTTTATGTAAATATGATACCTCAAACAAAAAATGCTTTATAATTTCTGAATTATAAATAAATTGCTAATTAGTTCTCTTTTATTCTCTACACTTAACAATTTTCTTGCATTCATTGTTTTCATACCATACATCACTTCATTGAAAAGGTGTAGTCTAATGTGTAGTCTATGCTATTTGTTCCTTTTTTATAAATTCTGTAAAAGAAATCTTCTTTCTCACATAAGGTTTAAGGGAAATCTGTAGCAGTGAAAAGTTAGAAACATGGAGAGCTAAAATTAAAAGGTGCACTACTGAAAGAATGCATAGAAGAGGTTTTGTAATTCATCAACACATGGATAAGTCATCACTTAGTATGTAAGTATAAGCTTTAACCTTTATAAACGTTTTCTGTTTGATCATAGTGTGTTTTTATTGGGTAAACTCTAGTATTGCATGCCTAGAACTTCTATCCAAAACAACATTAAGCTAATTATACATTATACCCGACCTTACTCGGTTTGAATTGGTTTACTCTAGATTGAAGAGATAATCAAAATATATAATGACTTACATTTTTTGTAGAATAAAAATTTATTTTAACATCTTTCGCCATCTTTATATTTTCTACAACTTACTTTGGACACAAATCCTACACATGCATATCCATTCATGTAATACATTTCACATACATCGCACAATTGCTGTATGACAAAGCTACAAAATGACGAAAGGTGATACTAAGGTTACTACTATAAAAGACGATTTATAGGAAGATTTTGAATTCCCTTTCTTGAGTTCTTTTCATGTTCAACTCAATTAATTAAAATTACGATTTACTCTCGCACTCATAGTCAACAAAACAATATTTTTTTACTTGTTGCACTCTTGCCTCCGGTATGCGACATTGTGAAATTTTGCAATCTTCTTATTCTTTAAATAACGGCATTATTCTTTAAATAACGGCACAACTACACTTAAAATTTACTGGAAATTTATACTGACTTACCTAACATTTTTAAGTCTAATACTTTGTGGTGCTGTTGCGTGTGATGAGAAGGAAAACACATTTATTAAAATAATAAATATTTAAAACAGGAAACAGCGAAGTAAAACAAAATAAAAGATGTCGCAAAAAATTGTTCTAAAGATATTAATTTGTGATTCAATTTTATCCCTTGATCTCGCACAGTTGCCACAACTTACAACTAAAAGTGTACAAAATTTAGAAATGTGAAATTAATTCAGAGCGAAAGAACCAGAAAAAATATCACTGCTCGAGCGATCTTGTTCATTCTCGTTTCAATGAAAAATATCGTCTGTCCCAAATATTCGGAAATCGTTTTCATTGCGCAAAGAATAAAAATAAGACTCGAAATAAATGAAGTATCAGAGATGAAATTCCATTTAAAAAAATAATTTTTTGAAGAATAATTACTTTTTTAGCAGTACTGGTAAAGCAATCGCAGTAATCGTCATATTCAATAGACATTCCAATTTTTCCAAAACTACCAAATTATGGTTGATTTAAGTATACTTACTCAGGTGTTTTAGCATGAAACTCAACTAAATATAACAATAAAGAACTGTTTAATATTGCATTCACTAAACTAATAGATAATGTATAAAATAAAATACAATGCAATCAAATATCTGGAATACAATTCATGTGATGTCTACACAGACACACAAACACAAAATCGAGCATAGAACAGAAAGACGGACAGACAGACTTTCGCAACCAATGCCACTCACTAAATGAAGATAAGTACTCACTGTATGCAAATTTTCATGAAAATATCTTAAACCGCATGGACGTGTATAGGGCACAACATACGGACAGACAGACAGACAGACACCAAACGAGAAAAAGGCGGATTCGGCATCAGAAGGGTCCAAAACGGATAGAAAACTTGAAATGGGTCGAAAATATTGAATGTACAAACAAACACTCCATTCTTATTTATATAGATATATAAATTGCATAAAATCTCAAAAATGAATATAAAATAACTTGTTTATTATCTACTATCTTTTATTAGTTAGGTTCTAACCTGCTTCCTCTCTTATATTCATATTAATTGTTCTTGTACTTCTATCATCAAATATTTTCTTCCGTCTGCTGCATCAGATATAGCAGGAAGAAATTGTATTCCCATTTCTGATTTTAAAATATTTTTATCATGTTAGTTTTAATTATTATTTTATCTACAAAAAACTTCAAATGCAATTTTCATGTATGACCTTTAAAGTCAGCAAATTCTAATGATTAAAATGAAAGGTGTGTCAAACAATTGCCAAACAATTATTTATTTTCACTAGTCAACTGGTTGGTAAGTTGAAATAAGCCGCGTTTACACCGAATTTGCATATACATTTCTCTCCCTTTTCGTGACGAGGACGTTTTAAGTTCACTTATGCTGTCACCTTTTCGTCCCTTTTTTCGACCGACTCCGATGTAAACGCTTTGTGGACTTTATCGGCAACCATCCGAGCGCACTCTACTCACCCCTTTGAAGAGAAGAATGATCTCTTTTCTTCAAGATGTCGAGTATGGAGAACTGTGAGCTGGGACGCACACCTTATGACGCTGGGGCGGGGCCGTGCAGGCTGTCGGGGGACTCCAACCACGTCTTGGATAACCTGGCGCACCTAGCGCGTCTCCCACATGCCCGGTTCTTCTTCCGTTTTCTCATTCGAGGCTTTCCCTGCCAATCCGGTGTGAGTTTTAAGTAACGCGGGGTACAGCTACACTCTAAGTTTATGAGTGATGGAAACGGCTTGGCGTTTTTTTTGGCGCATTCCTAGTAGCGAGTTACGATAAATTAAGGCAACCCATCTGTCGTTACGTTTGTTGTGGTTTTCATGGTAACCTCGGCAAACGGAAACTTTCAATTTTCATTTTGAATATTCTAGAAAGTTCTTTCAAAGTCTGTTACAGTCGTTTGATTTCATTGGTTCGTTTGAAATTTTTTCTTTGCTCCCATTGGTTATTATTATTTTTAAATATTCTTTGATTGCCATTGGTCCTTTCAAATCTTTTTCTGTGATATCATTGGTCCATTTATTTGTACTTCGACAGTTGTGGAATTTTTATTTTATTATATTAATTTTCACGAAAGGATTAAGAGTTTTGTTTTTTTGCCATTTTCGTTTTGATTATTTTTTCACGCAAGAGTTCTGACGTTATCAGGTTGTATTATTTCTTGCTTTTTTTTCTTTTATAAATCTTTTTTCTTTTTCAACATGCCCACTGTATTTAGTGTAATTGATAAGTTTCAGGGAAAATATATATTCTTACCCTACATTCGAAGTTTAGTTCTACTGGAACACAATTGTGTTTTGTAATGTATTTATTTTTTGTGAAATTTAAAAAATATTTTTTTTAAACGTTTTTAAATGTGTTTTCAAGCTTTCATTTACCGTTGTGAAAAGAAAAATGTTTTTGAAAGAAAAATATTTTTTAAATAATTCTTTCCTTGGCGACTTTAGAAGTGCGCCAAAAAAAATCGCCGATGCCGTTGCCACCACTCATAAACGTAGAGTGTAGCTGTTCCTAACTCGGTTCAGAGGGGACTGCTTCCACTCAGAGAGAGAGAGAGAGAGAGATGTTATGCTTGCAGCAGGAGCCTGTGTAATTCTATCGAAACAATGGGCAAGGCAAGCGATGAGGGCAACATATCACAGAAAGCGAACAAAAGACGGCGTGAGCGACCGCGGTGGCCGGATGGGCAGAGGGGAGCGGTTATTGTCAAGCAATCGTCTCTGAGAAATATCCCCCAAAAGTTGCAATCTTTGGATCTTTATCAACTCCTGGTGGAAAACAAATTTGGATCTGCAAACTCTGCAAATCGCCACCCCGACTCGGGATCTTGACAATAAACTTAATGCCGTTTCTCGGAATAGCTTCGATGTTTGGAAGGAGAGAAGTTTTGCAAATCTGGTGTAAACGTGGCTTTACTCTCTCTAACACTGTTTGGCAAATTTTTATTTACTTATTTTTGGAGATGAAAATAGACAATATAGTTCAAAACTATTCCAAATATAAAACAAATAGTGTTATGTTACCATCACCGATGGCCCTCAATTCCTCCTATGTATGTGCGGAACTTGGGGATCCCAGCTGGATCGGCGAGAGTCGAGGCGAAAGGAAGCTCTTGTCCTAACGAGAAAGGGGTGCTTCGACCCCTTTCTGGCTTGCTTAAAAAAGGAGGAGACAACAGAGGGAGGCGGACTAGAGTGCCTATATAATAAGAGTGGCAACAAGGGACCAAATTTGGCCCTATGCGCATGCGCGGCAGCCATTTTTCTACCAGAATCGTCTCAAAGAAGGTTGCTGGGCGAATTAATATATTATTTCAGGGAGAACAAAAAGCATATGATTGTAAAATATGGATACAATTCGGAATAAATGAATCATATAAACGCTCAATTACGTGCGTAATTGATGAGATGGATTGCACAACGCGCTAACTTAGATTGTGGGAATCACCATGTTGTTAAAAAAAAGCTATTTATTTAAAAAGTCTTCAAATTTATACTGACAAAACACTAAAATAATAATAAATAAACATTCTAGAACACGAAATGGAACATGAATAAGCTATACTTTCTTTTTAATTTAATATACACACGTTTTTCTCGAACACACAAAAAGTTCCCATGTTAAGTCTACGGGAGTTAGGAAAAGACCGCCTTGGGCGGTAGAAAAGGTCTCCAAGCCAATCAAAAAGTGTTTCCCGTATGTCGCCACTCTTATTATATAGGCACTCTAAGGCGGACCGGACTGAGTGGTTCCTGAGAGGCAAGGCGACCCGAACCAGAACTTCGGACGCTACCCACCACCGATGCCCAGCTCTTACGACTAATGTCCACAGGTTCCCGGCGAATCCATTCCCTCTTCATCTGACGGAAAGCCTCGGTCTCTTGTCATGATCCAGAGACTTCCCAGGTAAAGCTGATTTTGCCTATTTAACTGGACACCAATATAGAAGAGTTTCCCAGGAACTTTTAGTTGCTTTCATTTATGAAACTGAATAATAATTCAACAATAGTGAAATGGTAAGTTACATTTTAGGATCAGATCAAACACGTATATATGTTGTTCTTGCCCAAACATATTTATTTTAAAGACTTTCTCTTAAATTCAAATTTCTGTAGAGCAATTCATTTTTTATAAAGCCTAAAATTGTCAACATTTTTACATTAATTACTCAATTACTAACTGGTTTGTCACCTTGTAAAATAAAATAATGTTCTATATAAAAACTAATTATGCTTTTGATCTTTTATTAAAAAATACACTATTAATTCAATTCTTAAATATCTTTTCAGGCTTCATTCTTGTGTTATATCTTGTATTAGAATTATTGGTGATACTGCTTGTCGAAAAAATAGGATGAATTTAATCAAATGGATTGTGGAAACAGATATTGTTATTGTTGGGCGATATACTGAGACTATCTTCCATAAAGACAATTTGGGTGGTAATGTATTGAATTATTTGCATCATTTACATTGAATATAACTTGAGTCAGAAAGTATTATCATCTTTTTAGTTATCTATTTTTGCTAATCAATTTACAAAAATCCTTGAACATACGTTTGATTGTTTTATATTTATTTAAGAATTTTCTGGTTCAGTTTAAAACATAATCATTGTTGTACATGCAATAAAGTACCTTATCTATTTGATGTGCTTAAAACATTTTAATAAAGAAATCAAATGCTCAATTGTATAATAATTTTCCCATTTAGATATCAATAACTCAAACACATCTAATTATATAAAATGTTGATATCTGCGTTTACATGGCTATTTAAGTTTTGAATGGTTGTGTGACGTCAAGAGAAGGCGGAGTTTCTAATTGTTTTGTTTGGTTGTGTGATTTCACGAAAGAAACTAGACGAAATATCAAAACTCTTCTTTTGATCATTGTTTCAAATTCTATTTCACGGCCAGTGATCACACACCGTCAGATTTTAAAAAATATATAAATGAATTCTGGCCAAAATGAATAAATTTTTTATGCACCATGACGGCTTTAATTCTAGCATTCTATATCACAATAATAAGTTGAGTAGATTGACTTATAATACAACTCAACTACTCTGTTAGTAGATTTTTTCATATCTGTTTAAATATTTTGTATAACATAAAAGCATTGAAAAATTCATATTTTGTCTACGAAGAGAACTTCTACCACCAGGTATATTGCTGTAGAAATGGACCTCATCTCATTTTCCATATGGGATGCTTAAAAATTACATTCAAGCTTGACATGTCACAATAATGCACTTAATGACGAATAGGAAAGATTTGTTATGATTATTTCTTTATCTATACTAGTAAACTACCTCTTCTGCTGTCAACATTCATCAAAACATCAAATTAAAATGTCTATCAGAATATTATTTATTTAAAACTAATGATATAGTAAATGTGTGGTAATCCTGTTGTCATAGTGACGGTCACGACAAAGTGTTGGAAGCTGTTCTTAAAAACAAGTTATTTCAAAGAGGATTTGTTCAGTCCGGAAAGTAGCCAAACTAAAAATATGATCATATTTTTAGTTACCTTGTACCCTTAAACTTGTTTAAAATGTCGCGTTTATAAAAACGTTTAATAATGCTATTTTCGTCAGAAACATTCTTCAAAGTTCCTGAACCATTAAATAAGAGGTTGGCGTCTCTGGAATGGTGATTTTTTATATTGATTGCGGTCAGAAGCAGAGTGGCTTACACAATCATGAATGATTGAAACTATTATATGATTTTGTGTCAATGATAAATTATATATTTAATGAATCTTTTTTGATGTAAATATAAGTCACATACTAATTGTAGATTTTAATGAATGAGTACACTATTATGTCACCCTCTTGTCTACCACAATGTTCGTTAAACCACAAATAACTATTAATTATGTTTAAATGCAAATCACTTTTATCATAACATCCATGCATATTGAAAGAGCTTTTTGTGTAGAAGTATATTTAAGAGTGGTATTTATGTATTATATTATTTGTATTTTTTCTAGATGATTCATCACAAAAATTGAAGCATTGTATTGTTATCATCAATGCAAAAAACATGAATCGTTGTTATCCTGGACTTCATAGAGCATTGATGGGCATATTTGTTCATCATAGACATAATGTATCGCTAACATTGTAAGTAAAGCTTTGTTTATCTTATTGCTTTCTGTGTCTTACCTATCATTAATTTTCTCTTTATCGCATCTTTCCCTTAGGGTATTGATCGCGGACCGTCGTCAATAGCCGTTGTGTTTCTCTAGTACGACGTTAATTATAATTACCTTACCCTTCATAATTATAAAAAACACATGTTTTTCATTATACAAAATAACCTCTATCGCTACATAAAATTTATATAAAAATAAAACAAATTGCAACGTTTACTAGAGTGATTGTATGGGCAGAAAACTGAATTCTAGGATTCAAGCATCAGCAGGATTTAATGTCCTTTAAATTTAAAAAGAAATGTTATGTTTTTATAATACAATCTATTGTTCTGTATTGTGTCTCGATAGGATCCATTCTTATTAATTACAAGGGTCACCGCAACTCAGTGATGTTGCCCACTGTACTAACAACCTGTAAATTGTAGGTGACACAGGTTTTATTCCTCTCTGAGTATGTTTCTCTCTATGTCTATAAGCCTTTCCTTGCGTAGCCATGTCCATTTACTTGACATTGTTTATAACAGCTTGGCCAAATATGGTCCTTGTGCCTTAAAACCCATCCAACTGTTAACTAAAGTGTCCAATAAACATTTTACATAAAATGCAAGCTATTGATACAGACCCTAATTTGAACTGTTGCTACTTGATGAGGAATGGGAAAAACCAGAATAGTTAAATTCAAGACATTACTTTTAAAAAATAAAGCAATGCCTTAAGGATCCAATATTTACAATTAGATATGTCTATTTAATCTTCACAATTTCTTTTATTGTGTTTTTAAAATTAATTTCACTCAATGACTGTTTATGTTTAAAAGTACGCTCTGTGTAATCAAAAGGCATAATTTACAACAAAATCAAAAATGTGCTTGGAAAACTATTATATTTTTAATCATACATCTTTACTTGAGCATCAGTCACACGTCATCTTAACCTTCGTACAACTCGAAACTAGAAAACATGCAAATAACCTGGACTATCCTACTGAAATGTAACTTATTGTTCTTATAATGTACTGGACAAGAAGACAATTGATCCTTGGATTTAGTGAAAAATTGTGGATACATACAGGAGATATAACAAAAGATGTAGCTTCCTTAAAACACCTATTTATTCCCAAACTATACATGAAACTAGATGTTTGATACGTTTGATGAAATAAAAGGACACTCATAAATTGAAGTTGATGAAAGTTTGATGAAATAAAAGGACACTCATAAATTGAAGTTGATGAAAGTTTGATGAAATAAAAGGACACTCATAAATTGAAGTTGATGAAAGTTTGATAAAATAAAAGGACATACTGTCAGATTGCGATCTTGGACAGTTAAATGATATTTACATTTTTGATCACTAGTCTATTCATTGAAAGTGCTACTTTCAGCTCCTGTATGTATTAAACTTGAAATCATGCAAAGGCTTAAGGATCATTTTATTTATGAGTTAAGCTAATCCTCCTTATAAGTTGCATGGGCCACGATGCCCAGTTGTAAGAGCAACGGATTAACAATCGGAGGGTTGAGAGTTCAAAACTTGATTCAGCCAAAATATCGTTGTGTGCACAGGTACTCATGCATTTTAAATCAAATGTATTCTCCAATGTCTGCCGATCGAGTGGTGTGGAAGTTTGGAGAGTGGGTTACCAGCTCTGGTGTTCTCGTCATCGTGGTTCAAAATTAAGAGGCGCTGTTCTTGTATCTTCCTAATAAATTAATGTCTCTACGAGGTCGTTCGGAAAGTAATGTCCGTTTGACCATACACACCACTGTGACAGTGACAGGTGCACTGTTCAAGGTCTTCCAGATTTAGGGACTGACCTGCCAGCTGTCTACCGAATTACATCGTATTATAACGGTTATTGTTGTTTTGGTAAGGGAACAAAATGTCCAAGAAAATCAAGCGTGACGTCAAATGAGAAGTGAGATCTGTGATCCGATTTCTAAACGCAAAAAATGTGCGACCAAGTGAAATTTATCGTGAAATCAAAACAGTGTATGGTTATGTGATGATTGTTTCTTGTGTGCGTCGTTGGTGTCGAAAGTTTAATGAGGGAAGGGAGAACGTCCATGATGAGGAGCGATGTGGCCGCCCAAGTGTCATTACGGATGAGCTTGTCAAGTCTGTCAAAAAATTCATCAAACAAGATCGGCGTGTGACTTCGGATGAAATGCATGATAAATTTTCACTTGTAACATATCATCTAAAATTCAGAAAAATTTGTTTATGGTGGGTGTTACGCATGTTAAATGACGACCACTAAAGCTTAAAGACGTTACGCTTATCTCAATGGACTAGACAAAGTTTTAATTGGTCTGAATTTTGTATATGAAGTATTCAACTTCTAGATTCAGGTATTTCATTCCTTATCAGTTAATTTCAATAATCTAAGCACCGCACGTCTGATTTACTAGTATTAAAACTAAAAAATGTGCATTCATGCCACATGCTACACCTAACTGTGCTAACAATATTCCAGATTACCATTACAGTGAACTTACTGGACTTAAAGAAGTTTAGGTTTTTTAAATACCTACTAGATAACATTTGTTAAAGATTATCTAGTAGAAGCTCGTCATTTCTCCAATTCCTTTTGGAGTTCTTAAGTCAGAATAATTTTTACTGAAATGTCCTAACTAATGTAAAACATTTTGTGTTTATTTGACAGTGAAAAATATATGGACTCTTCCTGCTTGCCACAGTCTCTACGTCACTGTGATGCCCAAAGTCTAATGTATTTAGAAAGATATCTTTATAAGATATTTGGAGTATGTCTCAAAATAAGATTATCCACTAGTCCCAATCGAGGCTGTTACGACATTACAGGTTTGGTTTTATGAACATTTTCTCTCATTATTTCACAGATAATCTGAATAAATATATACGCTTGTGTCATACCTAAAATATTTTAGTTTCATTTCAGCATATCTCAGTATTACATTAATTTTTCCTTTCGTTTCTTTTTTCTTGCACTTCTTTTGAACCTCTCTTTTGTTTGGCTATTGTTGTCTCAGCACTTGTAAATACCTTAAATATTTCAGTTTCTACATAAGATATACAATATAAAAATATACAAGAATATAGTCTATATAAAAAGAAATACATACGCTTGTGTCATACCTTAAATATTTCAGTTTCATTTCAATATATCTCAGTATTACATTAATTTTTCCTTTCGTTTTTTCTTTCTTGCACTTCTTTTGAACCGCTCTTTTGTTTGGCTAGTGTTGTCTCAGCACATGTAAATACTTTCCAGGATATCTTCGTTTTACATCTTCAGCCTTGTAGACATATCACGAAGGTGTCTTTTTCTGGCTGTCATCGTCATGAGGAGGTGCTCAAAGTTGAGCTTACTCCTGATAAAGTGCGTGAACCCCCTGATATATAGTGCGTCTCTTTAATGAAATTATCCAGTTTAAGTTTATTCATTTAAAGCCTGATATGTGTGCGTGCGCGAGGCGATTCAAATTTCTCTGTGCATGAAACACCAGTCACGGTGGAAAGAAATACCAAATTTCCTAAATGGACGAGAATGTCTCAAATGTAAAGATTGTAAATATAATTCAACGTCATGAGCACTAATTAATTGCAGTTATGTACTAACTAGAATGTGGATCAAATTTGGAATTGTATAAATTAAAAAGATTGGGGGGAAAATTGAGACAGAACTGTTGTATGTGGATTTTTTTATGAAGGGTTCAAAAGCCTTGAGTTTTAAATAGGTTTAAATGCGGAATTTGATTCACTGGCCACTTTGTAAATGCTATGTTTACCCTGAAGTGATTGAAAACTGGTACACCCGTCTATACTAATTAGACTTCCCATGAGAGCGTACAACTATAAAAATATGATGGGACATGGACTCCACGAGCTTTCAGAAGTATTCGGTATGCATTTGAACACCATATTCCCTGTCACAATTCTGTCGTATTCCGCAGTGTTGTATTCCTATGTTCCACAGCACGATACATGGCATTCCAGATATATTTGATAGTGTTGAGATCTGGTGACGTAGGTGGAAATGGCAATACCCCAAACTCAATTGAGTGTTACTCTGACCTTCTTATGGCGCGTCGTGTCTAGACTTGTGTGAAGAGGTCAAACCCATTACAATGAACCCAGGACATGAAAAGGTGTAACAAGTCGGAAAGGATTGGCACATAACTTTCATCTGTCAGAGATGTTTATCTATGTACCAAGGAGTCCCACTGAATGATCTCTGAACAAATCACATACCATTACTGAGCCACCACCAAGTTGTACAGTCGCTAGTTGATTTGTGGGATCCGTGAGATTTTCTCCCATCGCTGATCCTTCCATCTACCCAAAACATTTTGAAGCATGACTCGTCAGACCAGGTTACTCGTTTCCTGGATTTAATTGTGTCTATTAGTGCATTTATTTATTGGCACTTGGAAAAATAAATTAACTGTCATTTGATGGTGAGTTGAATCTTGGAACTTGAAACAATTCTTAGGAATAATTTTCTTTTGTCAAGATGATTATCAAAGAGGTTGCCAATGTTTTTCATTCAAATTTGTTTAAAGTACTTTTCAAAATTAAATGTTGTTTATTTTACATTGAAACATATTATCTTTTCTCATGCATATTTAACAAAACTTCAAATTTTGTTTACCTTACTGAAAGTCAGAGACCATCGTTCTAAACATAGAAAATCGTTGTTTCTAATCAATCTGGAAAGGCCAAACAGAAAATGTATTGCAGCTTTTCATGTGTTTCTAGTTGCAGCAGAAGTACAAATTTTGTATCTTCTCTAATACTAAACACTTAAAATGATGAATAACAGATACATTAATTTTAAAAGTGCCAATTTAAGGATATCGAAATCCCAGCAAAATTTAATTACAATCCTGAGCTTACTTTCCAGCTAAGGTAGTCACGATGCACACCAGAACACAAATTGTGATCTGTGGCTTTTATAAACAACTAGCCAGAGCGTGGCCAGCACGGCGTTGCCCGTGACACTTCTTTTCGAGGAGTCAGGTGTGACCGCTGCTCGTTAAATCTCGGTGATTGCTAGGAATTCCCATTTGGTTTGCGAAGCAACCAAGTAGCCGCCTATATAGTCAAGTAACCTATTGGATAACAACCAGTATGGCGTTGCCCGTGGTTAGCAAACCAAATGGAATTTGGAACCTTTTTGAAATGAATTCCCTGCGAATTCCAATTTAGTTTGCTTCGCAAACCAAATTATGAATAATATGAACAATGGTTTGCTTCGCAAATTGGATAACAGCTATAACGGAGTTGCCCGTGTTGTTGGTTTGCTTCGCAAACCAAATGGGAATTCGGAGTGACGTCACAATCTCTTGCGAAAATATAAATATTTAATTGAAAAATTATTTGTTAAAGGAAAATCAAAAGTATAACTTATCTATTAGGTGTCAAATTTTTAGCAGATTTCAAATCCCTTGAAATTTTTAATCTATCTTTAACGATCCCGATTTTACAAAAAAAGTACTAAACAATGCCAGCCAAAATGTTTTTTTAGCTTTCTTTCTCTGAAATCGTAAGAGGGAAGGAAATGTAATCCGTTTATGTTTTGAGCTCGAAGGTTAACGTGACGTCACAATCTCTTGCGAAAATATAAAAGATATTAAATTTAAAAATTATATTTATTTAAAGAAAATCATATTTTTAGGTATCGATCCAATGTGAAATTTTCCGTAGATTTCAAATCTGTTGAAATTTGTACTCTACCTTTTACGGTCTGGGAGATAGAAAAAAACTAAACTCCAGAAACAATTATATTTGCTTTTTATCGTCTGCTGGAAAATTATTCCTCAACGCAAAATGAAAACGGAAACGAAAAAAGTTAGAATATGTGATCTTCTATGCTGTTGCATTCAATGATAATTAAATTTCATTAAATTAATTTTAAAATGTTCTAGATTGAATTTTAAATTCGCCGCAATCCAAAAGTTACAAGAAATTCGGACTGCCTATGTGCCAAATCACATTACTGTAAGTGCTATAGATTCGTCAGGACAACAACAAACAAACAGACAGACAGACAGACAGACAAACACTTCCTTTTATAATATTAAAGATAAAATAGAATGAATTGTGATTAAACATTCATCAACTTTTTGCGAAGAAAATATCATTTATTTTTTTTCCAATTATCTTTCCACAATGTTATGATTTTCTCAAAACCTCAAATAAAAGAGTTATCTCTTCAGACATTTTAAATTAGAGCAAATGTAGTCTGTCTGAATCTTTCTGTTTTTATACTTTTGAGAAAAGCTACATATTAATGCTTGTATATTTTCAGATTATCTCTTCATATTATGTATTCTACTTTTTCTTACCATTTTATGGTCCAAACTAAAGTTGTCAGTGAAGAGCATTCTCAGGAATATTAACCAATCTCCAACATTAAAATTTGGAGAATATTCCAAATTTTCCTTACTAAATATATATACTTAAATATATTTTCCTATATATATATATATATATATATATATATATATATATATATATATATATATATATATATATATATATATATATATATATATATATATATATATATATAGGAAAATATATTTAAGTATATATATTTAGTAAGGAAAATTTGGAATATTCTCCAAATTTTAATGTTGGAGATTGGTTAATATTCCTGAGAATGCTCTTCACTGACAACTTTAGTTTGGACCATAAAATGGTAAGAAAAAGTAGAATACATAATATGAAGAGATAATCTGAAAATATACAAGCATTAATATGTAGCTTTTCTCAAAAGTATAAAAACAGAAAGTATAAAAATTTGGAGAATATTCCAAATTTTCCTTACTAAATATATATACTTAAATATATTTTCCTATATATATATATATATATATATATATATATATATATATATATATATATATATATATATATATATATATAAAGTAGGTAATTCACACAGTGTGCAAAATTGCTGAAAAGCGCAAAGTACAAAATAACTGAAATGCTTACTTGTTTTCCTTTGTTCCTAATGTTATTCTTTTACAAGTATTACATTTCTTTAATTATAATTTTTTCATTCGTGTATTAATTCATTCATTATGAAATATATTTTCATTGTTTCTCAGCCTTTAGATAAAATTCCTGATTATTCTCCTGTTGAAGATAAAATATTTTCCTGAAGATTATTAGCAAATTTAGATTTCTACTCCAAGCAACATATTAATTCAATATTACAAGTTCATGTATGTCAAGATAGCATATAGGATGATATTTATGTAGCTTGTAGTTTGTGTTGAAAATGCTGATGAATATTGTTTTACTCCAAGGGCTTTTCATCAATACTAATTTATATTGATTCCATTGTATAATATCTGGGTTTATTGTATTATTTTAAAACATTAGAGACATTCAGCGTCTGAAATTTATACATATTCTGTTTGTTTAGATACTAGATACTGCATGGAAGATGAAGCCAGGAAATTTATTGCAAAGCTTGAAAATTGTTGGAAACAATCTTATGAACTCAGAGATTTTAGAAGATTATATATAGTAAAGTAAGATATTTAATTTGGTGTTCTCATTTTCTACTCCTATAAACTTTTGTTCTAGTAATACTATAAATTTAAATTCAAAATTGTGTTTGAATTTATACTGAAAGAAAAATACACTGTATTGACCTAAATGCATTCGTTTCATTAAATGTTTCCACTTTTGTTTTAATAAAACCAGTGTTTTAAAAACTGAAAAACATTGAAAATTCATGACACAAAACTTGGAACAAAGTATTTTTATTTTAATATAGTTGTAAAACCGTATACCAATCGTAGTAAAAAAAATATGTTCATTTGGTGATTACAAGAGGTATTTAACAAATATTTATTTGATACGTAGAGAAGGTACATCCAAAGATGCTACTTGAGAAAATTAACATTTTGAGATGAATACAATACCTATTACGCATTTATCGGACGCCAGTTTTATAATGCCTTAAGATTTTAACTGATTGTAACTTATTTTTATGTATTATAAAAGTTCCTTTTTATTTGTTCATTTTCAAGTCATTAGTGCTTTTGCACCTCTTTTCTCTGATTTTTTTTTTTAGTTTTTAAAATTGTGCTGCATATTTAATAAGACCTACAGTAGTACTTCCCTACTATAAAAGCTCCCAAGTATACAAGGAATCATTCTCACTTGTATTTTGTTTTCATACAATCTGCATTGTCAATAAATCTGGCCATAAGAACGGGAAAAAGGGGGATATTTTTCCCTCGCTAGTCTGAAACGATTACTGGTATTTAATCATTTTCTATCAACCCTCATCATTGTAGATACGCACTTTTTGGTTAAATCTCATTATCTGTGTTCAGTGGAGTTCTCCAGATTTGTGTCTAAAAACTATTTTTCTTAGATTAAAGCTTTATTCTATGAGTGATTGGACTGTTAAGTTGCAAATAGAAGTAAGGAATATTAGATTCCGCATATAATTTCACCTAGTACTATCCATTTTGGTATCTGTTTTTATCTGAGCTGAGGAGTGCCACCCAGTCATTATTTACCTCTCATATTAGTGCTTGCTTTGATTTTCGTATGGATATCTTGCCTTTGTCTTGGATTTTCTGAATAAACTCTGCTATTCCGTTGAGTAGGACTGCTTGAAAGTCACTTGGTTTGGATTTTGTTTTCTAATTTTTAGTAATGGAATAGCATTAATTTGAAATTCGTTAACAATTGAGGGTAATGCCTTTATTTTCTGTATTGATTCCAATATATTGTAGTGCTCAAATCCGAGACTGTTAGTGGCAGGTATTATTTCTTGTGATTACTTTTGACTGGTGTGCTTGTAATAGACTAGCATTTGATATGTCTTTATTTTAATTTATCTAATATTATATCTGAGTGGGAAAAAGAGATCATTTGAGCTTCAGGGAACAATGACACAACCTCATGCTCTCGTAACAAAAGCCACTACAGCTATCTTCTCCAATAGGATTGACAAAAAACAAATCCAACATTATCCTTGACGAAGAACCCAACTTTCAGAAAAATGAGATAATCAGTCTTCTTTCCAACTAGAGATCAATGAGATACAGAATGGAAAACTGGAATCATTGTGGACACATTTGACCAATCAATATCCTGAAAAGAAAGAGGACAGTGGGAATCATCTTTTCCATATTGGATAACTATCCACTCTCTCCTCTTGCTCTCCGACAGAAAGCATCCAAATCACCATTTGGAAGGTCTGACTTTATCAGGAGCTACGGGTACCATGGTGATATGTTAACTCTAGTTACCACTTAATTTAAAGGATCCAGAAATATCCATTAAAGTGTAATCTGCCATTTATGTTTAATATGCTTCAATTGAGCTATGGAACTGCATAATATTTTTGACGATATACGGAAGAGATTGCCACTATTCAAATTCTTAAGCAGTTTGAGAGAAGAAAGCAATGCGAAATCTGGAATTTTGAAAACAGTGTAGAAAACAATATATTTGGCATCAAAAAATCCTATATAGCCTTTGAACAAATGAATGGGATGAAAATGAAGTAAACATTCATAGTCCAATTAAAGTAACCTGAATGAGATGTGTGCTTTGCCCTGCATCTTATTGGAAATAAGAATTAACACCAATAAAAGCAAACAAAATCCTATTATACATTTTTCGATACTGTTACTTCATTTAGAAGTATTACACTCGTTTGTGTGAATATGGGTAGTATATTCATTATAAATTAATTTTAAATACAATGAATTGTGAGTAACGATACTTTGCCATCGGTAGCAGTTAAGAGAGTTGAATACAGATGCTATGCAGAGGTCTGTAAGCTTAAGTATGTTTCATTTAGTGTGGTAGTTTTTTTTCCCAAAGTTCAACCCTATAGTATGCATTATTTTCTAGTTTTGGTAGCTTAAATTCTGCAGTGTGGCCATACACATTGCTTTCTGTTTCCTGCAGGAAAATTTTTACCTGAAAGTAGTTTTATATGTTGGAGTTCTTTAAACACATGATGTGTTTGTTGATGGTTTAGTGTGCTTCTGTATTGAAGTTTTGTTATAATACGAGGGGTATCTAATCCATATTTACTGCTTGAAATCGATCTCTAACCACTACAAACCATTCATGACAAATCTGGACAAGAAAGATTAGCGGTAACCTAGTTGGAAGAGCATCGTATTAGCAAATGGAGGATTGCGTATTCGAAACTAGGTCCAGCCAAAGCCGTCGTGTTAAGAGGCTGATGCACATTTATTGTATCATGGCCTCAAATGTCCTCATGTTGATGTGGTGTAGAAGTTTGGAGAGTAGGGTGCCAGCTCATGTATTCTCATCATCTGACCGTGGTTGAAAATTTCAAAGCGTTTTCCTTGGATCTTTTCTGTTGTAATTATCCCTGATTATCGCCAATAGCCTATTCTGTTGCTCTAGTGTGGTATTTATAAACTACTTACCTAGCTACTTGAGATCTGTTGTAGAGACCCAGAGTTCTAATGACTGAATACCTGACAAGTTCCTCATTAGTGCTTATATATTCACAAGCTTTCCATAAAAATATTAATTAATATGTGTGGGAATTCACTGGTAGTGATCTGAATCAAATCTCACATCAATAAATTTATTCCCCAAAGGGCTTCGAACTCTGCTCAAAAGAGAGCCCATCCATTAGCTGTTGGAATTGCAAAGCAAATAAATTCAAAGACAAACATTTATCTCAACATATTTACAAAAGAAGAGTTCAGAAGATCTGTGAAAAAAAACGGACAGGGCTGTGTTCGTGTCGGGACACGACCGCTATGTTTAAGGCGTAGAATACGTCAGTAAGGCCATGTGGTGAATGAGAGTGAAAAAAATTAGTACTAGTTTTAATTTCACTCATCAAATGTTTATCGCTCCGCACATATATCATAATTGGTACACTCGCTGCTGATGTTGAAGGTTGTGGCTTATTACCGACCTCTATGGGGTGAACATCATTTGATTATTAAGCGTTTATGTCGTTTGATATGATATTTGCGTCGAACTGAGCGGTGGTGAACTTGGCGCACTCGTGTCAGGTATTTGTTCATCTTGAAGGTGCGACGCTTATAATTTCAAGAACCAACTCCGAGCCCGTTGACACTCAGCGTTGGATGTCCGAATCTTCTTGTATTCCCCATCTCTTGATCTTTCTTCCTGTTGACGTTTTCCATAATTTTTCTGGTGTTTATTATGCATATATTTGGACATTTTGAAGGTTTTGCGATTTTCCACACTTTGAAAATTCCGATAACTAAACAAATATTAAGTTTTATTTCCATTATTTATAAAGCGCAAAGATACGATACAAATTACACCTTTAACGTCGGCCTCACACAAAGAAGGTCGAAGAATAATTTAATATGAGCGTCAGTGCGCATTTTCGTGACTCAATTTTGCGCTGTGGTAGCACCTGCTGATGACGTCAGCGCAAGGTCAATGAGCATTTAAAACATTCTTTGTTTAATGCTCTTTTGAAGGCGATATCGTTCATTTATGTATGATTTATATTTTTCAAGTTATTAAATTTTTCGCACTTACGCTTTTTTGTGACACTTGAAAATTAAGCGTCAAAAAATCAACAAATAGCCTTTTTGTCTAAATCTTTTATTCTAATCCTTTTGATGTACAGAATTTAAATTTTTTTGTATGTGCTCATTAAAACGTGACTACAATTGAATCGGTTGTTTGAGAAACCCTATAAGTCACTTTTTATCGAAATCGAGTTTTCGGTAAAATTCTATTCTTCAGAGGTAGACACATTTTTTAGAAGTGAAACCCTACGAGTCAGGTTATTCTACATAGAGTTGGTCTTTATGAAAGTTTTCGTTTATTCGAGAAAGCCCATAAGTCACTGACTTATCACAGTCACACTTTTCGGCTTAGCAACAGTAAAAAGCTGCTTCTATCACTCCCAAATGAACCAGTAAATCCAAGTGGGAAAATCCCCATCAACAAGAAAAAAATTAAAGACATAAATAAACTGATGAAACACATCCCAAATGAAAAAAACATTCAAGCATTCTACAAACAGATCGTTCACCAGTGTTCTACAGGCACATCTGATTCTCACAGTTGCCAGAAAACTACGCTACTGATGAATAAATTTTATTTCACCATTTATACCACTCTTATTCATAGAACTAAATAATCTTATTTGTGTTTCGTATTTATTTAATGTTTCTACTTGTTTTAGAATGCATATTTCAGGTGTACTAGGTGTACTTTTTATTTTATACAGTTTAGAATGCAATTACTTTTTGCCAAAAGTATATGTATTTGAGAATCCTCATAAGTCAACTGACTTTAAAAAATACATAATAATTTAATTATTTATCTTTTGAGACCTACATTGAGTACAAAGATTATATTTAGATCTAAACAATATATTTTATTAGAAATAATAATATAGAGGTTATCGGTTAACACAAAAACAGTTTTTCTCGATTTCCCAAAAATTGTTCTCACCTGACTTATGGGGTTTCTCAAACAACCGATTCAATTAAGATCTCGTGACAAAAATTATATTTACCAAATAGGCATTCTAGTCCTCTTGTTGAAAGATGTATGTTTTTCCTTTGTATCGGTTCTCATGTCCCATGCCAAAACCGAAAAGTCCACACTCATAAACTAATATAGATTCTAGATGAATAAACCGAATTTAAAATAAAGTCAAACTTCATTTACATTAAAATTTTTACAGGTAAGACCAGATTTAAAAAATAGCAAAAATTTACAGTAAAGCAAATTAAAGCATTGTTTAGGATTCTTGGTATTTTCCTCTCATCTAGTCTAATGAATAGATTATTTTCTGTAAAAAAAATACTATTACATCTGTTGCAAGTTGTTAAATGTTTTATTTTCTAATAATAAAAATGCTGTCTTTATATACTTCCTTAGGAAACTTGAAGTGCTTGATAAGTGTTCAAACATGTTCCCAATCAACTGTGTTTTTTCAAAGTGGGATGTTTTTAGAGAAATATTGACTTACATAACACGTAAAGTGAGGGACAGCCCTGGTGAGTTTTTATTCTTTCAAGCAATTTTATTCCTTGATAAAAATATGTTGTGATTTTTTTAAAGTTAATTTTGTTTTTTCCTGTTTATTGTGATAGATAAAAATAGGCAGTGTATAAGTGCACTTCAACTGAAAAACCTGAGACATTGCGCACAGACTATGGTATCCCTAATAACTGGCTTTAATCATGTAAAGATTGGTATGAATAAAAGGTAAGCTTCGCTTTTACTTTGTGCATCCGTATTGCGATGCCTGTCACAGGGTGTATCTCCTAGTTTCGTATTCTCAAGGTGATAATTGTTACACATTGCATTTATAAATATCAACTAGTTAAAAACTAAAATTGTGTCGCTCAACCCACTGTTGTGGTTGTTGTTGTCGTGCGGGCCATATATGGCCCAATTGGGGGTGCCATTGCCCAGGAGGGTTGGATTTCTTCATACATGACACATCCATTTTTACAGGAAGGTCCCTTTCCCACATCCATTCACTCACACATATCGTAATTTAGATCCCAATCAGAGGCCTATAACCCCCTGATCAGGTACCCCCAGAGGTATTGATTTGGTATGGGAACATGGGGGACTGTGTGACCACGACCTATTTAACGTGCCCCAGCCACCATTAGCGAACACGACAACCCACTGTTGATTGAGTGATATTGCTTTCAAGTGTTATGAGACATTTTTTTACAGTTGAACCACAATTAACCTTGTATAAGAACATGAAAATGCAATGCAACCACAATCCATCAAAAACTACTATGGTATAGATGTGTTGTACTGCTGCATATACTTGCATAATGAAGGTTCATTTTTATAGGGAAGGTTAAGAATTACCCACAGTACTTACTCCCTCTCTAGAATTTAGCAGTGACTTAATTCCAATCCGTCTGGTTGCCGATTACATGAGACTTGTATTGATATCTTGGGTGTGATTCTATATGTTTGATCATGCAGTTGATGATTGCAACCTTTTGATTGTCCTTAGTGGCAATAAAGAATGAAGCTGTAATGTTAAAGCTGAAGTATATGTAACCATTTAGATTGGTCTTCTGACAAATACCATATGTCTTGGCTCAATGGGTTTGCCCACTAAGCTAGCAACCGGTGTGTTGTAGGCAGGCAGCACATTTTCAATTCCTCCCTTGGTGTATTTCTCTTTTCCGTGACAGTTAAACTTTCCGTTGGTGCAAGTTGGCCAAATATGACCCTTGCACCATGAACCCAACCCAACCAGACGATACTTACATTCATGGTATAAAGGTGCCAATCGTATGTCAAGAATACCATTGAGAACAAACATGATAATACTGCTTTCGTGACTACAACGACAGAATGTATGAAACTGTTTCTCCGTGTAAATTTAATTTCTATTATAATTTAAATTTTTAGGGCCATGAACTCAGTTAGTCAATGCTTCAGGAGAATTATTGGTGGCTGCGATGCACATATCTATAGAAACTTCATGTCTACTCTGCAGTCCATTACAAACTCTGCTTATCTTTCTGGGGATGATGATGATGGTTCTCACTCATTATCTGTTCGCTCAATTGATAGCATCCAAGTTCGGGATAATGAAATAAGCATTTGTGAAAGTGAATCCAATGGTATGTTTTTGAGTTGCTTGTTTGTTTAATGCTTGTAACTAAAATCCCTTATTTTTTATTTCCGTAATTTTATATTTCTGGTGCATTTATAAAATCTGCACGAAGATTTTTATTCAATAAGTGTTCATTAAGTCATAAAAATAGTCATACTCATGTTTAATAACATTAGATTCAACAAACACAATGCCCTAGTCCCGTGTATTAAAATCACGAGTGTACTATATGTTCGATCGTGCGATGAATTATCACAACCTTTTGACTGTATTGTCTTTGCCATTTAGAAGCCCTGCAGTTTTAAAAATTAGACTGAGCAGCAATTAAAACTAAACTTGTGATAATAGTAGAAGCAATGTCTGTTAACACAGTTTCATTTAGTTGTTGGAAGGGCTGTCTCATTGGCTACTCAACTGTTTATTGAGGATCATTAGTATTAGAAGGAAGACATTTGAAATGTGTTTGGATTTAGGTTAGGGAATCTTCCTTTCTCAGTCATTTAATGATATTATCATAATTTGCTTAGTTCTTGTTCGTTTAGAGAACATCAACTGAATTACTGAAGATTTAAAATGGTTGAGACATTTTCCTTGTCTTTATGATTTCATACTTTTTCTCGCAGTGTGTGAAGTTTCTCTAATAATAGCATGCAAGATTAATTTCTAAATGTTTTCAAATATTTAGAAATTTTTAACTCAGTTTGAGGTTAACTCTTTGGAAATTTTGTAATTAAATTACTAAATGTATTTTATTTATTCTGTGTTCACTAGAGCAATTATGGGATCGCCTTATCTCAGTGGGTTTGCTCATTCCAATAGCAACTTACGAGTAACAGGTGGTATACGTTCAGTTTTCTACTGTACGTATTTCTCTCTTCTGTGTCAGTTAAACTTTCCTTGTGTGTGGATGTCCATTGGCTTCATATTTGATGCAGTTTGTCCAAATGTGGACCTGTGGGTTGTAAGCGGAAACAGATTCAATTCCGTATTGGGTGTATTTCTCCCTTCTATACTTTCTTTGTGTGTCCATGTTCATTTTCATGATGTCATTTTTTAGCTTGTTCAGTGGCCCTTGCCCAATAAAACCCAACTCAACCAACATAGAGAAGTTATACTTTATTGATTATTTCAGCATTTATTGGAGTTTTATATTTGCATAAATTCCATTCATAATTATTTTTTAATACTATATAGTTACTACCATAATCAACTTTTAATTGTATTTTGTCTTTTATAATTTTAAAATCATTCAAGGCTTTGATTGTACTTTTTGATATAGTTGCAGAGTACTTAGTTTTTATATTTCTGTAACCCCCCCCCCCCAATTGGTCTTCTATTAATTTAATCACAAAACCTTTACATTTTTATCTGTTGATTCGAACTTTCCATTGTATTGCTTTGTTCAGTATTTTTTCTAAGGAAAATCATAATTCATTATTCAAGAATCTAACACTTAATTTTCCTAAATATTTAACTTAAACTAACTATTTTTAACAATTTTTGTTGAAGTATTAGTAACAACTAGGCAACTTAAGGTATTACATACTCATTTATGATCAAAGTTTTTACTAAACAGATGTAACAGATCTATAGGAAAACTAAATCTTTATCGGTGTAGCTAATAATGTTTTTGAAATAAATTGTGCATAATAATAAAATCAAGAGTTTAGTTTTTCATTGTGAATTACTTGTAACTTTCATGTACAAACTTCAAAAAGCTTCTAGCACAAATTCATTAAACCTTTTTAATTCTATTTTAACAATTTTCTTCACAAATAGTGTTTAAAATGCTTTGTATACTTCAGAATGTGTATTATACGTCATTATAACTATGCTTTAAAAATTGTATCGTGTGACAATTGATTTAATTTATTTTTGAATTTCTAGTTAGTGTTGATTATAGAAGTTTGAATATGAAAGGTAAGGGTATTTTGGCTTATAGTATTTTCTACGTCTGTTTTCCTATTTATATATGTCTGAATAAAGTAATCGGAATAATAATTGCGAACAATACACAAATTTAGATGTGAACACTAGTTTGACTAATTCATTTCCACCATTGAATAGAATAATAGTATATTCAAGGTAAAATAAACGAATTATAAACCAATATTGAAATAATTGTGGTTAGAAATCAGCTTAGTTTGGTATTCTAGTCAATTTTTTCTGAATTATAGCTAATTAGGCCATGGAATCTACTTGTTTTCGAAAGGACACTTGCGTTCATTCTAGGTAAATTTAGCAGTAGAATTTTCTAAATTGAGTAGCACATAAGCATTTCTTGTCTGTGAGCTTATCAAGCAAAATTATTAAAAGTTGCAAGAAATTGTGTAAATCCGATAAAACTGCTAGATGGCGAAAGCAACAAATACACTCTATTGACGAAATTATTCCAATGGACCTTCTAGTGTGAAGATAATATCTCATGTTTTTAAAGGATTTTATTTCCAACCTCTTAAAAATGATCCACATAATTATTTCCTCACATCGAAAAGCGTAAAATATCTATAGGAGTATTAAATTTGTAAAGATTTTCCTGAGCTGTACTAAAAAAGAATAGCTGAAAATATTTTGTACGAAAAAAAATTAATTTCTTGAATCTATAGAAATAATATTGTCATCAATATAATGAATGTAGATATTCCGCGGTATATATTTTTCAGCATAAAATTCTCCAAATATTGCTTGCTAATTAAACTCATGCCTTTGTAGAATTTTTATTTTTATAATGAACATCAGTTAAACATGAAATATTTTTTAATAATTACTGTTTACTTTTATTAATGTAATGAATGTTCTTAAATTTACCTATGAAATTTTTCTGAACATCAAAATGTTATTAGAACTCACTATCCCAATAATTTGAACACTACCAAAAATACTTTTCAATCCTAGTTAAGACCGATACTACATCTCTAGTTGATTTTTTAAAAATTGCTGTTTTACTTCAGATAAATAATTTTTAATGGCATATGAATAGTGAAAATAATATTTTTGATTTGTAGAAAGTTAAATCAATACATTTTCTTCCTAAAAACTTGTTCCCATAATTCTTACTTGCCAATTTTAGCAAGAGTCTTTTGGAAAACACTTGTTTTTCCTGTATTCCAGACGGGAAAAAAAATTTCGAATATTCTTTGGAAGAAAATTTTCACGTGATAGGAATTTCAAAATTTTAGCGCCAGAACCCTGGTAACCATAAACAAAAACCATCTAAATCAGTGGTTTCTAGACTGTCGTAAAAAACTTGGTATTCATTTTCAAATAAAACCAACAAATTTTTCTCTGAACATCACCCCAAGCCCACCTTTTTTTTGGTTTAAAAAAATCCTGATTTTTTTCCCTTGGAGGATTTATAACGCAGGTTCATAACGTTACTGAACTTTCACTTAAATTTGTGTTTTTATTTAGACGCTCCAATTGGAAGTAGACCTATCTGTGAACCTTGGCCTGTAGTCAGAAGCTCTCCTACAAAACCTTACGTTCCTGCTTTTCAAAGAAAAGATCTCCATCATCCAGATAAAAAAATTGAACATTCCTATGAGTTTCTTCAATTAGGTAAAGAGGAAGACGTTGAAGAAGAAACTGAAAACAAAAAGGAACTTGGTAACTTAATCTATAAATAAAACTTATATAGCCTGGCCCTTTCTTTATTGTATTCCAACTGATAATCTTACTCTATAAGCTAGCAAATATTTACAAGATATTTTTGCTGTTATTTATGAAAAGCATCTATTTTTTGTGAACAGAGAGTGGTAAGGAACCTTCCTATGAGTTTCCACAAGTGGATGAAGATGAAGATGATGTAGAAAATAAAGAAGAAACTCAAAGGAAAAATGAACTTGGTAATTTAATTTAATTATAAGAGTTATATCCTTTTCCTTTCCTTATTGCAGTGTAACTAATGCTCTTACCTTATATGTATATATAAGCTAGCAAATAATTACAAAACATTTTAAATGTTATTTAATGAAAAGCGTCTATTTTTTTGTGAACAGAGAGTGGTAATGAACCTTCCTATGTGTCTGAGCAAATGGATGAAGATGAGGATGTTGTTGAAGATAAAGAAACTCAAAGCAAAAATGAACTTGGTAATGTAATTTATAAATAAAGTATATATATATATATATATATATATATATATTCATTATTTTAGTACATCTAATATACTTACCCTTGAAACTAGGAAATAATTTTATTTGTTCATGTTCAAATCAATCGTTATAAAGTTACATGCACAAACACAGTTGATGAATAAAACTGACAAATTAGCCATCTTCTGCCTATGTTGTGTATTTTTAGATTACGTATTAATAAGTTTTTACTTTTGCAGAATACAGATATAAGGTTAATTGTGCTGATGTTGACTATTCACATTACATGGAAACAGTATTTGACTGTCAGAATATTCAAATGAATATGCTACTTTTCTCAAACAGAAGTAGTTGTGAGGATAGTTTGGTGGAAAAGTATGTACAGGAATTTTTTTATTGAATCCTAAACTGTAATACTTTGTAAATCAAAATTTTCTTTTTTCATGTATATTTTCTTATACTCATTAAATCAATAATTTAAGGAGTAATATTACGATGCACAAATTTTTCTGTCAACAGCATTTTTGAATATGTTTTGGTTTTTAAATCAAAGTAAATGTGATTTTCGAAAGCTTTAGCTTTTACATTAAAAATCATATTTACTACTAATCGAGTTTTAAATAAATCGGATCATGAAGATATGTTTGCATATTTTTTTCAAAGCATCAGGAATTGAAAGTTAAACTCACATTTTAAGATATTCTTATAAACTATCTTACTGTTGTATGTTTAAAATTATTCCTTTTGCAGCTTCCATTTCAAATGCTTTGTTGATTGTATTTTTTTTATTTACTAGGGGGCTCCGCCCCCTGCTCGCTTATGCTCGCCAACCCCCGGGGATTGCTGCGCAATCCCATTTGGTTTGCTTCGCAAACCAACACTCCTTTCACAGATGTCATTTGGTTTGCTTCGCAAACCAACATTCCTTTCACAGAGTGAAACTATCTGAATAATTCGTATTATGCTGATTTCACTTTCCGGTACATGACGTCACAGCGAGGGCTTCGCGCCCTGCTCGCTTACGCTCGCCGACCCCGGGGATTGCTACGCAATCCCGTTTGGTTTGCTTTCTCAAACCAATACTTCTTTCGCAATTGATTTCACTTTTTTTTGCTTTAACACTTAATGCACCCTAAACTAATAGCCGCATCAGTAAAAAATTTTCTGTATCTTGTTCCCTGTACAATTTTAAGTAAACAGTGTTAATATCAAAACTTTACGATTGTACTTTGTCGGTAAACTGTCTTGAGAACAGAGGGAAAAAAGCGAGCCTTTTTCCTCGCCAAATAAAAAGAAATCGTTTTTATGGCAATTGTTGCTACGATAAATTTGATATCTGGCAAACCCGATAGTAGAAAATGTAACCCACTGCTGTTTGCGGAACCAGCTATGCGAACTGAAAAATACGAAATTTGTGTCACCAACTTTTGATTGCATCGAATTTATTTATGAACCAATTTTAAAAATAATTGTACCGTAAGAAAGAGTACATTGTGGGGTATACTGCAATATTTTTAAAATTAAAAACTAACAGTAATACTATATAGATATGACCATTTTAGTTTTGTATCGGAAGTTACGATCTGAAAGTTCCGAAAATTGTATGACCTACTTTTAATTGCATCGATTTTGTTTATTAACCAATTTGAAAAATAATTGTACCATAAGAAAGAGTGTAATGTAGTGTATTCAGTGATGTTCTCAAATTAAAAAAAATAACGGTTTTTGCCGTAGACATAACGGTTTTAACAAAACGTAGCGAAAATATCCGAAGATTCCGAATTTTGTATCACGAACTTTTGATCGCATCCAATTTAATTATTAACCGATTTCAAAAATAATAGTACCGTAAGAAAGAGTATATTCTGAGGTATACTGCGATATTTTAAAAATTAAAAACTAATAGTAATTAGATATAGATACGGCAGTTTTAAAAAAAAGTAACAAAAATGTCCCGATTTTTCCCGAATTTCAAAAAAATATTATCAAGAACCACATTTAAATTTCAAAAAAAACTCGACGAGCTGCAAAAATTTACGTTGAGAGGTACTCTTTAAAAAAAACTCATGACTAAAGACTGAAATTTTGAATGTGTTTTGCTCACTCGCGGAAGAAATTTCACTTCTTCAACTTTAACACTTAATAAAACCTAAACTAATAGCTGCATCGGAAAAAAATCTTAATAATTATCCAGGGAATACGATGAAGAACAAAGCATGTTAATCTCATATTTTTCCGATCAGTACTTTCTCGGGAAACCGTCTAAGAATGGAGCTAAACAACAAAAATTTCAATTCTTCGGCGGCGGCGGTAACTTTTTTTTAATATAGAGAGATTTATTTACATTTACTAAATTGGAATAAACTTGTTGAAATGTTTCATTGAAAATGTGTGAAAGACCTATTCCTACTTTCCTTATCGCCAATCATTTATTTACAAATTTTTTAGTTCCATGCCTTGTAATTTACGGTTTTTTTATCGTTACAGATCTTTAGAATTTATCACACATTGTTTGTTAGAACATAAAGAAAAATTAATTTGTGATGTGACTAGTAAGAATCAAGTGAAGGATTTCTTAACTGATTTAAGCAAGCGATTGGATAATACCATAAAATATTATCAGGAAAAATGTAAGTATTAATGTAGTTATTAAAATTTAAAAATTTCTTACGTACAACAATTCTTTAAACATCTCATTTTTGAAGGAAATTCTATTACCCTAAAATTGCGTTGTTTTATTCAAATTAAGGTAATATTTCCCCCCAGACACTGCCATTTTGACGTTATTCAAAACAGCTAACCAAATAACAGCAGTTGTGCTTGTAAGAGCAGTTTTCAGGTCAGGCTACAGATTTGAATGACTTAGCCATATTTGATCCCTTTAAGCCATAGATCCATATCTAATTACCCCATGTTTCAAATGATAAGTAAACAATTTCCATTTCCATAATATTCACTGTTTCTAAATCAAACTTTTGGCTCTTAAGTGGAAATATATGAACCTGCCTTGCAAAAATATTGCAAATATACTTGATATTCATGTTGTTCTTTTCTTAGGTTCCATGACTGAACCATGCTATGGAAGCACTGCAACATCTATAACCCAATGCACTGATGTTATTTTCAACCACTTGAATGCATCTGTCTCAAGTGACGAAAAGTATGATTTTTATCTTTGACTAGCAAAATACCCGACCTTACTCGGTTTGAATTCGTTTACTCTAGATTGAAGAGATAATCAAAATATATAATGACGTTTTTTGTAGAATAAAAATTTATTTCAACACCTTTCGCCATCTTTATATTTTCTACAACTTACTTTGGACACAAATCCTACACATGCACATCCATTCATGTAACACATTTCACATACATCGCACAATTGCTGTATGACAAAGCTACTAAAAGACGAAAGGTGATACTAAGGTTACTACTATAAAAGACGATTCATAGGAAGATTTGGAATTCCCTTTCTTAAGTTCTTTTCATGTTCAACTCAATTAATTAAAATTACGATTTACGGCGAGTACTCTCGCACTCATAGTCAACAAAACAATATTTTTTTACTTGTGGCACTCTTGCCTCCGGTATGCGACATTGTGAAATTTTGCAATCTTCTCCTGTCTACAACGATTTTTTTAATGTTGGAAAAAGTTCTAGTTTGGATTTTTAAACATTATTATTCTTTCAATAACGACATTATTCTTTAAATAACGGCATTATTCTTTAAATAACGGCATTATTCTTTAAATAACGGCTTTATTCTTTAAATAACGGCATTATTCTTTCAATAACGGCATTATTCTTTAAATAACGGCATTATTCTTTAAATAACGGCATTATTCTTTCAATAATGGCATAACTACACTTAAAATTTACTAAAAATTTATACTGACTTACCTAACATTTTTAAGTCTAATACTTTGTGGTGCTGTTGGGTGTGATGATAAGGAAAACACATTTATTAAAATAATAAATATTTAAAACAGAAAACAGTAAAATAGAACAAAATAAAAGATGTCGGAAAAATTGTTCTAAAGATATTAATTTGTGATTCATTTTTATCTCTTGATCTCGCACAGTTGCCACAATTTACAACTAAAAGTGCACAAAATTTAGAAATGTGAAATTAATTCAGAGCGAAAGAAACAGAAAATATCACTGCTCACGCAATCTTGTTCATTCTCGTTTCGTTGAAAAATATCGTCTGTCTCAAATATTCCTAAATCGTTTTCATTGAGCAAAGAACAAAAATAAGACTCGAAATAAATGAAGTATCAGAGCTGAAATTTCATTAAAAAATATAATTTTTTGAAGAATAATTACTTTTTCAGCAGTACTGGTAAAACAATCAAAGTAATCGTAATATTCAATAGACATTCCAATTTTTCGAAAACTACCAAATTATGGTTGATTTAAGTATACTTACTCAGGTGTTTTAGCATGAAACTCATCTAAATATAACAATAAAAAAATTTTTATATTGCATTCACTAAATTAATAGATAATGTATACAATAAAATACACTGCAATCAAATATCGGGAATATAATTCATGTGATGCCTACACAAACACACAAACACAAAATCGAGCATAGAACAGAAAGACGGACAGACAGACTTTCGCAACCAATTCCACTCACTAAATCAAGATAAGTACTCACTGTATGCAAATTTCCATGAAAATATCTTAAACCGCGTGGACGTGTATAGGGCACAACATACAGACAGACAGACAGACAGACAGACAGACACCAAACGAGAAAAAGGCGGATTCGGCATCAGAAGGGTCCAAAACGGATAGAAAACTTGAAATGGGTCGAAAATATTGAATGTACAAACAAACACTCATTCTTATTTATATAGATTATAAAATTATAGTGTGTAGCTTCTTATTTTATTTGTACATGAATTTTTAACTGTTAAAATACTATATTGTGTTTATGGGACGCATTTAAAATTTTAAACTTAAAGTGAATATGCGACCCAAAATGTTTTTTGACTTATAAATATATTGTAGCTGTAAAAGCATTAAACTTGTCCTTTCCATCAACATTAAAATTTTAAATTATTTTTTAATTCTTCCATTTTTTTTTGTTGAAATTTTCTAATCTAAAGACTTTTAAGTGACTCTTTTTTATCATATTTCTGTAATAATTATTCCTTTAGAGGGCGCTAGATTCAAAACGTTTTTATAAAGCTTTATGGTAGATTCACCCTGAGCCAAAAAAAGGTGTGATTATAGTTTTCCTCATGAAGAGTATGTCCCACTGCCCATTCTAAGGCACATCTTACACTCAAAAAATCCAAATGAGAATTTAATTATGTACCACCATGAAAGTGTATGGTGTACTGGTGCAATATGACCTTTTAGATCCGTCTTCGGCTCACTGGATTTGTCCACTGCTCTAAGAACTTTTGTGTAATCAGCACAGGTTTGATTTATTGGTGGGTGTATTTCTCTTTTCTGTGTCAAAAACTTTCATTCTGTGTGTGTGCATTACATGACATTACATCTTGTATTTGATGCAGCTAAGCCAAATCTGTCTCTTACACTATAAAACTTAATATAACCATTTATACAGAGTGTCCTAAACGTTCCCGTGCACAAACTTTAAAAAATTATTGCCCGTGTTTTTTTTTTGAATTATTGAATTTTATCGTCTGCTTATAGTTTTATCGAGTCTAATATTTATCGTTTGGTTCTCTTCGCGCTCAAGTTGTGTGATAATAAAGTTCCACGTCATTTTATTCTTCATTGTAAGATGAGTGTATTAAGCATTCAGAGAATTGCGCTGTTTGAGGTTTTTTTTTAATGTAAATCATATAAAAGTTGTAAAGAATTTTGGCGACATAAATATCCAAATGATGCAATACCGAGTAATGATACGCTATATCAACTCGTTCGGCGATTTCGTGAGACAGGTTAGGAGGAACACTAAACGCAGTAGTGGAAGACCGAAAGTCGTTGCACCAGACTTTGTGCAAGAAACTCAACGAAGAATATTGCAATCCCCTCTATCAATCCGTGTTGCGTTTGTCGCAACAAATAGGCACATCACAGAGATCGATACATAACGCTTTAAGAGCTTTGCATTTTCGTGCTTATCGTGTAAAAATGTTACAGGAGCTAAAGCCACCGGACAATGAGAAGCGGCTTTATTATTGCCGATGATATTGCGATCTTATCATCGCGATCGACTTACCACAAGAAACCTTTTTCCACCTCATTCCTCTGATCTGAGCATCCCTGACTTTTTTCTGTGGGGATATTTAAAGAACAATGTATGAATGTAATCACCAAACAATTTGTGTTCTGAAAAGTGCCATTACTCAAAAGATACAAAAAGTCGCTCCCAGCATCTTGAAACGCGTTTCTAAAACTATGTGCAAACGACTTCAACTTTGCCTCCAAGAAAAGGGCGGAAATTTTGAACATTTATTATAAATGTAAGTTATTTTTTTCCCCTACGTTAGGTTAAAAGTACTTTCCACAAGTGCTTCATAAAAATAATTGTTTTAAAGTTTGTTGTTTTTTTATAATAAAATCACGAATCGTCAGTACGGGAGCTTTTAGGGCACCCTGTATTATGAATAAAGAAAACCTACATGTAAGTGATATTAATATTGAAAAAAGATAAAAATAGAGATAATTAATTTCATATTTGATAAATTTTCATGTAAAAATTCAACTTTCATAAGAATTATGTTATATTAAAATATACATGATTTTTTAAAAAAAATAACAATATAAATTAAAATTAAATATGAGATACAAAAGTGAAAAAAAAGCTTGTGAATGGATTTTATACACTGATGACTTCAACAAGACTCTTGGCTGAGAGCCTAAAGTGCAACAGACCGGTCATTGTTAACAAAACAGCCTCATTCTACAACCTGCTTTTCACATTTTAATGGTTAATTGATACGTCAAGATTAAGATTGGTATTAAAGAAACAAAAATCCAAGTGATCCAAAAATCATATAGATGGAAATACTAATGGTGTAAATGATTTAATCTTATTGAGGATAAAAAGAGAATAAAAACATAACCCTTATGTGTAATTGAATACAATACAGCCAAAGCAATTGAGAATGGGCAACCTCAACTCTCACTTTATACCATCAATTATTTTATTATCAATCACTCATTTTAAAATGAACTAATAAATGAGATTTTACAATATAGAGTTTATATTACTCTAAATATAAAATGTATTATCTTGATAATTGTACTATCGTTTATTGGCAGAATATACTAAGTAGAATGCAATTAATTTGTGTCCTACCTTTTCCTGTTATAATGAATATAATATTATATTAATATATCAATTAATTTATGATTTTGAAAATTACATTCTAATTAAAATAATTTTTATGGTGTTAAAATCATTCATGCATCAATGTAATCGAAAATTGAATAACCAGTATAACATAGAGGTTGTTTTAAAACATTTCTGTTCAAAACCCTTTCAACCCATGTTTCACTGAAATTTTTTTATACTTCTGGGAAGTCTAGTCTTCCATTTAAGTAACTTTTCTAGTAAATGCTAGAATTAATGCTTATGGAAAAATCATGCCGCTTATATTACCGCTTCTTAACTGATTAAAAGTTGCATTTTAATCTGCTTTAATTACGTACTAATTTGGAACTCAGTAATAATTTAAAACAGTAATAATTCCACAACCTCAAATTCATTACAGAATGCATCAACTAATAGAAAACGTCCTGCCTTATGCATCTTAAAAAGCTTCACAAGCATGAGTTTAGTTCATAAGCATCAATTTGAAACATTTATGAAATTTTCCCCAAACCTCTGTTCTAATTGATATAATTCTTTTTCAGGGTTCTTATTAAGGTGTTCAATTGCCTAAAATTTGTGTTGCCAAATTGTTCAAGTAGAGTGGCACTTTTATTTTTGCCAGCAATATACATTCCACTTGGTATGAACTTGAATACTGCTCTTGAAGAAAGTAAGACATGAATATAGTATTCTGTTTATGTTTCCACTACAATTTATCTTTCGTTTTCACTTTTGTACATGTGATAATAATTTGGTCTAAAGAATCTTCGGTTTCTGAAAAATTAAGTTAGTGTAAGAAGGTTGAAATTTTCTTTCAATGAATTCAACTGAGAAATGAGGCGCGGTAGCTCAGTCAATAGAGCGTCTGGCTCGCATCGGAAGGGTTGTGGAATCTGTCCTCAGCGGAGCCTGCAATTCTGATGGTTGCTAGATCGGCGCTTGGACCTGGCTAAAGACCGTCGCGTTCGCTAATGGTGCCTGGGGCACGTTAAATAGGTCGTGGTCTCAAAGTCCCCCATGTTCCCATACCAAATCAATACCTCTGTAGGTACCTGATCAGGGAGTTATCGGCCTCTGATTGGGATCTAAATTACAATATGTGTGAGTGAATGGATGTGTGAAAGGGACCTTCCTGTAAAACGACGGATGTGTCATGTATGAAGAAGTCCAACCCTCCGGGGCAATGGCATCCCCAATTGGGCCATATATGGCCCGCACGACAACAACTGAGAAATAATTATTTTCGTGACCATTTTTTGTTTGAAATTAAGTTAATCCTTCTCATGAGTTATTTCTAATTTTGATGTTTGAATTGCTTAAGAAGTCAAAACATGTGAATTGATGTCGAGTTTCAGAAAAATTGTGGGGAGAGTTTAGCAGCAACCACTAATTTCTAATTATCTGAATGTAAATCATACATGCTTAATGATTTGAAGTTAAGTAAGGTCTTTAATAACACTTAGTCATATGCCTGCAAAATGTCCCCATTCCTTTCTTTAAATGAGTTCCATACACTTTTGATCTTGTGTGTAATTCAATTGTTACATAGAAGAATTATTGGAATGTACTAAAAAGGCCTATCAAAAAATCTTATAAACACCTGTTGATAACTTTCAACTATTATTTTTTTTTAATGTTAGTATCAATCTAGTCTAATGAAGTTGCTGTGTTATACTTTTATTTGTATTTAAATACATTTAAAAGGTCTTTTGTAAACTTTTTATACGAAATATTTCCCATTTAACATGAAGAAATATTTTGACATACTAACGTGTTTAAAAGGCAATAAAACTATGCACTTGATTTTTCTAATTTCTTGTTATTTGCGATGTGATTCAATTTTCATTGAATTATTTTCAGCTGAAGATCAAAGATGCTTATCTGCTGATTTTAATCACACAGGTACGTATGATTTTTAAGTATTTGTTCTGAGAATAAAATACTAGTAAAATAATGAAAAACGTCAAATCATGAGGCATCAATTCTAAGCTAAGGAACTTTTCACTGCATAAAACTACAAGAAAAACTTATAATCTTAGTATAATATAAGTAAATTATTCCATGTTGAGTATTGAGTACATATTTTGTTTTCGTGGTAGCTCTTGAATAGGCAATATTCAGAGTAGTATGCTACCTCTGTCAAATTGAAATAAGATCTAAGAATTTAATAAAATTAAATTAATCAAAAATCATCGAACTCGATAATACTGAAGTTAATTTTTAGAGTTTTCTAATTTGTAAAAAAACCCATAAAATCCGGTCTTCAATAAAAAAGACCTGAAAATTAATTTTCAGGCCCTAATTTATGTATTTAAATAAGACTTATGTACACTGTAAGTTTATCTAAATCTCACTTGAAGACTCATTTAATTTCTTATTAAGTTTATGTAAACACTGAATATACATGTTTCTATCAAAATGTATTAAAATTAATTACTTAGGTTAACCCTAATTTTAGATTTTTTATTGTGCAATCAATATTCCTTTTTATGAGTGATGGTTTGTATTTAATTTAAGGGTAGGAATTAAATGTTGCAATCCTCATTAACAAATAAATGCAATTTTTGTGTGCGAGTACATGAGACTTTCCATAAAATGTCTTATTGCTGTTTTAAGGATTTTCGAAGCAAATTTATTTCCATTTGCGTTACATTATTTAACAAAGTGTTATTAGCATATTCAAGCACCGTTTAACAGTGTCCAAATAGTATATTCATAATATTTCATATACAATAATTTTATATTTACACAATACGTTGATAATACGTTGACACGATAGGTTGATAATTTGTAATTAACGTCGTACTAGAGCAACACAACGGGCTGTTGACGACGATACGGGATCAATCCCTTAAGGGAAAGATCCGAGTACAACACCTCGTGATTTTGAACCACGGTCAGATGACGAAGCAACGCCTGACCTGGCACCCCACTCTCCAAACTTCCACATCAACCCAACGTGAGGACTTTCGACCACAACAGATTTAAGGTGCACCTCTACACCATGCGCTTACAAACATCCGGACCCGGATTCGAACCAGGAACTTTTGCTCAGGAGGAGGTAGTTGAATTAACGTACTTATCGAGCTTATAACGTACTTATAACTTAGTAACGAATCACTGGAGCAACACAAAGGGCTATCAATAATGATCAGGGATCAATTCCGAAGGTAAAGATACAAGGTTTTTTTTATCCCCGCCATTTTGAACCACGGTCAGTTGACAAGGTTAACAAGGGAGCTGATATTCGGTTCTCCAACTTTCCGCATCATTCCAATGTGAGTACATTTGAGGCCTTGACAGATTTAATGGGCAACAGTATAAGGTGATGTTGCGTGTGTGTTTGTAGAATGATTCAGTCTTATCATAAAATAAATATTTATTCAAACTTTAACAGTATAACAACGACACAACAAGAAACATTCTGGGTGAACATTCTGAACTGCGAGAGTGCGAGATCCCGAGTGAACATTCTAATCTCGTTTTAAGTGCAACGTATTAATCCGCTGCCCTCTCATTGGTGAACACAGTGTGAGAGCATTGGAGGAAAGTGATGTCAACTGCTGATGTCACCTTGCTGGTAGCAGTGTTGCCAGATCACTACAAGTACACGATAGTCTTTTGTTGGATTGAATTTCGAACTCACAGCCCTCTGGTTGCTCTTTCGCTTCTCTTCCAACCAGGCTATTGCAGCCCTGTTGCGCTCAATGGAACACAATATTGATAATGGTAATGGTAATTTTAGTTAACGTCGTACTAGAGCAACACAACGGGCTATTGACGACGGTCCGGGATCAATCCCTTAAGGAAAAGATCCGAGGACAACACCTCGTAATTTTGAACCACTGTCAGATGACGAAGCAACACCTGAGCTGTCACCCCACTCTCCAAACTTCCACACCAACCCAACGTGAGGACTTTCGGTCACGACAGATTTAAGGTGCACCAGCCGCCTCTACACCATACGCTTACAAATATCCATGCCTGGACCTGGATTCGAACCAGGAACCTTCCTATCTAGAGGCTAACACCTTAACCACTATACCGGTTGGAACACAATATTGAAATCAATTGCAATTTTATTCATTTTTTGTGTAAATATCCTTCTCTACCTGAAGTAATAACAATTTCCTGTTGTTTTTTCTCTGATTAATCTTTCTGATATAATGTCCTTACATTATTTCGTAAAAAAATTAATTATTCCAGATTATTTTCTTGTACAAATGTTCAAAACTTGTCTTTATGAAAACTCAATTTCTTATTTGTGAAACATTTTAGGTTTTGACTGCACAGAGGATCAAAAGAACTATGGCACCCAAGTTATTTATGATTGCTTAGACAGAACAAATAAAAGAATTGAAGAAAGTTTGAATTTGATAAGTGAACCCCTTCGCTGGTATATGCTTTGTGACAATGACACAAATAAATGTTTTTCTTAAATGATAGAAATATTTTATGTGAAATTTCTTAAAGTCAACAGTTTGTTTCAATCAAGTCAGCAATTTAGTTTTAAAGCATTAGATAAATATTTGAATTTTATATTTCAGGCAAGTTATACCGCTAACAGTATGTGTAACTCTGCACCCAATTTTGGAATGTAGACAAACAAATCTATATAAGTTCAAGGCATTTATGCAGGATTTTCTGACCGGCATACAAGCACGGTTACGGAATTTTGTAAAATTCTTTGAAGGTATGCATCATTATTAAGTGACACTTTAAGTGACCTAATAAGTTCTAATGTTTTAGAATAAAACGTTATTAATAAGGAAAAATTCAGTATATAAAACCTAAATTCGGCTTTGTAACTCTTTTAAATCCCATTGAAAATATACTATGTACTTATACAAACATATAAGGGCAAAGGGAAATTATGAAGATAATCCATGAAAAAACTACCTCTTGTGAAAGGGGTAACAATTTGCGTCCATAATTTTGACATATTTTAGTAAAAAAGGGACTGATATTTTCCCCATCAAATTCAAATTAATGTGTACATTGTTTTATTCTGTGAGAAACTTTTCTAGAAATTGTTTTTAAGAATTGGTTTAATGGTTAACTTTTGTATCCGTTTTTGACTAATCTGAAATTTTGTCACTCCTTCTAGAAACAGAATTGATTTGATTTTCACATATATATTAGTGCTCTAAACAATTATTCCACTTCCACAGAGTATTTGTTTGATTTATATTTAATAGTGTTATTAAAATAGTTTTATTTCTTTCTTTCCAATCCTCTTGATTCCTCTCAGATCAAAATATAACTGTCAATTCCGACTGATTTTAAATAAGCTCACCGGAATCTAGGATTCGACAAATATAATGTACAAATGAATCACATACAGGAATATGAAGATACTATTACTATACCCAATGGAAATTAAATTGTAGAGATCTATTCAATGAAGAATATGTCAGTCCCAAAAGTTAATAGAAAACATATCTGGCATTATCTGATTGCTTTGTTACTAATTTCAGTATATATTTAACGTGCTGAAGCTGAAAGTTTTAAATTTTACCCTGATCTGAAAATAAACATATAATTTTTGCAATTAAGAGATACGAAGAAAAATATTGAATTTTTAAACTTTAATGAGCATTTTAGAAGTATGCAATTTAATATTGGAATTATTTACAAAATATATTAGTATAGATATTTCTAAAATTTGTAATAGAAAGGTAAATAAAACAAATAAGTACTTAAAAACCTAATAAATTCATTGTAATCCAATGAAGTTAAAACCAAAACAAAAATCATTGTTTTCTTTGAGTGATATAATTATGAAAATTCCGTAGTGATACAATTATGAAAATTCCGTAGTGATACAGTTATTTAAAAATTGTATCACTACTTAATGAAAATTGCATCACTACTTAATTAAAATTGTATCATTCGTGGTTTTCTAAACGTTGTAAATATTTTTTTTTCTTTTTAGATAACTCGGACAGAAAGAAAGGAGAAAACTGTCTGCATCAATTCTCTATTCCCACTCTTGATAGGTGTTTGTCTCTAATGTTCGGATATATGACTAGTTTCCATAGTGGTTATGCTAAGTAAGTTATAAGTAGTACATTTTTCACTCAGCAATTGATTTCTATTTAATTTTTAAGATAGAAATTGCATTAATGCATCAAAAAAATTATATTTATTATGCTGTATGCTCTAAGCTAGGGCTCGAAATATCCAGGTGCGCATGAAAATAAAATTGTGCACCTATTTTTTTTTACCGCCAGGTGCACGCAGTTCACCTAACGTTAAAAAAAGGAGGGAAACGTGTTTTGTGTTATTTTGATGTTGGAACAAAATATTAGTATCGACCTCTCTCGCTCTAAAGGAACGTAATTAAAATTCCTAAATACACACTATGCGAAACAAAATTGATGGGCCGAAACGGGTTTATACAGAAGGAAGGTTTACTTGTGCCACTGCCAACAGAACTTTCCGATGATCGAAACATTTTCCAGATGGCGCTGTTGAAGCAACTGTTGCGACAGCCGTGCGCCGGAGAATGGAGAATTTAGATGTTTAAATATTTTTATTTCTTTATACTACTGACCTTTATAAACATACCCAACCAATGAAGTAGTTTACATTACATTAATGCTCTTATATTACGTTTTTTTTTATATGCACCTAAAATATAACCTGTGCACCTAATTTAAAAACTTAGGTACACAAAGTGCACCTGTATTAAAAAATCTATTTTGAGGCCTGCTCAAAGCAAGTCAATGAATGTATGATAGATTTTGATTCTCTCCAGTTTCCTTGTTTGGAAAAGGCAAAAAAATGTAAAATTAAAAGAGACAACTAGTCATCACTTTTCTTGAAAAAGAATTAGTTTTCCTACCTTGGAAGATAGAACTGTGAATTCCCAATGAGATTTTAAATAGATAATGGGCAAAATTCCTTTAGATATCTTAGTGCACACGCATTTCTTTTACAACTTTGCGTTTTTTACACCATTCATAATTTACATACTCAAATATATAGTTTAAACTACATTTTGTACTTTGAAAATTTTTTTAATAAAACTACACTTAAAAATGAAGATTAACGTCAGCACCCAAACATCTATCATTACTTTGCATTAAATCTCCAATCTATTTATTAAATTAGATTTCAAGCAATTTATGTAACAGTAATTCACTCTTTTCTAAAAGTATTTTTAAAACTTCCTCTATATTTCCATTTGTATTTTTTGTTATTAATAAATCATGGGTAAATTAAACAAATATGTTAATGCAAAATTCGATGTCATAAAACTGAATTTATTTTCACAACTGTTGATATTTTTTTCATACACTAGTGGGCTTCGCCACCTGCTCGCCTACGCTAGTTCGCTTCGCAAACCAATATTTATTTCGCAGTCACTCTCCTTTTACGACGGCAAAACTATCTTAATACTTCGTATAATCCTGATTTGACTTTCCGGTTCATGACGTCACAGCGAGGGCATTTCTCCCTGTTCGCTAACGCTCACAAACCCCCGGTGATTGATACGCAATCCCATTTGGTTAGCTTCGCCAACCAACACTCCTTTCGCAAGTGATTTCGCTTTTTTTACTTTAACACTTAATGCACCCAAAAATAATAGCCGCATCCAGTAATATACCTTCCCCATCTTGTTCTCAGTACAATTTGGGATAAACCATGTTAATCTCGTAATTCATTTATCTGTATTTTCTCGGGAAATCGTCTGAGAATAGAGCGAAAAAAGCGAGCCTTTTGGACTTTCGCACCATGACTGAGTTGCAACGGAAAATAAAAATAATCGTTAGCATGATTAATTGTTACTACGCTTAATTTCAAATCTGACATACCCGTTATATAGAAATGCAGCCTTACGTTTCACCGTTTCCTTTTATGCGATCATCAATTTGTACGATTGTACTTTTAATCGCGTCGAATTTATTTATGAACCAATTTTTTAAAACAACATTGTACCATAAGAAAGAGTGCATTCTAAGCTTTCACGTGGTATTTACGAATTTTAAAACTAATTGTTTTCGCTATAGATATGACAGTTTTAGTTTTATAACGAAAATTACGATCTAAAAGTTCAGAAATTTGTATGACCGACTTTTAATTGCATCGATTTTATGTATTAACCATTTAAAAAAATAATTGCAACTTACTAAAGAGTACATTCTAAGGTTTTAAAATTTATCAAATAATAGTATTAAGCTATAGATATGTCAGTTTCAACAAAAAGTAGCGAAAATTTCCCAATATTCCGAAATTACAATGACTAACTTTTGATCGCATCGAATTTATTTATTAACCAATTAAAAAATAATTTTACCATAAGAGAGAGTACACTCTAAGGTTTCCCGTGATGTTTTCAAATTTGAAAACTAATGGTAATAAACTATAGATATGACAGTTTTGACTAAAAGTAACAAACATTTCCCAATATTCCGAAATTTGAATGATTAACTTTTGACCGCATCGAATTTATTTATTACACTCTATAACAAAAATATCGACGGACCAAGAAAAAGTTGTCCGGTGGAGACAAAAATTGGTGGATAGGAAAATTATGTACAGAATAGAAAATGATTAAAATTTTAGAACAATTGAATGATTTATTTCAGAGTTACAGTAACGAGCTCAATAAGGTGTTGACCCGCCTCTAGCCTGGATGCAAGCTGCCACACGGCGTGGCATAGACCGATAAAGCTCCCGGATGGTCTTCTGCGGTATTTCTTGCCAAATTTGCTCCAATTGTTGGACTACGTCATCAACATTCCCTACCGGATGAAGTCGCCTTCCCATCATATCCCAGACATACTCGATGGGAGAGAGATCTGGTTATCTGGCTGGCCAAGGAAGTGTTTGACAAGCTTGAAGACAGTTCATAGCAACACGTGCCGTATGTGGTCTGGCATTGTCTTGCTGAAAAATAAGCCCAGGCTACTGCGAAAGGAACGGTAGCAAAACAGGTCTCAGAATGTCGTCAACGTACCGCTGTGAAGTAAGTGTACCTCTAATGACAACCAAAGGGGTCCGGCTATCAAGGGAAATGGCACCCCAGACCATAACTCCTTGTTGAGGGCCCGTGTGGCGTGCAATAGTGAAAGCACGATAGGCACTCTGCCCTGGGCGTCTCCAGACAAGTCTTCGATGATCGTCAGGACACAGTTGGAAGCGGGATTCGTCGCTAAAGACTATACGTCACCAGTCAGCATCATTCCATCCTGATCGAGCCAAGCACCACTGTAATCTGGCTCAACAGTGTGCAGGCGTGAGTAGCTGGTGGCGTAACGGTCAGTACGAGCGTAGATTTTGCTCTCTCAGCCGTCTGTGAATGGTCATGGTGGACACTCGTGTGTGGGTCGCACGACTGATGGTTGATAGCGATGAATCAGGCGCTGTGACAACTGATCTGCCAATCACTCTGTCCTAGCGATCTGTTGTGGCCCTACGTCGACCGCTACCATCATGACGCTGAAATCTGCCATTGTCCACCCACTCTTGCCAGCATCTTTTTATCGCCGCATCGCTTCGACTCACATGACGAGCGATTCTCCGATTTGCCCAACCTGCCTCTTTCAATCCAATGATACGACCTCTTTCAAACTCTAAACGTTGCTCGTAATGAGCTCGAATCCTGCGGCGAGGCATTTTTTCAGTCGTTGAAAGGTATCCTAAATCGCAAAGCAGCAGAAATTTTTAACAACAGTTGAACAACAACTCCTTATATACATCTGCTGGATGCGCAGTTCCGATGCGCTGGAGATCGCACTATTCATTCATTGGACACCAAATTTTAATTATTTGCATATTTGGTCAAAATATTTTTGCTTACGAAATTTCAAAGCAATCGGATGATTCCTTCTTGGTGCGTCGATTTTTTTTTTGTTATAGAGTGTAAATTAAAATGTCCCGATTTTTCCCGAATTTCAAAAAAATATTATCAAGATCCAAATTGAAATTTCTTAAAAAAACTCTGCGTGTTTCAAAATTTCACGTTTAGAGGTACTCTAGAGAAACTCTCGGTTGAAGACTGAAAATTTGTAATTCTTTTGCTCACTCCCATTAGAAATTTCGCTTTTTACGACTAACACTTAATGCACCCTAAATTAACTGTATCTTATTGGGAAAAAATCTTCTCCGTCTTGTTTTCTGTACAATTTTGAACAAACCTTGTTAATTTCGTATTTTTCTGATACGTACTTTCTCGGGAAACCGTCTAAGTATCAATTTTCGAGTTTTCAATCCTGCGGCGGTGGTAACTTTTTTTAATATAGAGAGAAACCACTTAAAAAAATCAATGCTTGACTGTTGGAATCCTCAATTTTTATTAACCAGCATACTACTAACGAAAAATGCTTTGTCCATTTGAAACATTTACTAAAACTCTTTACCACATGATGTAATAGTTCCGTTTTTAAATTTCTGTTATATGTGAAACATTGAATCGATACTATTAGATACAATAGTGTTCATAGTTGTTTCATAAATTTTCTTTCCAGGGATTCAGATTACCCATCCGAATGCGTAGAAGATGCATTTAAAATTTGTGGCGATCTAGATACGTTTCATTTATTCATGAAAAAGAGTATGAATGTTTCCGAAAGGGATAAGATCTCAACAAATGAAGTGTATGTACCTTCGGTAGAAGTATGCATGAATCGGCGCCATAACGGTAAGCAATTTTTTAGTTTTGATTATCCCGTTTAATACATGATGAAAAATTAATTGTAAAAACAGATCAGACCTATACATTCTATGAGGGTTTTTCCGTCAAAGTATAGAGGGCACTAGTATGTTTGTAGGAGAACATACTTCATATTTTATTCTTGAATTAACATTCTTTTGCTTATAATTATTACACTTTTGGGGTTTTCTTATTTATTTAACGGAAACCGTGTCGAATGTTGGGTATGGCTACCATGAAAACTGCCAAAAACTCGCTTTAAGGAGTTCATTTCTTTGGTTGACATAATTGGTTATTTCATTAACCACGTTTTAAATAATTCGACTACGTGACGATATTGCAATAGAATTTCTTATTTGATGATTTGTTTATGGTTAATTGAAAAATTATCATACCTGAATTTCGATGTGCCATGGCACAGTGGTTTTAACCACTACACTAGCAACCTGCAATTTTTAGGCAGCGTGGCTAGATTTATGTAACTTACCCATGGTATATTTCTGCTTTTGTCAGTAAAACCTTCCTTATAACTTGATAATGTCCATAACTTGATATTGTCTGTCTTGTGTTTGCTATAACTTGGCCAAATATGACCCTTGCACTATAAAAGCCCCAACCAAACATACATAAACTAAGCACAGATATCTCCAATTTTACGTGATCTCACTTTAACCAACTTTACTATATACATTTTTTCAAACCAAGGAAAATTAAGCTATGTAGAGTTTTCCAATCCTCTTGCAGAACTTTCATTCAACATGTTCAAAGTGGTAGTAAAAATAATTTCACCGACAGAATTGTGGAAGAATTGCAATATATACTCATATCCATAAATTAAGGATAATGCCTGCTCCGGCAAATAAAGGTTTAGAAACAACGAACATGATTTATTCATAAAGCCCATTTATTAAACAAAAGATAAAGAACAAAAAAGATGGTGTATGTACGATACCATTCATACAAAACTACGATTTTTGCTCACTGGAGCAATTACAAAAAATATCGACCTTACGAAAACTTAACATGACATGGTTGGTATGATGGTTAATATATTGTATGTCTCCCAGACGATGAAATACAGTAAGTATAACGCCTAGGCATGCTGAGGATCAAATTATCGAGCTGATCTTGAGAAAGATCACTCCACTCAGCAAGCAATGCTCTCCGCAGTTCCGGTACACATGTAGGAGGTGGTTGACGGGCTGCAACTCGTCGGACAAGCATGTCCCACACATGTTCTATCGGATTCAAGTGGGGTAAGAATGCTGGCCATTCCATACGGGTGATATCCTCAGATTCAGGGCATTCGTTTACAATGTTTGCACGGTGAGGACGGACGTTGTCACCCATGAACACAATTCAGCGCCCATGGCACCACTAAACAAACGTACATGTTGTTCCAGAATGATGTCCTGATCAATGTGACCTCTCATGGCTCCGATTTGAACATGTAGATCTGCTCTGGAGCCCAGTATAATTCCGCCCCAAACGAGCAATCCTACATCACCGTAACGGTGTCGTTCAATGATGTTGTCTTGGTGGTAGCGGGTACCTTGTGTACTCCATATGAACGTCCGCCGTGAATCAGACTGCAAGCTAAACCTGGACTCGTCGGAAAACATCACACAAGCCCACTGTGACGATGTCCACATTGTATGTTCTCTACTCCAGGCTAACAGCTGAGGACAGCGAGTTGCCGTGAGCGGAACACATCTGACAGGCCTGCGAGCATATAGACCAACATGCCACAAACGTCTGTAAACGGTTTTGCTTTGAAACTGTCGTACCTGTGGCTGAAAATAGCGGACAAGAAAGGTCGGATGCTGTGCTCCGTCTGCTGCTTTTTTGCAGCTACTGCCAAATACCGGTCGTCATTCGGCTTTTGTAACTCAGGAGAGACCTGTACTGTAACGTCTACTGACATTTCCATCATTTTGGAATCGTTGCCAAAGCCTGCAGATGACACTTTGGGCGATTCCAAGTTCCACTGAAACTTCCGTTTGAGTACGCCCACATTCCAGACGGCCGATAATTCTACCACGTAAAAAAATCATCGACATGAGTCATCTGAGCCATAACTATTCGGTTGTGGCATTGAGCGGCTTACAGAACGCTTGTGAACAATTTTACTTCTTTGCTACCATTCCTTACACCTCTCTTACATTCTCGTCAGTGTGACATACTATCCGCGTCATCTGATGGCTTCCTGTAATTTGGATATTAATCTTGAAGATGTGTACGATAATTCTACAGGTGAACATTTTACTTTAGGGTTCGATTTCTGTGCGATTCTGAATTATCCTTATTTTATGGATACTAGTGTAGAAAGAAGAACTAACAATACTGGAAATGCATAAATAAATTTTAAGCATTCATAAATTGTATGAAGTGAGTTTTGGGAAATATTTTACCAGTCTGTAGTTCCTAATGCTCAAGATTTTGATCCTTAACTCAAATTCTTCATGACGCGACATTGTTGCTCATCTGTTAGACTTCAGTAAGTAGATCAGGCAAACATAAAAGAAACAGTCAAGCATAAATACTGAAGGTGAAAGGGGAACCCAAGAAATGTATGACGTTTTGATACTGCAATGTGCCGTCTGTTTACTTGGTAAAAAATTACAACTTCGTGAAAATTAAATGACGAGTACTTGGATATATACGAGGGCTGTTAAATAAAGAATGATCATAATTTTTTTAAAGGTTATTAAAAAATCAAGAAAATTACAATTCATATTGAATGTGTAGCGAGATAAATGGAGAATAGATAGCGCACGTTTCACTTTCATGACGTCATTGCCGAGGCCTTGGCAGCGGGCCAAGAACGCCTAGTTTCACTTTTGAAAAAAAGCAAAAATGGATGCGACACGCGAAATGCAATACTCTGCATTGAAATTTTGTTTTCGCCCAAAAAAATCGTCAGCTGAAGTCTATGTGATGCTACAGGAAGATTATAAGGCGAGTCATATGTGTTCCCCATTCTTCATTCCCATGCGATTTTTTTTATTTTCATCATCACAGTCAGTGGTAAAAGTTAGAGTGCCTATATAATGAGAGTAGCGACATACGGGAAACACTTTCTGATTGGCTTAGAGACCTTTTCTACCGCCCAAGTCTTTTCCTAGCTCCCGTAGACTTAACATGGGAACTTTTTGTGTGTTCGAGAAAAACGTGTGTACATTAAATAATAAAGAACATATAGCTTATTCTTGTTCCATTTCGTGTTCCAGAATGTTTATTTGTCATTATTTTAGTGTTTTATCAGTATAAATTTTAAAACTTTTTAAGTAAATAGCTTTTTTTTAACAACGTGGTGTTTCCAGCAATCTAGGTTAGCACGTTGTGTAATCCATCTCATCAATTACGCATGTAATTGAGCGTTTGTATGATTCATTTATCCATATTATAATAATCGTATGCTCTTTGTTCTCCTTGAAATGATATATTAATTCACCCAGCAACCTTCTTTGAGACGATTCTGGTAGAAAAATTGCTGCCTGCGCATGCGCATTGGGCCAAATTTGGTCCCTTGTCACCACTTATTATATAAGCACTCTAGTAAAAGTTGCTTTGGCGATTTTGAAGGACCTGTCAAAAAAATGGCTTTCAGCATGTGTTTGAAGACTGAAAAAGAGGTGGGATAAGTGCATTGCATATAATGGGGAGTAGTTTGAGAAAGACCATAAAAATTTGGAGGATTAGCACACGACATTTTTTATTATTCTTTAGTGTATTATGGGGAGCAAGTCTTCCCACGTAGAACTAGGACCTGGAATGCAAATTTGGGTCTGGTGAGATATACCTGTACTCTTCAAGAATTACGGCTTCCAATATGCTAATTTCAAAATTAAAAATATATATTTTAATTGTATATTCATTTCAGGTTCTGGTTTGCATAATTGTGAGCAGAAGAATTTTGAAGAAAACTTATTATCCTCTACCGATTGCCTAGAGAAGAGTGAACTTAGAGGAGATACTAATATAGATGTTCAAAAGTAAGAAAGTCATTTCTGCACATTTTATATTAAAAAATCATGACGATCATGATTAATGTAAAGAAAGTACAAAAAACATAATGGGTCATTAAAGATAAAAAAACAATTAGGTCATTGTAATATTTTCTTATTCAAGATACATTTTGGTATTTTTCATTTTGTTAATTTTCAAAGTACTAAATTTTACAGAAACTTACATTTATAGGAAGCATATCAAAAACCTGGAAATCAGATTTTCTATTTTTCAAGATATTTAGGTGCCTTTAATAATTTTGCTTGTTTTTCCCTTCTGAATTTAAAAAACAGATTTTTTTTTTTTAATGAAGTCTAAACAATACTTTGTTTTATTTCCATGATTTTTGGTAAAAAATTACTTCAAAACATGCATTTCTAAGTAAACTCACCTATGTTTTTCAACTAAATGGATCTTTATTAAGTATTTAAAAAGTACACTATTGCCTTTTTATTCAATTATTCGAAATGTTTGTTTCTTTCAGACCAATTCAATATTTTACTAAAACATAGAAAGGTTTGAAAGAAAATTTAAGTATTTTATGTCTTTTAAGTATTTATAAATTTTATTTAGGGATGCGATTACTTTGATTAAAAATTATTGATCTAACCTGGTGTTGTGTATTTTCAGAGCCTTAGATACGTGCAAGAAATGCATTCTAAAAAATGCAGAAGATATGTGTTTTTATGATCTACCAGAGTTAAAGAATGTAGTTTCATCTGCTCTAGAACCCATAGGGAAATGTCTAGAATCACTCGATGTTGAAAGTAGGCTCTAAAATAATACAATTTCCAAAATTTTAGATAACTTATAATTTATTGTATTTAACAGTCTTTTCAAATTATATAGAAGTCTTGTTTCAGAAAGCACATTGTAAACATTCTTCATTTTACTTTATTTCGATAAACATCTTGCTATGCACTAAAGAGCAATTGAATTAGGGATACCCTAGTTGCGCGTAGGATCACCTTTCGCCTTGATGACGGCCACGATTCGTCTTGGCACGGACTCGACAAGACACTAGAAGCGATACGTATCCACGACTTCTGAACCATCTCACACAATTCACGAAGATTAGATGGAAGGTGGTTTGAGGCTCCGACATCTCTCTCAATTGTATCCCACGTTTGGTCGATAGGATTAAGGTGATGTGACCTTGACGGCCAGAAAAGCACGTGCAGGTCTGTGGAATGTTCATCCAACCATGCGGGTGCGGGAGCAATGGCCCGGTGCATTGTCCTGCTGAAAGACAATCTCTGTAGTGGTCTGTCGAAAACGAACATACGGGAGCAGATAGTCGTCCAAGATATCCCGGTAACGTGACATCGTCTCTCACATGTGAACACGAACCAGGGGTCCCATTTCAACCCATGTGACCAGTCCCAGACAGGAATGTCACTTCCCCCAGCCTGAAGAGACCCCTGCTGGCAGGAAGAACCCATCGCTTCATGTGGTTTACGCCGTACACGTACTATGTCATCGGCATGTACCAAAATGAATCTTGACACATCACTCCAGGCAACATTTCCCCCACATCTCGACGGTTCATTACCGATGTTCCCGTGCCCATGCTAATCGTTGCGCACTGTGTTGTGCAGTCAACAGAGGGACTCGCGTTGGACGATGGCTTCTGTACCCAATAGAGAGGAGATGGTTTTGGATGGTGTGGCAGTTTACACGTTGTTGTGCAATAGCGTTAAATCGACGGGTGATCTGTTGTCCATGTGGCCCGTCTATCCGCTGTTAAAATGTGGTCTAGCTGACGACGACCTCGCTCATCCACACGCTGTTGTCCGCGGAAGTTGACTCTGGCAGGGATGGTTTCCCCGGAATCGGACGTACTCACGGTACACGACACGGTGGTACGTGAAAATCCGAGTGTCTGCACTACTTTCGAGATCTGACCCATTCGTCGGGCTCCGACTATTTGCCCACGATCAAATGCGCTTAGGTCCGAACTCTTAAGACCCGTTTACGACGCATACGGAGAATCGTAAACGCTGCCTTACCCGTACTACTGTTGACTATAATGGCCCGTTTACGATTCTCCGTAAGTCCGTATGCGTCGAACCAATGATAGAGGAGAACCACGTGATTGACAGATGGGCGGGATTACGCAGCTTCGTATGCGTTAAGGCGGAGCCTACGCATACGGAGAATCGTAAACGGGCCTTTACTGATACCATGAGCAGCACTCTTTATCTTGTCAAACAGCTGCTTACGTCATTTCTAAGTCACCGCACAGCTCCAAATTTCATAATGCCAGCTATTTCTAATTCAGTTGCTCTTCAGTGTATTTTATTAGAACTCAATTTAAAAATAAGATGTATTTTGTATTGTATCTCGTATTTTGTTTCATTCTAATACAAAAATGACAACTGTTGGATTATATTGAAAGCAGAACCAATAATTATACTTATAAATACAACTATAAAGGATGATATTTTTAAATACAGCTTAATCGTTCAGTTCTTAAGTTTAAAGAGTTTCATTATTTGATTAATGTATTATGCAGTTCGGCGAAATTTGGCCCTTGTGGCATAAAACGTCAAAACAATCATCCTGAAGTGATATGAAATATCTGTCTGTTCCTTATCGTGACAGCTCAGTAATCCTGTTATCTGGGGATATTATGAGTTTTTCTGCATGTGAATTTGAATACAAATTAAAATGTGAACTTGTAATAAAATTTTACTTAAAATAATAATCTACAAAAAATTACACGAGGTAGCAAAGACTGGAAAGAAGTCCGAAACTAGCAGACTGCTAGGGTTTTATGTCACAAGGCCGTACTTGGCCAAACTGCATCAAACGTCAAACATCGAGTAATTGGAAAAAGAAAGAAAAAGGGGGGGAGGACGAGAAAGATTGCTTGGTCATCCTGGGGTCGTGACCTCATGTTGACCAGAGACACTGAACCCCATGTGGGGGAATAGATCTCTAGGTTACCTCGGGTTCTTGAAGTCCGTACATATGTACTACATTCCTAAGAATGTTAAAGATGTGTCCCTGAGAAGAGCAAGCTACTGGATCTAAGTGTTGTCAGACAAACATTAATGCAAAACTGCTTTTAAAACTTGTGTATTTTTATACAATGTAACATGAAAGTGAACTTTACATTGCTATTTAAATTCCCGGGATTACTTATGTGTTGTCCAAAACCCTGTATAGGCAAGACAGCTCATAACCTGCAAAGTAAAAAATCCATGCGGTGACATCATATGCTTGATTCTTCGGAATGGCCTCCATATTGACACCAATGTCAACTGTTCTTTGTGTTCTGACGTTCCAATCGGAGCTTAGAAAGTTTTTGTGAGCTACAAACTTAGCAAAAATTAAGAACAAAAAGGAACGTTCGTTTTGAGTTAGATTCATTCTAGTTTTATGCCTCGCTGGCTTCGGGCGCGCTGACTGTGCGATTACGTTAAATTCTTGTTGATGTAAATAAGCTAATTTCTGGAGTTGTAAATATGTTGTAGTAAAGCAAGTTTTATCTATTCTGATGTTATGTCTACATGATTTCATTACTTACGCAAAGCTGGCGTTTGGTATAAACAAACCGCCAGAAACCTGTATATTCTAACCTTTTTTTACTTTCTTGCAGAAACATGCATTCATGATATCAAATTTGCAATTGAGAGCAATTGTATCCTAAGTTTTCATTCATACACTTTAAATATAATCAATGGAACAGTCATGAAAGCTGCACAACTGGCTAAGTATGTTTTTAAACTATTGCGTTATTTAAATGAATGAACTGAACATTCGTGTCAACAATAAATTAAATATTGAAATATTTTTTTAGAGAAACGTACCACTGTATTGAAGAATCAGCTAAACATTGTCCACCTGACACATACAAATCTATTTTCAATTTGTATAGTGGAATTTCCGGATTAGAAAATTTATCAAAATATAAAACAGGTATCCTAAACTTCTAAATGCCATTTTTTCCCTTGTTCTTACCTTACAACAAACCATTCTTTGAAATTGATAAAAACAATTTTATCTTTCAGAAAATGGAACCTGATATGCATGGAATGATTTTAATTGATCATGTGTGTATGTATTTACTGTTCTGTAGTAAAAACAATGTAATTTAACTTGATATTCTGATGGTTTGTTAAAAAATACAGAATAAGCAAAAAATAAATTAAGTATAAGTTATGCAAATACCAGATTATTAAAATGTTGATTACACATAAAAGGTCTATGGCCAATCCAAGCCGCCCATAAGGGGGGACAAACCCGACAAATGTCGTGGGGCCCGGACGTTTAAGGGGACCGCGGCCAGAAGGTTTGTTTACGAAATTATCTGCTCTATTTTAGGGTTATTTTCTGAATTTGACAAAAAAAAATATCGAACAGAAAATATTCTTTTCAAGTCATTAAAATGGCCCCGTCAAGGTGGTCTCACATTTTTAACAGTCTCCGGTCTACGAACACTAATTGGTTTACATGCCACAGGGAGTAATGAAATAGTAAGCACGTTCTTCAACTTTAATAAGCCAGCTTTACAATTTCTTTAGTGCGAGCCCACGGCGATGGGAAATGCTTCTAAAACACACTGAGGGGAAGTCTCTATACGATCTTTGTGAGACAAGATGGAGTGCAAGAATTAAGGCAGTGAAACCTATATCTGAAAAACTACCTGACGTTTTTAAAGGCCCTTCAAGATGTAAAAAATCAGTAGTTTATCGTAAGAGGAAACGGCAGAAGAGTATATGGATTCCTCAATTATTTTTCAAAATTTGAAACTTTATAATTCAGTTAAATATTTGGAAGGACATACTAGAGCAAATTAATACAATAAATTTAATCCTTCAATCATAATTAGGGCAATTTTTTGCAACAAATGTAACTTTTTTTCACGCGTTCTACGCTGCATGTAAAGTACTAAAACCAAAATTCCTCCTACAGGGGGTGTATAGTAATTGAATTATAACCGCAACATAAATGCAACCATCTGCAACTTTTTAAAATATAGCTTAACATTAATTAGTATCAAATTATTAATTTATTTTTTGCCCTCTGAATCAACCCTTCGATCACGTGTGTCTGATCTTGCGAACTCCGAAGTATTGCGGATCAAACAAGTTCATGGAAAGAAGGTGTTCATCCTAAGACGATCGCAAAGTGGCCACACTTCGGGCTTTAGGCGTATGGCACATATACATATAGGGGCCCGCGCGAAAATTTTGTCGGGGGGCCCGGGAAGTTTATGGGCGGCCCTGGGCCAATCTATTGTTGGATCTGAAAAATTGAGAACAATTGGTCTCGCTGGAAGCTCAGTCTCTTGTTTACCATCAATAAATATTCATAAGATATTTCTAAAGCTTTCTTAAAACTATTGCATTCAAATAAGATTGATAGCCTTTGATGTAATTATATTAATATTCAATAAAAATAATTTATATAAAATATTAAATCACTAGAAACCCACATACCACTTATTAAGACAACTAAATGTCAGGTAAAGCAAACCTATTAAATTCGTGTCAGCACATAAGCTTAAAAAGGTTTATTAGAGTGTAATGGCACAGGGGAACAAACTGCCATAAGCTTAGAAAGGAAAGAAAGCGTGACAGATTTACTAACAAAATATACTAATTTGTTTTATAAAACAAAATTTTCGTTTTAAATACGATTTCTTGTTTAATTCTCCAGATTAAGACCAATGAAATACCAATAATTTCCATTAGCCTCACATTAGGTACCCTAATATTAATTAAAAAAATTTGTCCATTTCAAAAATCAGCTATAACAAAAAATTATTGGTGATCTACAATAATATTCCATCATTCTATAATCCACATTCACAATTAATTTTGTTTCAATTCACTTAGTACAAGGTCTTTTTTTAAAATTTTAGATTTCAAAACTTCAAATGAAACTGAATTTCATCAGAACTAACAGTATTCAATACAAAAATATGAAAAAATACAAATACTCATAAAAGTTTTTGAAAACCTAAACCGGATCACAAAACAATCTCTTTCTATGCTTTATAATAAAAATATATTATTTTGAGCACAATTGGTTATCTTTGGCACTATAAGCAATAAGTCTTTATTTTTCTACATTTCAGATTCTCTTGCTGAACATACTTTAGAACACTAGAATGGTTACAGCAGAATGGATGGTAGAAGAATGATACAGAACCAACAATTCATCCATTTCAACATTCATCTGTATAATTTCAAGCATATTTGTAATTATTTAAAATAAAACTTTAAATGTAATAAGCATTCTTTGTAATATTATTTAAATTCTGATCCACACACTTGAACAGGGGAATTACAAGGATTTAAAAGAACCATTTGGCATATGATTAAAACAATTTTCAAGATCAATTCAGTGGTTTTAATACCAATTCATGCTTTCTACAGTTTTAGTGCGATTTTAAAAATTCCTTATTTAGCTATAGAGCGAGATATATCTGTACCCAGGATGTGCTATTAACTTAAAACCTTCAATAAATTATTCAGTTTGCTACATTTTCAGTTATGTCCAACCTAACTTTGAAGAACTTTTAGATTAAGTATAGAACGTTTAAAAAAATGCATTCTTGTGTCAGCTCCCTGAAAGCAATGTTTTTGGAGAACATAGAAACTGAAAGAATACATAAAATATAATAATGAGAAACATGGAAATTCGTGGATATATAGCAGTTTCTTCCTTGTAATTGGAACACACATTGTATTTTGAATATGTATTACCTCCACAGTAAAAGCAATTCGTAGCATAAATTCTACTAACAATAGTCTAAAATCTTATTTCTGTAGCAGTTTTAGTTGCTCATCTATTAAATCAACTGAGCATTTCTCAAAATCCATTAAATCCACTAAAACATCACAAAATGTGCTAATTTACTACTAAAAAAACTTTGCATTAGAAATCATAACCTAAAATTTTTTTTCAAGAATTAAATATTTTTTTATGAAAACTGAATGTAGTTAGAAACTTCTGTCCATAGAACAAAGTATTTACAAATTTAAAAAACTGTATTTCATCACGATTGTTGACAGTAATAATATGCATTGTAACTTAATGTTTTAATTAAATCAAAGCTATGAATTTGCCAAGTTCATATATAAAACTTAATAGAAGGTCTAGAGTACAACTTGTAAAATCTAGAATAGTAGGAGCAATTCAAAACATCACTGATGGGCTTAAGAAACTACGCAAGAAAAATTAAAATAGCATTATCTCTAAAAAAACACAAAATTAGTTATTTCAGCATACAAAAAATACTTATGAATAAAAAAAATTGGACAATTGCTAAATATTCATCTAAGCATGTGTTTCATAATAGTTAAATTTCAAAATAAAGAATTAATGAAAACATTTAAGCAATAATCAGCAAAACGCAGAACAACACCCAAGTATTATGAACTGGAAATATTAATCCAACTGAGCGAGAAGTACCTATAAATAATTTTTAACTATGGATTTTTGTTGCCAAGATTGGTTCTGAATTACCCAATCCATGTCCTCCTATTGAACGGCATTTTAAAAAAAGGATTTACAAAAATCAAACATACTTGTAGTATTCGCTATTATCTATGTACAAAACAGGCTTCTGAAAAACAAGTATACGCGAAGCAAGTGTTTTACTTACAGCCCTAAATTTCAAGTTAGGTGCCTATGTGTTCTAAAGAAAACCATCACTAGTGTTCTCAAAGGAAGAAAGTCATTCTCGGGTTTTTGTTATTGCGTAGAAACACATTTTTTTTAATTATTTATACAAAATAAATTTAATCCTACCTCAAGAGTTATTTCATTTTAAATACATTAGTACTGAATTTTAATACAGGTAGGCATTTTTAATATCACACTAGAGCAACACATCAGGCTATAGGCGAGGCCCCTGGATCAATCCTCAAGGGAAACAACTGAGGACAACGCATAATTTTGAACCGTGATATCAGGATGAGATAAATCTCTTTAATAAAGGAAAAAGAAAATTCTAACTTGATTTGAATTATGATTTTTTTAGCTATTTATAACAGCATAAACCTGCTATTTATTGGAGAATGCAATGAAAGATTGACTTTCATCACACTCAAATTAGCAATCAGTTCAAGGTACCTAAAAAACTGTACAAGCTCTCAGCAGATGACATTTTAGTCATTGTTTGAAGGTCCAATCCAAATATTGAAAGATGCAGATTACCCACACATCTGCTACATTGCCAAAAAAGCTCGCATTTTTCTAGTGAAGCTAAGTTCTACCTATTCTAAATCACTGATACCCATTTAAAGGATCAACTCAAATTAGACCTCCTTATAGCAAATATTCAAATGCTCAAAAGATACAATCATTAAAAGATTAGTCTACACAAAAATTAGCAAAGTGTAAAGGATTTGAAGTAACTAAATACACTAGGGGTCCACCCCCTGCTCGCTAACCCCTGGAAAATTACGAAACAATTCTCATTGGTTCGCTGCACTAACCTATGCTAGCTTCACTCGCATCAATGAAGACATGTGTCCTAGCAGAAGGGATTGTTTACAAAATATAATATTCCAAAAAAATATTTTTCAAATCTAAATTTTCTGAATTACAGAAAAGATATATACAGTACCTCTGGAATCAGAATTCAAATGAAAACTTTGAACAAATTTTGACTTTAAATGTAAGCGCTGATTTTGAAATTGAATAAGTAGCATCTTGTTTGTGTGTACATTTGCCCAGCACTCGAACCACCAACGCTTTTTCACTGAGTTTGTTGTCAAAAGTTGTAGTGCAAGCGTCTTGTTGAACTATAATTGTTGGTCCTGAAAAGGACAGTTTTTTAAATGGCCCTGAAAAGATCCTCCGCTTTCCTTGATTTCTATTATTAACAGCAACAGCTCGACTAAAATTCTTTTTTTCCAATAAAATTTCATTCGATAACGCTACAAATTATATTGAGACATATGAGGCTTTGTGGTAAACAAACAATCGTACAATGTTGCCAAAACGCAATAACAAATAACGTCTTTTTTACGTGCCACGTAAGAGAATTATACATAGATATTGCAGTTAGATTTTATCAAACATGCATTTAAGTGTATATAATTGTAAAGTTTCTTGAAAGTGGCTTTCCTTGATTGCAGTTAAATAGATGTGGGCCTATTAACATGAAAAGGTTCTCCATCCAGAAGGTTAAGGAGCATTAAGATGTCGTCCATTCAACTTATGTACTTCCAAAAGTTAGGATTACGAGAACTGATGTCAGTGGATGACCGGAATTCGGAATATTTATTCTGTTCCGATAAGTGGAACTTACATTGGCAAAACACAAGGCATTAAGACATTGTTACCATATTCGGTTTCTTTTCCGCGTTTCAATCCTTTCATTGTGTTTATCTGGGTACGCCAGAGATCAATAGAAACATATAGGACATCATTATACGTGTAATATTTAATTAGGTTAACTTGGATTACCTCCATTCTAAATGACGTAATTTAGATTCAGCTTCAGTCAAGTTGACTACAGCTATAGATATACTGCGTCGATTCATTCTTGCGACTTTCAAGGTGCAACTGCTTTACCAGTGTGTATGGTGGCTTCACACCAACGGCGACAGCTACAAAATACATGTTTCTTCGCTATTGCACATACGTATTACAAACAAATTTTGTTTCTCCCGGTTTGTCTCTGTCGCTGCCCTTTCAAGTCTTGCAAGAAGTTCAACATTTGTCTCTGTCGCCATGCCAACAGCCAATCAGAATAAAGATTGTGACTCTCGCTACGTGCGTTTTTGTTGACGTTCCAGCTAAGCTTTCTCTGTAGCTTTGGTTTCAGCTAGAGTGCCTATATAATAAGAGTGGCGACAAGGGACCAAATTTGGCCCAATGCGCATGCGCGGCAGCCATTTTTCTACCAGAATCGTCTCAAAGAAGGTTGCTGGGCAAATTAATATATCATTTCAAGGAGAACAAAAAGCATATGATCGTTATAATATGGATACATTCGGTATAAATGAATCATATAAACGCTCAATTACATGCGTGTTTGATGAGATGGATTATACAACGCGCTAACTTAGATTGCGGGAAACATCACGTTGTTCAAAAAAAGCTTTTTACTTAAAAAGTCTTCAAATTTATACTGACAAAACACTAAAATAATAATAAATAAACATTCTAGAACACGAAATGGAACATGAATAAGCAATATTTTCTTATAATATTTAATGTACACACGTTTTTTCTCGAACACACAAAAAGTTCCCTTGTTAAGTCTACGGAAGCTAGGAAAAGACCGTCTCGGGCGATAGAAAAGGTATCCAAGCCAATCAGAAAGTGTTTCCCGTATGTCGCTACTCTTATTATATAGGCACTCTAGTTCCAGCGAACTATTTCAGTGAAATATACGGAAATACTATGGAAGAAATTTTAATTTCTTTGGTCCGTGAATGTCCATGGATATATGACTTTTCAATAGCCAATTTCAGGGGGACAATGAAAAAAAGGAAAATTCCTGGAAAAAAATAGCTACAGTTTTAAATTTGAATGGTAAGCTTTGCTTGTTTTTTTAACGTAATCTGTCAGCCATCTTGCAAGAAGAAGAAATAATCAAATAAATATTTTGCTTTCGAAAAAGATCATGCGCATGCGCAAATAAATTCTTGTCACTCGCGTGTGAAGGCTTTTTTAACAACGACAGAGATAAGCAACAAAATGTCGCCTGTCTTTGTTGCTGTCGCCGTTGGTGTGAAGCCACCAAGGTTAATTCAATTTTAATAAACCAAAGAAATATGCAATGTTAAGGAGATCAAAAACATATTCCCTTGACCTTAACCCATAATATAAACTATATTAGGCTTTCACTATACTAAAAATAAAATGAATTGCGTAAAAAACAAATGTCTTTTTTGATCGCCTTTTTAGACTTGCACAAAAGTAAAATAGAGGGGTCGATAAAAAGTCAAGAAACTTTCGAGTCAGAAGTTTGGCGACCCGTGTTGAAAGCTCCGTCTGAATAATGTACTATCCTGGCTTCTAAATAACATTCTATCATTGAATAACTTAAGTTCTTATCTGAATGATGGTGTATTAGTTACACACTATCATTTAAATAAAACTTAATAATGTACTATTAGATAAGAATTTCAGGGTAGATTCGAGTGGGATTTGAGAAGAATACAGGTTTGATGTCGTGAACAGTTGCATACCAACTAAATTGAAATTCCCTTTTTAAAGTAGGCCTGGAAAGCATTCATAAACCTAAACAAATTTTAGATAATGTTTTCTGAAGAATGGAATGGAGACCAATGAGGAAAAAAGGGTTGTAAATTTTCCAAAGGGGATTTGTGCTGCTAGTACCATCGAAAGTCTGTTCCATAAATCAGAACACAAAAATTTATTGACATGTTGATTAAATTGGGATTTTTCGTATACTTTCTCAAGCATGATCCAGAATGCACTGTACATAATAATTCAAGAAATACCTGAAATGCTGTGGAACTGTAAGAGGTACTATTTGCACAAGAGAATCTGTTGAATTAGGTCACACTGAAATTCGGGCCACTAAAAAAAAGTCGGACAGGTTTTCCCCAGGAATACACAAAATTCTTCCTATAGATATACTATATTCTATAAACCTTGCCTCACCTCTGACTCTGATGGGTAAACAGTTTTTGATTTGAAATGAAATAACTCCAATAGTTAAGAGCATTTTGATAATAGAAAAGGACAATTATGCATTTTATAGTTAGGATAGAAAGTGAAAAAGTCTATACAATAAGAAACTAATTTTTACTCGTATTTCCTTAAGCTTTAGTTCTAAATGAACCATTATGGAAAAAAAATTTTAAACGCTACTAGAGAATAACCGATTTTAGTAACTGAATCCTAAGTTTTTATGTTTCATCTAACTAAATATTTCTGCAATTAAAATAATGACTACAAAACACTTAATTTTCAATTTTTTTTTTCACAGTATAAACTAAAATTACATAGCATACTGTAAGGTCACATAAAACTAGTCTTCCATACAAAATTTTTTGTAAACTTCAATATGTTTTGACAATTTAAAAGTTTTGTTAACAGCAAAAACTAGTACAATCAGAAAAAATACCGAATTCAAAGAGATTTTTGACAACCATAACTCAAACAGAATAAACTACAGCATTTAGAACACTTAATAAATCATTTCAAAGATAAATCCTAACTAAGAGTTTAGCCGTGAGTTCGATTTCAGTTAGTACACTTTATTTTTCAAAAATATCCAATAAATTACATCCAGAATTCTTTTTGATACCAAGTACTAAAACATTTTACCAACCAGCAAAGTTTCAAAACAAGTGCAAATGAAACAAAAAATGCATAGATTAAAGTTCTGATACAGAAGAATCATTTTAAATATCTTTACCAGATGAAGGAATCCCTGCTGCACCAGACACAATACCAATTAATTGACACAAGACGTACAATATCAAATAATACACATTAAAAGCTCTACTTACAAAAGAGAAGATGCAGGAATCGAAAATGCGCTGCCTACAACTCTAAGGTTTCTCGCACAGAGGGCATGCTTACCAGGGTTCGCTTTCCACCTGCAGAAACTGGATCTAACCGGTTTAAACCGGCAGAAAATGGAGCTACAAAAGAAACTACAAGGCAAATTTTTTATAATAGCAAAAAAGAACATGGCAGCATAGGCGGAGTTATGGGAGCACAGACACACACCCCAACTATTTTAGCCAGTAAGAAACATAATATCTCATTGGTCTTGTCTGAATAAATGGAAGAAAAATATTGAATTTATATTTTCTAATTAGAAACTAAGAACATCTTTTCATCAATAGATGACACAACATAATTTGATTTCATTATTAGTAGGGGAGTGGGGAAAAGAAATCCCAAATTTTTACGCACTTCAGTCAGCTTTTGTGCCCCCCCCCCTAGGATTTCAGTCTATATGTGCGGCAGTAGTAATAATTAGTTATTAATAAAAATAGATTAGAATAATTTTAAAATATTTGGTGTAAATAAAGGATCTATTACAAGAAAACTGTCTTTAGAATGCCGCATTATTTATAACCTAGAACTAGACCTACCATAATTACTGTTTTCTCCATGCATAGAGTGGCAACACTATAAAAGGAAGCTATTTTGTCAAGAATAAAGTTTGAATGTAGTTTGTTGACATCTGTTAATGCTGTTATGTCTTCTAGGGGTGCTAGGCCAATAGAACCAATTTGGGGTTTTTATGTGCAGTAAGTAAATAAGATAATAGTTGAATGCATCAACTGGAAGAAAGTTGTTAGTGCTAAACCTTATAGAATGAGAGCACCAGAAAAAGTGGCAATGGCAGCAGTAGTACAGGGGTAAAAACAGTCAAAATGCAAAAAAGAGGAAAACATATGCAGCATTATTTTGAATATAAAATTAGTACACAAATACTATTTTTATTCAGCTAATGTGTGTACAGAACAGTGGCGACAACTAGAAATTTTTTTGAGAAGGGAAGGCAGATTTTTAGTTTGATGAAGCCCTATAAAGTTTTCTAAAAACAATAAAATTTGTCTTTGGAAGTAGGGAGATTAACCTATAATCTCCTATGGCTGCACCACTAGTACTGAAAATGTGTTTATGATAAGCATGTATTTTTGCCTATTACTTAGCTTTATAAGCTTTACAAAATACAATTCTTGTTCAGTAAGCATCCATCTTTTACAAATATGACCAGATTACTAAGACCAGGTTACAGACCACCAAAAAGAAAACTGGCTGGAGACCTGCTAGATAAAGCACATAATGAATTGCAGTCAGATGTCGAAAAGAAAGTCAGTGGTAAAACAGTTACATTGATTCAAGATGGTTGGAGTAACATCCACAATGAACCGGTTGTTGCTAATTGTATTCATACTGTTACTGAATGTATCTTCAATTCTGTAAATACAGGGTCCGAGAAAAACCTCGTTACTGTGCTGATTTAGCCAAGGCAGCAATAACAGAAGTAGAAAAGGAATACAAATGTAAAGTGAAAGCTCTTGCAACAGATAATGAGAATAAAATAGAATCAATGAGAAAGATTCATGAAAAGAACCCATCAGTTACAACCCACTATCTTAACCTTCTTGGACAAGATATTACACCAGTCTGTTGTGAAGCATGCAGTATCTGTTCAGAAATGATCAAAGACAAGGTGCTTGGCTTAAACACTAGAACGTCCACCATTGTGATTACCATTAAACGTACGCCGGTGTCATTTCAACACCAGTTAATACATCGCCAAAAATAATTCCAGTAACTAAATATTATCAAGACTAATATTCAGTTGAGTAAACTTTTAAGATTATTTAGTGAAATTTACATTGAATATCACCCTATATATATCAGAAAAATGCAGCAAAACAAAACATTAATGTTATAAAATGGAAATAAAACTATAACATTATAGAAGAGAAGGGGAAAATCTTAAATTTTATCTTAATAATAATTGTTGATTGCTTATTATGTTCTCACCAGGCTTGTATATTTTTAAACATGCGTCAATAAATCTATTAAAAATTTCTGAAATTATAGCAAAAGTTTTGGTTTGAATTCTGAGAGCATGTGGATTTTAAATCAAATCTTAAAATCCGTAGAATTTATTCCAAATTGTGAATAAATAGGACTCATACAGCATTTTAATATGGGTTTGGGAAAAGAAATGCAAAGGTATTTAACTTCAAACTGGATTTTTATGGAAAACTAAATTTTGCAAGAAAAAATTGTACACAATGTCTTGACAGATGTATGTAATCCGATTATCTTTGTACTTGTCAGTATGGGTGAGTGTTGGTGGGGGGAAAAGTAACATGCATTGTCAATTTTCTTTCATTCGTAATAAATCAACAGAATAATTTTTATTCTACGACAAATTTGTATCTGCCATGGTCGTATTCTACCGTTCGCTCTCTCCGGGTTAGTGGACGGAGGTGCCGCCATCTATCTTTTCGTCAAGCTGCTTGTTTAAGATTACGCAGCTACCTTTATTTTCATTTTAATTTCAATAAAATTATGTTTTAAATTTTCCATTTAAGCCATATTATGATGAGGTTATGAGCTGCTATGGAGGAGGTGCTCCGTAATGATACGTCCAATACTATATAGAATAGAATGTGTCATCCATTTTGTTTCGCTGAATTTTCTTCGCAAAAAGGTAGTACTGCGCATGCGAAACTCTTACGGCCGTATTCACAAGTCCGAGTTAACTCGAGGATCAACGATAATCCGCGAGTTATCGAAAAAACCGTATTCACAAGTCCTGATCCGTGGTTTAAACTGCCGTTTCGGTGTTACATTTTGATCCTCCGAAATCGGCGAGTTAATTCGCGAGTTACATTTAACGCATGCGCAGTACCATCTTTTTGGAAAAGCAAAATGGAGGGCACATTTCAACGACCATCTCACGGGTGTAAGAATCATAGCAATTGCGCATGCGTGGAAATTTTTAACTCCATGTTTGGTTCTGGGGAAAGGTATGCCAAATTTGGCAATTTATCGCTTACAATACGAGGATTTTTTGAGTTTGCTGTCAGATGTTAAAGTAATAAGTACGGCCAGTTTAGAATCCTATTTTTATAGTTTAGTATAAGTAAGGCTTATTTACGATCAGTAAATAAGTATTAAATACTATCTATTCTATACTATCTTTCTACGAAAAAAGTTAATTTGTGTAAGTTCATAATTTAAAAGTTTATTTAAATGTCAAACACACACATTATGAGTTTCTGAAAAATAAATTATTTTATAACTTGTAATTGTGCTCTATATCCATTTGCTCTACATCCAATACTACATTATGAGCACTCGTCACATGTTCCCTCAGCTTTGTTCGTGTTGAAAATGTTTGTTCACACGATACTGCAAGGCAGTTTATGTTAAATTTTCTTTTATTGCTGACATTAGTCACAATGTGCAGTAGTCATGAGAATTCTTATGTTGGCGATTTATCACTTCCTTTGTGCTTTCTTCTTTTCTTTTCAGACCCATGGCTATGGGTGGGTAGAGGTGGGAGCCGAAAATTGTATCCTTTTATTATATAAGTTAATAATTATATAAGTTAGTGTTTTATGTATGCTTTTTGTTACATCAGAATGGTCCTAAGCCAGCGGTGGATACGACACAATCATCCTAAAGCAAAGGGGACGGCAGAGGGGCGGAAAAATATCAGTTGGTTGTGAGTTCAGGAGTGGTTCTTAGATTATTTATGTAAAATCAACGGAAGCTTGGAAAAATATAAAAAGGGTATTAAAAATTGGGAAAAGTAAATTAGAATGAAAAGGAATTAAATTTGAATTTTTTAAAAATAATTTGGAGGATCTAAAAAGTTTTCCGCCAGCTGGGTTCGAACTGGGGTAGTCATCCTCCGCTGCCAACGCTAATCAGAATGTGGGTGACTTTAGCCGTTAGGCCATCGTTGCTTCACGAAAAGAAGCTCTTTAAAGTATAAGTACCCTTTAATATAAGTTTGCAAGAAATACTAACAACAACCATACAACATATATATGAAAATGAGGAGCAAATCAGAGTCAACTTGTCGGACACTTACGCTGTACGCTGAGGCGCTTGTGTATGTATTGTATTTCTACGAAACAACGCGCATATTCAAAATCCAATGGTTACTGCAACAATCAGATTAGCGAGATATCCAAGTGAAGCCAAGCCCGTGAAACTAGCCAATCAAATTGGACTTGCGTAAAGTACTATCATAGGATTGAGACGCTTCTATTTATACTGTTCATCCATTCGAGAATGTCAACGACAGCGGACAGATGCTTGGTTTGGCGCGGGGTGAAAATATCCTCGTCGTCGCCAAACAAACCACTCGTAAAGAAAGGGTTGCAACAGAAGTCCGGATCGGAATAAATTGACGCATGCGCAATTGCTATGATTCTTACACCCGTGAGATGGTCGTACATTTCATTCTATGCTCAATTACAGTATTCTTTCGACGACTGGACTGGATCTGTCATTACGGAGAACCTGCTAAATAGCAGCTCATCGCATCATCATAATATTGCTTAAATAGAAAAATTTAAACATATTTTTATTGAAATTCGAAAGAAAAATGAAAATAAAGGTAGCTGCGTAAATCTTAAACAAGCAGCTTAGCGAAAAGATAGATGGCGCCACCTCTGTCCTATAAGTCGGAGAGAGCGAACGGTAGAAAACGACCATGGCAGATACAAAAATTCGTCGTAGAATAAAAATTATTCTGTTGATTTATTACGAATGAAAGAAATTGACAATGCAAGTTACTTTTCACGACACCAACACACACCCATACTGACAAGTATAAGGATAATCAGATTACATACATCTGTCAAGACATTGTGTACAATTCTTTCTTGACAAATTTAGGTTTCCATAAAAATCCAATTTGAAATTAAATACCTTTGCATTTCTTTTCCCAAACCCATATTAAAATGCTGTGCTAGTCCTATTTATTCACAATTTGGAATCAATTCTACGGTGAAGTACGTGCTTGATCAGTATGAATGCATATTGGGGCGTCGTAACCAATGTAAACAATACCACATGATCGTGAGGTAGCCAATCACAGTGAGCGTCTCATTTTAATCCCCGGATCACTTAATACGCCGTTTGAGAATACCGTTTTTGATAATCCTCGAGTTAACTCTTACTCGCGGATCAACTGATTCTCGAGTTAACTCGAGACTTGTGAATATGGCCGTTAACACGCCGTTTGAGAATACCGTTTTTGATAATCCTCGAGTTAACTCTTACTCACAGATCAACTGATTCTCGAGTTAACTTGAGGATCAGTTTATCCGCGAGTGACGGCCGTATTCACAAGTCCGAGTTAACACGAGGATCAACGATAATCCGCGAGTTATCAAAAAAACCGTATTCACAAGTCCTGATCCGTGGTTTAAACTACCGGTTCGGTGTTACAATTTGATCCTCCGAAATCAGCGAGTTAACTCGCAAGTAAAAGTCATGCATGCGCAGTACTATCTTTTTGCGAAGGAAATTCAGCAAAACAAAATGGATGACACATTTTATTCTATGCTAAAGTATAGTATTCAGGCACGTGCCAACAGGGGGGGCTGGGGTTTTTTTCGCCCCTCCTGTCACTGAGGAGGAGGGGCGAAAGCTATATTTCGCCCCTCCACATCCACAATATCAGGGAACATTATTAACATTTTAACTTCAAAAGTAACATTAAACAGTACCGTTGAAAAAATTTGGACTAATTTCATTTCCTGTCGATAGATGCAGGCCCAGATCAGGAGGAGGGCAAACAGCAACGTGCCAACAGGGAGGCAGGGGGTATTTGGTCCCTCCTGTCACTGAGGAGAAGGGCCGAAAGCCATATTTCGCCCCTCCACACACACACTATCGGGGAACATTATTAACATTTTAACTTCAAAAGTAACATTAAACAGTACCGTTGAAAAAATTTGGACTAATTTCATTTCCTGTCGATAGATGCAGGCCCAGATCAGGAGGAGGGCAAACAGGAACGTGCCAACAGGGAGGCAGAGGGTATTTGGTCCCTCCTGTCACTGAGGAAAAGGGCCGCAAGCCATATTTCGCCCCTCCACACACACACTATCGGGGAACATTATTAACATTTTAACTTCAAAAGTAACATTAAACAGTACCGTTGAAAAAATTTGGACTAATTTCATTTCCTGTCGATAGATGCAGGCCCAGATCAGGAGGAGGGCAAACAGCAACGTGCCAACAGGGGGGCAGGGGGTATTTGGTCCCTCCTGTCACTGAGGAGAAGGGGCGAAAGCCATATTTCGCCCCTCCACACACACACACACTATCGGGGAACATTATTAACATTTTAACTTCAAAAGTAACATTAAACAGTACCGTTGAAAAAATTTGGACTAATTTCATTTCCTGTCGATAGATGCGGGCCCAGATCAGGAGGAGGGCAAACAGCAACGTGCCAACAGGGAGGCAGGGGGTATTTGGTCCCTCCTGTCACTGAGGAGAAGGGGCGAAAGCCATATTTAGCCCCCTACACACATTATCAAGGAACATTATTAACATTTTAACTTCAAAAGTAACATTAAAAAGTAAAGTTAAAGCAAATTTTGACTCTAATTTCATTTCCTGTCAATAGATGCAGGCTCAGATCTAGAGGAGTGCAAACTTGGCATTTGCTATGGGCAGCCGATTTCGTGGGTGGGGCTCAAAAATTAGTGTAAAGAAAAATATAATGTATGAAAACAAATAAAAAATTATAGGACATGAAGGTTTTCGTACATTTTCAACACTCTGCATGCACTCAAGAAAGTTGGGTGACCCTTCGACGACATTGACAAATTACTACAGATCATTTAATTAAAATAAAACAATTAACACAGTCATTTGCGTCGTACATCTCCACACACACATACCTCAATATCCACAAACATAAAAAACTTCTTACAGAGGTTTTATAAGAAAGGTTTATGACTTTACTCCAGCGCGTTGTTGAATGGATTTATTTAAAATTGTTTAAATCATAGTATAGGACATTTTTTTTGTAAAAAAATGCACGGGGTGGGCGCTTTTTTTATGAAGTACGCAGTTGGCAGCACGCCCTTAAATTAAGAGAGAGAGAGAGAAAAGCTCGGAGGTGGCGCATTCTGTTTCGATATATTCTCCGAAAAGGATATTAAATGAAGGGTCAATAGGCAAAAAACACGAAATTTGATTTTGAAATTAACGAATTTGAAAGTTTCCTAACACGTAAATGTATGAAAAATTTATCAAGAAACTTCGAACAAATTTTATTTGTGTAGTAAAAGTTTATATTTAACTAAAAGTGAAAAAAAAAATTGTTTCAAAGATCCAAAGTACCAAAAAATAAATTCTTCCTCTGAATATGTGGTGAAATGTGGCCCTGCATACCGATACTTTATCACTTTGTTTTACGGCTTTAAAGTGGTTCTACCCCCAAAATGAATGCACGTGGTGCTCGCACTTGAATGCTACGAGATGATTGAATCATTTTCGAAGAAATTGCTGTATAGTGGTTTCACCTCTGTATTGGAGGGCTCGACCATGTCTTTGACGGCATGTCTTGAGAAAAGCGATTTATTTTTATGATCGACTGACGGATTGTATGTTAAGGTTTTATTGCGCTAGGTCCCAAACTTGACAAGAAGCGCCTGACCAAGTGACGGAAATGTCGTTTGAAGATAAGGGCATTCCGGAAATCGCAACAAATCTGCCATTGCTTATTTTGATGATTTACAATATAGGGTCTTTTAAATTTTCGGCTTTCTTATTTGAAGTAAATACGGGAAACTGCCTGCAAGTGAACTGTTCTGAATTTTTGCCCGATGGATTATTTAGTTTTACGGATTTCCTTGACGAGTGAGGTTCCGAGCTTAATGTTTTGAATGTGAACACTTGAATTTGTGAAGTAATTAAGTGACGGAAACGTGAGAACAGTGCATTGTTAAAACTTGTTGCTTCGCAAACCAACACTCCTGTCGTAAGTGATTTCGCTTTTTTTTATTTAAACACTTAATGCACCCTAAACTGATAGCCGCATCAGTAAAAAAAAACATCTCCATTTTGTTCCCTGTACAATTTTGAATAAACCATGTTAATCTCGTAATATTCTGATCTGTACTCAATCGACAAACCATCTTGAGAATCGAGTGAAAAAAAACCAGTTTTCAATCCTGCGACAGCGGCGGTGGTAACTCCTTAATATAGAGAGATTCTTAAATATTTCTAACTTAAAACAACAGAGTTATACTCAATTATTGAAAAACGGGTTTCCAATAAAAATACCTATTCCAAATTGTAGTTAACAAAAACATTCTTATTTTCATACAAGTAGTATGAACAAAATTTGTGGTCTCTAAGCAGTAAAAATTGCCACTAATTTTTGATAAATGTTTGGCAATTATAAATCTAATAAATTGGCTACCTGAACCATTATGTTCGAAACTTTCGTCCGATATATGAGCCGCCGACCAACCCGTATAGTGGTTAAGGTGTTAGCCTCTAGATCGGAAGGTTAATAGCTCGAATCCGGGTCGGGCATGGATGTTTGTAAGCGTATGGCGTAGAGGCGGCTGGTGCACCTTAAATCTGTCGTTCTCACGTTGGGTTGGTGTGGAAGTTTGGAGAGTGGGGTGCCAGGTCAGGTGTTACTTCGTCATGCGATTCAAAATTACGAGGTGTTGTCCTCAGATCTTTTCCTTAAGGGATTAATTCCGGACCGTAGTCAATAGCCCGTTGTGTTGCTCAAGTAGGACATTAACTAATAATTTCCAACTACCGACATAGGAGCCTTTTAATTTAATTAATAGAAAATTTACTCATTTCCCCATTCTCGAAAAAACGGGGAATTTTCAATATAATTTTCTGCAGGGGTTTATTATTATCTATCATATTTATATTAATATTACACTCAGAATTTTAAAACTTTGCCTATGTAAGTTGCAAGTGGTGAAAAAAGTTTTTCCAAATTAAAAATCTTTTATTATTTCAGATCCACAATAAATCTACATAGACTAAGTAGATTGACTATAACTATTGAAAATGAGTTTTGTGATAAATTGTGTTTTAAAGAACTCACACGAGATTAGGCAGAGTAAAAGGCCAGAGGAAAATGTTTCGATTAAAAATGGAATTTTTTAGTATTTTCAATTGTGCTTTTTTAAAACCAAATTTTCAAATACATTTTATATTTTAATTATTGTTATTAGTTTTTACCTTTTTAAAATTAATGTTTATCTTATTTCATTGGTTTTTTAAAATATTGCCTACTGTGTTTCATTGAAACCGAATTTTTAAATATAGATTCTGTTAAAAAAAATTTTGAGCACTCATAGGCGGCAGAGTCAGAATCGAGATAATTTTTACCTATGTGATTCAAGCAAATCAAATATAAATCTAAAAAGTTCAGAAAAAAATCGAAACGTTTAGGAAAAAATCGAGTTTGAATTTCTAATTTAAATGTATTCTAAGTTTTAAAAATCACCATAAAGTCATTTAGTAAATATTGTATAAAGAAAAAAAATATGATTTTTTAAAAATCAAGTGTTAATTGATAAATATCTTTTTATATAAATTAATTAACTGTCTATAATTTATTATTAATAATTAATCAATATTAATATAATTTATTTATTCTTCCCACTTTTTACAGGGGTACTTTTCGGGAGAAACCCCCTCCCCATTCAACAACCCTAGTTATGACAAGCGATTCAAAGGAGATCGTTTCAAGAACTCATAAGTTGTTTCATAGGCTGATTAAATCACGTGGTGTTTGGCGTCTTGAAAGCCTATCTCTACACAGATTTGGCAATTGCTCTTTGCTTTGGCATCCATAATAGATCCGAAGACTTTTTCACAAGACTTGCAGGGGAAACTTTTGTTGCTGCTTTTTTTGCAAAGACACCCCATGAACTCTTGCTTCATGAGCCTTCAAATATCGTTTGACATAAAATCCCGTACCACAAATTTCGCAATTAAATTCCATACTTAATGAGATCTATTGTGCACGTGGTTTACACACATATAGTGTTTATGGGTGGGTAAAGGTGGGAGCCGAAAATTGAATCATTTTATTATATAAGTTAATAATTATATAAGTTAGTGTTTTATGTATGCTTTTTGTTACATCAGAATGGTCCTAAACCAGGGGTGGATACGACACAATCATCCTAAAGCAAAGGGGACGGAAGAGGGGCGGAAAAATATCAGCTGGTAGTGAGTTCAGGAGTGTTTCTTATATTATTTATGCAAAATCAACGAAAGCTTGGAAAAATATAAAAAGGGTATTAAAAATTAGGAAAAGTAATTTAGTATCAAAAATAATTAAATTGGAATTTTTTTTTTAATAATTTGGAGGATCTAAAAATTTTTCCGCCAGCTGGGTTCGAACTCGGGATGTCATCCTCCGCTGTCGACGTCAATTTGAATGTAGGTGACTTTAACCATTAGGGTATCATTGCTTCACGAAAAGACGCTCTTTAAAAGAACACATCATTTTATTTTTGGTTGATTTCAGTCTCATAGGTCGTTATGGTTATTGGCGAGAAATACTACTAACAACAACCATACAACATATATATGAGAAGTCAGTCAGTGTCAACTTGTCGGACACTTACGCTGTACTCTGAGGCGCTAGAGTGTTGCCTAGATTTTGGCGAAATAGTAACCCTAGCAACCTCTTCACTGAATTACTACGTCATTCTTTTCGACGAATCAGATCAAAGACAGGTAACCGAGACAATCTGAATTGAACCGCTTGTTAGTTACGCCTATGCTCGCCCCCCCCCCTCTATTCAAAACGTTGGCACGTCCCTGACAGTATTCTTGCGACGGATGGATTGGACGTATCATTACGGAGCACCTGATCCATAGCAGCTCATAACCTCATCATAATATGGCTTAAATGGAAAATTTAAAACATAATTTTATTGAAATTAAAATGAAAATAAAGGTAGCTGCGTAATCTTAACCAAGCAGCTTAACGAAAAGATAGATGGCGCCACCTCTGTCCTCTAAGCCGGAGAGAGCGAACTGTAGAATACGACCATGGCAGATACAAATTCAGCGTAGAATAAAAATTATTCTGTTCATTTATTACGAATGAAGGAAAATTGACAGTGCAAGTTCTTTTTACATCACTAACACACACCCATACTGACAAGTACAAAGATAATCGGATTACATACATCTGTATCTGAATTTGCATCTGCCATGGTCATATTCATGGCTTTGTTGACGGAGGTGTCGCCATCTATCTTTTCGCCAAAAGCTGCTTGTTTAAAATTACGCAGCTACCTTTATTTTCATTTTTCTTTTGAATCTCAATAAAATTATGTTTTAAATTTGTTTTTTTCAATTATGTTCCGTAATGATACGTCCAATCCAGTCGTCGCAAGAACTGTTCCTGCTCCTGTATTGTCAACAAGCAGGACGCAAGCGCGTCTGCATTGATCCTTTTGCTATTAAATCTTGTTTTCTGTTTGTCATCACGGCATCAGCCCGAGTTCATTTCACAACGACAGAAACAAGGGGGTTATCGGCCTCTGATTGGGATCTAAATTACGATATGTGTGAGTGAATGAATGTATGAAAGGGACCATCCTGTAAAACGGATGCGTCATGTATGTCGAGCAAAGACGGACTTCCTCCCAATGGGGCTCAATAACATGGAAGGCGCACCCCCCTCGCCGTCTTTGACGGGCCTGACACTCCTCCGGTCTGCCAGTGTAGGCATAAGAAACAACCTATGTACCCATTTTTTTTTTACTTATAATAAATTTTTGAAAAGCGACTTTGTGCATCCCCCTATTCATTTCAGATCTGCCACTGCCTAGATGTGTCATGAAATCTACTCATACTACACTTGAAATTTATCCATAAAAATTAAAGCATTCTGATAAAGAATACAACTGAGATATAATATTGAAACAAACCCAATTTGTAAGCTTTTACGAAGGAATGTTAAGGAATTTACGTGTATAAAATTTAGCTTTAAATTTTGTGCAATATGCTAGGAAATAATCTGAATCTTTTTTCAGAATTTGCCATTCTCAGCACAATTCAATAATATTTGAGTAATTATAAGCAAGAACAAAATGAAACACAAGTAGTTGAAAACATTTTATACAAAATAGTAAGAAAGAAATCCTGGACGATATTGATAAAAAAAAATTAAGTTAATACTTCTCTCTGCAAACCGCCGAGCATATTGGCTAATGGTATAAAATCCAATAAAAATGACCTCGGAAATCTTGTATAATCAATGAAGCCAAAAAAAATACCAACACTGCTTTGAAAATCAGTAATAAATTTAAAATTTAATCAAAAAAAAAAAAAATGACTGAAATTTAAAAATTAACTGTAGGTGAAGTTTTCAGGTATTTATTTAAATTATTTTTCGTTACTCCAACCAACTGCTTCATGTATTAAAAATAAGGTTTTCCTACTGTTATCTTATAAAAAAAATAGTACACAAAAATTCTTAACTAACTAGCACAGAGGGATATTGTTCAAAAACGTGTGTGTGTATGTATTAAGAATTTTTAAATTTTACTTATTTTTAGACATTGCCGTTTCATCTCGATTTGACATGCAACATTGATGCACTATTTTTCTACTTTCATGAGGTGATAACAGATTTTGTTATAGAAAAGCCAAGTTGAATGGGAAAAAACCCTCGTTTACTGTTTTGAAACATAAACATGCTGTTTAAAAGAAATTCATGACTAATAAAAGGTAGTAAAGCAAAAAATACTTTTTATTATCAGTAATAAATTATCTTATATCCAGTAGTCAAGCACATAGTTTACATTTTGAAATGAATGGTTTTTCTTCCATAATAACATAATAAAACTCGTTCAGACAACCAAATATGTCAACTTCAATCAAATCAAACATCTTGGGTTATAAGTGTGATGCCACTAGACAGGGCTTTTAACAGGTTTTAAGGTGTAAAAAGTGACTAATCGAAAAAAAAAAAAAAAGGAAGCAAACAATAATGCCAAATATGTTTTTAGAAAAATTTCTGACATTAATTTTGTTTTTTTTTTCTTTCAAAGAGAAGAATGTGCATTTTTTAAATTCTCACTGCTGACCAGCATCATCCGAGACTTTTGCCACCCCTTCAATCATTGCCTGAGCAAGTGCTGCTTCCTTTAGCAATTTTGAAACACTGTCCAACGCCGCCTCACGTATAATTTTAAGTTTTCTTTCTTCTAAATTTTCTTCCGTCCTTCTCAAATTTTTCTTGTGTTTTCCTGTTTTATATCTTCTAAATATTGTAGCTTTATATGCAACCCTTGCCATATCCATTAGCTTCGATGTGATCAGCACAAAATAAGGTTGATTGTCAAAATTTGTCAAGCTACTTTTGACCATCAATACATTGAATGTGCATTCTGGCATTGATGCTGTCTCCTGTCAAAGCTCTTCCCAAGGCTGAGAAGCCACGTTCAATTCTCCATTCTGCTTGTGCCACGAGGAAACGGCAGAGAAGTAGCACAGATGAAGGATAAATTTCTTCCAGGGCTTTTATTTCTGCCTTTGAATCATCCGTCATAAAGAAAGCTGGTGCCTGAAAATTAAAAGGGGACAATTGATTAATTTAAATTCCTTCAGGTATAAATAACATCTAATTATTAGTGTAAAAATCAAATAAATTTCCTGGTCAATCTCTACATCTTTTGTCCCATTTCTTAAGAGTGTTTCATTGTTTACAGATACATTTCCAGTCATCCATTTGCCCTTCATTAATTCAGACTTACCGATTCAGATTTGTAGAAAATTTAAAACCGAGTTGAATCTTAGAAATCATTCATGTTTTACTAATTCATAATTTTTTATTAGTTAAATATTGCAAAAATATTAATGTAACATTTCATTTTTAATTAAAAGTTGTGCAAGTTCTTAACTGTAGGCTTAACTGATTTCATTCAAAATTTAGAATGTTTAGTGTTTACTTTCAGGCTTTGTTTACATTTAGACGGTGAATTCTTAGTCCTCTGCAGTAGTGAATTTCAATTTGAATGAAATTGCATTTGAAGTAATGTTATATATATATATCTTGATATCAAAACTACATTCAAATGTATAGAAAATGTTTCAAGTCTTTGCTTACATTTAGATTGAGGTATATTTTCTAAACTTCAAAATGGATTCAATGAAAACAATTATGATTCAGCAATTATATATCATTTCGGGAGAGCTGTACAAATGAATGTTAAGAATTATATTTGAGAATGTCTCCTTACAGGTTTTGTTTACATTTATAATAGTTTATACAAGGTCTTTTAATGTTAAATGATGATATAATTGTTAACCTGTGTTAAATTATTTTACAAGGGAATTAAAGAAATGTCTATTAGGCTACTTGCACACACATCGATTTTGGTCGCGCGATAAAATGACATACCATAAATTCTTTTAGTGGCATGAAGAGTATGGGAGTTTGCACACAGTTCGATCTACTCACAACACGACAGAATGTCTGTTTTCCTGTCGTCTACTGCCACTAGAGAAACGACAGTCTGTTTATTTTATATAAAAGCAAAACGGCTATTTTACTCTCCAATCCAAGTTTCATATCTTTGCGCTCGTTTAAGCTAGAGTAAAAATTTCAACGGATCTGAAATCTGGAAATTTTTACCCCAGATTGATATCTTAAATGGGATTTTAAGTCAAAGATTGATTAAGTTAAGATTAAGTCAATTGGTTAAGTCAAAAAGGTTTCTTAACTGTCTGGTCCAAGTTTATATCTTCGCGCTCGTTAGTGATGGATTAAAAATTTCAAATCTGCAGAAAATTTTACATCAAATACATACCTTAAATGAGATTTCCTTTAAATAAATCATTTTTCAATTGTAAGTTTTATATTTTCGCAATACGAATTTAGCCGCATTTGACAAAGATATTGATTACGAACACAAGTGCCATTTATCTCTATTTATAATAATATATTTATATCAATAGCAACTTAAAATAAGATGAATATTTAATGAATATTTCGATTTTTTGAAGAATTTACTGCAAAGGGGTAGTAGGTAATTTTATTTCCGAGATAACGTACACCGACAACGGTCCGTTTAATTTTTCATGCGTTGCAAATGTCTTTAAAATGAAGCTAAATTTAAACATTCAATTCAAAGTTATTTTTTTAATGTCTTTAACGTGAAATAGAAGTTTTAATTTTCATTCATTTTTCACATCCTGTGTTAAATTGAACTCTATAGGGTTTTTTAAAATGAACTTATTAGCCTGATTTACTGAACTTAATTTACTGTGAGCTTATTTTCGTAGAATTTATATTTTAATCTTAAAGTTAATGCCATTACTATTTTTATCGAAATTTAAAATTATACAGACAGAAATTCTCTTTGCGATCTTTCGGTATTTCACAAACAGTTTTTTGGTCATTCTTGGATTGTTTTTAGTTTAGCATAATTCTCACGTTTTGTCCTGGGTTTTAATTAAAATGTTTTTTGTTGATATATTCTCCAGTCATTATACCATTCGTGGTTCCATTTGTGCTACAAATGCACCGAAAGAGATAAGGTTGGTGGAATAGTCTTCGTTTCATATAGTCCAGTTATAGTTAAATTGACCGATGTGTGCCGTCACCTACGTATTTTATTGGTGGGTAAGTAAGTAGACTACTTAATAAACCTAATTACTTGAAGAAAATTAAGATAAGGTTTAGAGTAAACACAGAAAAATTTTAATTCGAGGTCAGAAGTGCAATATTGTTTGTAAATACAATAGGAAAATAACAGGTACAGGTCTAAAAATTATATTAGTTTAAGGTATCAAAAAATCATTCTTTGTTTGAAAAGGTAGATTTAAATATTATGTTAAATTACCTAAAATAGAATTTAGAAAATAAAAACTTATTTGAAACAAAAATACAGTTCCATAAATCGGGAAGAACTGATAACAGGGTCTTTGCTATTCACTTTTTAGAATTGTATTTAACAATTAAAAAGAAAAATAATTTGAATTTGTTTTCCTCTTATTGTAATATAGCACTGATAGCATGGAAATCGTGGCTTTTTAAATAACATGTCAAACACAGAAACTTGAATTAGTAAGAATTTAAAATTTTGTTCGCAAAACTGAATGCTGAAATAAAGAAATTAGGCATTTCGATTTAATTTTTGGAAATGGGTATAAATAAAAACGGTACTATGGGATAAAACATTACAACTGTACAAAGATAAAAATTCTACCAGAAAATGCATGGGAAGATGTCTGCTCTAAAGTAATAGGAAATGTTTCAACAATAATTTGATTAAAACCCACGACGAAAAGTGATAATTATGCTGAACTAAAAACAATCTAATAATGACAAAAACAGGAAGATCGCAAAGATGATTTCTGTGTCTGATATAAAAGTTGATAAAAATATTAATAATTTCAAGATTAAAATATACAAAATACTTCAAAATTGAATGTTTCAATTTAGCTTTATTTTAAAGACATTTGGCACACATTAAAAATTAAACGGACCGTTGTCGGTATAAGTTATCTCAGAAATAAAATTAACTACTATCCCCTTTGTTGTATAGGCTCTTACATTGAAAACAATTAAATATTGATCCTATTTTTAGTTGCTATTTATAAAAAGCAGTAAATTAAGACAACTAAGTACTCATTCAAGTGATATCTTTCCTATAAATAGAGATAAATAGCCCTTTTTGTGTTCGTAATCAAAATCGCCATCAATTGCGGCTAAATTCGTATAGCGAAAATTTAAAAGTTACAGTTGAAAAATTTATTTATTTAAAGAAAATCACATTTAAGGTGTCGATCTGGTTTAAAATTTTCTGCAGATTTCAAATCTGTTGAAATTTGTATTCCATCTTTAACAAGTGTGAAGATATAAAATTGGACAAGGGAATAAAAGTCCTTTTGTTTTGTTTCTCTAATAAAAAAACCCACGACAGTCGTCTATAGTATGCAAGCACGGCGCAATGTAATATTTTTACGTTTGTTTATCGCCCGACAGGAAATCGATGTGTGTGCAAGTAGCCTTACATATATTACTACTTAAAATGATTTTGCCATGTTCACAAAAGATGCAATTAATGTTCTATAGCTAGCTAGCTATGTGGCTATTCTCTATCTGTGGGGACTCAAGAAATAGCTTCAATGTTGGGGCAAAGGTTGTGTAAAATTGAGAAATATAAATAATTCCCTGCACTCCCAAGAGTTTGCAAACCACCCATTGGAAACACACCATACAATGGTAGGATTTTATGCAGTTCTTTATTTTGCTTTTACCAAAGCATTTGCAAGCAGTCCTACATTGTGAAAATGCAAATAATTATTTTAAAACTATCATTATTACCTTAATTAAATACTCCAAGTGATGTAATAAATAATTTCTTTAAATAGATATTCCCATTAATTCAATGCTGCTGTCTTGACTATGTATCAACTTTGAGTGTTTTGCCTTAACCAATCTGCTTAAGTAATTTTTTTACACAAGTTTCCGATTGAAAAAAAAAAGGAAATGTATCTTACCTCTCTATATCCAAAGCACAAAGGAAATTCAGTTAAATAACTTTTGTTTGATTTTCATGGATAACTGCAGCTATTGGAACAGCTCCTACTTTTGTTGCTGAAAAATATTGCGAGTGAGGAGCCTGTACTTTCACAGCTAGCAGTAGAATCCACAAAAATGATTGCAGAGGAACACTGAAGCTTGTGCCTTTTCATTACAGCCGTAACTATAAGCACAGCCTATATCCCCAACAAGAGTGAACAGCAGCCCCTAGAATGTTCAGTTTATTAGTTCAAGTAAGCAATTTTAAAATGAATCCTTTTTTTTTTATCATTTACTTTTGAATATTTTCTTAAAGTCAGTAAATACCCTTTTCTTAATACAGTTTTAATTTTTCAATTTTTTCAAAAGAGACCGTCTAAGGACCCAAATAAATTTCTTGACACGAGCAGGGTTGGGCGGCAATTCATTACATTTCAAAACCAGTAATTTTACAGGTAATTTGTTGCATAATTTTCTATAAAGTAATTTTAGCTGCAGTAATTCGTTACAAAACTGATAGGACTCCTTAAAGTATTGTAAACCACTTAATATTTCTTTAACACAAGGTGTTAAAAATATATTTCAACAATTTTTTACTGATAAAAATGTAGCGACTGCTAGTGTTCTTCACCGAAAGTTTATACTCTGAATTTGACTTGATCCAGTCATAACAGATTCCGATTGCGATACTGTCAACGCATTTCTTCAAAGAGAAAATATCAAACGAATCGTACAACAGAAATATTGTGCTCACAAAATTGAAGCCTTTCCTACCAATGACCAACATTCATCTAGCAGCGACAGTGATTTTTTTGAGATAGTTAAAACTAGACATCCTTCTGCTGATTTTGAGTTAGACTTATTTTCAAAATAAAGATTGTAGTTTGTCTGCATTCTGTTCTCTACCTGCAGCAAAAACACACACACCATGTCTGCAAAATACGATACTCTCTGGCAAAATACAATACTTTGCGGCTGTTGAAATGTTTAGTTCTGGCAGTTTGCGTCTCCGACCCAATAGCAGCCGCGCAAGTGACAAAAATTCCGAGATGCAGCTTTAGCTGTATCACAATAGATTCTTATATGATGTAATAAAGTTGGTAGAAATTCTTTCGTTTATCGATTCTTACATTTTAAAAACATTTGTAAATATGGAATTTTGTCGTAAAAAGTAATTGTAATGTCCTACAATTGAAACGTAGTAATTTTACAGGTAATTTATTGTTTTTAAGAAAAGTAATTGTAACAAGTTAATTTAAACAAGTAATGGCCCAACCCCGGCCATGAGTCATGAAAGTGTAAAATTTGCTGTTGAGTGGGATTTTTGGCTGAATTAGAAACATCGTCCACAAACTTATCATTGGCTATTATCATGAAACCGCTTGGCTGCTATTGGAGTCAACTCATAATTAAAATAATCAAAAAAAAACTGTAGTTTGATCTTAATATTAAAAACAAACATGTAATATAGTTGCATTAAAAATATATATATATATATTTTTCAATACACATTATTCTACATTTTTTAATAATCTGTTCTAAAAAATTAGAGCATTTCATATTAAAAATATTATCGAGGTGAAAACTGCATAATAAAAATAAGCTTAAATGAGGTTCTATTTTATATTGTATTTCTATCAGTGAATCTATCATATATGTATACTGATGGATAAATTCACTGTCTGTTAGATTTGAAACCAGAAAATTGAACAGTGAGGCAAAATATTGAAGCCGTTTCTACCATCACTAGTTTAAAATAAAGCAATTGTTAAAGATTTCCTAGCTTTAAATTAAAAAATATTTAAGAAAATTCGTGAAAGAAACAGTTTTGCAGGTTTTCCTTACAAGATACTGAAGGCTTTCTTTTATCAAAAGAAAATCTTAGAAACTGATATACATAGAAATTTTTTTTAACTAGCTTACTAATTCTGCTTGAATAATTAATATACAATAATTACTTCCTCAGGAACTCTTATGAATCTTAAGGAATCTGTAACATCAATTAAAATGGAATGCCATAACTGGATGGTGAACTTTGTTGGCATTGGTATTTCAGATTGCAAGAAATTGTCCTTTTTGACAGTATTTATTATTTTCTTGATAATGACACTAATGCTGGCTTTGTAATCCATATTTTACAAGGAATCTTTACTTTTTCGAAAATTGGAATGCTGGCATTTCCAAGCATTCTATCCTACACGTGTTGGGTAGTGAGCTGAAGCTTTCCAAAAATCTATGTCCTCCTCGGTTTGGATTGCACATCAAAAATGATTTTTTCGTCATTGCAACTATCCTTGTTTAATGCAAGAAATAATTCCTTCTTCAACTCGCCTAAATATTTGTCTTTACACATGTCCATCTTCAATGATAATCAAGCCTCTGGATAACAAACAATAGTTGGCGGTACGAGACGGGCGCGTTGACAACTTACGGGGGAGGGATTACAGCGGAACGACAGACAGCTTAAAAATTAGACTGGTTTGGCAAGTTTAGTGACGCGAGTGCCCGGGAGTTAGTCAATGTGGAATATCGCACCGATGTGTCAAGGTTTAAATCACTTGATTTTAAACAAATTAAAATAATGATTTTAATCAATTGATTTTTTTTTTAAATCACCGATTTAAATCACAACTAATCACACATTTTTATAAGTAAATGCGCCACAGAATAATCACAGAAGTGGTCAAATGCTTTAATTTTTCTGCACTCATGGCGATTTCAGCACAAATGGGTACACCTAGCTCAGAGGGAACTAGGTCAAATACTGCATATTAGGGTGTAAAAAGATTTTTTTTAATCAATTAATCAGAAATTTTATTTAAATCTGATTATTTTGATTTAAATCAGATTTTATTTAAATTTCTGCAGGCTCCATACACTCTGTTTTTATAATAATTATATATACATTTTTTGAGTTTGCTAACACATTGGATCTTAAACTTATCCAAGTGGTGGCATCCTTAAGAGAATTATAATTTTCTCACGGCACCCTCATCGTTGTGTAATATTTATCTGTGGTATATTATTACATATATATATTTCATATTTGTACCACTTTGAAAAATTAGAGAAGTAAGATCAAAAACATAATTAATACAACTAGTATTTTAAAATTCACACACAAACACTTTAATTTTACTTAATAAGAAAACAAAGGTTGGTAAAAATATAAATAAAACAAATAAAATTACCTTCATCATGCTCTTAGTTGGGGAGTGAACCGATTTTTGACGAGTGACCTTAACCCTTTTTTCTGTTGCTTAGATTGGAGGTTACTGGTGCTTTGCAGCACCCCTCATCTCTACATGGCACCCCTGAGCTAACTGACAAATGCCTCAAAAACTTTACTTGCCACTTGTGTTTTTTTTAGCTAATAAAATCGGTCACCCCTTTAGTTTATTGCACACTTCCTTTAAGTGTTTATATTACGAGTGCTGTTAATCAGGAATGTTTACACATTACTCTTCCTGGCATATAGATTTGTCATGCGTGTTTACATTACCGTTTCCAGTATATTCTAATAAGTTACAACTGGCTGTTGCAATCTTTTATAATATGCAGTAATTGACCAAGTTCCCCGAGCTTGATGTAACCATTACTGCTGAAATCACCATGAATGTAGAAAATTAAAGCATTTGACCACTTCTGTGATTTTTCTATGGTGTATTTACTTAGTTATAAAAATGCAAGATTAATTGTAATTTAAATCAGTGATTTTTTTTAAATCACCGATTTTAATCTTGACACCCTGCTGCATATTATAAAAAGATTGCAACAGCCAGTTGTAACTTATTAGAATATACTACATAGTGGAAACAGTAATGTAAACACATGACATCATAAATCTAAACGCCAGGAAGAGTAATGTATAAACATTTCTGATTAACAGCACTCTTAATATAAACACTTAAAGGATGTATGCAACAGTTTTATTCAAAATTATAAACTAAAGGAGTGACTGATTTTATTTGCTTCCTACGTGTGTTTTTCTAGCTAAGTTTTTTGAGGCATTTGTCAGATAGCTTATTCTTGTTGTGTGCAATAGAGATTAAAGAGTAGAAACATACATTTTCACACATACAGCCATTAAAATGTCAGCAGGAAGAAAGATCCAATATGAATTAAAAAGAAAATTCATTCATTATTGCTGCTTGGCAAAAAAAATTTTATTATTACAATTTACTATAGTCTGATTATTTCTGTCCTCTATTCTATTTCTTGCACTATAGTTTAGGTCTCTCACTAACACTTACTGATAAATTTCTTAACATAATGTAATTTTCTTAAAAACTATGAAGGATGTCAACTTGTGTTTTAAAGCTAAACAAATGTTAAGTAAATATTGATTTACCATGTCCCAAATTCCGATTGTTTACTTAAAATAAATATTGGTTTACATGTCATGTCACAAACTCAATTTTTTTATTTAACAAATTTACACATAATTTTTTGTAAAAACAGTGTATATGGCTTACAGAAATTAAAAAAATCCAATTTGAATTAAAAAATCCGATTTTTTTTAAATCTTTTTTTTACACCTTGGTCTAGGTTAATTTATAAAACTTTTACAGCCAAATTTACCTAGAACATTTGCTGGTGTAGTTTTAACACCAAGCGAATTATCATTCCAAAAAGATATTGAGTAGCAAACATTAGTAACAAACCAAACAAATTCTTATGGCACATCTGTTCGACCTTGAACGCAATGTTATGTTCATAGCAGAAATGAATAATTTATACTTGTGCGGTTAAGTCTTAGTGTTTCGTCATTTACATTTGTTTATCTCTTCAGAAAGAAAAAAAAACGTTCTATTTTCATTGTGTAGTGCAGACACGAAAATGATAGCTCGTAGGAAAGGTCAAAGTCCTGAAAAAAAATTGCTAATTTGTTGCGAGAACATGCAAAAATAAAACGGATGGTGGGGAGTTGCTCTAATTAAGATTCCGATGCAAGCGACAATTTACATGAAAGTGAGTGCGAAGAATCTGTAGAAATTGCAGATGAAATTGAAAATATCCCAACTAATCTGGATATATACGTCACTAGGAATAACACAGAATGGATACAGCTAAATGGCAATGTCAGACAGATTTGCGGCTAGAAATGTTTTATGTCAAAATAATAGTCAGGGTGTAAAAAATCATGACTTTTTTAAATCAATTAATTGGATGTTATTTTAATCTGATTTTTTATTTAAATTTCTGTAGGCCCTATACACTGTTTTTACAATTATGTATAAATTTGTTAAAGAAAAAAATTGAGTTTGTGACACGGTAAATCAATATTTACTTAATATTTGTTTAACTTTAAAGCACAAGTTGACATCCTACATAGTTTTCCTTTAGTAAATTACATCATCATGCTGACAAATTTATCAGTAAGTGTAAGTGACCGACCTAAACTATAGTGTGAGAAGTAGAATAAAAGACGGAAATAATCAGACTATAGTAAATTCTGATAATAAAACTGCCAAGCAATAATAAATGAATTTTCACTTACTTTTAATTCATATTGGATCTTTGTTCCTGCTGACATTTTAATGGCTGTATGTGTGAAAATGTACATTTCTATTCTTTAGTCTCCATTTCACACCACAAGAATAAGCCAACTAAAAAATACCTAAAAAAACTTACTTCCTACTTGTGTTTTTTTAGCTAATGAAATCAGTCAACCTTTTAGTTCATAATTTTAATCAAACTATTGCATACTTCCTTTAATTGTGTATATTTTACGAGTGCTGTTAATCAGGAATGTTTATACATTATTCTTCCTGGCATTTAGATTTGATGTCATGCGTGTTTACATTACCGTTTCCATTATATAGTATATTCTAATAAGTTACAACTGGCTGTTGCAATCTTTTATAATATGCAGTAATTGACCTAGTTCCCTCCGAGTTGGATGTACCCATTAGTGCCGAAATCACCACAAGTGCAGAAAAATTAAAGCATTTGACCACTTGTGATTATTCTGTAGTGCATTTACTTAGTTATAAAAATGTGTGATTAGCCGAGATTTACATCACTGATTTAAAAAATAATTTGATTAAAATCATGAATTTAATAGATTAAAATCAAGTGATTTAAACCTTGACACCCTAGTAGTGGTCAAACTATTTTTTCGAAAAAAATGTCAATGAATACATTACACACCCTTTAGTTTATAAATTTGAATCAAACTGTTGTACACTTCCTTTAAGTGTTTATATTACAAGTACTGTTAATCAGGAATGTTTATACATTACTCTTCCCGGCATTTAGATTTTTATGATGTCAAGCGTGTTTACATTACCGTTTCCATTATATAGTATATTCTAATAAGTTACAACTGGCTGTTGCAATCTTATAATATGCAGTAATTGACATAGTTCCCTCTGAGCTGGGTGTACTAATTAGTGCTGAAATCACCTCAAGTGCAGAAAAATTAAAGCATTTGACCACTTCTGTGATTATTCAGTGGTGCATTTACTTTGTAATTTAAATCAGTAATTTTTTTAAAGTAAATTTAAAGCTCGACACCCTGAACTAGACCAAAAACATTTCTACAGTGCATTCATCTAGGAAAATGATTAAAAGTCCAAAAATTTTCAGATTCAATACATGTACAGTGATGATATTGCCTGCAAGTTCTCTGCTGGGATTGAAAGAATATTCTTAAACTTTTCGTTTATCCACAACGAATTAAGAAATGGTCTTTTGCTATAGCCTACTTTGTGGAAAAGTGAACTTGAATGGTGTATTTGCTGTGTTGTCACCTTTGAATAAATATATATATTCTAAACATTATAACTGAATTTGTTTTACTTTAAAATGCATTCCTCTCTGCTATTTATGGCACTTTAACAAGTTTTTATCACACTATTTTCGGGGTTTCTGCCAGTTATTGCAAAAACTAGTTTTTGCCATGCCGGTTATAACCAGTGGCTTAAACAGACTTGGCAGAAACTTGCCAACCCTGATGCTTACTGATCCACGAGGGCCACCAATAAATCTTGGGAGCTTTTTGAACTTATAAGTTAAACTTATTGGGCATGAAACAAATAAATGTAGCGACAGTGGCAAACCACATTATTGGATAAGCACCAACTAATCTATATTATACAGGAAGAAGTTGGTTTTCAACAATAATCAGCAGTGGAAGTAACAGAAAAGCATCTTCAAAAGGGAGTCGCACTTCGAAACAATCACAATTTCTTTCATCTGTAAGAAAACCATGAGGGCATTTTCTGGTTTTCTTTGGGTTCACCTTTAGGCTTGATCTTCACACCAATTGGATTGTTCCTGTTGATCTGTAGGAAAATCACTGCATTGAGGAGGATGATTAAAAGTCCAAAAATTTTCATCAGATTTCATCAGAAAATCCTTTTCAGATTTTCTTTCGTTTCACCTTTGGGCTTGATCTACGAACCAATCGCAATTTGATTCTGTTGATGTGTAGGAAAACTCTTGCATTGAGGAGGGATTCTCTTCGGTTTCCCCTTTAGGCTCGATCCCTTCTAGCACTACATTACAGTTCCAAGAATGGATGTTGTATTCAAATGCTACTCTGTCTTTAGAATTCTTCAAATACTTGTACAACGAGGCAGTACAAGGTATAGTAAGCTCGGCATCATAAGCATACTCGTTACTTATCCGGATACGCTTTGTCACTTTAAACAATTTTGGTACTTCGGGGGCCTTTTGGTTTGGTTTTGATCCTTTTTCACAACCCTCCTTTGCACTACATAACATTGAGTGCAAATCCTTAAAAGTTCTATCCCCACGAACTTTAATGATCACATCAAATAAGTTGTCGTTTGAACGAATGTTTAATTCCAATATGTCCGTAGAATTTGCCATAATTGAAGATTTAACTGAATATAGGCAACGAAAAACGTAATATATAAGCAACAGTAAAGATTGACAACAATTTTGCAAAGTTACGAGTTTATTCCTCGCGGTAATTCACACATAAATGTTGCCAGAAATGAGATGAAAAAAGAAGATAGTCGATGCGGGTGGCTCGCACGTAACGGTGCTACTTTTTCCCTTCTTTCCATTCGGAGATTAATCCTAGACTGTGGACTATGCTCTGCGTTTCTCCAGTGTGACTTTAACCTACATAGCTACCATCTGTAGATATGCCGGTAAATAAAAAACATCGCACCGAAACAACACAATGGGCTATTGGAGAAGGTCGGGGACCAATTCGTTTACTGCACGACGTAATTTTGAAATATGGTCAGATGTCGCGATTCTCTTTGGCTGGCACCCCACTCTGCAAGCTTCCCAAACCACGCAAACATGAGGACATTTGTAGCCACAAGAAATGAAATAATGGGTGAGCCGGAGAACTTAGGCCGAAGGCCTTCTATCTCCCTCGGAAAGTAGTTGGGAACAGAGCAGGTTTTCAAGTTCACTGAAATATGTAAGGTAGAGTGAGTGCAGTTGGTTGACCAATGAAAAACAGGTGGCTTAGAAATTGGGCAGATCAAGGACGAGTCCAATTGGTACAGTACAAAAGATGCAAGATGACAAGGAAGGCTTAAGACTAATTAAATTAAATAAAGAAAAAAGTAAAGCAGGAGATTTAAAAAGTAAAACATTAAGGATTAAGAATGACTCTGGGTCTTTTATTATATTCCGGTTGACGAGGGTCATATCTGGGGATACACTGGATGGCAGGGTTATCAATTAATTCAAGTTTAGCATAAAAATTAGTAGCAAGTTTACTGAAGTAAATTTTAAGTTCGGTAATTTCAAGATCTTCGCGAATTTTAGCGTTTCGGTAGTACCAGGGGTAACCACTGATAATACGTAGAGTAGAATTTTGAAGAGATTCAAGTTTTTGGAGGGTAGTTTTCGCTGCGTATCCCCAGACAAGACTGGCGTAGCTGATTTTTGGTCTAATCATGGCTTTGTAAAGGAGCAATTTGTTGTCGATTGAAAGAATAGAATTTCGACCTATTAAGGGGTAAAGGGTGGACCTAGCGGCGATGACTTTGTTCCTTAAAGAAGTGATATGGGGTTTCCACGTTAGGCGAGAGTCTAAAGTGGCTCCAAGATAAGTACATTTAGGGGACCAAGGTAATTCATTGCCGTAAAAAATAGGGGGGTCAGGAGTATTCCGTTTCTTAGTAAAGTAAACAGCTTGGCATTTGTCAACATTGATTTTTATTTTCCAAGCAGTAAGCCAGGATTCAAGTGAGTGTAAGTAGTTGTTGAGTGTATTCATGACATCTGTAGGATCATGGTGTCTGGCTAACACAGCTGTATCATCTGCAAACATGCAAAGCATTGATGATTGATCTTGTGGTATGTCGTTCACATACAGATTGAATAGTTTGGGTCCTAGGATTGAACCCTGTGGAGTGCCAGCCTGAATGGCATGAGTGTTTGAAAGGGTCTTGTTTACTCGAACGACGAAGTGCCTACCTGTTAAGTAGGAAAAAAGGAGTCTGATGAGTGAGGCAGGGATGCCAAATGTAATTAATTTGTGGATGAGTCCGTAAATCCAGACCCTATCAAAGGCTTTGGCTATATCTAGGAAGATCGCACCAGTACTTTCTTTGTTTTGGAAACCTTCCAAAATATGCTCAGAAACTCTTAGGAGTTGATGGGTGGTAGAAAGCTGTTTTCTGAAACCAAATTGGTCAGGTATAAGGGTATTGGCTTCATTGCAGTAAGCTTCTAGCCGTTTATTAATAATAAATTCGGCAACTTTACTGAGGACTGGGAGCAAGCTAATTGGCCTGTAACTCTCAGGTGATCTATTGCTTTTGTTTGGTTTCAGTATAGGGACAATAACAGCTGTTTTCCAAGACTGGGGGAAATGTCGTAATGACAAAATGAAGTTGATCAAGTGGGTGATTTGAAAAACGGTTTTTAGAGGGAGTTTTTTGAGCATAGTGTTTGAAAGCCCATCTATTCCAGGGCTTTTCTTGGTTTTGATCTTCCCAATGTATTCAATAACCTCAGACGGGCTGGCAGGCTGAATAGAGTCAGTAGGTGTGGTGCTAAGAAATTCAGTAAGTGAGTCATTAACCAAATTAATTGTTTCTGGGTCATTATTGTCATTTTCCTTGAACTGTTGTTCATAGCTGGAAGCAAGTAATTCAGCTTTGTCAGGGTCTGTGTATGCAATGTTAGCCTGGCCCCTAAGGGGCGGAATGCGGTTTGAAGTCTTTTTGTATCTCCTCACTGCCTTCCAGAGGGATCCATCCTCTGTTGACAGTGAAGTGATGTAATCAGTCCAAGACTTTTGTGTGTATTGTTGGATTGAATCCCTGAACTTCTGTTGGGCTCGGTTCATGTTTTGTTTGTCCGTAGGGTCTCGCGTTCTCTGCCAAGTCTTTCTGGCTCTGTTTTTTATTTTGATTAATTCCCTAATTTGGGGGGGTAGGGGACTGCCTTGTTCCTTGTGCACGACTCGACCAGTCTCTTGATAAGCACTAGTGATAGTATTAGTGACCTGCGAAGCGAAAGAGTTAAGCTCTTCCTTCGTTTTAATAATAGGTACAATGTATGGAATGTCATTTAGCGATTGGGAAAACTTCTTCCAATTTGGTCGAAAGTATCCCTCCGCCTGGGTGGATTGCGCTTGTGTGTCAACAAACAACATAACTGGATTGTGATCACTTGATAGCTCTTGGAGCGATTCAATGTTACATTGGAATGGTACATTCCTGATCAAAGCCAGATCTATTGTTGTTGCACTAGCGGTTCCATAACGAGTGGGTGTGTCGGGTGCAGTAATTTCTAGTCCTGCGTCTTGCGCAAAGGAGTAGAGTAGTCTTCCTTGGAAATTGGTATTACTGCAGTTCCAGTGAGTGTGGTGTGCATTCATGTCTCCAGCTAGGATAATTGAGGAGTTTAACCCTAGAAGGGTTTCAATGTCCCAGGTGAATTTGGCTGTGGCATTACATTTAATATAGGTGGAGACAAGTGTTAAGGGGGGGAGGTTGTGAATTCTAATAGTGATTGCAGTGGCTTCAATTACATGTAATCTAGGTGTTGTTTCTCTATAATGTGAGATAGAGTGTTTGATGTAGATTCCAGTGCCGCCTCCACGGCCAATGGTTCTTGATGTTCCATGAAAGGTATAATTTGGCAGTAAGGCGTTTTCGCCTGATTTAAGGAAAGTTTCCTGTACTAACAGGGCGTCAGGAGAATGCTCATTTACAAAGGCTCGTAGTTCATAGTAGCCACAAGATTAAATGAACACCAGCAGTTTTATACACAACGTTCTTTAGTCGGATTTGAACTCGCAACCCTTCGGTTGTTGATCTTATTATTCCAACCGGATAACCACGGCCCTCTTGTATAAGGCAGGCAGGCAGGCAGGTATTTAATTAATGTTACACTGGAGCAACGTACGGGTTATTGGCGACGGTCCAGGATGAAACACGAAAGGAAAGATTCGAGCTGGTAACCACGCAATTTTGAACCAAGGTCACAGTACGTAGTCACACCTGAAATGGCAGTCCACTCTCCAAACTGACATGTGAATTTCTTAAATAAAACAATATTTTAATAAATCTTTGAGATTCCAAGAAAAACAAAAAATAAAATGTAAACACTAAAATCAATTTTTTTGCAATAACAAAATCTCGTCAGGATTATTCTTCTATTAAAAATGGTATCTTGCTTACCCAACATATCTTTTTCTATGACGCCGGCGTTGTTTCAAAAGGAATTTAAGTAGTTCTTAATCGACAAGTTTTCTAAATAATTAGTCAAATATTCAAACATATTTACTGTTGTATTCACAGATGAAGGCCGTAAGATAGAATGCCAAATTCAATGCTACTATTAGAAATAATATGGCCAATGAGCTTCTAAACAATTCGAACAAAAAATAACTCAGCGTCACACGCTTTCATTTAATACAAATATGCCAGAGTGAATTGACTCTCCAAATCAAATCCTAATTTAAAGTAGTTTGGTCTTCATGCTAAATTCAGCTAAAACTCTATAAAGTTATAATAAAAAATGTAGAACAGCTTGCCACCTGACGGCACAAACGGTTCACATGTCGGTAATGTGGTTCAAAATTACGAGGTTTTGTTCTCAAATCTTTCTCTTAAGGAACTGATCCCGGACCGTCGTCAATAGCTCGCTACACTGCTCTAGTATGACGTTAACTAAAATTACCATTACCCTTTTTGTGCCGTCAGGTGCCAAGCCGTTGGTAATTTTAGTTAACGTCATACTTGAGCACCAGAACGGGCTATTGACGACGGTCAAGGATCAATCCCTTAAGGGAAAGATGCGAGGACGACACCTCGTAATTTTGAACCACGGTCAGATGACGAAGAAACACCTGAGCTGGCACCCCACTCTCCAAACTTCCACACCAACCCAACGTGAGGTACAAAACGGAAAATGTAATCAAGCAACTAATACGTATGCACAACTAAAAACCCGAATTTTTCATGTTTTCTACTCAGTTCTGGTATAACGAATTTGATCATTTTGTTTTGCGAATCAAAGAAGTATTTAAGTTTAATTAATAATTCTCTTTTGTAAATTTTTTAAGGTTATTTAATTCATTTTTACAGTGTATTGCATATTTAAAGCACATATTAATTTTTCTCCCTGTTTATTACTTAACACATTATTCAAGTTTATTAGATTACAAAAGATCTTTCTGAATGTTGTAGACTTTAATTTGAGATAAAAACATTTTAGTGGTAAATCTCGTGAGCTGCTTGATTTTGTAAAGAAAATGTAAAGGGTGTCCTTTCAATGCAAACTATACTATTCAAATTGATTATACCTCTACAGACTTCTTGAAATACGTTTTCCCTATGCTGAGATGATAAACAATACACAACACACAATCATTGTTTTGCATCTGTAGAATACATATACATAAAGTGTCGCATGGTGCTCAAGAGATTAGGGGGAAATCAATTCTCAGTATACCCTCCTACAATCAATAAAGCAAGATCAAGAATTTTTTTTTTTTTTTTTTTTTTGAAGAATCGCCCTGACATATAATTTTGGTAAATGTATAGAAACAAATGATTTTTTTCCGCATCTATAAACTGATATATTCTTTAACTTTTTGACGTAAGATAATACAATCATCAAATGTTAGTATGGCGTTATTAAGCCCTTGGATCAGGTTTAAATTGTTATCAACGTAACCTCTTAATCATAAACTAAAAATTTAAAATTTCCCATTTTTAGTGGAAAAATCTTGGAAAGGATCAAAATTCATCCCCATTTTCTTATTCTGGACAAAATCTGACACAATATAGCAGAACAAAACTGGTTCAAGTGTTTTAGCAATTTCACAGTAGTGATTTTCATCAGAAATTTTAAAAATACTGATTTCAATAGTTGACTATCTATTAAATTGAACCACAATAACCAACATTTTAGTCAGAATAAAGTGGGTTAGCTCATTTTGAATTTGTTCCACTAGAAATTTATGCACTCTCCATAAATGCTTCAATTACTAAAATCGATGTGTGCATCTAAGAACCCCTACTTTGATACACTTTAAATATAATCATGGAAGCTGCACAGCTGGCTAATTATGCTCTTAGCAGAATTTAATAATTATCAAACATTTGATTTGGATTATATGGATCAAAGAATTTCAATTTCGAGCAAATCAACAGAAATATCAGAGTAGAATGTAGGCTTAGTATTGTTTGAATTGCATTTGGAAGTATGTACAACCTGTGTGTGGAATAGACATACAAAATAATTGGGCAATGTAAAGCAGCTGCATATGCAGACATATAGAATAAAGGATAGAAATATTGTATAATTCGATGGAAAGCAACTGATTGCATAATGTCAAAAGCAAAGGAAGGAATCATATCATTAGAAGTTTGCAATAAAACGCCATCAAATGACAAGATCCCAAATGCAATTATCAAAAATAATTGTGCAGTGATCATTCACATAATCATGCAGAAAAACGTTTGTCATCATATAAGCTATACTGTCCTGACGAATCTATGGCACTTGCAATAATGAAATTTGGCACGTAGGAAGTCCGATTTTTTTGCGATTTTTGTGCGAGTCTGAATTTTAAAATTTAGCATTTTAAATTAATTTATTGACATATTTATTTAATTATTATTGTTTTACTTCGAATGGCAACAGTTAAAGAGATCACAGATTCAAATTTATTTTTACCGTTTCATTTTCCGAGTAACGATTTCAGCGGATGAACAAAACAAATAAAGTTTTAACTGGAGTTATGAAGTTCTTTCTATCCCTAGATCGTAAAAGATAGAAATTTCAACGGATTTGAAATCTACGGAAAATTTTACATTCGATCAAAATGGGGGATTTTCTTTAAATAAATAATTTTTAAATTCAAACTTTTATATTTTTTTCAATACCAATTTGACCTTAACGATCGAGAGATCACAGATTCCATTTCCTGCGTTCAAACGATTCGCGACGCCTCCATTTTGAGTCGCACTTGCCGAGCACGTTGACTCTCAGTAATGGATGTTTGACTCCTCTTGGATTCCCCCTCTCTCAATCTTTCTTTTTGTTGACGTTTCCATAAATATTGACCACTATATGAATGGATTTTTAAAAAGTAATAAATTATGTACATAAATATTTTTTACTAATGGTTATAGTTCAACATGAAGTTTAGCTCCAAAATTCAATCAAACATATAAAAAGTACGCAAAAAAATTAGAAAAATATTTCTTTAACTTGATTAAATACCGCACTTCTTTTTTATACTATTTACAGCATTTTAACAATGGGAATCATTTTCTTGTGAATGAAATTAACTGACGATTTCAATTTTTGTCCCGTAGTTTGAGTTTATATCTCAAGCGAAGCCCTTAAAATATCGCGGGTTGGGTCTCGTCAACTACCTTCTGTACACTTGCGATAGTAGGTACTGGCAAAATTTAGCGAAAACGTGTTAATTCGACTTAAAATAAAGAAAGTATAATTTTTAAACAATAGATGGCAGCACGAAATAAATATTTATCTGAATATCCTATGAGGACAAGAAAAGCACGTTGATTATAATTTTACATTCCACCTACCGTTTATTTAAGGAGTCCTCGGTCGATTAAAATTCACTAAAATGTCGATTTTGGTGAATAAAATGGTGTTTGATGAAGTATTGCGAGAAGTATTTTTCTGAATATATAAAACTAGGGGGCCTACCCCCTGCTCGCTAACGCTCGCCAACCCCCGGAGGATTGCTTCGCAATCCTCATTGGTTCGCTGCGCGAACCTATGCTCGCTTCGCTCGCCTCAATGAAGACATGTGTCCTAGCAGAAGGGATTGTTTACAAAATATGTTATTAAAGAAATGTTTTTCAGATCTAAATTTGCTGTATTACAGAAAAAATATATACAGAATCTCTAAAATCAGAATTCAAATGAAAACTTTGTGCAAATTTTGACTCGAAATGTGAGCGTTGCTTTGGAAATTGAATACCCAGCATGTTGTTTGTGTGTACATTTTCCCAGCACTCAAACGACCCACACTTTTTCATTGAGTTTGTTGCCGAAAGTTGTAGTGCAAGCGTCTTGTTGAACTATAATTGTTGGCCCTGAAAAGGACCGTTTTTTAAATGGCCCTGAAAAGATCCTCCGCTTTCTTTGATTTCTATTATAAACTAACTGCAACAGCTCATTAAAATTTCCTTTTTTTTCAATAAAATTTCATCCGATAACGCTATAAATTCAATCGATGCGCGAGACTTCGCGATAAACAAACAATCGTACAGTGTTGCCACAACGCGATTACAAATAACGTCTTTTTTGCGTGCCACGTAAGAGAATTATATATATGGATTCAACGGACTCACTCACTCACCCATCACTGTATCTCAAGAATTACAAGTCCTGGGAAGCTGAAATTTTGCAGAATGATTCTTCTTATACCGTAGTGTGTGCACTTAAAAAGGATTTAAAAAAATTCTAATCCTAAGAGGCCTAAAATTGATCTAAGGCATAAGCCAAAAGCAATTTGAAATCGCCATAGAAATAGCATTGAGTATAAAACTATTGCTATGCGCATCTCAGATTGCTTTACCAGTGTTAATCGAAAACAATTTTTTAAAAACAAATTGAACTATAATGTTCATGTTTGAACTGTTCTTCCCATGACATGATGAAACTACATGACATGACATGATGACTTTACATGATGAAAATAATATTTTTAAATATTTGATTGACGAAGAAAGAATATTTAGAAAATTTAATTTTATATTTACTTAAATTTTGTAACGGTACATGAAAAGCCAAAATGATAAACTCAAACATTGAGTATAAATCAATTGCTGTACGCAGCTCAGATTGCTTTACCAGTGTTGATCGAAAAACAATTAAATTTTTTTTTTTAATTATAATGTTCATGTTTGAATTGAATTTTTACTTCTTCCCACGATGAAAATAATATTTATAAATATTTGATTGATGAAGAAAGAATATTTAGAACATTTAATTTTATATTTACTTAAATTTTATGAATGGAGCACGGAAAGCCCAAACGATAAACTCATTGATCATAAAAGGGTAATTTTGCTACTCGGAATCTGACAACCTCAGAATTAATGTTTAATTTTTTAATTTGATTTATAATTGTTTTTTTGGGTATTTGAGTTGACAACGAGATGGTTGCGGTTATATTTGAGGATTACCAAGTATTATAAATATGTGTTCTTTTGTGCTTATAAATCATTGTTGTCTTTATCAGTATTGTTCAAGTTTTTGTCGAATTCTTTTACTTCAGAATATATATTTAAGAAGTCGAAATTCAACTTGAAATTTTGTTTATGTTTGCTTATGTTTTCCGGTATATTACCTATTCCAGAAATATTATTTAGGAGTTGGATTTTATTTATTTATTTAAATCAAAATATCACTAGACATGTGTACTTTCGTGGTGGTATATGTATATTTCCACCAACTTTCTTTAAATATTTGGTTGAATACGTAATAGTGTGTAGATAATAAAAGTAAATAAAAATTACAAATCAAAAAAATTTTAAAGTGTGTAATTTTTTTTTTTTTTAAATGACAAAATTACAAAAAAAAAACTTTTTAATAAATGGGTTACGTTAAATTAAAACGGGTAGTCATCGTTGTAGTTCAAATATATTGCAAAATTTTGGTATAGCTTTTCATTGAAAGACGATTAAAATAAATTTCATTTCATTTGTTTTTCATGTTTCATGGTTGTTGTTGAAAACTGTACTCCATAGTCAAATAACTACATCTATCATTCTAAACAGGTCCGTGCTTTCCATTTAGAAACCAATTTTCCGATCTTAAAAAGTACTATAAGGGTTCATTTTAAAGCTATGTGTGTTGGAGAAAAGGAAATTCTTAACAAGACTTTGTTGATCTTGGAATAATATCACACTAAGTAATTTTGAAAAATTGAAATTTCATGTCTTAAAAGACAGAAAGCCGAGGTTGCTTACTCTATTTATTGAAGCTGTTCTTGTGCAACTTATATACATGTAAATCGTTTGTTGAAAGCAGCGATTTCCTTTTCATAAAAGCGCTGTAAAATCAACCTCCTGTTTATTAAATAATTGTAATCGATTGAGTTTAATTTATCTACTCTGATGACATGTATTTCTAACAAAAGCTTTGCTATTCCACATACCACTGAATTGAATTTTCTGGAAAAGTGCGTTTGCTTCAAATTAAATTATCGCGAATGCCGTAAATTTTTAGCCCCCTTGGACAAATAGAACGCGGATTAATATGTAGCCTATCATATCCACAGGGTTCTAAAATAAAAGTGTACCAAATGTGTGGATTGGTCAAACGGTGTACATTTGTATAGAGAACAGAGAAAACGCTTACTCTGCTTAAAAATCTAACAGAAGTTTCGTTATTAAGCCTGCCGCTGAATGAAATTTTCAAGAAAAATTGCGTTTGCTTCAAACTAAATTAGTAACGAATGCTGTAACAATTTAACTTACCATCTTCTCATATTGTTGATTAAATTCGAAAATATCGCATTCTAGGTGCACGAATGGCTCAAGTAAAACATTTTCATAGAAAAACAAAGTGCAAGAATCCGCCGAAAATTCGCCATTTGTACTGAAAATGAATGCACGGGAATATTCGTAGCCACTCGGAAACTCAAAATCAACAACGGTAGTTAGTTGATGACTTTTCAATCAACATATCATCTATTCAACCCCAGCAAAGCCGGGTATTTCTGCTAGTATTAATTATTTTAACGTAATCCACTAATATTAGCGGTACTCAAATAGTCAACTTTAACGCTCATTTTCTCAGAATCCCATATTTTTAACTTTTCTAAAACTCTACTTGAGATAAGCATTTGAAATGTTTTACACATATATTTTGAGTACATTCACAAACTTTAACACAGGGAAACTCTGCATGCAAAATTTTTTCTACAATTTTTTTTAACTAAAAAATTTAAAATTTTTTGAACACATAAAAAAAATTATATTTTTCTGAATTTTTCGCAGAACAAAAAAAAAAGAAAAAAAAACCGGGGTAAAAAATATATAAATGTACTCGTAACAAGGTGGATTTGTTTTAGAACTTTTTATTGAGTAGTTCCTGAGAAAGGTATTAACCGAAGCTGCTCAACTTAACATGGACTCCTATGGGCTGGCCTTTAAGAGTCACTTCAAAAAGTGGAATTTTTTTAATGAATTAGGAACGAAGCACGACACAAATTCTAGAACCGTACATAATCTGAAATTATGAAAAAATAAAAAATTAAGAAGGATTTGAAATATTTATTTTTATTGTCTTGACTCAAGCAGGAAGGGAGGAAAATTAGTTAGGAGTCACAACATTTGAAAGCAATGGCTGTTTGAAATCATCTGTGGATGACTGAGGACCTGTAAAATCAGATAAGTACGTTTTGAGAAACATGAACAGATTTATTTAACAAGGAGATAGTAGCAGTGACAACATAGACAATACACATACAAGTCCAACGGCGCTAAGTTTGAACGGAACAGCTACACTCTACGTTTATGAGCGATGGCAACAGCCTTGGCTTTTTTTTTTGGCGCACTTCTAAAGTTGCCAAGGAAAGAATTATTTCCTAACTCTTTTTCTATCACAAAATTTTTCTTTTTACAACACACTTTTTAAACACATTTCAGAAAGTTTTAAAAATTATATTTTTAAAAAACTTTCACAAAAAGTAGTAAGTTTAACTTAATCACATATCAACCACATTTGTGAACCAGCAAAGAAACTAAGCTACGAATGTTGGGTAAGAATACCCTGAAACTGATACAATTACACTAAATACAGTGGGCATGTTAAAAAAGAAAAAGATTTACAAAAGAAAAAAAAGCCAGGAAAAATACAACTTGATAACGTCAGAATTCTTTCGTAAAAAAATAATGTAAACGAAAATGGTCAAAAAAAAAAAAAACTTGGTACAGCTACACTCTACGTTTATGAGTGATGGCAACGGCTTTGGCGATTTTTTTGGCGCACTTCTAAAGTTGCCAAGTAAAGAATTATTTCCTAACTCTAATGTCACAATTTTTTTTTCTTTTTACAACACACTTTTTAAACATATTTCAGAACGTTTTAAAAAGTATATTTTTAAAAAACTTTCACAAAAAGTAGTAAGCTTAAGCACATATCAAAACACATTTGTGAACCAGCAGAGAAACTAAGCTACGAATGGTAAGAATAACCTGAAACTTATCAATTACACTAAATACAGTGAGTATGTTGAAAAAGGAAAAAGATTTACAAAAGAAAAAAAGCAAGAAATAATACCTGATAAAGTCAGAATTCTCTCGTAAAAAAATAATGAAAACGAAAATGGTCAAAAAAAACAAAACTCTTAATCCTGTCATGAAAACTATTATAAGAAAATAAAAATTCCACAACTGTCAAAATTCAAATAAAAGGACCAATGGTATCACAGAAAACGATTTAAAAGGACCAATGGAATCAAAGGATATTTTTAAAACAAAATAACCAATGGGAGGAAAGAAAAAATTTCAAACGAATCAATGAAATCAAACGACTTTAACGGATTTTGGAAGAACTTTCTAGAATATTCAAAATGAAAATTAAAAGTTTCCGTTTGCCGAGGTTGCCATGAAAACCACAACAACAGCAACGAAAGATGGGTTGCCTTAATTTATCGTAACTCGTTACTAGAAGTGCGCCAAAAAAATCGCCAAGCCGTTGCCATCACTCATAAACGTAGAGTGTAGCTGTACCCAAAACTTCTAATCTATTCGTGAAAACCTATTATAATAAAATAAAAACTCCACACCTGTCAAAATACAAATAAATGGACCAATGGTATCACAGAAAAAACGATTTATAAGGACCAATGCAAGCAAAGGATATATCAAAAACAAAATAACCAATGAGAGGAAAGAAAAAATTTCAAACGAATCAATGGAATCAAACGACTTTAACGGATTTTGGAAGAACTTTCTAGAATATTCAAAAAGAAAATTGAAAGTTTCCGTTTGCTGAGGTTGCCATGAAAACCACAACAACCGTAACGAAGGATGGGTTACCTTAAATTATCGTAACTCGCTACTAAAAGTGCACCCAAAAAAAAAATCGCCAAGCCGTTGCCATCACTCATAAACGTAGAGTGTAGCTGTACCAAACGAATAGATTTTGAGACGTTTGCCTTTTTTTTTTAAGGATCTTAGATTGTATCTTCTAAAGATTAACTCCAGTTAGTATGATAGTATATATCCAGTCAGTGTACAAAATATTAGTTTAGTGCTCCACCTTTGCTGAATCTGCTTTCACCTCACTTGCACCATTTATTCTACATGGTTACTTGCAGTTGGCACACGAATAAAGTAGAGAATCACGATATACACGAAAACGAACGTCATGGTGTCAGCACGTGCGTAAAACACCAACGATGCTTCACAGAGTATTTCAAATGTGCTCTTTTTTTGTACTGTTTTTGATGTGTTTATCACTTTTTTATTTTAAAAAATCGTCCAGTTAAATATGGTGATTGTTCCCCTGCAGGAGTAATATCGTCTTCACTATACTGGATGCTACCACACCAATAGCAGTCAATTCATCCCAATAATGGGAGAACGACTTCGGTACTTGTAGTGGCAAACTTGAAGAGGTTGTGATCGGGCATTTTTAAAATTTATCAGAATGAAAGTTTCCGAAAGAAACAAACATCTCAGCCCTTATTGAAGTAAACTTACTTAAAGTCCCCCTGAAAAAAAAAAAGAATATTTATACTGGTGTAACGTAGTGGGCCGAGTGGAGTGCTTTTCAACGTAACGAAACAGTCAAGTTTACAAGTAACTTGCATTTATTTTTCAAATAATTATCTATACACTAATTACAATAGAGATTTGCATCCCTATGTCATAGGTGCTGCAAAACAGGCAAAAACTCAACAGACGCGGCCTCATAAAAACACCACAAAACAAAAAACCATCTGCTCTCTTCGAGCACTGCAACCGATCGCCCTGAGTCGACAGGACCCCCCCCCCCCCTCCCCATTCAGCCAGCCACAAACCACTTACATCCAACACAAACTGGGCGGCTGTTGCGACATTCATCAGCAGGTCATTCATCAGCATCGACATTCATCAGATGTTTCAGGAATTCTCGACCAAAGGTTAGTGTCGGTGTTTGGGACGCCACACTGGTATATACCGAGTGACCACAACTTAACGCGAGTTGTTCAGAGCCCTCTAGGGAGTAATGTATTGGACAAAACGTCACAAAATATGGTGGTCGTACACAGTGGATCATGGGATTTCGATTTCTAACAAAAAAATTAGTTCCAAATGTCGCCTCCAGGGGGATATTATGGCTCTGAAAAGTATAGTGGTGTGAATGGTGAATGGGTAAATGCCAAATGAGAGTACACGTCAATTTTGTCAACAATGCACGACAATGCTTATTGTTAGTTACAGATGAGATTCAACATGACCACCATTGTAATGTTCTAAGAACTGCATGCTTTGCACGACATTTTCCACGGCGACAACATGTCAGAAGTGATTTGTCTCACATGTAACGTTATACGATCTTTCAACATTGCGATATCGAAGACATGTTCTTGATACACAACGCTTATAAGAAATCCCCACACCCAAAAGTCACAAGGATTGAGATCGTGTGGCCATGCAGTGGGAAACGCACGACTAAAGGCTGGTTTACGATTCTGCGTATGTGCAACTGCGTATGCTCCGCCTTAACGCATACGCGGAGGATAGTCGTTTACAGTTTTGCGTATGGGCTTGCGTCGGAACGAGAAAACCAGCTTTCTATTATGCACACTAGATGGCGTGTTTACTTTTCGCGCGCTTTCTTGATCCACTTCAGTATTTTTTACGAGCGTTTTTTTTCTACCGTCTTATGTTTACTTTAACCAATTTTGAGAAACGTTGTTTTTTTCTTCTTTTTCCACGGGAGACATTTTTGTAGGTACTTGAGAACATTGCGAAATTAACATCACTTTGGAAACTTTTAACTCCGAACAAAACCAAAATTAGAATAAACAAGTAAATCTCGATTTCTAAAAAATATTGTACCGATTGTGAATACTCAGATAAATCAACATTAAACTATTTTCTTTCCAAAACAACTATCTACTTTAAACTGAGACTATATAAGTGTTAAATTTAATCAGAGCATTAAAAACCAAAATGAAATGAAGTTACATGAATAATTTGTTTTAACACGAAATTTGATATCTGATGAGGGTTTCTAGTTATTGAAATGTAAATAAATATATCTTCGATTTACTCATTATCAGGGTGTCAAGATTTAAATCATGATTTTAATCAAATGATATTTTTTAAATCACAACAAATCACACATTTTTTATAACTAAGTAAATACACCATAGAAGTTGTAAAACGCTTTAATGTTTCTGTACTCATGGTGATTTCAGCATTAATGGCTACACTAAGCTCAGAGAGAACTGGGTCAATTAATGCATATTATAAAAGATTGCAACAGCCAGTTGTAACCTATTAGAATATACTATATACTGGAAACAGTAATGTAAACACACATGCCATCATAAATCTAAATGCCAGGAAGAGTAATGTATAAACATTCCTGATTAACAGCACTCATAATATAAACACTCAAAAGTATGTATGCAACAGTTTGATTCAAAATTATAAACTAAAGGGTAGTTTACTAAAGAGAAAGAGGCTAAATTACTTCCTACTTGTGTTTTTTTAGGTATTTGTCAGTTAGCTTATTCTTGTGGTGTGCAACAGAGATTAAAGAGTAGAAAAATATACATTTTCACACACACAGCCATTAACATGTCAGCAGGAAGAAAGAAAGATCCAATATGAATTCAAAGTTTTAATATTAGAATTTACTAGTCTGATTATTTCTGTCCTCTATTCTACTTCTCACACCATAGTTTAGGTCTGTAACTTACAATTACTGATAAATTTGTTGACATGATGTAATTTACTCAAGGAAAACTATGTAGGATGTCAACTTGTGTTTTAAAGTTAAACAAATGTTAAGTATATATTGATTTACCATGTCACAAACTAAATTTTTTATTTAACAAATTTATAGATAATTATTTTTTTTAAAAGTGTATAGAGCCTACAGAAATTTAAATTGAAAAAATCTGATTGATTTTTTACACCCTGCTCATTATATTTTAATCCAGCCAACCACCGAACAAAAATTTAGTTGTCCATACAAACCTCATTTCCATGAAAATTTGTATCATCTTTTGTAAAATCTACAAATTTTTTTTTTCATTTATTTTCACATTAAACAGAATAAAGTAAGCTTTAATGAATTGGAGTATGTATATTTTATCATTTGGTTTGTGCAATAAATTCAAATTGTCAGCATTCCATTTCTGCCTAAGATTTTTTTAAACTTGAACAAAACACACCTTGAATGTTGGGAAGTATTGAATTTTTAGTCAGCGAAACATTTTCCAATGGTATATTATGTAGTTAATTTATTTTCAATAGAAATGTTATTTTGTACCGAGGGTTTTAATTGTACTTAAGAATATTTTTCTTGTGTCAACTCACTACAATAGGAAAATTACTGTGTTTCTCATATTTCAAGAAATTTATTTATGCATACTACATATGTATGTGGTAACCATGTTCTTTTAATCATTTAGATTACCATGTCCTCTCTTTTATGATTTGTGTGTCTTGCATATTCAATCTTATAAGCATTGTTAAATACTTAATACTAGTCGGGCTGCGGCAGCTAGCGCTCGGCGGTGTGTAATAGTGCTTTTTAAACTTTTTTTACACACCGTAATTAAACATGTTTTGATTTGTATATTTTATTTATTTTTGTGAAACAATTCTTTAAATCATTGCATATTCAATCAAATATTTAAGCAAAGTTGGTCGAAATGTACATATACCGCTACAAAATTACCCATGTCTAGAGATATTTTGCAGGAAATAGACATATCATTAAAATCTAACTCCTAAATAATATTTCTGCAACATGTAATATACCGGAACACATAATGCAAACAAAAATAAAATTCCAATCCTTGAAAAAACACGTACGTATCTATTCAAACGTGTTGAATTTCGACTTCCTGATTATATTTATTGTGAAATAGAATAATGCGACAAAAGACTTTTCAACGATATTGACACAGACAATAATGATTTATTAACAAAAATAACACGGATTTATAATACTTGGGAATCCTAAAATATGTCCGCAACATCTCGCAGTCAACTCAAATACCCAAACACGGAATTCTAAATCAAATTAAAAAAGTAAACATTAATTCTGACGCGTGGCCAGATACCGGGTAGTAAAATTACGTTTAAATTACTTTTACATCAAAGGAAGAAATAAAAAGTAAGTTCAAACATAAATATTACAATTTAATTCCTTATTTTTCATAGAAATTGACCTCGGCTATTTGAAAACAGCAAGAATTCAAAATATCTGGGTTATTTTATATATGTTGATTGTTGCCATTCGACGATACACAAATAACGTCGATTTCGGGTCCACGTACGTTAGTGTTTTATATGTATAGATAATTTAAATATATAAGATAATAGGCACAAGAACAATGCGATTGAATATTTCATATAAACTTCCTATTAAAATATTCAAAGAAAATTTAAGTTACTTATGTTTAATATTATACTTGGATTGAATGCCGTTCACTGAGCAAATAATTTCAATTTATAAAATGGATAGGTGGCAAAATACAAGTGAAGTAAACACAGATGAGAATAATTTATAATTCATGTAATATGATGCATGTAATGTGCTATTTTAAATATTTACCTGAAACATTAAGAAATAATTAGTAGGTAAATATAATTTTACTTTATTTAATATAAGTATTGAAAAAAATTATTTTATTCTTTTTCTGCATTTGTGACTCAAAATTATATTAAATACAAAACTTGTAAATTTTAAAATGAAACTAGTACTAAAGATTATGAATAATAAAATGTACACACAAGAAATTCTTAGCATTAAATTTATTTAATTATAAATCTATCAATATAAGCAAGGGTGCAATTGTATACATTCGAATTATGCCCATGGAGTTTACAAAACTATCCTGTAGCTCAAGTGTATTCTTTCGCCATGGACAGAGCAACTGATATCTTTTAGAAGTTAGCTTCTTTCTCTTCTTTAGAGAATAATGTCTGAAATATAAAATGAAATAAACAAAATGCAAACTATATAACCACTGGTCATGAAATTCATCTTATGGATACTAACTTTTTGATATATGGTATTAAACATGAAATCACACTGTAAGTTAATTATCGACTTTCAGAATAACTCAAAAAGAAATTTTATTAAACTGAGAGTGGAGTATGTTTTATATTCAACTAATAACCACTATCTCAGCCTAAGCCATTCGGTGTATAGCCTTGTAATTTTGAACCATGGTCAGATGACGAGGCAACATCAGAGCTGGCACCCCACTCTCTGAACTTCTACACCAACCAAACGTGAGGACTTTCAGCCACGACAGCTTTAAGGTACATCAGCCACCTCTACACTATACGTTTTATATAACTTACAACACTAACTTAAAACAGTTTTACCAATATATTGATTATTATCCTGGTGTAATAAGATTATAAAAACTTACATAGCAACACTTTAAAAACTGAATTAATCAACATTTAGTTTTATATCACTTTTAACATGGAAAGTACATTGTTTTTCAAATTTGAGATAGAAATTTTACAGAAGAATCAATTGCGGTTACTGTGTCTTGATTTGATGGGTATTCAAGGATGTTTCAAAATTTCACACAATCACTCGCTGAAAGCAGAGCTTTTAAGGAGTTACATGTAAATCTAGACACATTGCCGGAGTAGATGAAAAATTATGATACGGACTACTCACAATATATAGTTGTCACCTAAGGTAAAATATTAAATGTATTGAAGGGGGGGGGGAAGCAGAGTATAGTAATTAACCTTGTAAACATACATAGAAATGTTTTCTCACCAACAGATATACATCAAATGCATTGCAACTAAGCATGAATAAAAGGACACTAGTTTTGAATTACAAACATAAATATTATAAAAATGTTAAGTTATAAATGATTATTTTATATAGTGTTATTACTTTATAAACGTATTGTTCGTGTCCCTTATCTCCGGAACAGTTTTTGGCACCACTCTTTAATAGGCATAACTTTTCATGTTCTTCGAACATTGCCAACTTCTCAGAAAGTGTCTGATCTTGTGACAAAGTAGAATATTGCCAGCGTTTCCAAACAAGAATCTCACTCTTTATGCATTTACAGTACAAAACGGTACTAAATTTTGTGTTTTTGTTTGAGACACAACAAATTTTAAATATTACCAGACTTATTTAAACAAACCATATTTTAAGAAAATAATGAGTGACCTTTTGTAAGAGAACTGCTCAGTATTGCAGCATCTTCTGTCTTGCTACAGCATTTCCATTGAACATCTGTCCCTCGATGTACTTTCATCATTTAAATGAAGTTGGATATTATTCTGCAAAAAAAAAATTGCAACCAATTAGTTAACACAGGAATTAAAATTCAAAAATTTGAAATTTTTTAGGTTTCTCCAAATATGTACTGTTTGCACCAGAACCGTCATCTGTTGGAAAGGTTTCAACTGTTGGTGAGTTCTGAGAAGCCATCGAGCGGTTTCAGCTCTCAGAGTAAGAAACAAATAGGCTACAGTCCAAATGAGGTGTTCTTCCTTGTGTTAAGCATCAGGAAGTTTATTTTGTGAAAAGCGGGTTCGAGAACCAAAACCTAACCTATCATGCGAATACATGTACTTTCTTTGACTTGCAAGGGTAGTGGATTTCAAGTGAGCCCATTACATTTGGTAGTTTGCAGCGGCATAATTTTCTTTGATTTTATTGCTTTCGACAAAGAAATCCCTCTTGATGCCATTTGTACTGATACAAATCCACCACAAGAAAATTGATAATACATTTTACTCAGAAGGTACTTTTCGGTTAACTGGTTTCCAGTCATAATTGTGCGGTAAAGCTTTCAAAAGTGGAAATTTGTTGGTATTTGTTGCAGTCTCGTTCTTCCAGTGCAGTGGATATTCGGGCTGTGAATTGAATTAATGCTTTCGGTGGCTGTGCCGGTCCGTTCAACAAAATCTTTGAATGCAGAAAAAAGACAAAAAAAAATTTGGCAAAAGAAAGTATAATTTACTCTTGACTAAACCAAGAAATTTTCAGTCTTTGTTGAAAGCCTATGTATAGGGGTTGTCATAAGACTTGAACTAAAACCAAAAAACTATCAGTAGAAAAATTAATGAAGATAATTCTGTTTAAAGTAGCGAACTGAAGGATTTTGGTCATCAAACACTATCACTAGGAAAACTGAAAACAAATCTCAGGGTTTGGTTAGGTTTCAACGGTGCAAGGGCCATATTTGGCTGCACCGTTAAATGCACTGTGAATACATGTCAAGTAATGTACATACACAAAGGTTTTACTGATACCAAAGAGGGAAATACACCTAGGGAGAAATAGAACCTATGCTGCCTACAACTGGCAGGTAGCTAACTGTGGGTAAAGCCTCTGAGAAACGAAGGCACCTCAATCTCAGGGAAAGAGCATTTGCACATAAAAAAACGGTGGAGTGGTCGCAAACGGGACTGTAGCGCCAAGGCGTTTGTTTTGGTCGCCAAACCAAGATGGCGGAGATCGCCATAACAAGATGGCGCGGTGTCCATGTAGCAAAATTCACACTGTGAACCTTTGCATAAATGGATTTGATAGTAATTTCTATGGATATGATAGCAATTTTTATGGATTTGATAGTAATTTTTTGCGAAATGGTATAGAAAAATTAAACTTACCCTCATTTTGTCGCCACATTATAAATCGCTAGAAAATTCGATGCACGAAAGAATATTCGTCTTTTAACGGAGGAATATGCCCGGATAATCTCTCTCAACGGTCTCAATGTCACCGTGTTATAGCGGCAGCAAGTACATCTGCAAATTTGCTACTGCCTACATTAGTTGCGGGAATAGTACCAAACTCCTTGAATCCTTTCGGCAATATGCTGCACATTCCGCTCGTGATCCACGAACAGCCTCAAAATGCGAATCATTGTCAAGCTTCTTGATCTCGGATATTCTACGCCGTTGTTTAAAATAAATATAGCCCTGACAATGGAAGCAAATATATTCATGGTAATCAGAGTTCGCGAACGGCTCATTCTCAACTTGAAAAGAAGTAAACACCAACCTTTACACAAAAAAACACGGTAATTAACTGGTAATTTTTAGTTAACGTCGTACTAGAGTAACACAACGGGCTTCAAAAAAAAAAAAAAAGACGGAGTAGTTAAACAAGAAAAAAATGCACGAGGAACGATAAAACACAGACCACGGTGAAACGATAAAAAACAAAGTGGCGGATTAAGCGTCGTTATCTCTTATCGTTAAACGAGAAAAAAAAAATCTAAACCAATCAGAGCACGTTTAATTTCACTTCAAAACACGTTTTAATTCCAATCAGATAGCGTCTTTAATCCTAATCTTCTTAATAGGGTTGCCATAAAAATATCCAAAAGGGAAGGTTACCACATTGGCGAGAAAAAAGGACTGTCCCGTTTGCTACCACTCCACCAAAAAAACAGATGAAGTTTTTTGTACATTTCCTCTTAACTAAGCACTTTAGTAGAAGTTCAAGTGTTGTGTTTTGTGAGGTTGGGAAAGTAACAATTATTGGTCAAAAGAGGAGGTGGAATGGAATAATTAAACAACAAAAGTTTCCTACATCCACAAATGTTTACGACCACAATAGTTTCAGTTATAAAAAATAAACAGCTATTTCTACAGCGCTTTTCTATCGCTCACTTTAATTTGCCAATAAACTTAAAAATCGCTCATAAACGTTGAAATAAAAGCTACACAACAAATCAACTTCGAAAACAATTTTTCACTCGCATAAACTAAGAGGTTTTATTATTTCGGATGAAACTAGGTAAACAAAATATAGACATATTGCAATGCAAATTAAAGATTAGTGTAAATACATGTACTTACAAGGAATTCCCAAGGCCTTTTGCAACAGCTGCCCGTCTCTTTCGAAGTCAAATTCGTACATAACGCATGCCCAGCGTTTTATAATGCTTTTTAAACTTCCACAGTCAGCAACTCAGACTCACTATAAGGTTCGGTAATGGCGATGTTTAGTTTATTCGATTGAATCAAAACATTAGATGCTGGATTTTGATTCGTCAACAAGTCACGTGTGCTTGCGTATGTGCGTCGAGAGTTGGATCTGATGAACTACCAAATTTAGCGCTTGCGTTGCTTTGCAGAGAGGCTGCGTGATCCCGCCCATCTGTCAATCACGTGGTTCTCCTCTATCATTGGTTCGACGCACTAGCGCGTCTTTCTAGTAATGGCTCTTCGTTACGTGGACGATTCTATTTAGGACCGTGGGGAGGACAGGCGCCTCAATCCCATGATAGTACTTTACGCAAGTCCAACTTGATCGGCTAATCGGATCACATGACCTAGATACGTATGTCATCAAGGTTTATAGTTGTTGGCGATTTATCTCTTCCTTTCTGCTTTCTTCTTTTCTTTTCAGATCCATGGCTATGGGTGGGTAGAGGTGGGAGCCGAAAATTGTATCCTTTTATTATATAAGTTAATAATTATATAAGTTAGTGTTTTATGTATGCTTTTTGTTACATCAGAATGGTCCTAAGCCAGCGGTGGATACGACACCATCATCCTAAAGCAAAGGGGACGGCAGAGGGGCGGGAAAATATCAGCTGGTAGTGAGTTCAGGAGTGGTTCTTAGATTATTTATGTAAAATCAACGGAAGCTTGGAAAAATATGAAAAGGGTATTAAAAATTAGGAAAAGTAAATTTGAATGAAAAGGAATTAAATTGGAATTTTTTAAAAATAATTTGGAGGATCTAAAAATTTTTCCGCCAGCTGGGTTCGAACTCGGGAAGTCATCCTCCGCTGCCGACGCTAATCTGAAGTTGGGTGACTTTAGCCATTAGGCCAACGTTGCTTCACTAAAAGAAGCTCTTTAAAGTATAAGTACCCTTCCATCAATCATACATTCCATCAATCTGCTTTAAAAAATCATAGAAGACACACAAAAAAAGACTACCAGACAAGTAAATAATCATATCTCACTGTAGATCAAATGATCAAAACAAGTTACGAAAGAATCAAACTGAAGAATCGATTCACTTATCACGAGTTTAATATCTACCGACCTCCCTACGGTCCTAAATAGAATCGTCCACGTAACGAAGAGCCATTACTAAAAAGACGCGCTAGTGGTTCGACGCAACCAACGCAGTTGGACATACGCAGAATCGTAAACTGGCCCTAAGGATTCTGCTGTCAGAGATGTGTTCCCGCAACAAACGCTGTACCTTAAGTCCGATGTGAGTCCATCCTGCATGAAGGTCATCGAATCAAGACATCTTCGTTGCTGCAGTTGTGGAACCACGATGTTGCGTAGCATATCGGCATACCTGTCAGCATTGGCGGAACACGTCACTGGTCCACTTTCCTCGCAAAAGTAAGAACGGATGATAAGAGATGCCGTAAAGCAGCACTACACTGTGAGTTTTGACGAGTGGAGAAGTTTCTGCAGACACACGTGTGGATTAGGGATGCGACATAGATGTCGATGTTTTCAAAACATCGATGTATTAGAGTCGATGTTTTTGTAACATCCATGTTTATACTTGTCGATGTTTTTACGTTGTCGATGTTTTATTTTTAAATAGAAAAGTACTTTTCCAAAAATTTAAAAAATAACCAAGTAGCATAATTTTTTGTAATCAGCAAATTGAACATACTTTTAGACCAAAGTGGCCAAGGATGAAGGGTCTGAAAAGTAGGGATGCGACATCGATGTCGATGTTTTCAAAACATTGATGTTTTATAAAAAACATCAATGTATTGGAGCCGATGTCGCATCACTAGTTGCAAAAGCAGTTTTAAGAAATGTGGGGGAAAAGTTTGAAAACACTGAATTTTATAAGCATCGTTGGTTTTGGTGCGATGCATTATCAGCATCGATGTTTTAATTTTGAACATCGAAGTAACAAAACATCGATTTTTGCTGTCGATGTCGCATCACTTGTTGCTTAACCAGTTTTAAGAAATGGGGGTTGGGGAGTTTAAATACACTGAATTTTAGAAACATCGATGGTTTTGGTGCGATGCATTATCAGCATCGATGTTTTAATTTTGAACATCGAAGTAACAAAACATCGATGTTTTGCTGTCGATGTCGCATCACTAGTGTGGATTAGTCACAGCCCAAATGCGGCAGTTGTGTGTGTTAATACCACCGTTAAAATGAAAGTGCGCTTCTTCACTCGATAAAATGTGCCACGGCGGATTATCCACTTCCACGTGGTAAAGATTCTCAGGTGGCCGCCTCACCAGGGAGCAATTCCGGAACAGAACAGATTTCATAGGGGTAAAACTTCAATATCTGATGCAGGATTTTTAACACCGTTGTATATGGGACATCCTTTTGCCGGGATATGGTCCGTGCTCTGCTGGTACCCTGAACATTCGCCGTTAGCAGGAATGAACTGGCATTTATGCCCACAACTACTCAACAATGCTTATAAATTTGTAGCTATTTGCAATCACCATCTTCGTGCCAGAGAAATGTTTTGTCCTCTTAAACTAATCTGAAGACATGCTTTTCTGATACCTGCACTGACGCCTATTTTACCGTTTTTAAACCTGTGCGGTATCGCAGTATCGAGGGTATCAGTTCTATCAGATTCGGACCCTTGGCATAGCCATCGTTTAATGGAAAAGAGTGAAAGACCGAAAGTCGTTCACCAGACTTTGTGCAAGAAACTCAACGGAGGATATTGCAATCCCTCCTCAATCCGTGAGGCGTTTGTTGCAACAAATGTGCACATCACAAGGATCGATACATAAGGCTGTAAGAGCTTTGCATTTTCGTGCTGATCGTGCAAAAATGTTACAGGAGTTAAAGCCACCGGACAATGAGAAGCGGCTTTATTATTGCAGATGGTATTGCGATCGACTCATCTCAAGAAACCTTTGGCTACCTCATTCCCCTGATATGAACATCCCTGACTTCTTCGGTGGGGGATATTTACAGAACAAAGTTAATGAAGATAATCACTAAATATTAGGTGATCTGAAGATTGCCAATACTCAAAGGATACAAGAAGTCACTCCCAGCATCTTGAAACGCGTTTCTAAAAATATGCACAAACGACTTCAGCTTTGCCTCCAAGAAAAGGGCGGAAATTTCGAACATTTAATATAAATGTAAGTTCAGATTTTTTTCCTACATTAGGTTAAAAGTGTAGGTTTTCACAAAAATAATTAAATAAAAATTGGGATAAAAATAATTCATTTGAAGCTTTTTGATTTTGTATAATAAATTCACGAATCGTCAGCACGGGAACTTTTAGGACACCCTTTATATATATATATATATCTAATATATAAAATTTCCATGTCACAATGTTAGTTACCGTACTCCTCCGAAACGGCTTTACCGATTTTTACCAAATTTTATATGCGTATTCAGTAGGTCTGAGAATCGGCTACTATCTATTTTCCATACCCCTAAGTGATAAGGGTTGTCCACCCTTAAAATTTATTTTTTTAATTTTTTGACGAAATTTTTTTGTTTTTATTTTTTTATAATGTGGCATTAAAAAATACATACAACCCTTAATTTTTACTTTTTTATCACCAACCCCTATTTTTTATGGCCATTTTAGTAATTTAATCATTTTTCATCCCGCTCGATAACTGATCAATTATAGTGTTTTTAACTGTACTTCGATTAAAAATCTAAAATTTTTTTAAGAAAATAAACATTTATTTTTATTATTAAAGTTTAATCCTGATATATGCTTAGTGTTTCCAATCTTAGATTCTTAAAATTTGCCGCGCGTGTATTTGGCACGATTAGTTCAGTTAATCAAGTTTTAGTTAAACAAGTGATATACATAACCTTAAAAGTACTCAACACGTGTCACGAGCTCCAACCAACAACGACTTTTGTGTTGTAAGTATACTTTTTTTATATAATTATTTGAATTTTTTACAACTATTGTTTCAAATTTTTTTTCACAAAACTAATATTTTCGCTATAATCCTGGCCGATGCTGATGCACGTGTGAGCATGTAGCAATTGCGTCAAGAACAATCAGAAGATACACGAGCTGATCGCAATGAAGTTATTTCATTAATTCTATAAATATCTTAATACCACGGATTCCTATCATACCTACAGATGTGCCAATTCAATTCAAACGAATTCAGTTTCCGATTAGATTGGAATTTGCAATGACAATCAACAAATCCCAAGGCCAAACGATGTCTGTTTGTGGCTTAGATTTGAGTACACCATGTTTTTCACACGGGCAATTGTACGTAGCATGCTCTCGAGTCGGTAAACCATCCAGTTTGTTTGTGCTCACTAAAGATGGGCTAACAAAAAATGTTGTCCACGCTATAGCATTAAAAGATTGATGTTGTTTGTTAGTGTTACTGTCGTAATTAATATGTGATATGTAATTTTAAGAAATAAACTATAATAACTTGAAAATAATATTGTTTGGCGTTTGATATTTTTATATTCCCTTATCGTTCATAGCGCTCCATGCCCATTTCACGCATATACCACATACTTACACATTTATAATAAGTAAGTTACTTTTTGTCTACACTAGAATTTATCTAGAAACTAGAAATAATTTATAAGGCAAAACAACGTTTGCCGGGTCAGCTAGTATATATATATATATATATATATATATATAGGCCTATGTAACCGAACAACACATCGCAATAACTAAAAAAGTTAGGACAATTTTTCGGAACCTGATATCAAACGAAGAACAATCGTTACGACTTGAAACCTTGCCAAAGCATTTTTTAAATTTCTCATCACTAAGTTTTCAAGTTTCTCCAGCATCGACTTCTGGATGCCTTTAAAATACAGTAGGTACTTTCATATATATTGGAGAGAGGGGAAGGATTTTACAATCCCTTGATCAAATGGCACGTGTCCAAAAAGCTTATTTATTAAAGGCATGGAAGGCTACTGGGGTTGGGGATATTCCTGACCTGGATTCAGGGACGTCAGGGAGAAACAAAGTGGAAATGCCCCCCGCCAAGTGACTGTCTAGACTAAACAAATTGAGACAAAGGCATGTGTTTTTCTTCATATGTACTTTTTGGAAAGAGAAATTTGTTATTTTACACTGAATTCTGTCGAACAAACTGTGAAAATATTCAGTTTGAACCGTCTCGTCTGTAGGTTATCTGTCCATTCCCTAAAGTTATGTTAAACAATTTACGCCAACAGATTTAACAAGACTTTTTTTATAAATACAACGGTGTTTACAATTTATTAATTTGACTTCTCTTGCTCAGTGCTGTAGTCGTAAAAAAACAGAGGGAATACCACAGGCGCCCTCAGAATTTTTTCCATAGTGAAACATGTACTTACTACTTACACTTTCTACGAGGGGGGGGGGATATGTACACACACGCAAATACATCTCTACTATTATAAAGGGAAATGTTTGACTGTTTGTTTGTTTTTTGTTATGTTTAAGTTCATGACGAATCTATGGCTCTTACAGTAATGGGATTTGACACACTGGTCCGAATTGTTTGCAATTTTTGTATGAGGCCCGAATTTTAAAATCCAATCTATAACATTAAAATCAATTTAATGATAGTTAATTATTATTGTTTTCCTTAGAATGGCAACAGCATAAAAGATCAAAGATTCAAAAAAACATTTGAAGTTGTTTTATTTCATATTTATTGTTTAAGGATATTAGGATGAGTCACCCAAACATATATTATATAATGTATTTAATATATATTTGTAGATGAAGCAAAATATTTAGTTTTTTCCAAATAATTTTTTTTAACATATACAGTACAAAGTCCCAAATTCGTATTCCGAAATCCCGAATTGTCCAAAATCTGGACTATTTGCTAACCAACGTTTGGCGAGCGTAAGCGAGAAGGGGGTGGTGCCCCCTAGTTTTCCAGGAAAAGCAAAGCGTGTACGCAGTTTTTAAGAAAACGCAGAGGGTATACGGAATTTGCTGGAAAAACCAGAGGGTACACCGCCGCATACCCTCCACTACAGCCCTGCTCTTGCTTCACTCAAAATATATCTATATAATACAACCAAAACCATTAAGAGCAGTACACACTTCAAATGTTTCCCATTCATTGGTCGCTTAGGGTTACATAAGGGGAATAAGTACGATTCTATTTAAATTCCAACTTTCCTCGGAAATGAAGGACTGTGGAACCCATTTGAAAGAGCAACGGACAACCGGAGGGTTGCGAGTTCGAAACTAGGTTCAGACAAAAACCGTAGTGAACGCGAGGGTGGTGCACGTTAAATCTGTAGGGTCCTCAATTGTCCTCACATTGGCGTGGTGAGGAAGTTTGGAAAGTGGATTGAGAGCCAATGTTGTTCTCGTCTTCTGACCGTGATTAAAAATTAAGCCTACGGGATTGATCCCGATCAATCTACGTTTATAACGGTGGCAACGGCCTTATCGTTTTTTTTTTTTTTGGCGCACTTCTTGTAGCGAATTATGGTTGATTAAGCAACTCATATATCTTACTGTTATTGCGGTTTTTCTGGCGACCTCGGCAAGCGAAAAGTTTACATTTTCATTTGGAATATTCCAGAAATTTGTTTCAAAATCCGTTAAATTGTCGTTTGATATCATTGGTTCATTGAAATAATTTTTTCCTTTGCGACATTAGAAGGGCGCCAAAAATAGCGCCAAGACTGTTGGCACTGCTATAAACGTAGACTGAAGCTGTTCCCGATACTCCACAGTTTTACAGAACATTTTATGTCTACGGGCACTTGAAAAGATGCACTACTTTTAAAAAGGTGTTCTCAAAGCTAATAATGCGTAGTGCACCATTAATGTACCATTAATATATTACTTATCTAAATCGACGGTGAGAGAGGTTTAGCTATTTTAGCTATGACATATTAAACACTGTAAGTAATCAGAGGAATCGAATGTGTGTAAATAGCGTAGGATTTTTATATTGATAGTTGTGAAAATCTGAATCGCCCCCCTTAACTTAACCATTAATATCAATTAAAAATTAATTACTTTCTTTGTTCAGTAAAACTCATCCCAAAATACTTGCTGTTCTTGTTTTTCTGTGTGTGTAATACATTCCTATCTGGCTTAAACAGAGAATTTAAATTTTATTTAAATTCTGTCTCTTGTATTATGATTGTACCTTAGCCACTAGATTTGGTTCTTTGTTTGGTTGTTGTTTCACAATTTTATAGCACAAGGCAATTTTAAGGCCATATTTGGAAGAGCTGCGACAAACACGAAACAACGGCTCATCAAAAATACTGTGGTAGGGAAAAAAGTGGAATTGATTAGTGCGATAAAAGCAGGAAAATAACACTAAGTTACCCAGGATCGTGACTCTAGTCTTTCTTCTCTTAAGACAATAAAATCCAAGGAAAATAAAATATCACTAGTGTACTTCGAGTCGGGAAATCCAGTACAAAAAAACCTATTTAAAATAAAGCGTACTTGAAACTATTGATTCGAAAGCATAAAACGTCCCTGTTGAAAATAAAAATAACTAAGTCTATACTAAACTACGTATTGTTTGTCGAATTGAACTAGTGCAGGTGCAAAGGGAGTATCCGGAATCATTGGCACATGAATCCGAAGACAAACCGGCAAGCGAGAAAAAAAAATATTTTAATGAAATGTTCAGTGTTTTCTTAATTTAAAAGGTCCTAGATCTTTCTATACGTTTGTGATAATGAAGTACGAATCTAGAACTAAGGTCTCTCATATAGTTCGGTACTTGGGTACATTGTGGGGCCAAGACTACATAGACGCACCCTGGTTGACAGATGAACTTCAGCCACCTTATGGTTGCTCCAATTTGTGGGTGGCTGACGAACTTCAATCACCCACAAAGACAGTACAAAGACTGCACTCTTACTATTATTAGCAAATCCATTCAAAATTTATGTTCTTTTACTATTGTGGGTAAATTGCAGTAAATACAATGCAAAAATTATGTACCATCACCTTGTCAGTAAATTCAATACAAAAATTATATTCTATTACCATTGTCAGAAAATTCAATGCACAAATTATGTTCCATTATCATTGTCTCAGTGTTTTACTGGCATGTTGTCAGTAAATTCAATACACATATTATATTCCATTACTATTGTTAGTAAATTAAATACAGAAATTATGTTTCATTACCGTTGTCAGTAAATTCAGTGCACAAATTATATTCCATTACCATTGTTAGTAAATTCAATACAGAAATTATGTTCCCTTGTCATTGTCAGTAAATTCAATACACAAATTATATTCCATTACCATTGTTAGTTAATTCAATACAAAATTCATGTTCTATTTCACTATCGATCACGTTTTTTGTATTGGAACAAAATCTACCATTTAATGTAAGGTATTTGTCATATTTTACAGCTGATGAATTTAGAAATGCCTTTAAAAGGAGGAATATGGCATCACCTCATGAAATTAGCTGAGAGGAATGATAGTAAATTCCATGTTTCTTGAAGTTGACGAAGAAAAATTTTTGCATGTTCGACGAAGAGATTAAAGAACTTTTAACTGAATGAATTTCAAGTCAAATATTGATACATTTTATAAATAAATTTCACGTGATGATGTTGAGAAGGAGAGATTTCTCCCATAAACACTTCTTCAGTATTATGATGGTAACCACTTTCTCAACCTAACCCAAGGAAAAATTCTGTATGGGCGTCTGACACTTAATTGTATGCAAAATACTTTTTTGATATAAGGCCATTCTTTGTAAAACCTTGACATGAACGAAAATAAAATTTATTCAGAAAGCGTTGAGAAGTCTGTTTATAAGAAGCTGTTTTTGTAAACATGAACTTTAGTGTGCCAACAGCTATTTCGCGGAATTCATTCCTTTTCTTCCTTGGTGCTTTTTACCGTAGTGTTTTATTACTTTGGTCGTTAAAAACTCCAAATTGGATAAAAGACTTCGAGAAACAAGCGTTTGTTCTTTCTGTTCTTTGTATTATGGTTTCTTTGAGGAGCGCGTTAGTTCCTGGTTCGCACGCAATTCTCGTGCAATAATTTCGCCAGCTGCTTTGACCTTGAAATTATCTCCCTTTCTTCTTTCCAGAGGTCGCATTATTATGTGTTTGAGGCTCCGAAAAATGGGCCTTTTGTTTGGGGTTTGTAAATTTCATTCAACACACAACAGGTGAAAAAGAAATTGATGACAAAATTACAGGAGAAGAAATATCAAATTGTGTTTTCTTTATTGCTCTAGCTCTATTTTTTCGAAATTTTAAATAAACTTGCCGAAAATTGAATAATTTTCTATTGACCGGTATTTTAATATATTCCGGACCTTCTCTTAACAAGGTTTTAAGGAATAAAAAAAATCTTCACTTGCAGGCAGCTGAAAAACTGCTCCATTTTCCGTTAAGTGTATTATCAATTTGAACTAATTGGGCATAAGGACTTACATATTTGGGTTTTATAAAAAATTTGAATCAACTATCAACTATGTCAACAAATTCGTATGAATTCCTACTTGATTGATTGAATTTTTGTGGCACAAGGGCTGGGTTTGGTCAAGTGAACAACTTGAATCCATTTACACTAAAACACGAATAAAAACATTTCCCAAGTTAATTTTTTGGGAAAACTCCCAGAACGCGACACATTCTTAAAAATAAGATTTTAATTTTCTTTCATACAGGCAGCACACGGCATATTGATAAATAATGACACCCTTTGAATTCAAAATTAGAGATTGGTTTAGAAACATTTTTCATGCAACGATTAGAGACGATATCGATACCCACCACGAGAGATATTTTTCAGTCCCAGAGTGCGACTCGAACATTTAGACGGGAAAGCCGTTCAAAGATTGCAGAACTTCAGTGACTATTATTAGGCGAATACGCGGAAGTTAGAGTCAGCATCACAGTTCGAGCTTAGACATTCTTTCACTTCCAATCCCCAGGAGTTCCGCTGCCACGAGTAGAGCCCAGCTGAGATAATCGACACTTCATATCTGCGGTAGCTACGTCTTCCAACACCACGTATCCAGAAGCCCAGTGGTTCGGTTAATTCTTAATCAGAACTTTAAAATAAATAAATATCAATTATATATATATATATATATATATATATATATATATACAGGTGGAGGACAAAATAATACGAACACATGTGAAATAATGGAAAATCTTTATTACAAAATGACCAAAATTAATTGATATTTTCCTTAGTGGATTGATCCCGGACTATCGTCGATAGCCCGTTGTGTTGCTCTAGTACGACGTTAATTAAAATTTACCAATTACCAGGTAGGTTGTTTTGGGGGTTTTATGGCGCAAGGGTCATATTGGGTCATGCTGCGTTATACACGATATACAGTATCCTACAGTAATGGACGGGACGCCAGAGGATTTGCATAAAATACGACTACTTGTATGAAGGTGTTTCTCGTGGTATGGCCCTTTGCATGTTGTTCCTGGTCAATTGAACGCCTACGCCCACATGAACATTTTAGACAATCAGGTTCTTCCTACGCTCTGGAAATTTTATGGAATGGACGAATGTTACTTCCGTAATGACAACGTTCCGTGTCATGTTGCAGCCTCTGTCAAACAGTGATATCAAGATATGGATGTAAAACGTCTTCCCTGGTCTTCTCAGAGTTCCGACCAAAACCCCATAGAACATTTGTGGGACGCGTTAGAGCGACGCATACGGACCAGGGAACCACGTCCGAAATCTAGAGCTGAGCTGGTGACATTCTTGCAGCAGGAATGGACACAAATACCCATAGCTGTGTATCGAAACCTTGTTGAAAGTATTCTCATAAGGATTGCTAGTGTAATTGCAGCACGTGGGAACCACCCCCTATTAAAGTTAAAGCATGTATTCTTTCCCTTATAACCATCACATATTGCTGTCTGGTGGTCCATTGAAGAAAACTTTTCCGGCTCAAAACGGACCTAAGGTTGACTGATATCATTGAGCCGGACCACATATCTTCAGCGCACACATTCCGGGGTCGACCACGTCCACGCCCTATCGTGTTCATCCTGGGCAGATAAGGGTTTTTCGGACGGCGTGTCACTAGGCCCACTTCTAATATTTCTCATTAGAGGCTTTCCCTAGCTTCGGCTAATCCGCTGTGGGATTTCAGTAACTCGGTACGGAGGGGTCTGCTTCCATTCGAAGGAAGGAAGGTGGTCCATTATTGTAGGGTAGTATATATATATCACTATAAATTAACTCTACTTGATAACTTAAAATTTTAAATGACTCACTTTAAATTAAGCATGGGCTGGCTGTATGTCTTTAGGTTTTTGGCAAAAGAGCCATATTTGATATTTGGCTAAGCTGCGCCATATCAAAACAATGTCAAGTAAAAATTATCGTGAAAGGGAGAAAAAAGAGGGAATGAGGAGTATAGAGGAGTGTAACGAAATCAGAGACATGTCAAGTAAAATTTGTCGTGAAAGGGAGAAAAAAGAGGGAATGAGGAGTATAGAGGAGTCTAACGAAATCAGAGACATGTCAAGTAAAAATTGTCGTGAAAGGGAGGAAAAGGAGGGAATGAGGAGTATAGAGGAGTGTTACGAAATCAGAGACAGATCGCGTTCTTGGACATCCCGGGAGATCAATTCCCGTGTTTACTAAAAACAGTAAACTCAACGGGTAAGGAAATGAGTACCTCGAGTTTGTGAAGCATCGTATACACCAAAAGAAGATGGACAATTGTGTGGTGAAACTGTTTTATAAAAGGGATTTTCAGTGTAAACAAACAACCAAACGGTCTGTGAAGATTTTACTTTTGAGGGTCTCGCCTTTTCGATGGTCCTCTAATGCTCCCGCATGATGCATATATTGGGGGTTACCTAGAATGTAATATATCGCCTTTTTGCCAACGTTTGGCGTTTAATTGTTATTTGAATTCATTCTTTAGAATTTTTTTTTGGCGAAGTGCTTAAAACGTATTTTAGAAACAAGCCACCAGTCTCGTAACGTTAATTGGAAACACGTTTCGTCGTAGAAATTAATTCCGATACTGTTCATGGTGGAACAATGGGAAAGAAACTCCATGCTTTTGTATACTTCTGTAAAGAGCTCAAATTCGTTTACATTCAGGATTTCAAATGCATGTCCAAAAAATGTTTACTAATACTAAACTTGTATCTTTTCTTTTTCCCAATAGCCCGTTGTGTTGCTCCAGTGTGACGCTAATTAAAATACCAATCTACCAACCCACCTACCTTTCTTCTTCCTGTCTACTTTCAAAAAGAAACAGGCTCAGGTAAGTAGTTAATTAACGTCACACTGAAGAACCATAAGTGGCTATTGGCGAAGGTCCGGGATCAATCCCGAAAAGAAAGATCCGAGGATCTCGCAATATTGAACCACGGTCAAATGAAAGGAGCAACACATGAGCTGGAACCCCAATTTCCACACCACACCAACGTAAGGATATTTGAGGTTTACGATACGGATTTTTAACGTGCACCAGCCCCCATATATATGACGGTCTCAGGGCTGGACCGAGTTTCGAACTAGCAATACTCCTGTTGCTAATCCGTCGATCTTACAACCGGGTTACTGCTGCCCAAAACTATCATACCAGCTATACTCGGTAGAGTATGAATTGACCAGGACAGACAGTTCATACGTCCTTCTATCGGCTTCAATTAGATTTCCAAGAAATAAAGAGATCAGAGTCTGAAACTCACAATTCCTTACACGAAATAAATTACTTTGTCCATCATTAATCCGCAAGGGTTCCATCTGCATTGCATGCGTCAGCCGGACTAAAAGGAAGTCAACAATATACATCACGATGGCATTAAAAGCAACTACTCCCTTCCACTGAAGCCAAAAATCAAACCACTTCCTCGAAGCAAATGGAAAATATCGGTTAGCAATTATCAGAAGTGGAAAGTTTATTGACTTGCAGAAGGGGCCGGCAGAACACACCTCGCGGTATGAGTTCTTCGGAACTTAAGAAACTTGTAACCTAGAACCCGAAGGGGTATTCTCAGCTGAAGGCACCTGCGCAGCGAGTTTTCCTCCACCAGAACCTTAAACTTGACATTTCGTCTGAGAGGGTCAGGAGGGGGCGATTACCCCTTTTCTGGGACAGTTATGATGGATTATGTAGATGATGGACCTTTTGACTTCACGGAGGAACGGACTTTTCTTGGCGGACGGGGCCGGATTAAAAAGGAAAGTATGGCGCACCTTTCAACGGCGCTCGTGCTGGAAGGTCATTGGTCCACGTAGCTCTGGTCACCCTTCCCCCATCTCGAATAGCACTGGCAAAATGAAATTTACGAGCTGTCTTTATTTCTGTCGTCCTGTCAAGACGTTGAAACTGGTTTCGGCGTCCCTCAAAATGTTATTTCTTCATTTATATTTCTGTGCTCAGATGGCAAAATGTTATAAGTAACTTTTTTTTAATTTTTTGTGACAGAAATTTTAAGGGGATGCAATATCTAAAAAAATCAATCAAAATATCGAATTTTTTTATTGCTTTTAATTAGAGCTACAACCTTTCTAAATAAGTGTGCAAAATTTTGAACTCGTAACTGCATTAGTTAAAAAGTTATAGACACTTTTCTGATCCAAGACACAATAAAAATTACGCGCTTCGATGTGGTTGTGCGACCTTCAGAGACGAAATTTTTGGTTTTTAATTCAAAATGTGTTGTCAAGAATATTATGAAGATTCCTGGTGCTTTTATCATGCTGCATTGGCTCATGGTTCCTCCTGGTTCTCATATGAAGCATATTAAAACACCAATCAATGAATCGCATTTGGCAAAAATATTGCCAATTTACCAAAGGCTTGCTTCAGCTGAACTGTTACAACGTTCTGTAAGGTGTACCTCACAAAACTCTAATGTAAGCCTGCACAGTGTTATATGGAGTAAGTGCTCAAAGCAAAGTTGTGCATCACTGCAACGTGTTACGATTGCTGTTTGTGATGCTATCACAGAATTCAATGTGGATACTCTAAAAGCTGTAGAAGGTTTTCAAAAAGAAAAAATGTTTCATTGAGTGTGCATTTTAAACATCTTTCTATCTATAAAGACTATCGTAGAATACAGTAAAGAAATAGAAAGAAGGACAGCAGTTTATTTACCAGCTCAGAGAAAAATTAAAACTGCACGGCTACGTAGACAAAAAATTGAACTAAAAAAAGAAGGAATTTTGAATAAATCTGGCTACTTTTAAATGTATACACTGATTAATGCTTTTTCAATTATATTTTTAATTTGTGTAAAATTATTATGAACTGAAAAAGTTAATATTCAAAACTGGTATTTTATGTATTGATGCATTTTTGAGTTCGCGTCGAAAATGAAATGTTTCTAAACTTCAACTTAATTAACTTATTCTTACGGGTTATGTTATAGTTACAATATTTAAATTTGAGTGAAAAATGCTTTGAATTGCCTTAATTAATATGGAAATCAACATATTAATTCCAAATCGCTTTTGTAAATAATTTGTTTATAAATGTTTTGTAAATAATTTTTTATACGGGTTTTAAAACTTTAAAAACATTTTTCTCAGCTTTAGTTTTTTTGGCACTATAAGGTATTCAAAATGCTAAGGCTTTTTATGTAACAAAGTAAAAGCTTTAAAACTTTTTCCACTTATTTTTATATGTCTTTAGAATAAAACTGTGTATGGATTTACATCTAAGTGATATATTTATTTTTATAAATAGTTAAATATAAAAATTTTCCTTTTTCGGTGGTTTTTGTATCATTTTAACTTAAAACAATTGTATAAAATTAACTATGTTCTTGATTTATAAATACATACACAGATTTGTTAAGCATAATTGAAATAAAGTTGAGAAAAAAAGGTGAAGCAAAATAAAAAAATTGAAAAAAATATATATATATAGCATTTTTAAAAAATTCAAAAAAATTTGTAAAACTAGAATTTTTTTTTTAAATTGCTTATTTGACGAGATTTTTTCTTCTGAAATAAACTTATTTACAAAGCAATAGATAAACAACAATATTTTAATTCCATTATAAAAAATGAAGAACATTTTGAAAATGGTACCGCGTTCCCTTAAGATTCAACATGTGGTTCGATGGTTGGTTTTAGACTTATTACAATTCTTCACCTTTGTTTTTTCATAAACTGAAAAAAAAAGATTTGCGACATTTTTCCATCTTCTAAACATTAATAAATCAGACTCCAGGATGGGACTTACTCAAATTTTTTGGAAGTTAGAGGTGTAGTTACGAGGTGTAGTTCGAAGTTACGAGGTGTTGTCATTGGATCTTTCCCTTAAGGAATTGATCCCGGACCGTCGCCAATAGCCCGTTCTGTTGCTCTAGTACGACGTTGATTAAAGAAATACCAATTACCAATTTTTTAGGAAAAGTGACTTATAACATTTAGCCATCTGAGTACAAATTTAACCTCTTCAAAACTTTGGGTAACCAGACCTAAAATGTAAGTTCACTGTAAGCTCAATTAAGGCAGGACCGACCAACCGGTATAGTGGTTAAGGTGTTAACTTCTAGAGCGGATGGTTCCTGGTTCGAATCCGGGTCCGGGCTTGGATGTTTGTAACCGTATGGTGTAAAGGCGGCTGGTGCACCTTAAATCTGTCGTGGCCGAAAGTCCTCACGTTGGGATTGGTGTGGTAGTTTGGAGAGTGAGGTGCCAGCTCAGGTGTTGCCTCGTCATCTGACCGTGGTGCAAAATTACGAGGTGTTGTCCTCGGATCTTTTCCTTAAAGAATAAATCCCGGACAGTCCTCGATAGCCCGTTGTGTTGCTCTAGTACGACGTTAATTAAAAAATTATCAAAATTAACTGATCTTTTCCTTAATGGATTGATCCCGGACAATCGTCGATAGCCCGTTGTGTTGCTCTAGTACGACGTTAATTAAAAATTACCGATTACCAGGTAGGTTGTTTTAGGGGTTTTATGGCGCAAGGGTCATACTGGGTCATGCTGTGTTAGACACAATATACAGTATCCTACACTAATGGACCGGAGGCCAGCGGATTTGCAAAAAATACGACTACTTGTTTGGAGGTGTTTTTCATGGTATGGCTCTTCTTTGCATGTTGTTCCTGGTCAGTTGAACGCCGACACCCACATGAACATTTTGGACAATCAGGTTCTTCCTACGCCCTGGAAATTTTATGGAATGGACGAATGTTACTTCCAGAATGACAAAGCTCTATGTCATGTTGCAGCCTCTGTCAAACAGTGGTATTAAGATATGGATGCAAAACGTCTTCCCTGGTCTTCTCAGAGAACCGACCAAAACATCATACAACAATCGCGGGACGAGTTAGAGCGACGCTTACGGACCAGGGAACCACGTCCGAAACCGACAGCTGAGCTGGCGTTATTCTTGCAGCAGGAATGGACACAAATACCCATAGCTGTGTATCAAAACCTTGTTGAAAGTATACCCAAAGGGTTGCTAGTGTCATTGCAGCACGTAGAGTCGCAGCCCCCTATTAAAGCATGTATTCTTTCCTTTATACCATCACATCTTGCTGTCCGATCCATTATTGTAGGGTAGTGTACATCATAAAATATTAAGTAATAGACATATACAATGAAAATTTTACTGACACGGACTAGAAAAATATACTCAGGGACGATTGTATCGATCAGGAATCTAACTTACGCCGCCTACAACTCGATTGTTAACGGAGGCATACTCACTGAGCCACGACGACCTGTCCAATAAGGGAAATCCTAACATTACAGGAAGGTAGAAACAGATTAATTTCAGTTGATGTTAATAATAATAATAATAATATATAGTAGTAATAAAAAGCCCATTCAGTTAGACAGGTAGTTAAAATAGCGTTGCACTGGAGCACACAACGGGCTATTGACGACAGTCCGAGGTCAATTCTGAAAGGGTATTTTTGTAATCAACGTCGTACTAGAGCAACACAACGGGTATTGACGACGGTCCGGGATCAGTCCCCCAAGTGAAAGATACGAGGACAACACCACGTAATTTTGAATCACGGTCAGATGATGAGGCAACACCTGTGCTGGCACGCCACTTTCCAAACTTCCACACCATCCCAACGTGAATCCTGAAGGGGAAGATCCAAGGAAAACAACCCGTCATTTTGAACTACGGTCAGATGACGGTGAATAACTGAGCTTGAACCCCACTCTTCAAACGTCCACACCACGGAACATTGATTGGTAATTGAATTAACGTCGCACTGGATAATCAAAACGGGATATTGGCGACGGTCCGGGATCAATGCCTAAGGAAAATAGCCGAGCTTAAACATTGAAACGGTCTAATAAACACTGTTACAAACAACTTTGCAATTGAAAATTTCTCTTAAATAAAATAAAAAATCTAACTCTTGATGCGAACTGCCGTAACACATTCCTTGACCACAAAGCAATCGATTCAATAGAACATTTGGATAGAATTGATTATGTTTCTGAAAATTCCCGACAATTTATAACTCCCGGCGGAGTTTGGTTAATGAATGTAAATTCCGGACTTGTTCTGACGTCTGGTAACCGAACTTAAACTCAAAACCGAATAGTGATTAATTTTTTGGTAAAAGTTAAAGTCTTGAATCTTCGTTTAATACCAACTCTTCCTAATAGATAATTATTTGTTTCTATTAAGTATTTCGATTCTTCCACTTCGAGTAACGTAAGTCTACTGATACTGGATCTTTTATTGAACTGCATTCACCTCTTGATAAATGAGTTTCATATTCAGGCAAATGATAATTTTCTTTCCTGGTAACGACTAAAAATAAATGTTGTTTTAGAAATAGAACTGAGTCTCCTCCCTTGTATTAAATTTTTTCAGTTGCTACTGAACTTTGGTGGTTACTGGTTAGTTAAATACTGGTACTTGAAACGCTATTTTTGGTGTAATTTAATAGCTGTCATATATAATGAAACATGTATACACAAACCAGTCACATTGATAAATGTAATCTAAGGGAAAGTTCAGAAAGACAACAACACGTAACTTTGAGCCGTAGTCAGATGATCAGTTGTAGATCCACGGTCAGTTAACTATCCAAAGTGTCAGTTAACTATCCACGGTCAGTTGACGAGAGCAAAACCTGAGTTGGGACCCTACTCTCCAAACTTCTAAACCACGCCAGCGTGAGGATATTATAGGCCACGTTGGATTTAAAGCCAACATTTGTACAACATTTGCGCGCCAACATTTGTACTCGACGGTCTTTGGTTTGAACGAGTTCCGAACTCGCAACCCTTTGATTGCTAATCCCGTACTCTTCCAACCGGGTTATTGTGGCTCTCTTCTAAGGTTAATAGGTTTATAGGGAAAAAAATTACCCCCTTCAATACAAAACTCCTGAGAAAGAGACAAAGTTCAGAGAATGTGGTACACATCAAATTCAATAGAGGCAATCGGAAGGCGTGTGAAAATCCTCTCCCGATCGGGAAAGTCAATTCGCGAAAGTGTGCCAATGTTGGCTGATGAACCACTTTTAGATGGAACAGCTCCAAGCAACCAATTGCTCGGCCAATGTTTACGACCCTTGTTTCCGTGAGAGTTATTAGCGGAAAACATTAAACGTTTCCCTTTGCTTGAAGACATTTAGAAAGTCTGTAAATTACAGGGTGGCGAAAATTGGATCACTGGAGGAAACAGCGATGTTTTAATGACCGACCTTGTGAGATCCTCAGATTCGAGATTTGACCTCCAAGAAAATGTTCCACTTTTCCCCACGTTCATTGTAGAATCGTTCATCAGAAATCGATTACTTCTATATTAAAGAATGTGCCGATGTTTTAATAGTTCGGTGAGTCTATTAACGACTCTTTCATGATGCCTGTGTGGAAGAATACATCTAAAAATGCTAATTTTTAATATAAAAGTACATATTTTGCAAATATTTAACTGCAAAGTAAAAAGTAGCTTTGTGACCATATTTATTCTTAGAAAAGTTACAAGGTTGATATTTTAAACATTGTGTCCGAAAAGAGATGCATTTCCTGCGTCCATGTTTTCTGATGATTCTGAGCATGGCCAAATATGATTGGTCGTTTTGGGTTTTATGGTTCAAGGTTCAATAGCGGACTTGCACGTTACGCAATATCAAACAATATTCAATAGCAATCAAAATTTTTTAGGAGTCTAAAAAATCTCCACATACACGAACCAGGAGCACAAAAATTTTTGTCAAAAATATGGAAGCGCAGAAGAAATTATTACACAAGATAGAATAATATTCAATTGCAATAACAATCAAAAAGGAGTCTAAAAACATGCACCTGCGCGAACCAGGAACACAAAAAACTTTTGTCAAAAATATGTAAAAAGGAAATTTTTAGAACATCTCAACAACATAGAAGCGTTTCGAGTTAGTGACTAAAACATGTTGACCAGCAACATGAAATATGATTTTTAAAAGTATGACCGTGATTATATTTGTTTTCAAGTTCGTAATGAAAGAACAATCTAAGCCTTTAGAGTTTATTTATGAAACATAATTAAAATCTCATGCATGATTTATGCGATAAAAAGCCAGTGATGTAAAAGGGATGAATGCAGAGGGGGATACAAATAAGATCAAATAGGTAATATTGTGTTAAAAATGTTGTTAAACAAGAACAAGATGTTAAAATGTGACTAATGAAAAAAGGTTGTTGGCAATGACTCAATGGCGCAGTTTCACCGACCAATAAAAATATGTGTGACTCTAGAATGTGCTATGCAAAGACGTGTTAGAGCTATCGAGAAGAGATTAACGGTAGGAGAGAGTGTCAAATATCGCACCTACACCACACTACCCAATCCCAACCGATGATTCTGACCATTACAATTTATAAATAACTTAACACAATTCTTTTTTTGAACAAAAAATGAGATCAAGAATGTGCCTTCAAAAATAAATACTTCAGGAAAAAGAGATAGCTTTCACCCCGAAACACACTGTATTCGATGAAGGTCAAACTATAGGGACTTGCTAGGGCTATGAACCTATACAGTCAGTTAACCCCTTGGGTACCTATGATGTCTGAAACTCGTCATGCACTTGTTTTGCCTAAGTTACGGATGACAAGCCTAATTCGTCATTAAAACTAGGACAAAATTAAACATGTACGTTCTTGTTCATGGCAAGAGTGATTAGTGTAACGAGACTCTCCTTGAATCTATTTATTCAATCGTTCTCTACAAAAATACACTTTATTTAATCAAACTCCATACATAGAGAAATATTTACGCGGCTGCGTTATCAGACATTCTTTTTTGGAATGAACGCGGAGATCAGAAGTTGGTGCGATCTCTCTCATACTGTTGCCATTCTTATCAAACGAAATTATACGAAAATATAACAATAACTAGTGTGCAAACGATAATCAGAACTACTTTTTATCAAATAAATCTGTACCCAAGGGGTTAATAATGTGAGGAAGTTTACTGGTCCGTTGGATAGGATGTGTACTGTATAAAGATATGATGTGTATTTTGACCAACTAATAAAATTCATTCATTAAAAAATGACATAAAACAACCACCAGCAACTTTATTTGTGACGTTTAAGTATGTTTAATGATGGCAAAAATGGAAATTTTAGAAGTGTCTAGTTAAGTCCTGACAAGAATTGGTTTACCAGAATTTGGATGTGTATCACGGGCCCATATTGTCTCGATATTTCAGAGAAATCATCAGAAATATTTCAGAGAATATAAACGCTAAAAGTTTTGTATCTCTTTTTGCACAAAAAATGGGTCGAGTATGGGTGAAAAAAAATGTGAATGGTATGAGTCAAATCAGATTTTAGAATTTGTAATACCGATATTTCTCTTTTTTTATTTTGTAATATTGTAACAATGTTTATTTGACCGTTTTCCAAAGTAAAACTGTTTTCATAAATACTTCATCAATTGAATTTTATTTGCCTGGAATTTCCCTGAAATGTCAGGAATAATTAATATTTTTCATTTATCAACATTTATTATATTATTAACAGTTTTCAGGAACTTTCATTTTTAAGTCTTGTAAACCTACCTTTACGAAACATTTTATAGAGTTCCAGATAATTCTATAGGTTTCTAGAGAAACGAATTTATTTTCCATAGAAAAAAATTCTATAAAATTATATAAAATTCTATGACAGATATAGAGGTATTTCAATTAACGTCGTACTGGAGCAACACAACGGGGAATATAAAATTTTATGGAGAAAACGAGCTGCGATTCTATACAATTCTATAGAAAAGTACATTCGTGAAACAAAGGAAATAAGCTTCTATAGAAGTTTCTATCGGCATTTTTTTCTATAAAGATTTCTATAGACTATTTATAGATGTTTCTTTGTAGAGATATAGAAAAATTTTCTATAATTCCATAGAATTCTACAGACCACATTCTAGTATATTAAGTTTTATAGAATTCTATTGAAATTTTTAGCCGAGGGGTTTTCAAAACGAATGACGACAGAAGACATTTTTACCATTCACTAAGTTTTATTATATGGGGAATTTTTGGACACATATTCAATTTAATTGCATTTGGTTCACTGGAGAAGCACCACAGGCTGTTTAACCGTAAACAGAATTCATGAAATCGGACCCAAAAGTAGGCTGTGGATATGGAAAATCGACAAAGAAAGTGGTAAAGGATTGGGGCAAATTTTTCCCATTCTTAAGAATCCTGTGGTTAAACGTTACATCGCTGCAAATGATGAATGAATCAACTTAACGTTTGGTGAAGCGTTGTTCTGAATAATTGCCAGTTTCCGCATTTCCCTGGTGAATTGCCAAAATAGTTCTGTTCGTTTTTTACATCCAGTAACAGAGAGCGAGTGCTTTGAAATCGAGTTAACAATGATTAATCGAGTGGAAAATTCAATTACAAAGACGGTAAAGTGGGCCCGGAACCTAAAACAATGCACGAAACGATGTCGAAGCTTATTAAATTTGCAAAAGTCTACAATATATTTAAAACACTCTGGAAAATCTATTTTCATCGCCAGTTTATTTAAATAAATGACTTTGTTCATGGGTTTCAAAGGAGCGCCCATGCATTCATTTGTCTTTGGCTTTCAAAACGTCTCTAATGAAGCGATTCTGCCCTTTTCTAAGTCTTGAGATGAAAAGTTTTGTGCTAATTGAAATCTAATGAGAGGGTACGATGATTCGTGAAAAACAATTTTTATCAACTGAATTTCTCAGATGCCTCAAAACAAATGCAGTCGTGAAGTTGAAAATTAGCAGAAAAGTTGGGGATGTGTGCAGATTCAAGATTTATCATAACCACGCGATTCCTGTTGTGGGTTAGGAATAAATTTAACAAATATCTTTAACATCGAATGAACTACTTTTAAAAATGGCAAAGGTTCGGCAAAGTTTAAAGTCCCTACTGCAATAATTTTAAATTATATATTGAGTCATCCGGAAAGTTCTGCGCGTTTTCAAATCGAAGCTAGCTTTGTTATTATTTTTTTTCTACCGCTGATAAGGAGTGACCTTGATGGAAGCAGATGTTTAAATTCGGTCTTTTCGGTTTATACTGCATAATTATAGCATGTGTTGTGGCATAGTTTTTGTTTCAACTGCAGTGCTTAGAATGGAGAAACAGAAAGTTCATTTTTGTCATTTTTTGCTCTTTTATTTTAAGAAAAGAAGAAATGCTATCAGTTTTGTTCATAAAATGTGTGCTGTATTTGGACATAGTGCTGTTTCTGAGGCCACAGTTCGAAGGTGGTTTGATAAATTTAAGCGTGGAAATTTCAGCCTCGAAGATGATGCCCGATCTGGACGATCATCCTCTGTAAACGGCTTTCTGTATGGTGGGACTATAAAGGAATTGTTTATTATGAATTGTTGCCACAAAATCAGACAGTAAATTCGGAAAAAAAACAGTTCTCAAATGGAAATATTAAAAGCAAAAACCGAAGTAAAGCGACCAGAACTGACCAATCGTCGAGGTGTTTTCTTCCAGCATGACAATTTTACAGCTGCAGGAAAGATGGTAAAAAGTTATAGAACAAAATTGTGCTTTTGTGATTCAATAAAAAAATTTTATGTTTTTGTACTGCTTTGTTGAAATTTATCTTAAAAAAAAAAAACGCGTAGAACTTTCCGGATGACCCAGTATTTTTTTATTTTACTGGCTCCCAAATCTGCAAATTTTCTCACTTCCATCGCTCACTTATACCTAAAATGCTGTTGGATTCCAAAATTTATCCGCCAAAGTTAAAGATCGGTTTACAATAGTTATTTTGTCAAGATACCTTCAATGTGAGATCCACATCGGCAATGAGTCTGTATAACAGTGGGACAAGTTTATAATAGACAAATTTGTATTTCCGAATATTTCTGTTTTGCTTTTGTAAGTTAGGCTTAGTTTGGAGTAAAGCACATTCTTGGTTGAACAAAAAATGTTTTTGAAAAACAGATGGATATCTTAATTTCAGAATATTAAAAAGATTATAAAACCCTTACTAGTAAAAAGCAACCTTATATCAGCAAAAGGGAATCATGATTTAAAAGGGTGATAATACTGGGAAATTTCTACTAGTCATTTAAAATTTTGATTTTTGATCATGATAGAAGTTAATATTTTGAACTGAAGTAAATTAAACATTAATTTTTAGCATCTTAAATCATTGTTTAGCCGCTTAAATAAAATTTTATCAAATTATTTTGTATATTCCTTCGTTCTATAGATTTGTTTTGCACTAATACTCATTTTCTTCATTGTCTCCGAACCATCTTTAACTTAAGATTATATAAAGGTTAAATGTTTATTATATTTGCTTAAAGATAATATACAACCATATACGGGTTATAAAAATTTGCAAAACAATTATGGAATATTTTATACATTTTGAATTAATACAAAATATTTAGGTTGATTTTTCTCAGAATCGATTTTTAACGTATAGTTAAAATGCTAAGGCTTTTTTTTACAAACGTTCCAAATCACCTGAATTTTTTTATATGTTCACAATGATCCGAATATTAAAAGCAGGGATGTGGTATCAAAACGAATCAACAAAACGAATACGACATTTTTTCACTATTTTCATTTTTCACTTCCTAAATTTTATAATTCAAAACTACCTATTTAAGGTATCCGAAATCTCATCCTCAGAAGTCACGAAAAAGTTTTAATGAGTAAATTAACATATATCAAGCCAAAATATCGCAAGCTAAACAAAAGAATAAAATTTAAAAAATTCGCGAAAGTTTAAAATTTTTCAAATTGGAAGGTAATTTAAAAATTCTCTTTTGGAAACCTGCATTTAAACTCAAAAAGATAAAATTAAAGTTCATAATGATATCAAATAACATTTTAAAGAAATTATCTCATTGGGGGCAGAGTCTTCTTGAAAGGAAATATATTGTCAGTTTTTTCTAAGAGTAGTAAGCAATGGTCTTAGTTTATATTTATTTAACTGAATTAAAAATCATTTTGAGTTAAACTTTCTAAGAAAGATAAATTAACCGCAAGTAGAGCTACGTTTCTTTTTCTCATGAGAATAAAACTTAAAACAGCTCTTCTAGAACGAAATTACTCATGGAACAACAGAATTTCTTAATTAATTGCAAAGTTAAGAACGTAGTTGAAAGAAATAAATAACCATAAAGTGACGTTTGCTAATCCTTTGCCTTATAACTGGCACAAAAGGAATATCAATTTAAACAAGGAAATAATCATAAGTTACAATTTTGCTTCATGGAAGCACCAAATATTTCATTTTAGCTTTCAAGGAGAAACTAATGAGTAAAGAAATAAACATATGCGAAGATAGTTTTTAAGTGAATGCTGTTATTGTTATGAGTGAAAAATCTTATTTGCATTGAAAAGACAGTGAAAATAGTGAAATGTTTTAAATTCCATATTTACTTTTTTGTAACATCTCCAAAGAGATTAATTGACGGTAGAATAAGAAAAACGTCTAAAAATTTAACAGAAGGATTACGTTTTTAGCTGCTCAGTGGATTACTTTAATTCATCTACATGAAATCTATGTGAGAGAAAGGTTCTTATGTTATTTTTTCAGACATTCAATTAGTTTTTCAACGACATTTATTATATAAGCTTCATAATTCAAGCAATCACTGAATACACAAGCATTGGAATATGTCCCTATTCAATCAATGAGATACATTATGTAAGTAGGTCGAAGCTCAGTAGTTTCGTGATTGAAAGAATGTCTCTGACATCTTTTAGAGCAACCAACACTGTTTGGAACATGTCCTACAACCAATGCGAACATTAATGGTAATGTACCAAAGTAGAACTAATGAGAAAATCAGTAGCGTAGCGTAACATTTGTTTCTAGTCGTCTGACGAACATTCTTAGTTTATCGTCTGAGTAAAACTGTTTCACAGAAAGTATTGCAATATATTTTTTTATCCCCTGTTCTTAAAATCTAGGTTCATTTTTGCTATTCTGAAACTAAAGTTAATAAAATATGTCACCTTTTTAGTTTGTACGTTATCATTTATTTTATCATGTTCAATGTTATTTATAATACTAGTTTTAGAATAATGATAATGGAAATAATATTGATCTTCAGTACATTATGCAAAATTTTTTAACACTATGAATTGTAGTCATAGAATAATCAGCTGCTATTTCATTGAATAAAATAAAAAATTACTTCCAAGTGCTTAAAAACTCCATAAATACTTAAATCAGGAAATAATTTTTTTTAGTCCATAAAAATTATTGAATAAAACGATGAAAAAATTTGCAAAATCTACTTTTTAATTAAGTGTGCTTTACAACTGTTATTACCAGTAAAATGATGTATCATCTTTCATTTAACGCAATCGTACGTTTTCATTTGAGTATATAAAATTTTTGTAATTTAGATTAATTATTTCTTGGTAACAAGATAACGCTTTTAAATTTAGAATTGCGCATCCTCGTTATTATAAATAGTTTGAGCCCAGTCAACTCAAAGTTCAAAAACAGTTATATAACCAATTAAAATAGGTTATCGTTTCAAAAAAAGGTGTGGGTCATTTCGATACAGTACAATCTTTTTATTATGACAAAATAATATTTAGAGACAGTACTATCTAATTCTCAGTAAAAGATTAACATAAATTTATATTTGTATAAGAAAAATTATTATTTGTCGTCTTATTTTCACTATCGAATAACAATAGCATATAAAAGGGCAAGATCATTTACCCCTTTATATGCTCATCAGGTTTGCCACGTTCTTGTTCAGTTCATGTGACATAATACATTATTGACGAACTACATTAGAACTTTGATTATCCGAGGTAATGGGACTGGGTTAACCTTGAATAACTAGATTCGAATAAAACTGACGTATTAACACAAAACAGGTCAAAACGAAATACAGGAAACATCTACTGTGTGTGTGTACTCTACAAGTTACTATTACTACTACTGAAAGATTCCCAACGCAAAGAAACGGTTTCAAATTCGGCTCGGAATACACTGGAATTTAATTAACCAGAGCTCGAATAATCATGGTGGATTGGTTAATTTGGGTTTTACGTCGCAATATCAAAAATATTACAAGCTGCGGCCACCCAAATGACAATCAAATTTTGAAAATAGATTTAAGATTGAGACATCAGAATAACAACCAGATCAGTATTAAAAAAGATGCAACACATAAAAATTAAACATAAAGGTTAAAATTTTAATCATAAGAAACATAACATTTTATTTTGATAAAATGAAAACTAAGATGGAGTATCCCATCATCTTAGATGATAAAATCTGAATGAATTCATTTTAAATCGTATAAAAATGGTAAAATTCCTGAATGAGGAAAGAAGGTAAAGAGTAATGAATAGAGGAGATTGACCTAAAAGGTTCGACCAAACTGGTGTTGTAGTATTGTAAAATCGACGGTAAGAAGGTTAGAACAAGTTAAAATATAGTCAATGATAAAAAGTTGTTAGCAACAATGGCACGTTCCTCAAATTAATATATGAAAATAATATAATCAAAAAATAATAATATCAAAATAATATACAAATATGCGTGCCTCTTGATTGGACGTTGGGAAGCCGAGTCATAAGCACGTCGAGCCGTCTAGATGATAACCAGAGTGAAAAATATTGAAGAGCTTATTATGTGTCGAATAATCAAGGTTCTACAGTATTTAGTTTATTATCCACTTATGAAAGAATGTCATTGCCCTTGATGGCACTTAATCATTCGAAAGCAGCATTTGAGAGAAGTTGTTGGGCTCTTTCAAAAGAACCTTTGTTTGGTCGTCAATATCTGAAAAAATACCAGAGGCAGCTTCAGTATCGCGTATTAAGTTGGTTGCGAAAGAAACAAAAATCATGTTAAGAACCCGATATAGTCATCATTTTCCTCCTTTGACTGAAGCTCCTTAACAAGCCAAAAGATGCTGACACAACTTAATAAGCTCGTTCAGGGCACGAGCTAACAATGCGAAAGATATCACTAACGAGAGCAAGATACTGCATGACAACGTTTATGAGACGGAGGAAAAACGTGAAAATTGCACAAGAAAAGAAAACTTAGAGGTTATTTTTTTCGCCACGAATATTTTGCCATTCTCTATTGTTATGGGAACGGCCTTTTATTCTGGTTGCATAACGTTTGTGTACATTATCTTTTTCCTGACTGTGTGTGGCGTCATATATTACACAGAATGCTATCAGATCACCAAAAATGTTCCATTGCAGCATCTGGAGAGTTCATTAGAAATCTCTGTCTTCGTAAATACGAGCCTAATTATGAAAAATATAAGCTATATACTTGTGATTTTATTTATATTCATGGGTGTGCCTGAACTAGAAAAGACAGTCGATGCTTTTTTTTTTAATGAACCCTGTTTTTAGACATCAAACAATTTTGCTGATGTAGTCTCGTGACATGCGAGGAATCTTGTCCCTAACTCTTCGAGATCTGCAGCAGTTGCCTTTATCCATTTTTTTCGACTCATACCTGTTCCTAGCTTTTTGAATGGATTTTGACCGACACTCTTCTTTCAAATGACTTTGGACAGATTGTTCACATCTCTTACTGTAAAGATCGATTCTGAAGGGAAAGATCCGAGGATGACATCTTGTAACTTTGTACCACTGTCAGATGACGAGATGAACATCTGAGTCGGCACCCCACGCCAAAGGGAGGACATTTGAGGCCACGGCAGATTTAACCAGCACCAGCCCCCCACGTAGACAACGCCAAACGCTCGGTATGGGCCAAAAATACTTAAATAATCCTCTGCCGTGATAGAAACTATACCATAGAAACTATATATATAAATAAAAAATAATAACAAATAAATCTATCCGAGCTATTTGTTCGCGTGCCTATCACACAGTTTCTCAGCCCATTGCGTCAGAAATGATTAATGTATGCAAGCTAAGCTAAATTCATCTTCCAACGCCGTGATCCATCTGTTCCCATCCGTCAAATGTTCGAGCGTGGATACGCAGTTTTGTAAATTGCTGCGACATCTCTTGTATAGGGATTTTACAAACAGTGATTTCACAGTAACAGTTCTAACTGTGACTGCTACTGAAGAATATCTGTGATTCTAAAATGTGATTGTGATTCTAAACTGTGACTGAATCTGATTGTCTGAAAGAAATTACCTCTTAGCAACGGGATGCTCTTATTAATGTTTGAAAATCCATAAGTAGAAATGCTGTTGAATTTAATACACGACTGAGTCAGTAGCGTCGTGGCTTACAATGCTGGAGAACCCAGTTCGAACTCCAAAATTTCTTTTCATCCAGAATAATTGAAATGTCCGCAAATTTTTTTTAATTTAATCAAAAGCAATACCACTTCAATAAACTTACAATTTAAACTTTATTAAACAATTTTGTTCAGCCGATGAGCCGTTTTTTGTAATAAGCCCGTAACTTCTTTCTCTAAAGATACTTTTCCTCCTCAATAAACTAATGCTGGTAACTTAGAAGCCGCTCATAACAGGTTTTTTCAGATTATAATATCTATCGATATTTTTGGATATGCATTAGAATACTTGATTTACTTTCAATTGAATGCAAATTATTGAATTTTAATTATTAAATAAATAATTGGCATGCTTATTTTATCTCCGAATTCATTTATATTTACAGCACTCAAATCTAAGGTTAACTATTTTGATTTGCCAAAGATAATATTGTTTTCCATGATTTTTATAAATTAATATATGTCACATTTGTAAAGAGATTGTCTTCATAATAAAATGCATATAAACACTCAATTTTGGTGTAAAATTTATAATTTATGTAAAAATTTAACCTTGAATGCCATATTTCAAGTCATTTAACCCAGCTGTTTCCAAATTATAAGTATGGAAAATGAAGTTGCTAATAACAAAAGAGCGATATTTTTCTAACCACCGAATTCGAAAGGTCTTATTTTAAAACACAGAAATTTTTTTAGGATACATTCCTCACACTGTTCTGCAGAGAGCTCATTAGTACTGGTTAACAAAAGGGTAATCTCTTATAAACAGGAGGGCAAATTTCAAGATTTTATTTCATGAACAAAAATGCCCGTTATTGACAGTGTCATAATACATTTTTGTAGAATAGAGGGAGAGCTAGGATATTCCATTACAGGAAATATTCTAACGAATAACATTTATTTTGTTATGAAAACACATAGTCTAACAAGGAAATCCAGAGAAAAAATTAAAAAAAAATAATAATAATAATAAATTTTACACTTGAAAAATTAAGCATCACTATGTTGATCAGGCTACTGAAATTGCTTCGTCTTTAAACAATGCAAAACCTCGTAAAACGATGAAGAAATGCACAGTAAAAGAAGCAAATGTCATAACGGAGCTTTGGATACAAAGTGTAAAAGGGACAAGCTAGAGAGTAAATTTAGAGCTCTCTTAAATACTCCCTTCGTTAATACCCATAATTCATCCTTGGATTCTAAAGCAACACCGCATGTAGGTATAAGTAAAAAGTGAAATTCTAACGCAGGGGTTCCCAACCTTTAAGTAACTGCGTACCATTTGAAATTTTTGTCGTACCACCAGTCCTATATTTTTTTAGAAAAGTATATCTATACAAGCCATTGGGCACCTTTGTGACGAAAACTGCCCAATGGCTTGTTTTATTTTAATTAAAATAATAAGAAAGCTTCATATTTTATGATTAATGCACTTGTATTTCGTATTAATGATGTTTTAATAAAGGAAAAAATGAAACGATTATTGAAAATTACAGTTTTATTTTTTACTCACAGGTATTAAAACAAATAATTATTTCGTGCGAATTATCCGTGCGTATTTCTCATACATAAAGATAGAGGAATTCTTTGTAAAACGATTTGACATGGAGAGATATCATCTTAATTTCGCCGAGATAGCCATTGAATAGAATTATATAATCAGAAACGAAGTTTCTCTTTAAATAATGTGCTACTGTTAGCGTCATTTATTACAATGTAGTAAAACCGTTAATCACAAAATTGATTTCATATCATCCCATTTTTCCTATAACGTGGTTGTACATACTAAAAAATCGAACAAACTTCGTAGAATATTTGGTTCCCTCGTATCATCCTTGCGTACCACCTGAAACGTTGCCGCGTACCACCAGTGGTACGCGTAAAACCAGTTGGGAATCCCTGGTCTAACAGAATAAAAAAAAATTTATCAGTGTAAAAAAAATCAGCATGCAGCCATGTTTTTATTCTATGCAATGGCGAAATCAATTAATCTTCTTAGCCCCCCCCCCCATCCTTGATTTACTCATTCAATTTATAAAGTACTAGCAAAAATACCCGGCTTTGCTCGGGTTGAATTAATAATATGTTGATTGAAAAGTCATCATCAATTTTTTTTCATAAAAGAGTGTTAGCATCATTTAAGTGTACGGAAAAAATATATAATACCAATTTAACTTCTTTATCGCTTCTACAGTTTAATTCGGACGCAAATCCATATATGTTGCATCCAACCATATACACCATTTCATATTCGTCACACTTCTGCTGAAGTTGATTTTAAGTTTTCAAGTGATTTCGAATATTGACGTGCATTCAATTTCAATAAAAATGGCGGAATTTCGATGGATAGTCTTGCATTTAGTTTTTCTATGAATATGTTTTCATTGTGTCATTCTTTCACCTAGTATGCGATATTTTCGAATTTCATCATAAATATGAGAAGATGGTAAGTTAAATTGTTAAATTAATTTAGTTTGAAGCAAAAGCAATTTTTCTTGAAAATTCCATTCAGCGGCAGGTGGAATAATGGAATTTCTGTTAGATATATAAAGCAGAGTTGAAGTGTGTCTGTTCTCTACACTAATCCACCTTTTGATCAATCCACATATTTGGTACACTTATATTTTAAAACCCTGCGGATATGATAGGCTACATATTAACACGCGTTCTATTTGTTCAAGGGGGCTAAAAATTTACGGCATTCGTGACTAATTTAATTTGAAGCAAACGTACTTTTCCCAGAAAATTCCATTCAGTGGCATGTGGAATAATAGAGCTTTTGTTGAAAATGCATGTCATCAGAGTAGACAAATTAAACCCAATCGATAACAATTTTTTAATAAACAGAAGGTTGATTTTACAGCACTTTTACAAAAAGAAAATCATTTTCAACGAACGATTCACATGCATCTAAGTTGCGTAAGAACAGCTTCAATAAATAGAGTAAGCAACCTCGACTTTCTGTCTTTTAAGACATGAAATTTCAATTTTTTAAAATTACTTAGTGTGACATTATTCCAAGATCAACAAAGTTTTGTTAAAAATTCCCTTTTCACCAACACACATACAGTTTTAAATTGAACCCTTATGGTGCTTTTTAAGATCAGAAATTTGGTTTCTAAATGGAAAGCCCGTATCTATTTAGAATGATAGATGTAGTTACTTGACTATAGATTACAGCTCTCAATAACACCCATGAAACACGAAAAACAAATGAAATTTAGTTTATTTTAATCATCTTTCAATGAAAAGCTTTATCAAAATTTTGAAATGTATTTTGAACTACAAAGTATGACTACCAGTTTTAATTTAACGTAACCCATCTTGTTTTAAAGTTATTTTTGAAATCTATCATGTCATTTTAAAATAACAAATTACACTTAAAAAATATTTTGATTCGTAAATTTTTTTTTGTCTACACACTATTACGTATTGAACCAAAGATTTAAGGAAATTTGGTGGAAATATACATATACCACAACGAAAGTACCCATGTCTAGTGATATTTCGCAGGAAATAAATAAATAAAATCCAACTCCTAAATAATAATTATGGTATAGGTAATATACCGGAACACATAATGCAAACAGAAACAATATTCCGATCCTTAACGAAGGCTGAATTCTGAAAAAAATAAATGTTCTAGCGTGTTGAATTTCGACTTCCTGAATATATTCTGAAGTAAAACAATTCGACAAAAAACTTGAACAATATTGATGAAGACAGTGATTTATAAGCAAAAAAGAACACATATTTATAATACTTGGGAATTCTCAAATATGATCGCAACCATATCGTTTTCAACTCAAATACCCTAAAAAAGAATTATAAATCAAATTAAAAAAATTAAACATTAATTCTGAGTTTGCCAGATACCGAGTAGCAAAATTACGATTTTATGATCAATGAGTTTATCGTTTGGGCTCCATTATAAAATTTAAGTAAATATGAAATTAAATGTTCTAAATATTCTTTCTTCATCAATCAAATATTTAGAAATATTATTTTCATTATGGGAAGAAGTAAAAATTCAGTTCAAATATGAACATTATAATTTAATTTGTTTTAAGAAAATTGTTTTTCGATCAACACTGGGGTAAAGCAATCTGAAATGCGTAAAGCAATTGTTTTATACTCAATGGCGATTTCAAATTGCTTTTGGCTTGGGCCTTAGGTGAATTTTAGGCCTCTTAGGATTCGAATTTTTCAAAATCCTTTCTTAGTGCACCCCTACGGAATAAGAAGAATCACACTGCAAAATTTCAGCTTCCTAGGACTTGTAGTTCTTGAGATACAGTGATGAGTCAGTGAGTGAGTGAGTGGTATTTGAATTTTATATATATAGATTTCAGAAGCGCCTACTTTTTATACACATATTTCATTTTTTTAGAAGTATAAACGATTTACAGGAGGTTCAAAAAAAACTTTTTGTTTTAACAAATTCAGAAAATAGAAAAAAATAATAGCTCATGTGTCCTCTATAAAAATGTAACAAAAAAATAATCAGAGAAACTTGAAAACAGTAATTAATTTGTCATTTAAAATAGCAAATTTAAAAAACCTTTTCTTCTGAACTTTTCTAAGATTTTAGTTAATCGTCGGTTGAAAAAAACGAATATAAACATAAAAAATCGAGTCTTAACAGATTCATTTGCCAATCTAATTTAATTGAGCTTGGTTTGGGCTATAGAACTGCATAATATTGCTAGAACAACTGGAAAGGGCTCGTCACTCTAATGAAATCTTCAGCAGTTTGTTTCAGAAAATAATGAGGAAGGAAAATATGAGAGTAAAAAAGGCTTGGCAACTGAAAAATCTAGAATCGCCTTTAAGCAATGGGATGGGATGAAATTGAAGTAGACTTTTGGAATCTTGTTGTGATAACATGACTAGAGAAGTGCTTTTTATCACACAATTGGATCTTTTCCTTCGGAGGTTGATTCCGGACCTTCGCCAATAGCCCATTCTGTTGTTTCAGTGCGACGTTCTTTAAACTACCCACCAACCGTTTGTTATATATTTTATTGGAAATTAGAATTACCAGCAAAAGTAAACCAAATGCTGTTTGGTTTTGGGATTATTTTTTATTTCATTTAGAGATATAAACTATATTAATATGATTATGCATATTATATTCACATTATAAATAGACGAAAACAAGATATGACATGAGTAACGACACTTTGCCGTCAATAGACATAAGCAAAAAAGATTTAGTGCAGATGCTGTGATAATGTCCATTTATATCCCATTTTTCGAAAATGGCGTTTGACAACTTTATTAGAACCCAATGGTAGGTAGGTAGTTAATTAACATCGCACTGGAACAACACAATTGGCTATTAGCGACGGTCCGGGATTAATCCTGAAGGAAAAGAATCAAGGACAACGTCTCCAAATTTTTAATCACGGTCAGATGATGAGTACAACATCTGAGCTAGCACCCCACTCTAAAAACTTTCATACCACGCCAACGTGAGGACATTTGGATCTTTACCCTAGTTATTCAACCCAATAGTCCGGTGTGTTGTTCCAGTGTGAAGTTAATTAATTACAATTACAATTACCTTTTGATGAGGGCCACGCTGGTTCAGTTGGAAGAGTAACAGATTGGCCAAACGGAGGTTACGAGCTCCAAACTCAAACCAGCCCAAGACAGTCGTGAACACGAGGGCTGGTGCACTATAAATCTGTTGTAGCCTTAACTGCTAATAAGTTGTCGTTTGCATTGTGAAAGTTTGGAGAGTGGGGTTTCAGCTCAGGTGTTGGCCTCGTCATTTGACCGTGGTTAAAAAAAATAAGAGGTGTTGTCCTTGTATCTTTCTCCGTGGGATTGATGCCGAACCCTTTGCCCCCAATAGCCCTTTGTGTTGAATCAATGCGACTTCAATTAACTACTTACTATATTAAATCACGTCTGGACTCTTTCCATAAAGCTATTTATTCTGGTAATGGTAATGGTAATTTTAGTTAACGTCCTACTAGAGCAACACAACGGGCTATTGACGACGGTCCGGGATCAGTCCCTTAAGGGAAAGATCCGAGGAACACCTCGTAATTTTGAACCACGGTCAGATGACGAAGCAACACCTGAGCTGGCACCCCACTCTCCAAACTTCCACGCCAACCCAACGTGAGGACTTTCGGCCACGACAGATTTAAAATGTTGCACCAGCCGCCTCTACACCATACGCTTACAAACATCCATGCCCAGACCCGGATTCGAACCAGGAACCTTCCGATCTAGAGGCTAACACCTTAACCACTATACCGGTTGGTCGGCTTATTAATTCTGGAGTAGCGACAGATGTGTTATCTTGGATCGTTTTTGACATTTTAATTTTTTTACTTGCGTATTATTGATTTTTAAATATTAAGAATGAAGTTTTATCAAGCCTTTTAGGTATTTATGTACTATAAATATTTTTTTGGGGAAAAATTGTAGAAAAAAATTGGTAATTTTTAATTAACGTCGTACTAGAACAACACAACGGGCTATTTACGACGGTCCGGAATCAGTCCCTCAAGGGAAAGATCCGAGGACAACAACACCTCGTAATTTTGATCCACGGTCAGATAACGAACCAACACCTGAGCTGGCACCCCACTCTCCAAACTTCCACACCAACCCAACGTGAGGACTTTCGACTACGACAGATTTAAGATGCACCAAACGCCTCTACACCATACGCTTACAAACATCCATGCCCGGACCCGGATTCGAACCAGGAACCTGCCTATCTAGAGGCTAACACCTTAACCACTATGCCAGTGGGTCGGCGAAAAATTGTAGAATACGTTCTTTACCTAATTTATTTTATAAGGAAAAATGTTTACATTGGGAGACAAAGGTACAACATTCGTGTTGTACTTTGGTCCTAGATACGTTGTACCATGAACCACAATTTTACATCAAGAAAAAGTTAAATCAAAATGTGAGCAACTTGATATTTAAATTTTTTAAACATAAGTTGGTTAACAAAAATACAATGTAAATAAATTCGTTTATAGAAAAAACTTGGCCTACTGCAGTCTTATGGGTCAGTCTTATAGATGAATCAAATATCACTTTTAAAAGTCGCACTTCCAGTCGTCCTAAAAGTGAATTCAGAATTAATATTTTAATATCACTCATTCAACAATTGTGAAAGGTTGACACCAAATGTTAATTTTTCCAACTGGCGAACTGAGCCACCTCTAATAGTTGGGTTGGGAAGCTTAAGACTTGCATCTTCTTTGTCCACATTGTAAACTGTTATCTACTTTGGTAAACTTTTGGAAGTTCTGATTTGTTTCGGGTACTGACTATTTATCCTACAAAATATTTTAGTTTTCTTGGATGTTATTTTTACTCAATCAACTTTTTAATCACCAACATTCTTACTTTCATATAATCTAGATATTCTAAATCGGTGAAATCCTCTTCTGAGTTTCATGACTGTTCACACAAGTCGTCTAATTCAATTTCTTCCTCAATATCTGAATCAGAACTGCAAAATATTTTCTTTTTAACAGCTTTTATCAACTTATTTGTGTATCCTGTGGCTTTTTTCAGCATTATAAAGTATTTTAATGCCTTTCTTCAATTTGCTGTTTTATTGGTGTATCCATCAAAAATACAGGATTTTTATTTCAGCCTATTCCTCCGTGTATTCTAACTAACATCAACTCACAGTAACATCAATCACGTTATCTGTTCTCGTATAAGCCTAACTTAACTACCTTAAATTTAAAAGACATTGAATTGCTTTATGAAACTTGATAAAAATATTTAATAATTGGATTTAATGAAAACTTCTTTGTGTGTTACATTAATGATATCAGAGGTGTTGTTCTTTGAACAGGTCCAAGGAACAACACTTGGTCATATTTCAAATACAAGCAATCAGCCATTTTGAAGTTAGTCTAAACTTTGTTTCAAACTCACGAGTTTGCAGCTAATAGAATGTTTTAAAAGACTGTACTATCATTAAATCATGAAAAGAAAATATAGTCGTTCGAGAAGAAAAAGTAGCAAAAGCAAAATACTTACATTCAATAGGTGAAAAATAGTTTTATTTTATACCAGTAAAACTCAGCAACTCTCTCACCAGCTAGAACAACCTGCTATATATATATATATATATATATATATATATATATATATATATATATATATATATATATATATATATATATATATATATATATATATATATATATATATATATATATATATATATATATATATATATATATATATATAGAAGTCTCTATAGACAAATAAACAAATACCTATGATTGGTTTTAAACTAACCCAACAAATAAACCAACAATAATTGTAGGTCCAAGTACATACACTACCCTACAATAATCGACCGGACACCAGCGGATTTGCATAAAAACCGACTACTTGTTTGGGGGTGTTTTTCGTGATATGGCCTGGGACCTTTGCATGTTATTCCTCGTAAAATGAAAGCCTACGCCTACATCAACATTTTGGACTATCAGTTTCTTCCTACGCTCTGGCAATTTTATGGAATGGACGAATGTTACTTCCAGGACTACAGCGCTCCATGTCATGTTGCAGCCTCTGTCAAGCAGTGGTATCGAGATATGGACGTAAAACGTCTTCCCTGGTCTTCTCATAGTCCCGATCTAAACCCCATAGAACATTCGCGGGACGAGTTAGAGCGACGCTTACGGACCAGGGAGTGACGTCCGAAATCTACAGCTGAGCTGACGACATTCTTGCAGTAGGAATGGCGACTAATACCCATAGCTGTGTATCAAAACCTTGTTGAAGTATGCCCAGTAGGTTTGCTAGTGTCATTGAAGCACGTGGGGGACCATCCCCCTATTAAAGCATGTATTATTTCCCTTAACCATCACATCTTGCTGTCCGCAGTGTAGGTAGTGTATGTCCAAGGTACAACATCTCTTCCTACTGATATACTACATTTTTAATCGCAACAAGAACTTTTGATATCGTAACGTCCGCGTTGCCACAAAGTAGTACTATAATTAAATTTTCCAAGGCTAGTTTCGTGACAGATACACACACGAATCGCCACATAAAAATTTGATTTAACTTCCAAATGGCGCTGCAGGAAACTTAATTTCCGTTGCCACCCCTTCTGGCATAACTAAATTGGTCTTGCAGACGAAGTCGTTAAAAGACTGAAATATTTAGGCATCTTGCAAAAGAATTCTAAAGACGGGAATGTGTGTGTGTAAGCAGTGTCGTGTTTGAGGATGTGCCAAAGCGGATAGGACGCCAAATTGTTTTTCTTGATGTTGCTCTTTCTTGAAGCGTGTACGGTAAATAAAAAGGAATTGTATTGTAGATGTGCCAAAATGTCACTTTATTCTTCCGCGTCTTCTGAAATCTCTTTGGAATGTCAGATGGACATTCTAAATAACAACTGCTTAAATGGGTCATTCTGATAGTTTTGAATGCGAGCTGATGAAAATGCAATTTATTTGTATGGATATCACCAGCAGACTCATTTACCCCATGTATTGGAAGATATTTTTTACAGGGTGAAAATTTTCGTCGTAGATTCAGTCTTTTTCAGTCAATCTTGAAATATTCAACTGTCAAGTTCTAGAAAGATTTTCTCGGGTCCAGTTGGTAAAGTCTCGGATTAGCAAACTGATAGTTGTCAGTTTGAAACTCGATCTACTCAAATACTGTAATGTGTGTGGGGACTGGTTCACGCTAAATCTGCCGTTTACTCATATGTTCTCTCGTTGGTGTACTGTGGGAAATTGGAGAGAGGAGTGTCAGCTCAAGTGCTGAACTCGTCATCTGACAGTGGTTCCGAATAACGAGATATTGTCTTTGGATCTTTCTCTTCAGGATTGATCCCGGACCGTCGTCAATACCCCGAAGTGAATTGTATTGATCCAGTACGACGTAAATTCAAGTAGCTATCTTGAAGTTTTTAAGAATTTGTATTTTGGTTTTGTGTTTGATAAACGAGACTCAATTGCTAAACGAAAGATCATATCGTAATGTGAGAAAAAGCCCCAGATTTGCTCAGAATTGTGATGTTTGGCTTATAGAAGACATGATCATCAACCTCCCCTCCCTGAAAATTCAAGTATTTCTTAAACTGGACTCTTGATTTGTTGAAACGTGTCTAAATTTTCAATTTCACTCTGTTATAAGACGGTTTACTGGGAAAGTACAGATCGCAAAATTACGATATTAACACGATTTATTTAAAATTGTACAGGGATCAAGAGGGAGAAGGTTTTTTCACTGATGCGGCTATTAGTTTAGGGTGCATTAAGTGTTAAAGTAAAAAAAAAGTAAATCACTTGTGAAAAGAGTCTTGGTTTGAGAAGCAAACCAAACGGGAATGCGTAGCAATCACCAGGGATTGGTGAGCGTTAGTGAGCAGGGGGAGAAGCCCTCGCTTTGACGTCATGGACCTAATTATTAAGATAGTTTCGTCGTCGAAGGAGATTGATTCTGGAATGTTGGTTTGCGAAGCAAGCCAAATCGCATATGTGAAAGGAGTGTTGGTTTGTGAAGCAAACCAAATGGGATTGTGTAGCAATCCCCGATTGCTGGCGAGAGTTAGCGAGCAGGGGCCGGAACCCTCTAGTAGAATTAAATGTTGTAAACCAGGTAGGTAGGTAGGTATTAAATAACGTCGTACTGGAGCAATACAATATGCAATTGTTCGCGGTTCAGAATCAATGCCGAAGGGAAATATCCGAGGATAACTCCACGTAATTTTTAGCCACAGTCAGAAGACGAGAACAACATCTGAGCTGGCGATCCGTTCTCCAAGTTTCTACACCATGCCAATGTAAGTACATTTGAGGGCAGGACGAATTGAACGTCCACTATACCTCGTTGTAATTTATTCAAATTAAGTAAATTATCACTGTTGCCCCTTAATGGCTTTCTTTCCGCTTTTGTCGTCCGCTTTCGTATTTGAAAGTTGTCGTTTTTAGAATTAAAAGTACAATTTTAAACCTCACGTTTGGTTTTTCGCTGTATCTATCACATTAGGATAAAGAAAGTAGGTTTGATATTCGAAATTTTTGGACTGTGTACGTAATCGTGAGAGCACTATTCTTGTTATTTGCATAATTCTCAAGTGTACACCTCGAAACCAGTGAAATCTAAATCTTCAATCCTATTCGTTAAAAATTGCGGTCGCTAGGGTCTCATATTTCGGTGAAGTTATTTTTATGATCAGCCATTATAGTATTCACAAACTAAATGCTCATTTGCCGACCAACCGGTATAGTGGTTAAGGTGTTATCCTCTGGATCGGAAGGTTCCTGGTTCGAATCCGGGACCGGGCATGGATGTTTATAAGCGTATGGTGTAGAGGCGGATGGTGCACCTTAAATCTGTCGTGGCCGAAAGTCCTCACGTTGGGTTGGTGTGGAAGTTTGGAGAGTGGGGTGCCTGCTCAGGTGTTGCTTCATCATCTGACCGTGGTTCAAAATTACGAGGTGTTGTCCTCGGATCTTTCCCTTAAGGGACTGATCCCGGACCGTCGTCTATAGCCCGTTGTGTAGCTCTAGTACGACGTTAACAAAAATTACCATTACTAAATGCTCATTTAGTATTATAGCAATTCGATCGGTTGTAGAAGCAAAAAAATAATCTATTTATGTGCTATACTATGGATGGGAAGAAATTGGAAAATACGAGAGAAATATCTTGCTTATTTGCGTACATCAATCTTCTAGACATAGCAAGATAGCTGTGTTTCTGTCGTAAGACATCGGAAGCGTTGGCCATATGGGCTCTATGGAAATAGACTCGGGCCGATTGACTATCGAAGCTCAATAATTGTGCACATTAATCTGTAAAAATTTAGTCCTTCCTTTGGAGAGAGATAGAGAGATTCGTAGTTTCTCCCAACACCCATGTGATGTCGATTCGGAGATCAAACCGAGCGATTGGGAGAAATAACATGAAGTTACGCGCACCTGCTCCGTGTATTCATATGATGATATTGATATCTTGAAATAAGTTACCAAGAGTGTATTCTGAGAAAGTGTCCATGGTTCTCATATCAGAGTTTCCTTTACCACACAGATAAAATCCCCCTAGATATGTCTGAAAATAATAAAAAAAATCACTAGACGTATTGTTTATTTTGTATTACTGCCTTTCGATTGAAACACATGATTCAGAGGAAGATTGGGCCCTGTAATCTGGTCACATGACGAGTGGTCTCGGAAACAATAATTAAACAGCACAAACAGAACAACTACACTTTAATAGAGTGCAGTGGCTATAAGCATTATTTACATAATATACAAAAATCCCATTTGGACGGTTAATCAAATAATTGGATCGTTAGAAGATAACCTGATCTGGAATTTTGTCGACCCCCGTCAAGCGAAGACCCCAAGAATTATGAGTGCAGGTGGCTTCTCTATAAAGGCAAGGTGACAGGGTGGGTGGGGGTCTGTATACTAGGAATGCGACATCGACAGCAAAACATCGATGTTCAAAATTAAAACATCCATGTTGATAATACATCGCCCAAAACATCAGACATCATTTAGGCGTCAGTGTATTTAAACTCCCCCCCCCCCATTTCTTAAAACTAGTTTAGCAACGTACCAAATAATGTTCGCCGGGGAGAGGAGAAGATTTAATTTGTCATTTGCCGTGTTTATTATTAATTTATAACTAAGACTTTTTTTAACTGTCAAAACAAAGTAAAAAAAAATTAATAAGAACAAATATTTTATTTTCAAATTAAATAATATAAAAGAAAATTATCTTTACAATCATTTGACATAGGCATTATTTACTTATAAGTATAGTTAGGTAGGTACATAACAATAATTATTGTTAGTTATTATTAATTATTTATCAACTTATAGGGAGGAAAACACAGCAAAATTATTTTTTATTTACTGTAAATAAAAAATATTGAGGACTAAAATTATTATATATGCCCCAATATTTTAATTTATAGTTTGTAAAAAAAGAAGCTTGTTAACTTTCTCCACTTTAGCAGACTCTTTTTTTCCCACTTACTATCTCATGAGTTAGAGAAAAACTCTTTCTGATGGGACGGATGTCGCCATCACTGACAAATACTTGGTTGCACGGTTATTTCTTAAATTTTTACAACTGTACTTTTTTTCTACAACGTAAAAATATCGACACTGTAAAAACATCGATATTTTGAAAACATAGACATCGATGTCGCATCACTACTGTATACGTGACCGACTCTGTACATTGTTTGGCAGATGCAGAAACTAAAAGGGAGAATAATCTATTCTGCAGACAATTGAAATGGAAAATGTCCCCAAATAAAGCAAAATTAAGGACACGTATGTCAAGGTTTATGGAATAAAGTAAAGAATGGACAGAGGCGTGTATCATTTTGCTCCGAAAAAAAAGCCGGTGTCAGCATAACAGGAGTGTATATAATTTTCGCCATTCAAAATCGATTTACTCAACTACAACAATGCAAATCGATGCAAAGTAAAAAGTACAGTTTATCTCTCAGAAAGGTTTCTCTCCTAACTACGTCAGTTATCAAGTTATATTATCACATGATACCTAATAGTTTCTTTGTAGCTAGTAGGTAGGTTGTTTTGGGTTTTAAGGCGTAAGATCCAAAATTAGATAAGCTGCGTCAAATGAAAGACAACAAAACGCACTTTGTAGAACAGCGAACTAAAGAGAGGATATTTTCAAGTGAATGAAGTACGTGTTATTTTACTTTAAATAGGAGATGTTCTCTTTATATGGTCTTTAATAATGAAATATTTCCTTACGGATATAATCCGCTTATTCATTTTCTATTCAAAGTTCGTCATTTTTCTATTTTTTTAATGTCCTGCTAAATTTATTTTCCTCATCGATTCTTTTCATGTATTTTCCAGACCTAAAGCGTTATAAAAACAGTATTAAAACATTTTATACGGCTTTTATGTCAACAATTGCAAGCTCTGCATTTCTATATTTTTGCATAACGCGAGCACTCAAAATGAAAAGCTAAACTTGCGTTACTTCAAAATGAGGTTTGACGAGTCATTGCCCTGCGAGCTTGCAGATGTGATGTTCTTCAAACATAACGTAATCATCCCATCAAGACAGGACAATTTCAATTTCGAAACGACGGGCGCAGCTGTGTGTGTTCCAACTTTTCTATTTTCGCTGTTCTTTTGACTTCCCTTTGAATAAGTGATGCCTTACTTCCGAACACGTTTATATATCCAAGAACTAATGTGGCTCGTATACCCCCCCATCTCAGAAAATATGCTCGTTTCTTTCCCTTGGGAATTGATCCCTGACCGCTGTCAATAGCCCGTTGTATTGCTCCTGTACGACGTTAATTAAAATACCAACCTATCTCAGAAAATATGCTGAAAACTATTATGAATTTTTTGAAAGTTGAAATCACACTTTCAAATATACGTCCATCACATTTTGGGTTATCAGTAGTGATGGGCAGAATCGAGTACTTTTAAGTATCGATTACATAGTATTCGAGTACTTTCAAGTATCGAGTACTACTCGAATACACGAAAAAAAAACCGATTAATTGACAAAAGAATCTGAGAATTACGATATATGGCTCTTATTTATCAGACATCCGGACAAGTCCGGAATTCCATGCGTTGACCTAATTCCACCGGGAGTTATATAATATCCGGATTTATCAGAGAAATCCTCAATTTAATTCTAATGTTATATTGCTTAGGTCGTTTAGTGTACCAAAAAGGCGATGGTCGTTAATGACAGTGTATGACTTGTATATGTCGAGTTGTATTTTTTAAATATAATATATATTTTTATAATACTGGTATATCTTGTTTGTAACAATGTTTATTCGTCTATTCCAATGCAAAAGGTTTGTTATTAATACCCCATCAATTGAGTTCATTGTTTAATATCCTTGAAATATCTGGAATTATAATTGAGAGTTATCCAGAAAAACTTCCTCTCTTCCATTTTTTAGGATTAGTAGTTATGTGTACCTACATGTCTATTAATCATATTAATTTCTGGAAAGAACTTGTCACACAGAAACTTCCATTGACAGGTCGTTAAACTAAATGCAGTTTAATTTCCATTTGTTAGTTTATATCAACTCGAAGGGAAGAAATATTTTAACGCAGTCAACGTTTGCTTTACGAACTCAAATTTTACAAACCTTCGAGATTTTGCTATTTTAAATCCCGAACAATAATATTATCGAACATATTTTAATTCCTTTTAAATTATCTATTTTAACAAACTTTTATTCGGACTCAACTTCGTAAAAAGTAGTATCCACTTCACTCAAAAGTACACGTTGTACTTGATTTAGATATTTTTGTATCACAAAAGGCAAAGAAAAATTTGAGAAAAAATTTTAAACATGTTTCTCACATACACATAAAACTACAATTATTTTAATGCATGCAAGCTACGAGGAAACCTTCTGTGTGTACTCGTAAAAATCTTGTGATTGATTATAAAATAAATATTTTTGATTGCCTTTGTAACGGAAACTGAAATGTCAAAATACTGTCCCTACTTGAACGGTAGAGCATGTTTTCCTCTTCGGACATCATTAAAAACCCCGTATTAATACATTTAGACAGGTCATAAACGATGTGAACAATCGCAGTTCTGAATTAAACCCCAAATAACATGCAAATGGATTTGACCTTTGTTTCCAATCGGTTCACACTACGAACCTGAGTCATAAGCAAAGGCCATTTTAAGGCAATTGCCTCAAAACAAAAGAATAAATAAGAGGCAGTAAAATTCTATAAAGTGACCTTACGCACGAGACAACTAAATAGTGACGTTTGATGAGTGATTTGCAGTCACCGTGAATCTTATTCCCCAACTGCAAGAGGACGAAATATAAAAACGAATATTAAGAGTTATTAAGAAAGGAATAAAGCTATTTATCAGTGGAATTTCATTTTTCAGTACCACACCATGACAGACAGAGCTCAAAAAGAGTCCTTCAAGAATAATTTGATTTTCTTCCGAAGGAAAGTTCAGAATATTTCATTTTCCTCCTGGAAAATCGAACCCAAGGACATGTGTGACATGGCGTGTTCTTTGCACAATTGCACAAACGATCATTTATTGATAACATGTTCTGTGCTTGTTCGATTTCATGTCAATTACCAAAATGGAATATTCATTGAGCTCCTTTAAATGAAAAGATATTTCATGCTCAAATAAGCAAACGAATATATCCTTAGAATATACGGTATCGTTAGGGAATGACCTTGTATTTTTTTTTCTGGAGATGTCAAATCATCACCTGCAGCGAAATAATAACTATATTAATTGTCTCCTTCATAAATTTTCATAGTATTTGATACAGAAATAAATGGTCAAGTCTTTAGATTGTTATAGTTCATGAGTTAATATCAAGAAAAAGTAAAATTGATTTTATCAAGTGAAATTGATTTTGTGTTCAGTGGGTCAATATTAGAGAATGGTAAATAAATACAGGGTGACCTAAAATACCCGTACTCCAACTTAAAAAAATGTATTGCCCGTGTTTTTTTTAATTATTGAATTTTATCGTCTGCTTATAGTTTTATCGACTCTTTAAATTTTTATCGTTTGATTTTCTTTGCACTCAAGTTGTGTGATAATAAAATTCCACGTCTTTTTGTTATTCATTGTGAGATGAATTTATCGCGCATTCAAAGAGTTACGCTGTTTGAGGCTTATTTTGAATGTAAATCAAATGAAAGATGTAAAGAATTTTGGCGATATAAATATTCTAATAATGCAATACCGAGTAAAGATACGTTACATCAACTTATCCAACAATTTGTTGCATTATTAGAAGTGATTGAAAGAGACTCTTGGTTCCAACAAGACGTTGCAACCTGCCATGCAAATTATGAAACCATGGGCCTGCTTCAAGATTTTTTTGGCGATCGACTCATCTCAAGAAGCCTTTGGCCACCTTGTTCCTTGATCTGCGCATCCCTGATTTTTTTTTTGTGGGGATATTTAAAGAACAAAGTTTATGAAGATAATCACCAAAAAATAGGTGATCTGAAAATTGCCATTACTCAAAGGATACAAGAAGTCACTTCCAGCATCTTGACACGCGTTTCTAAAAATATGCGCAAACGACTTCAGTTTGGCCTCCAAGAAAAGGGCGGAAATTTTGAACGTTTATTATAAATGTAAGTCTAATATTTTTTCCTACGTTATGTTAAAAGTGCTTTTCATCATTGGCATAAAAATATTTGTTTTAAAGTTTGTTGTTTTTTTGTAATAAATTCACGAATCGTCAGTACAGGAACTTTTAAGACACCTTGTTACTTATTGACTTTCATTTGTCATTAATACGGAAAACGCCATGACAATTCCATGGAATCGAAATTAACAACACAATATAAAGGATCAATAACGTAAAATTGACTTCAGTGAAATCATCCGTGATGGTTTCAGTTTCCATAGCAATCGCTACACTGTATTATTTAGAGGTAAATAATGCGCAACAGATATTTTAAATCGATTTTGGTAGAATCATACATTAACTTTAAAGAGCCTAGAAGTTCACAATTCTTGAATCTCTCAAATTGAAAATTTGATTTAACTAATCAAATTTTCAATTTGAGCGGTTTTCGAATTGTTAATTTCTAGTCACTTTAAAGCTTGTAAATATAAAATCAGACTAGGGTGACTAGACCTAAAAAAGTTCCTGACAAAAACTCGGTAATAATTTCTCACATTTCTGGGAAAGTCGGGACAAAAAGACCTTTACATTGAAGAGGGTCATATAAACATTTTTACCAACAGGAAATAACAGTGTTATAACTAAAAAATAGCTCTGGAGAAACCGTATGAGACAGTATTTGAGTAAGAACATGCAGTATTTTCAAGATACTGGTCACCAAAGCAATGAAATACGCTACCCTACAATAATGGACCGGACAGCAAGATGTGATGGTATAAGAGACAGAATACATGCTTTAATAGGGGGTGGTCCCCCCACGTGCTGAAATTGCACTAGCAACCCTTCTGGGCATACTTTCAACAAGGTTTTGATATACAGTTTTTGGTATTTGTGTCCATTCCTGCTGCAAGAATGACGTCAGCTCAGCTGTAAATGTCGGACTTGGTTCCCTGGTCCGTAAGCGTAGCTCTAATTCGTCCCACAAATGTTCTATGGGGATTAGATAGGGACTCTGAGCAGGCCAGTTTTTACAACAATATCTTGATACCACTGCTTGACAGAGGCTGCAACATGACATGGAATGTTTTGTCGTCCTGGAAGTAATATTCGTCCATTCCATAAAATTGCCAGAGCGCAGGAAGAACCTGATTGTCCAAAACGTTCATGTAGGCGTCGGCGTTCAATTGACCATGAACAACATGCAAAGATCCCATGCCATACCACGAAAAACACCCCCAAACAAGTAGTCGGTTTTCATGGAAATACGCTGCCGTCCGGTCCATTAGTGCAGAGTAGTGTATGTGTCAGGAAAAAAGATTTTCCCTGACAGTCACAACATCCAAGGTAGCAGTGAGGCTAGTTCTGACCAAGATCTGTAGTGTTTCATGGTTTCATGGAAGAACATTTATAATGATTCGAGACACCCTTTATACAAGTATTGCGAAGGAAGAGAAAATAACTTTATTTATTTATGGAAGCTTAACAAACATTGGTTATATGATTGAAATTTATTTTTCACGAGAGGCCAATCATGTAATTTGACACTAAAAACCAAGACCATTTTTGGATCTGTCTCCATTTAATTTTCAAAACGTATGTGTTCTAATGGAGTCAACTTGAGGAAATTTTAGTGGAGATGTATGACTACAGTTGCTTCATCACTTCAAAGTTTTGGGTTTCCGGAAAAAAAAATTATGTACCCTGAGAATGGTGCATATTTGTAATAGTTATCCCTGTTGTTGGGGTGTCAAGATCTCGCAAGAAAAAATTAGAAACCCAAGGGGTTTATGTTTAAAACCCTCTTATCATTGCGAGATTTTCCGAGTTGTGTAATGTGTAGTGTTGCCTTTTGTGTAGTGTTGTGTTGTGGGGTAACCACAACATACTTAATGACTAAACAACCACATCTTTCTAAAGAATCCATAGATTCTTCCAACCTTTAGAAATATTCGATTGGTCTTTTCTTGAAATGAAATCCTTTTAGCGATTCTATTGGCAAATTCTACAGAACAGAACACTCTGCAAAGAGTATATTGCCCATTTCTTTAGAATAGGATCCTTTGGAAAAGGTCAAAATTGGGTTTAAGTGCAGAAAAAACTATTTCAGGTTGGAAGGTGTAATTATTCCATGTTTACCCCACGGTATTAAATAAATAAATATTTTACTAGACAAATACTAAATTGACGATTTCTCTAAAATTTCCGAATAATTTATAATTTTCAGTGGAATTAGAGCAATGAAGTCAAATTCCTGACTTTAAATATTTTCGACATTTAAGTCTGTATAGAAGACATAATTCTCAACAAAGTAACTGGGGTTTAACTCAAATAATTGAACAAACATCAAAAGCCTTTCCAGTACCTATTTATTTTATTCTCTCGGGTGATAATTTAATGAACATCACAGCTTAAATTGGTCAGATAACCACAATAGACATCTTCTAAGTTTGTCCAGCGTCTAAATAACTTATTTCACTACCAGACTATTAAGCTAGAAATAACTAGAAATTATTACTTGGTTGGTGTCAGGCGGAGTTCAGGAAAAGAACGTACTCCTAGGATAAATGAGTTGGAGTGAATAGATTTATACAGACCAGATACAGCCCTCTTCATAGATCAGTATTTCTCTCACGGTGATTTATCTTCGCTTCAAAAACTATTTTGTAGGGGTCAGATTGTGTTACAAAAACCTCTTCCAAACTGTCACCATTTCTAGAGACGGAAAATTTATTTATCCTATTTTAATCTTCATTCCCCTTGCAGAAATAGGGCAATTTTTACCCTATTTTTTGTTGACATTTAATGACGAGATTCTCGTCATTAGCAAAATTGATCAGACCTTTAACATGATATCTTGTCAAAACGCTTCAAGGATTAACTACCGACCCACAGACTGGATATGAACCTCTGGAAAGGTTTACTGATCAATAAACCATATACAGTTCTCCGGGAAAGAGTTTACTCGGCCCACAGATCATATAAAACCATCCGAACAGGTTTACCCAGCCTGCAGATTGAATATGGAACGACAGGCAGACGGGAAACCGACTACACAAATAGTGTTTACCATTTTTCCTGTTTCTATTCCCGAAAATATCCAGTAAAATCAGAACAATCCTTGACCGCCTAAGGTTAGAGGTACCCTGATTGGAAGGGTAACGGATTATTTACCGGAGTTTTGAGAATTCGAAACTATATCCAACCAAAAACCGTCGTGTACGCGGGGGCTGGTGCACTTTATATTTGTTGTGGACTCAAATGCACTCACGTTGGTGCGATGTGGAAGTTTGAAGAGTGGGATGTCATCTCAGGTGTGACCTCGTCATCTGCCCATTGTTTAAAATCACGTGGTGTGGTCTTCGGATCTTTCCTTACGAGATGGATCCCGGACCGTCGCTAATACTTTGTAGTGTTGCTCCAGTGAGACATTAATTAACTACCACGCTCAACTCCTTGGTCGCTGATGGATATGGTCTTCTGTTTACCGAAAGTTCCGAAATGTAAATACAGGCGAATATGGCATCCAAAGAATCAACAATCTGGTCCACTCCAAACAGGAATGAACGAATTTAGAATCAAGATCACCAGTTCTTTGCCTTTGACTCCAATTGGGAATTAAGATCTGGGCGAGGTTTGAATGGCTGACGGAAGGCGACCGCAGCCAGTCAACCAAACGTTGAACCCATCTCAATTCCCACGGAGTCATCCATCACTTAACCCCATAAACCAGACGAAGGAAGTGAACGTATTGAAGTCTGGCGTGCGCTCATGAATACTAATTTGCGCGAGAGGGTGCATGCTTCAAGATCAAGAGCAGATTCTGGCGCTACTCTCACAGAGGTTGCGGAAACGTTGCTGCTATTAATAATGACTCGCTAATGACGGTAATAAAGCATGCGAAGTGGACGACGTTAATAAGGTTTGCGATGGAGAAATGGAGTCGTTTGTTAAGTTTGGTTAAGTTAATTGGAGTTGAGGTGTGCCATAAATGGACAGTTGAATCGCCTGAGTTTGGGTGCTAATTACTTTAGATAGCTTACCGCATTTCACTCAAACATATATGTATTAATCATTTATATCACACAGAAAACCATCAAACAGCAGTTAGGTGAGGGCGATGAGACCTCCTTGAAATGATTATCCTAGGAATATTAAGCCTGCTAAGGTATATAAATACTATCTCATTTGATATTCATCTAGATCAGGGGTTCCCAACCTTTTAACTGCGTACCACTTGTAATTTTTAGAAATTTTCGGCGTACCACCAGTCTTATATTTTTTAGAAACATATATCTAATGTCAAAAAAGTGCCTAATGACTTGTTTTATTTTAATTAAAATATTAAGAACGCTTCATATTTTATGATCAATGCGCTTGTATTTAGTATTAAGGATGGTTTTAATGAAGGAAAAAATAAAACGATTATTGAAAATTACAGTTTTATTTTTTACTCACAGGTCTAAAAACAACTAATTTTTAATAATTAGTACAAACTAAGCAAACAGAGATTAACATAATCAAAAATCAATTTTTAGTGCCAAACTTGTTGTTTGTCCTTTATTAAAATATCAATATCAGGGGCTTGAATTGTGGAATATGTATTTCAGTTCAACAGTTTGATTTTCATTTTTTGATAAGCGTATTCAAAAATAATTTTTAGAAAAAACTCGAAAAAATATTTTTAAATGTCATTTCTTTCATTGCAAGGGAAAAATAAATCGTTTCAAAAAGATCTGTTTAAAAGTTATTTGAAGCAAAAAGAGTATTTAACTATCATAATTTTAATGTTTTACAAACTAATCTAAATAAAAACCTATTTTGTTTGTTGGGTCGGCAGAAAAGGGTATTTTGTAGTGACGTAGAATTCAGAACTTGGTTTATGTCCGGTATGAGGTTCAAAATAACTAATGCAATTGACAAGTACTTATCCATAAAGTTTTTTTAATTTTTTTTTGTTTTTATGCTTAATGTGCGCATTAAAAGATCAACATATTTGATAAAGCAATTTGTCACTTTTATGACATTTTTCATCCACTGTTCTTCAGCCATTGAATAAAAAATATTGTAACCCATTTCTTAATGATTTTTATTAATTACTGTAAAATATTGTAATCCATCCATAATCCAGCAATTTGCTCTATTAATGCATATTTTATGGGTTAGGTAAGACACATTTAGGGCCATGTCTATAAAATGGGTAGTTTCCAATTGTGCACAAGTAGGTACGGCCAAAGCCGTTCCTGAGTGGTGTGCTGTGCATGCACTTGCACATAGTATGGAATAAAATAAGGGCGACCTAAAATAACAGACACACAAACATTTTAATACACAACATGCCCAGCAATAAATGTTCTAATACTTTTAATTTTATACTCATTCGGCAATCGAAGTCTCTTGGCAATTGCAATAGAAGACATTAATGAATAAAAGATATTTTTTGTTCTAATTTACATAAGAATATTCAAAAAACAATCATCATGCGCCGGGATGTATGAAAAAAAAAAGCCTAAACACAATGCTCATTTAACATTGACATTTAGAATACCGGAGAAAAAAAAACCATGTGATTCAAAATTATTTACTTTCTTTTAATGTTTCACAATTAACATCTATTTTATTGTTTTTTCTTGTGCTTAGAGCAGCTTGTCTGATTTTGGACCTTGATCCATGAAACTCTAATTCATAAAATCAAAACCCAAAATAATTGTTTTCAATATCTGCTTAACGAAGTGCTTTCTTTCGGAAAACTTAGATGTTTATGAGAAAAGGACGTGATCTTTATGAAATTAACACATGGGTAGTTAGGAACGATCTGGTAATGGACTGGAGAAAGACAATGGGATCATTCCCAAAGGGAAAGATTTAAGGACAACACCACATAGTTTTGAACAACAGTAAAATGAAGATATCAACGCCTGAGCTGACGCCCCTTCTCCAATATCCCACACCAAAATGAGGACACTCACTTGCGGTGCGACAGATACAATGTGCGCCATCCCGCGTGTACATGTAGTAGGAGAGCTGATGACGAATTTTGGGAAGGTACTTTAGGCACTATGAAATTGTAAAATAATGGAAATTCAATGTTAGTTGAATAGGGAATCGAAGGTCGGGAACGCCGTTTGCGGTTATTTCGCTACTGCGCAGCATAGGATATTTGCAAAAAATTCATCCCAGCGAATATCCTTTAGGCACTTAGAAATTTTTTTATCTCTTAATTTAGCATTCATAGAATGCAGAAATAACACTCCCAGACTGTTTGGACGGTTTTAAAGTACAACCCGACTGCCCTAAACTTGTATTATAATGCACGCAAAAAATATTCTTTAGGCACTCTGAAATTTTTATAGCAAGTTTATTAATTACTATTGAAAATATGTGCAAAAAGCCAAACGAATACGGCGGTTTTAAATAATAACCCGACGCAAATAAAGACTTTACATAAGTATCGGCAGCTGCCGGGGAACTGGCTACCCTAGAAGGCAGTGCCTTGGCTCGCCGGTCTGAGCTTGATTGCGGAAGAACGCTATTAACACTTTAAGCATTAACATATGTACATGTGTATATACATAGTAGTCCGAGAGCTGATGACGAATTTGGGGAAGGTATTTTAGGCTCTGTGAAGTTGTAAAATAGTAGTAAATCAATGTTAGTTGAATAGGGAATCGAGAGCCGGGAACGGCGTTCGTGGTTATTTCGCTACTGCGCAGCATATGACATTTGCAATAAATGAATCCCACCGAGTATCCTTTAGGCACTTAGAAATTTTTTTAATCTCTTATTTTAGCATTCATAGAAACCAGAAATAAAACTCCCAGACTGTTTGGACGGTTTTAAAGTATAACCCGACTGCCCCGAACTTGTATTATAATGAACGCAAAAAAATATTCTTTAGGCACTCTGAAATTTTTATAGCATGTTTATTAATTATTATTTAAAATATGTGCAAAAAGCCAGGAGAATACGACGGTTTTAAATAACTACCCGACGCAAATAAAGATTTTACATGAATGCGACTAAAAAGTCTTATGGGTAGATACGAGTACGAGAGAACGTTTATCGTCTGCGCCTGCAGTTGCCGGGGCTCTGGCTCGCTGAACATCTTGAAAGCTGTCAACTTGTTGTTTCATCACAGCTGAAAAATTTCTGTAACATCGAACATGGTACCCTTTTGTCGTTGTTGCATCTGTTAGTAGAATCACTTTAGCAAATTTCAAGCCGTTTTTTTGGCGAATTTTTAAAATGTTTTTGCATTGTGCTAGTCTTTCTTCGTTAAAAATAATCACTTTATCATTATTGTTTTTTTTTACAAATTACACACAACTGAAAGTTTTTTGTTCCATTATAAATTAAAGATATATAACATATAAAATACGTTGTCTCTATAAAAACAAATATTATGTCTATAATAATTGATTATCTCCATGTATACATAGTTATATACATATGCATATGTCAATACTTAGAATGTTAATAACACAACTAGATTTTAAAAAACCTCAAAAAACAGTATGACAATGAACTCAAAATAATTTTCAGCGTGGTCACATTTTCGTGAAAAAAAAAAAAAAAAACTTCTCCAAAATGCTTTGCAAGCAGCCTGAGCTGTACAATAAACTAGAGTCACGTGGTTACTCAGCAATCAATCACACACCGGCAAGCCAGGGCCCTGGCAGCTGCCGGCATCCAGCTGATACTTATGTAAAATCTTTATTTGCGTAGGGTAGTTATTTAAAACCGTCGTATTCGTCTGGCTTTTTGCACATATTTTCAATAATAATTAATAAACATACTATAAAAATTTCAGAGTGCCTAAAGAATATTTTTTAAGTTCATTATAATAAAAGTTCGGGGCAGTCGGGTTATACTTTAAAACCGTCCAAACAGTCTGAGAGTTTTATTTCTGGATTCTATGAATGCTAAAATAAGAGATTAAAAAAAAATTTCTAAGTGCCTAAAGGATAATCGGTGGGATTCATTTATTGCAAATGTCATATGCTGCGCAGTAGCGAAATAACCACAAACGCCGTTCCCGACTCTCGATTCCCTTTTCAACTAACATTGATTTACTACTATTTTACAACTTCACAGTGCCTAAAATACCTTCCCCAAATTCGTCATCAGCTCTCGGGCTACTATGTATATGCACATGTACATATGTTAATGCTTAAAGTGTTAATATCAAAACCGTATTTAAAAAACCTTTAAAAAAAATTAGAATGAGCTCAAAATAATTTTCAGCGTGGTCACATTTGCGTGAAAAAAAATTAACTCGTCCAAAATGCTTAATAAAGCTCTATGCACACATCTGGTGTTGCAACGTGCGGCGCCACTGCTGTAACGCAGCCCAACTATGCACACATAACCGTGAAATGACGCACGAATTCATTTCGCGCCGTTTGCGATAAATGTTCTATCGTAGCAAACGTATTTATTTCGCTTACTTGGTGTAAAAAAAAAGTATATTTCGTAACAAAATAGACGTTACTGGATACAACCATTTATAAATTATTATTTATATTCCACTTGTTTATAAAAACAAGCTAATTCAGAACGGAGACTCCTGTGCGGCGCCGTGGGGAACTGCGGTACAAATTTCACTCAAGTAGGACGTGCGTCGCCCCAGTGGCGCTGGAGGCATGTGTGCACTTCTTCATTGAATCTAATGTATCTCAGACCGAACTTGCGTTGCGGTAGCGGCGCCGCACGTTGAAAAACCGGATGTGTGCACCGTTCTAAGTAGCTTGAGCTGCACATCAAACTGGAGTCACGTGGTTCCTCCGCAATCAAGCGCAGACCGGCGAGCCAAGTCACTGCCTTCTAGGGTAGCCGATTCCCCGGCAGCTGCCGATACTCATGTAAAGTCTTTATTTGCGTCGGGTTATTATTTAAAACCGCCGTATTCGTTTGGCTTTTTGCACATATTTTCAATAGTACTTAATAAACATGCTATAAAAATTTCAGAGTGCCTAAAGAATATTTTTTGTGTTCATTATAATACAAGTTTAGGGCAGTCGGGTTGTACTTTAAAACCGTCCAAACAGTCTGGGAGTGTTATTTCTGCATTCTATGAATGCTAAATTAAGAGATTAAAAAAATTTCTAAGTGCCTAAAGGATACTCGTTGGGATGAATTTTTTGCAAATATCCTATGCTGCGCAGTAGCGAAATAACCGCAAACGGCGTTCCCGACCTTCGATTCCCTATTCAACTAACATTGAATTTCTATTATTTTACAATTTCATAGTGCCTAAAATACCTTCTCCAAATTCGTCATCAGCTCTCGGACTAATGACGGTCTTTGGTTGGACCAAGTTTCGTACTCGCAACCCCCGATTGCTAATTCGTTACTCTTCCAATCAGGCTACCACGTCTCAGTTACGGCCCTGGTTATAGGGGTTTTTGTTACTGACCCGAACATGGCTCAGTCAGGTAGATTAAGAAGTGGAAGACTCACGGCCTACATGGGCAGTTGTTTCCTTGCAATTCTCCTCAGACATTCGTGTTAGGCCAAATAGGGCATTTGCTCCATAAACCCCAATCAACACACCATCTTTGACATTCGTAACTGTATATCGTAGTTCCCGGTATAATTGGCCCTCATATAGAAAAAATTATTATAAAAAAAAGTGACATACCAATCGACATTTGTAACAACATTTGTGTGCCACACCAAAAACCCTCCGGAAAAAGCAAATAATGCCTACTGCCTTGACCTTGAGTTCCTTTTCACTGCGATGGTGAAATGGAGGTTGCCCCTTTTCATAACTTCTATAGCAGTTTTCTAAAAGATTTTGAGTCTGAGAACCTGTACACCCTGTTTAAAATTTCGGAAACTCTTTTACGCTGTTGAAAATTTAAAATATTTTATTCTATTAAAAAATATCTTTCTGTAAAAAAAAAAAAATTTAATATTATTCTATCAAAAAAAGTTTTAAAAAAATATCCACTTCAAATTTTTTTACTGAATAAAATATTTAGCAGTTTCAACAGTTCGTATAAAAGGTCTCAAAATTTTAAACAGTGTGAAGGTCTTCATACGAAAAAGGACAAAAATTTAAAGATATACAGCTGCAGTTCAGATTGGTATTGGTATTTTTAATTAACGTGTCGTAACCGAGCTATTGACGACATTCCAGGATCAATACCTCAAGGGAAAGATCCGAGGACAACAACCACGTAATTTTGAGCCACGGTCATATGACGAGGCAACACCTGAGCTGGCACTCCACTCTCCAAACTTCCACGGCATGCCAACGTGAGGGCATTCGAGGCCACGACAGATGTAAACCTGCACCAGCCCCCTTAGTACACGACGGTCTTTGGCTGGATCAGTTGCTATTCCAACCGGGCTACCGCGGCCCGCAGTCCGTCCGGATCATCCCTGTGTAAATTGGGCAACAGAAAAGACCAGACTGCTCTCTATAGGCCTAGCAGAAGAAACTTGAAGTCAATGAAGACATCATTGGGTTGCTTAACCACGGCGGACCCTCTCTCAAATGATGAAATCAAATAAAAAAAAAGCAACGTAAAAGTAAAGAATGAAGATATTTACTATATTTTTACATTATTAAACCCTTTGGGGGACTGTTAATCAATTTTACCTGGTTCACATCTATAGATAGCCGATCAACCGGTATGGTGTTTGAGGTGCTAGCCTCTAGATCGGAAGGTTCCTGGTTCGAATTCGGATAAGTGCGTGGATATTTGTAAGCGCATGGTGTAGAGTCGGCTGATGCACCTTAAATCTGTCGTGTCCGAAAGCCCTCACGTTGGGTTGGTGTGGAAGTTTGGAGAGTGGGGTGCCAGCTCAGGTGTTGCCTCGTCGTCTGACCGTGGTTAAAAATTACGAGGTGTTTTCCTCGGTTCCAGACACTTAGGGGATTGATCCCGAACCGTCGTCAATAGCCTGTTGTGCTGCTCTAGTACGAAGTTAATTAAAATTATCTTACCTTACCCATCCATAGATACATTAAAAGGTTATTTGTGTTCTCCGTGCAAACAAACTGCACCCTCAGCTGGAAGCTCCCTTTGTCTTCAAGGATTAAAAATCTGACACCTGCTCAAACACCTACTGTAAAAAAACAAACGTCCTTCCGTTCGGATGAGCACGGACCTGAAAGACAAAAACTGCGTGGAACGGAAACGAGCCATTTATATTAGCAGATGTCTCACGCATAATTCCGCTGGACAAACAGAATAAAGACTTCAACTGAGTGGAGGAACATACTGGGCTCGTAAGTCAGTGACACCGGCCCTTTATGCGACCCAACGAGGAAAAGGAACAAGCCAGCGGAAGTGAGTTCATAGCTCATTAGGATGAGCAAAATAGAGCGACGTCACAACAGTTCACCCACAATTCACGAGAGGTGCTGGACAGCGAAATGAGTAATTGCTTTTGATGGAGGTTCTCCAGTGTGGAGATGGTGGATTCTTAGTTGTCTTCTGGGGGGAAAGTGACAACGGTTTTGTTGTTAACACGCAAGCGTTCCATGGAACTCATTTTTGGAGCGATTTCAAATATTCGAATTGTGAGCCATTTTTGTGTTATAAGTCAAGTCTCTTTTATTGGTCCAAAAAAAAATTAATCTTTTTGATTGTTTGGGTTTTGATACACACTACTCTACAATAATGGGCCGGACGACAAGATGTGATGGTGTAAGGGAAATAATTCATGCTTTAATAGGGGAATGGTCACCCACGTGCTGCAATTACACAAGCAATCCTTCTGGGCATACTTTCAACAAGATTTCGATACACAGCTTTGAGTATTTGTGTCCATTCCTGCTGCAAGAATGTCGCCAGCTCAGCTGTAGATTTCGGACGTGGTTCCCTGGTCCGTAAGCGTCGCTCTAAAACGTCCCACAGATGTTCTATGAGGTTTAGATCGGGACTCTGAGCAGGCCAGGGAAGACGTTTTACATCCATATCTCAATTCCACTGCTTGACAGAGGCTTCAACATGACATGGAGCGTTGTCGTCCTGGAAATAACATTCGTTCATTCCATAAAATTGCCAGAGCGTAGGAAGAACCTGACTGTCCAAAATGTTAATGTAGGCGTCAGCGTTCAATTGACCAGGAACAACATGCACAGGTCCCACGAAAACATCCCGAAATATGCAGTCGGATGTTATGCAAATCCGCTGGCGTCCGGTCCTTTATTGTAGGGTAGTGTATGTGGCTCAATGTCTCCAAGCCCTGACTAAAAGTACATTAACAGTTGGCAGGACATCATCATAGGGAAAGGGGTCTAATGGATAATGCGGGGTTGTTGTGGCTAAGTGGATATGTCCACTGGATTAGTAACCTTCAATTTGTAGCCGGGGTCAGGTTTGATACATCTCCATATATATCCGATGTTGTCTGGGGACCTCGGTAGTCCGGAAGAAAGAGTAACAGAGAGTTAGAGTTCAATTCCAACAAATGACCGTTGTGTACAAAAGGGACTGGTGCCCGTTAAATCTGTCGTGGCCTTGAATGTCGTCACTTTGGCGTGGTTTGGAAATTTGGAGAGATGATGACCAACTAAGTGTTGTTCTCATCCTCACGAATACTCCGTTGTATTGTCCGTTGGGTTGGCAAGCGTAAGTGAGCAGGGGGCGGAGTCTCCTAGTAAAGTAAAATTAGAGAAATGTAAGTAGTGCATGATTTCTCTTAATAAAGATGAGGACCGTTGTTTGGCTCAGTGGGTTTCCCCGCTACGCTAGCAACTGAAGAGTCATAGGCGGTACATGTTTGATTCCTGTCTGGGTGTATTTCATTCCTCTGTGTCATTAAAACTTTCAAGAGCCGCGGTAGCTCAGTCAGTAGAGCGTCGGGCTCGCATCAGAAGGGTTATGGCTTCTGTCCTCAGCGGAGCCTGCAATTCTGATGATTGCGAGATCGGCGCTTGGAACTGGCTAAAGATCGTCGTGTTCGCTAATGGTGGCTGGGGCACGTTAAATAGGTCGTGGTCACAAAGTCCCCCATGTTCCCATACCAAATCAATACCTCTGGGGGTACCTGATCAGGGGATTATCGGCCTCTGATTGTGTTCTAAATTACGATATGTGTGAGTGAATGGATGTGTGAAAGGGACCTTCCTGTAAAACGGATATGTCATGTATGAAGAAGTCCAACCCTCCGGGTCAATGGCACCCCCAATTGGGCCATATATGGCTCGCACGACAACAACAACAACATTAAAACTTTCCTAGCTTGTGTTTGCTAATTACTTGATGTTGTTTGCCTTGCGTTTAGAGCAGCTTGGTAAAATATGGCCCCTGCCTCATAAAACCCAAACTAACTAACTTAATAAAGATACTGGGACTGGGGTGTTTTCGGATTTATTTATACCCCATTAGGCCTAAATGGCACTCATTATGATGTCGTTGAGGCAATAAAAGCCCCTACCCGGCAACTTGTTCTTAGCGCCAACCAGTTCGAAAACGCCATACTTTCCGACTCTCTCAGTCATTTAGTTAATTTAATTGTTTAAAACATCGGTGACAGAATAAATTCGGAGTAGCAGATCGAATCGGAGTTCTTGATATCCAAAGGTGAAGCAATTATCCTACAGTGGTTGCGGTTCGTTACTGGAATACAGATAAGGAAATCGTAGATCTGCTTTTAAGAATGGTTACGAGTATTTCGGAAACATGTCAAAGATATATTAAATTCGTATCAGTTAAGCGAGTAGTTAAGAACATTGTAGAAAATAAATATGTTGGAAAAATACCAGAAACAAATCAAGAATAAGATGAATGGGAACTGCATTTTTGGAATCTTTAACTGCGCCTAGATTTGCTACGGTTACGGCTTTCAGACTTGACACAGGCCACGATTGCTTGGAAAGCATTTACATCGTGCAGGAATTTACAACAATCTAAACTGTGCTTTCAGGATAGAGTAATAGAAGATGAAAATTTAATGAATTGCACGGTATGTACCACATGAAATGGTGTGATGACAGAAATGGTAGCGTAATGATCAAGATCTTTGGGTTTTAACACTACAACATTTATTCTAATATCCTTCAGCTTTACAGATATTTTGGGATAAGAAGGGTTTGGCAGAGGTTAGCGAGCGTGTCCTCACTATCTCAGGTCTCTGGAAATTTCAGCGTCTTCCAGGCCCGTTTCAGTTGAAAACCACCTGTCGATGGAATTTGAGTGTTCTCAAGGGGTTCGAGAGTTAGGAGATCGCAATGTCAGCGGAACGTCAGATGAAGAGGGTTTATGTCAAGTGCCCAGAACTTTATGACCGATGTAATGACAATTGGAGTGCTGTCATAGTACTTCTAGTTATGGACAGTTGATCACCTGAAAAGTGTTTTATAATCTCCAATTAGGGAATTCTTGAATACGTCTGCTTTATGTCGGCTTGAACAGAGAAGCCACGTTTAGAGTGTTACAGGTATTATCCGGAAATGACTTGTATTTCAGTTATTAGCAAGCCAGAGTACTGATGCCAATCCACTAGACTTAATTCTTGTTTGTAGTCACGAATGCTGTTTTTTTATTCCTACTATTGTTGTTTACTCTTCCATCATCTTTGTGATACGTAGGGTCATTAGTGTATAACAACATTTGCAATAAAAAATGTTAAAAAATGTACAGTGATTATTTGGAATCATTTTTATTTTCTGCTAGCCACTGCGTGGCTAGCCCGGCGTTACCTGTGCCCGTGGTGTTGGTTTGCGAACACGGACAACGCCGAGATGTAAGGTTAAGTAATCTGGTGTAAAATTTTCCGCAGATTTCAAATCCGTTGAAATTTTTAATCAATCTTTAACGATTCCAATTTTACGAAAATGAACTTTTCAATCCCAGTCAACATGTTTTTTATTTTTTTGCTCTCATTCTCTCAAATGGAATAAGGCAGGAAATGTAATCTGGTTTTTTTTTTTTTTTTTTTTTTTTAACGCGAATGGCAGATGATGCAATCTGTTTATTTTTGGAAAGAGAAAGTTCATGGTGGCGTCACAATCTCTTGCGAAAATATAAAAGATATATTCGATTTAAAAATTATTTATTTAAAGAAAATCATATTTTTAGGTATCGATCTAAAGTGAAATTTTCCGCAGATTTCAAATTCGTAGAAATTTTTACTCTATCTTTAATGGTCTAGGAGATAAAATAAAGAACTAAGTCACTCCAGTTAAAATATTATTTGTTTTCATCATCTGGCTGGAAAATCATACCTCCACGCAAAATCAAAACGGAAACGAAAAAAATAAATTTAGAATATGATCTCTTTTATCAACACCTCCTATAGCAGGTGTTGCTCCTATGTTGCTGCATTCAATAAGGATTAAATTTCGTTAAATTCATTTAAAAATGTTCTAGATTGAATTTTAAAATTCGCCTCGACCTTAAAATTGCAAAAAATGCGGACTACCTGTGTGCCAAATCCCATTACTATAAGTGTTATAGATTCGTCAGGACTTTGATCACAAGAAACAAACAAACAGTTCCTTTTATAATATTAGAGAAGAAGGCCACCTTCTAAACTCGTGCTAGGGACCGTCACATAAGTATGCGCTTGAGCCCGGAAAAAGGAGAGCCTATTGTTTGAATTTCATCTCTTCCTTGCTATTAACTCCTTTTAGACGAAAAAAAGCGCTAATTTTGGAGACCACTAGTGAAATGAAGCACGAATGCTTTGAATTTCATCAAAGTATATCACTCTAGCGATAAATTCATCAACTTTAACCCTTAGAGGGTTCAATCTGAAACCTTCCGCCTTCCCTCCATGTCTTATAACCAATTTAGACCTTCTTGACAAATTGAATCTTTCATGGAATCTTTCAACTAATGTATATGGTTATTGGGGAGTCATTATGTGTGTTATGAGATAAAATCAATGTTACACTATTCGGAACTTGTCTCATTCAGATGGTTAACATTTTGATATCTATCAACATTCGCCTGAGAAAAGTGAAATTTTTCCATGACTATTTAATCGTAGAAAAACATTTTTCTATTTGAGAATTTCTTTAAAAATTGTCTGTTAAAAAGGTCAATGTTTATTTATTTAATACATATATGACCCTTGGTAAAATAAATGATGTATCTAACATCAATATTCGAGTTGAGGGAGTATGTTTCTGGAACAAACTGTTAATAAGATTAACTCCGTTCCATGCATTTTGCCTGTGTATGTATTTACCACAAAAGGCAAAAATAAAGCGCGATATAAATAGTTCACAGTCAATGTAGAATCTACGAATGTCAAACGGTCAAAAGCTTAAGAACTCTGGTTCGAGAATAAAAATGACTTTTTGAGTAGTAAACTTAGTTTGGGCAAAACTAATTTAAAAAATTATAGTTTGTTCTAAAATACTTAGTGGTGTGAAAATACTCTATTAAACTTCAAGTAAACAGAAATTACTCACCAAACAAGTAAATGAGCTCACTTCAGAGCTTTGAAAAAGGAACATAATCGAATAAAAAATATTTTGTTCTTTCAGTAGAAAAGGCTTATCGTTGCGTCGTATTCCATATAAAAAGTTCAACGACCTCCTATGATCGAATTTATGGGATGAATATTTTCCTTTCTTTTCTCTCGTCCCCCTGAGGGAGCATTCTTTTTCTTTATAAAGAATGTTCTTTTTCCTTCTCAAAGACAAATGAGATTTTTGGCATCCCCCATCCATTTCACTAAATCCGGGAATCCCCGTAATACAGTTCCCCGCTTTTCCTAAAAAAACATCCCGTTAAGATCGCTTCTGCTTACACATTAGTGAAAAACGTCCAATCAGAACGCTATTAACGACTGTGCTTTCTTTAATTATCCGGTTTCTTTTCGTTTGGTCAGATTATAGCGCCGTTACCATAGCAACGAAAGTGGGACGATTCATTCATATATGGTGGCTTTCGCTTATTTTTTGTGTTCGCCGACGATCCGAACGTATCTTAACTATTTCAAACTGAGCGTTGTTAATGGTGTTTACGGAATCGAAGGCGTCACGCAAAAGCGTAATGACCGGGAAGAAAGAAGTCTAATGTCTTCTTTCTTTTCCGAAAAGTGAAAAAGAAGTTGTGGGTGGATTATACTAATGACGTATCAGAGAAGACCCTAATGAGATTGAAACGTGATCAAACGATCGGAATGAAACATATGTATCAGTTTTGGATGAACTCGGGGGGAAAAAACTGAGCCTCCAGCTAAAATGGTTCAAGAATTTTGAAATTAATGACCATATGACGCATAGAAAAACGACTTTACGTAAAACTAAAGACGTTTTTTGTAAACCCATAAGTCGTTTATTTCAAGAACCCACTTTCAAGGTTGATCTACAATACATTTTGAACAATTTTGTAAAATAATTCATGACAATGCATAAAATAAAGGCGACTGTGTTGAATAGAAGATAAATGTAAAAGTTAATGTATTAAAGACAATGTACTAATAACAAGTTAATGTATTGGATTCGATTAACACGATTTTAAGCTATCGTTGGATTAAAGGAAGACCCCTCTTAACAAGGGTAACTATTATATTCCCAAGTCATTCTACTTTTGTATATACATGTTAATCGTTATAAATGTCAATTTTTAGTGTTTTACTTTCATAAGTTTCTTTACCTAAAAAAAACGTGAACATTTTATGTTTTGGTTGTTTCATTGCCAATTCACAAATGTCATAGCAGATTTGGTTAAAATGCCAACCAACCGGTCTAGTGGTTAAGGTGTTGGCCTCTGGATTGGAAGGTTCCTGGTTCGAATCCGGGGTCAGGGCATGGATGTAAATTGTGCTGTGCTTTGTTAGGGGTAATGATGGTCGCCCATTGGGTGCTCTTTCATAAGTGGCCATCGCTTCTGGCCTTGTAGTGGCAAAATGATTACAACTCATCAATGCCCGCCATTGGATATAAAAAAAAAGATTTGGTTAAAATGAGAGAATAAAATTATTGCTTCTACTTTTCTCTTTTTTTAGTTTACCCTATGACGTGAGCTTCGCCATTTCCTAGGGTTGCTTTGGTAACTATCGGTTTCTATTTCGAACTGATGGCGCATTCGATTTCTTCGGGGAATCCATCTGTATGAAAAGAATTATAAAAAACAAATTAAGTTTCAATATATATTGGTACGCCTGCATTTTCTTCTTTTTCAGCTAGTTTTATGCTTAAATTAACTAGAATGACAACAATATTTTATGTGTTTGCTGAATAAAAGTGTGGCGTTGCGTCTGTGGGCCAGAAACCCGATATCCCCTATTAAAAGTTATCGATTGAATCAATAATATAGGGAGTAAAAAACAAGGCTTATTTTTGATCGGGCATCAGTTTCAATTTCAAATAAGCACTTCTGTCAGCTCTATAGACAGTATGTGGTCTTATCACCGAACCGGGGCTCGGACGTCCTAACGTTTGATGATTACTGTATCTGATTGGTTAGTAGGGTTTGTCATACACTCTACTATTACGAGAGAGAGAGAGAGAGAGAGACTCCATGCGAAACCCTAGTCACCCTGATGCTCCTTCGCCATAGCGTTGGGAGATTGCTGTATTTAATTGGCCAGTCGAGTTTAATAACTATTAGGTACTTAACCCTGGTCTTACTGTGATACTAGCCACGAGATTCGAGAAAAATTTTTACTGAATTTTACTGTAATTTTACGACGACTGTGTTACCTCTTATTGCTATTAAGATGAAATAATAATTATTTGAAGCAGTTTTTTTAAACTCTTCTGTTAACAGTACTCAACCGGTGAACAGTAGATGTGAATAGACACTACAGTACCAAATGACGTAATCCTTAGAGCCGCGGTAGCTCAGTCAGTAGAGCGTCGGGCTCGCATCAGAAGGGTTGTGGGTTCTGTCCTCGGCGGAGCATGCAATTCTGATGATTGCGAGATCGGCGCTACGACCTGGCTAAAGACCGTCGTGTTCAGTAATGGTGACTGGGGCACGTTAAAAAGGTCGTGGTCACAAAGTCCCCCATGTTCCCATACCAAATCAATACCTCTGGGGGTACCTGATCAGGGGGTTATCGGCCTCTGATTGGGATCTAAATTACGATATGTGTGAGTGAATGGATGTATAAAAGGGACCTTCCTGTAAAACGGATGTGTCATGTATGTCGAGCAAAGTCGGACTTCCTCCCATTGCGGCTCAGTAACATGGAAGGCGCACCCCCCTCGCCTCTTGCCGTCTTCGACGGGCCTGGCACTCCTCTGGTCTGCCAGTGTAGGCATGAGAAACAACAACAATGACGTAATCCATGACATATAGATCTTAAGGCATGCAGAACTCGAAATACATAAATAAAAACAAATTAATTTTTATTTTTAAATTACATCTTATTTCTTTTGTTTTTGCACAGATGGAAGAATATTTATTTATCTAGAGAGAGGGGGTGATATATTTTAAAGTATGTTTTTTTAAATAGCAGTGATGTTTCGCAAAGTACTGAAAAAATCCGAAGCTCTCGATCCTTTAACTGCTAATACTTTTTGTTCTGTTCTATAAAAATACAGAAAAAATACAAAAAATCCGACGTTCTCGATCCTTTGACTGTTACTAATTTTTGTTCTGTTCTATAAAAACGCTGAAAAAATACAAGAAATCCGACGGTCTCGATCCTTTGTTATTAATTTTTGTTATGTTCTATAAAAATGCTGAAAAAATACAAGAAATCCGACGGTCTCGATCCTTTGACTGTTATTAATTTTTGTTCTGTTCTATAAAAATACTGAAGAAATCCAAGAAATCCAATGGTCTCGATCCTTTGACTGTTATTAATTTTGTTTCTGTTCTATAAAAATACTGAAAAATATGTGAAATCCGACGGTCTCGATCCTTTGACGGCTATTAATTTTTGTTCTGTTGTTCAACATTTGTCAGGATTTTTAGCTTTTACGTCGTTAAAATCCTAACAGTATTGAAAGCATGCATAAAAAATCGAGGGTTTCAGAAAAGCGTTACAACTGTTTTGCCTTATGTCTTCCCGTATAGACAAAATATGCCAGTACCTGATATTACCTTTTTATCAAGTGCGCATGCACATGGAGGGGGGTCCACAATATGTCTAAATTCTACGGTGCTAGGCGAGCTATGGGCCAGTGTAACTTTGGATTGTGTGGAGTGAAGACTGCGTAAATGGCATCAATTGAAAGTATTCAAACTACGCTACAATCACAAGTCTTAATATATAAAATTATTATCCTTCAGCATTAATATCAAACTGTACTTTAATCGTTCAAATTGTAAATTAATTGCTGAATATTCACATTAAACAATCGTTCAAAACTTCCTGCCTGCTTCATTCATTCCAACATCAGGTCAGAGTATTCACGTCAAAATTACGGTTTGTATACTCGACACAACCTACCAATTTTAATTAGCAAATTAAATTAAGGGCGTTTGCGAACAAAACGGATGACTTTCTCCCTCTTTCTCTTTCTTCTCTCTCTCTCTCTCTTTCTCCTCTCTATTTCTTCCATCTCTATCTTTATCTCTTTCTTTCTATCCTTCTCTTTCTTCCTATTTTCTCTTTCACATTTTTTCTATTTTCTCTTTCTTCCTATTTTCTCTTTTCTTTCTTACTATTTTCTCTTTCACATTCTTCCTATTTTATCTTTTCTTTCTTCCTATTTTCTCTTTCACATTCTTCCTATTTTCTCTTTCTCTTTCTTTCTTTATTTCTCTCTTTCTCATTCTTTCTATCTTTTTCTTTCTTTCTTTATTTCTCTCTTTCTCATTCTTTCTATCTTTCTCTTTCTTTATTTATTTATATCTTTCTCTTTCTTTCTATCTTTCTCTTTCTTTCTATCTTTATCTTTCTCTCTGTCGCTCTTTCTTTCTATCTTTCTATTTTTTATCTTTCTCTTTCTTTCTATCTTTCTCTTTCTTTATTTATTTATCTTTTTCTTTCTTTCTTTCTCTCTTCTCATCTCTTTCTCCCTTTTACTTTCTCTCTTTCTCTTTCTTCTCTCACTTTTTTCTAACTCCTCTCTTTCTCTCTCCTCTATTCTCTCTCAGTGTGTATTGAAGTAGACCGAAACTTAGAAACCGCAAAGAAAGCAAACATATCACCAATGCATTTACATAAGACGAGTAAATTAAATTTATCTTGTAAATGTGTTTTGTTTTTTAAACTAGTATTTCATGTGCTGAGCGGAGGCAAACTACTTCGGTATAGCGGCCCTCAAAACGATTTAGGTTGGTCAAAACCTGATATAAATGTCTTTTCTTCTCGCGATTCCTCGCTCGAACGGAAGCCTTTATCGTGCACTTTTCCCAACCGTGATATATCATTTTCAGTCCCGGTTTTTTCATAACCTCATTTGCATGGAGCTGGCAGGGGTAAGCATTCATTAGACAGCGCCGATAAGCTCTTCAGCTCCCTCACTTAATTAAACATTTTTCTCTGCCGCGTCCATAAAAGGTGCAGTAATCAATATTCATTAGTGCCGCTATTCATGTCTTGATGGAAGTTTTTAACAAAGTAGCCGCAGGAATGGGGAAATTGGTTTGTTAATATCAGCAAGCGCGTCGTGCTTTCTGAAATGATTTAAGAGAACGGAAGCAGGCGGAATTTAGGACCCAAGAAATGATTTTCTCTAGAGGTGATCGTTTAATTGATTATGAATTCATGCGTTCCTTATCTCGTATGTGGTTCAATGGCGTCACTTCGGAGAAATTACTGAGGGTTGCTTAGGAAAGACCTCAGTTCTGTCAAGTTAAATTTAGGTGGTGATAGTGGGATCTGCGGCGGAACATGATTCTTGTGCGCATTCCGAACGTGTCGTCATTTCCCGTGTTTGGAAAACGATTTCCCCAATAAAAACTCCAAAGAATCAATTCCAAATCGATGTACACTCGAAGACGAAAAAAAAAGTTGCACTTGGAAGGAGTAGATCGGTATAAATGAAATTTGGAGGAATGATGCATCTGCTTTGGAGATGTTGTTGTTGTTGTTTCTTATGCCTACACTGGCAGACCAGAGGAGTGCCAGGCCCGTTGAAGACGGCAAGAGGCGAGGGGGGTGCGCCTTCCATGTTATTGAGCCCCATTGGGAGGAAGTCCGACTTTGCTCGACATACATGACACATCCGTTTTACAGGAAGGTCCCTCTCATACATCCATTCACTCACACATATCGTAATTTAGATCCCAATCAGAGGCCGATAACCCCCTGATCAGGTACCCCCAGAGGTACTTATTTGGCATGGGAACATGGGGGACATTGTGACCACGACCTATTTAACGTGCCCCAATCACCATTAGTGAACACGACGGTCTTTAGCCAGGTCGAAGCGCCGATCTCGCAATCATCAGAATTGGAGGCTCCGCCGAGGACAGAACCCACAACCCTTCTGATGCGAGCCCGACGCTCTACTGACTGAGCTACCGCGGCTCACGCTTTGGAGATGTAAATTATCTAATTTTCAGAATCGTTTGAGCATGCGCCACGCGCAGGGCAGCTCTCAAACACGCTGCATACCGGGGCATGAAAGTACATCCAGTTGCGCAGCAAATTCATTTCGACTCATGGTGTTGTGTTGATTACATCGTTTCTCATTGAGTTATGCCTAGGAAAAAAGTTTGCAAGCAATTTACGCAATTGGGAGAGTTTGACAGAGGCCGAGTCATTGGCCTACGAGAAGGTGGATGGTCTAATTAACGGATAACATATCGGTTGTAGTGACGTTACTGTTGCACGTTATTTGCAGCGGTGGATACAACAAGGCACATGCCAGCGTCATCCAGGTTCAGGAAGGCCTAGAGAAACCGGACCGAGAAAGGATTGACGTGTTGGAAGACATGCGCATACTGATCCAACAGCCACTGTTGAAGACATCCAACGGGCAGTGGGAACCCCTCTCTCGATCATCCAATAAGTTATCGCACGATTTGTTGACGGCTTCACGACGTGGCACTAAACTCACATAGACCGTTACTACGATTGCCTTTAACAACATTGCATCGCCATCAAAGACTGGAATGGTGTCGTGCCAGACGGACATGGGGCGTCGAATGTCATCGTGGTTTTCGCTGACGAATCCGCTTCTGTATGGGTGGAGACGACAATCGAATCCGTGTGTGGAGACAACGTGGTGAGCGGCAAGATTCACGGTTTGTTGTGCAGCATCACACTTCTAGAAGACCTGGTGTCATGGTGTGGGGTGCAATTGCGTATGATACCATATCACCTTTGGTATTCGTTACGGGCTCTTTGACTGACCAGCGTTACGTACAAGAAATTTGACAACCAGTTACGCTCCCCTTACTGAACTCCCAGGTTCACACGAGTTTTCAACAAGACAATGCTCGGCCCCATATTGCTGCCCTCTCTAGAGCTTGTCTACGACACAACGATATCTTACCATGGCCGACATACACACCGAACCTGTCCCCGACCAAGAATGTATGGGATGCCATTGAACGAGATGTCACCACTCTACCCGTACCGCGTAATCTGTAGGAACTACGTGACAGGGTTCAGGCAGCATGGGATGGAATGTCGCAAGATTTCATAAAGAGCCTGTATGACTCACTACCAGGGCGCTTGGCATGCTGCATTAGGAATAATGGCGGTCATACTCAATAAAGTCTGCCTATTTCAGTCTTAAATTTTAATAATTTACTCATTCATAAGCACTTTACCAACCTTGTAAATTTCCTTACAATCCGACATTTCCTTCTAGGTATAACTTTTTTCGTCTTAGAGTGTATATGATAGTCACTAAGTCAAATGCCAATTAAATTAAATGCCAAACGTCACCTAAAGCTACATTTTAAAGTAATCCCGATATGTATCATGCGACAACTTTTGGGTTGCGGAAGTAAAATCTTCACATTTCGCCTTGTCTGTTTGGAAATTATGAAAATCCCTCTCAGATTCCTTATCTATTCAGTGTCTTTCCGAGAAATTAGTGAAGGACGACAAGCAAGACCATAGTTGTTACACATTTATAAAACATACTAAATTTAACCCACCTCCTATTTTATAGTCACAAAATACACGACTTCCGATGTTCCCCAAATATAACTCTCCATTTTACCTTTTTCACCCACAAATCTATTTTTACTCTACGTTTTCTTCAATTGCTTTACGTCATCTTACGTGGTTCATAAGTACGGTATTTTCCTCCTGCGGCATATTCAACCTTTTCATTCGAGGTTGATCCAGGGCCGTCCCAAATAACCCGTTGTGTTGCTCCAATGCAACGTTATTTCAAAAATACCAACCAACCTACCTAACTATTGCTTAAGCCATATCATTCCTATCCTCATGGAGTGTTACATACTTCAAGTTAAGCTTCTGATTTTTCCACCGCTTGTTGACCAAGTCTCTAGACATAACGGCCACATGATCTGATGATTGAGGTCGAACCGCGTTTCATTGTTGGCTATGCAAATTATCTGTATAATTGTTGCATTTATCCCAAAGTTTGAACGGTGTCGGAATCCGGTCACAAAACATCGAGACATGGAGTCAAGAAGTTCGGGTTTTTGGGATCCTGGTGGAATTTCTTGGAACCTAAATTCGATGCCGTTTGAAAAAAGTTTCCATCATCTTGAAAGTTAAATTTCTTTTTCTTTTCAGAATTAAATTTTAAAAAAATATTTTTTTGGAAAGGTTGAAGAAATTTGAAAAGAAATAACAACCAAAGATTTTAATTTCACTACTAAAATGCTCTCGCATGATGCATATAGGAGTTATTTTAAAATGTGGTTTATCACCATTTTGGCGACGTTTGGGTTTGATTGGCACTGACCAATCAACTATCATGAATAAATTCGGAATTTATTCTCAGAATATTTATAGGCGTACTGAAATCGCATTTGGGAAACAAGCCAAGTGTCACGTTCAGAATAAGAACAGAAAACACGTATCTCTGCAGCTTGATAGAAAATGTCTCTCGTAACAACTAAATCGGTTTCCAAACACGGATATGAGCTTTCGGCACCAGAGGGCTCAAGTGTGCCATCGCCATCCATCAGTCGTTTCAACCAGTCGTTGAATTAAAATAATAAAGAATTTACTATCTTAACTCAACAAATCAAATCATGCTTGTCGAATATTCTCACGCAAATGTAATTTCTCGAATTCGTAATGAAAAAGGAACTAAAATAAAGGAAATTTCTTAAGATTTCATTAATCACAAAAGTTTTTAGAGTCAACTTAACGAATTATTCATGGAATCTCATCTATTTTGAATCGTTCGATGCACATTTTATTGTTTATCATCGAATCTTTTTGAAATATCTGTATTTGCTTTCATACCATTTTTCGGAACTATCGAACAGTGCAAACATAAATCATATTCCATCAGTTATTCTTTTTTTCCAAAGAACATCCCTAGCGGAAAACAGCTCGAAGCTATCGCCTTCCTCAACAGATGTAATAAATCACACGAGATCAACCAAGCCGTGAAATATCTCGTGAAATCCCGCTTATAACGAGCTCATGGAGATGTTTCGGAATGGAAGAACATAATGTTCTTGTCAGATAATGTTAAGATGAGCATTCGTTTACGAATTGCATTGGATGTTCCATTCTTGCACAGTCTGCTTTGTGGGACTTCTAGTTTGGTGTTTTTGTTCGTTGGCACGCTTCTCCTGTGGAATAACTTACGAACCTGTTCAAAAATTCGAGAGAGCGTGAATTCGAATGAAATTTAAGCGAGACAGGTCGTAAATTTTGCTCGGTTAGGTTTAATGTTCCTTTTTTCATTGTTCAGTAGTATCTCATTGTTAGTACAGGAGTTAAGAGGAGGTGGATGTTCCTAGTTCCTGGATGTTGCCTCTTAATTTTTTAACATAAAATGTGTGTTTATGCACTTCTTTTGTTGTGGAGAACTTGTATCCCATGTACTTTATTTACCCTTTTTAACAATCGTATCAAACGACCCAGAATCTTGAACAAAAGACGCTTAAAAATCGTGTGTATAGAAATTCCACGATGTGGAAAACAAATTTTATGGGTTGTTTTCATTTTGAAAAAAAAATCGCCATTTTCTAAAATTTTGTTTTGGTAGGGTTATGGGTTTATGGTTTAAGATTCGTTCTGGAACGTTTGATAAACGATAGAATATCTCACAGAACGTGACTATGAACTTTTGTATACTTTCTTTAACCTTTATGCAAAAAGAATCGATAATTAGTTTTAATTAGCTTATTAAGCTAACTAGTTAGGAGCTAATTAGTCTTCTTGCAAAAAAACATAATTATAGTTTGCTTAATAAGCTTATTAAGCTAACTAGTTAGAAGCTAATTATTCTTCTTGCAATAAAACATGATTGTAGCATCCCAAACCTTCAAAAAATATATATCAAAGTGCCTACTTACAACGTAAGGTTTTCCGCTAAAAGACATTGTCTAAGTTTTCCGATGACTTTTAGTCTTCTATTTCTGTTGACGTAGATTTCATCTTAACCACTTAACCATCAATATAGGATATGTCCTCGTATGTATTCTTTTAAACACAGCAAATTTTCTTGGAACAAATCCACTATTTTACACTTTAAATGCAACGATGCAAGTAGTCTTCAAACTGTTCACGTGTGTGTAGTGTGGAAGTTAGGAGAGTAGGATGCCAGCTCACGACTTGACTTCGTCATATAACTAACTTCGTGGTGTTATCCTCGGATATCACCCTTCATGATGGATCTCGGACAGTTGCCGACCGGCTTTAAGGTTAAAGAAGCAATTCTGTCAATCAAACAACAATTAGAGCTGTGGCAGCCCGATTAGAAGAATATCAGATTAGCAACCGGAGGGTTGTGTATTTGAAACTCGACCTAACCAAAGACCGTCGTGCGCGTAGAGGACTGGTGCACGTTAAAACTGTCGTGTCCTCAAATGTCCTCACGTCGGCCTGGTGTGAAAGTTGAGAGAGTGTTGTGCCTGCTTAAGTGTTTATCTCGTAATCTGACGTCATCTGATCGTAGTTCAAATTACAAGTTGTCATCGGACTTCTCCCTTCCGGATTGATCCCGGATGGTCACCAACAGCCCGTTATGTTGCTCCAGTGAATTAATTACCTGCCTATCTACACTAATGTTTGTAAAAATTGCAGCGCTATGCAAGAATCATCAGAAATAAATGAAATTAATTCCACATGGTACGTATAGTGGCTTAAAGAAACGATCAAATTTACAGAGGAATAAAACAAATATAATGCCGAAAATCAATATCTTGTGCAGCTACCACGAGCAGCGATGAGAGATTGTACATCGAATTATAAAGATAATGAATGTGATGCTGAGGAATGGCATTCCAGATGTCCTCTATCTGATGCCAAAGTTTCGCCGTACTCTCTGTCCGACGAGCTGTACGAGCGAGTCGCCGACCGATGTAATCCAAGACGCGCTCAATGGGTTACATATGCGGAGAACGTGCAGGCCATGAAAGAAGCGGAGCCTGTGCGCTGAAGAAGGCTTGTACATCCGAGCAGCATGTGGATGGGCATTGTCTTGCTGAAATACAGATCCGGGAATGCGTTGCAGGAGGGATAGAACATCGGGCTCCACAACTTCCTTGATGTAGCGATCGCTGTTCAGGGTGCCCACAATTTGTAGGTGGGATCGTAAATGATATACTATAGCGCCCCAGATCAAAACGCCTGTATGACCGTGAAGAAGACACTCCGGGAGAAGGCGTTTACCTCTATAGCGTCTGACGAGAAGGCGTCCGTCATTGCAGTCCAGATTGTAGCGGGACTCATCTGAGAATACGGCTTTTTGCCAATCGGGACGTCATTGGCTGTGTTAGTGAGCTAACACACTTGAGCTAACACCCCACTCTCCAAACTTTCACACCACGCCAAAGGACATTGAGGCCACGCGACAGATTGAATTTAAACCAGCCCCCTTTGTACACGGCGGTCTTTGGTTGGATTTTAAATCGCAACCCTCACACCAACCTCATAATCCGCGTCAATCCGAATTCATTAGAAATTGACTAACGTAGGTTAGGTCGCATTGAAGCAGCTCATTGAATTCAAGCAATATGAAAAGTTTATTATAGGAACAGGCTATTTCCTATGGAAGCGGCACTCCCGAATCTTCGTCAGTTTCTACTGGATTGAGATTGACGCGGACTGGCCCGAATTCTGCTAGTTTGAAGTGAGCTCAAAATTTCCTTCGACTAACATGTCAAATTACGCCTTAAGATTCGAAAGAGCTTGCCGATATTGCACAAAAAAGATTATCTTTGTTGAACATCAAACGAAATCAATCTAAGCTCGTGTCAGCCATTTCTTTTGAACCCTGCGTTTCACGGAGGATTAAATACTTATATAGTAAAGAATCGCATTACGCGTTTGTATTATAAAAAGCCCGAAGTCATGTTTCTTCGGAATTCCAACCGTTCCAGAAAATCTCAGAAATGGAATTACGGAACTGTGTATTTTTGCGTCAGTTTGACCATTTTTTTTTTTCATTCAACATTGCGAAATTTTCTGGTTGTTTTTATGCATTGGAACTCGAAGTGATTTTTTCCGTTTCGAATGCTTTCAACCCTGAACTTTTTATTGGAATTGGAAAGAATCCCAAGTTATGATGAATGGTCACTGTTTCTGCTGCCGTTGTATTTTTTTTATGAAACATCTTTTCGTCGATTGTATTCTGCCTTTTGTCTGTTTAATGTGCATTTGGAATGAATGTTTTTTTTTTTATTCCTTAGCTGTTTTCAAGATCGATAGGGCATAGACAGGTTTCATTTGAAGGGAGCCAGTTTGAATTTCGGAGCGTATTACATTTTTATGACAAACACTGAATAACCCAGCGTTTCTTGCGTTTCAAATATGACTGCGACATTTCCCTGTTAACTGAAATACACTCTGTAGAACGTGTTTCATACCGCGACAGCTATAATATGACCTCGACATTTCCCAATGTTAACTCAAATACACTCTGTAGAACGTGTTTCATACCGCGACAGCTAAATTATGACCGCGAAATTTCCCAGTGTTAACTCGTATACAAACCCTATGGAACGTGTTTCCTTATTCATGTCCATTTATTGCAGAAAAACAAACTTTAGATTTTAAAATTGGGGCTTAGAGGAGCACTTTTAGGACTACCTGTGTGCCAATTTTCATGGCTAAAGATTGGTCTGAAGACAGAAAAGAATTAGCCTATGTTTTCCGCAGTGTTCTAAAGTATGTGTGCTAATTCGTGGAGATTGGTCAAACGGTGTAGATTTGTATAGAGAATATAAACACACACATACATACACACATCCTTTTTTATATACGAGTATATAAATTTAAGGCTTCGACTTCATTAGAATTTCAATTTCACACAAAAAAAAAAACCATTGTATCATATTTGATCACTACTTTAATTTTAAAGTATGGATGCAGTTAGGAAGTAATCAACTTAACACTGCAACAACGCAATGGGCTTTTGTCGATGGTTCAGGTTCAATACCGAAGGGAAAGATCTAAGGACAGCACCTCGTGATTTTGAACCGCGGTCAGAAGACCTGATTTAGCACCCCACTCTCCAAACCTCCACACCGCACCAAAATGAAGATATTGCCGTCACGACAGATTTAACTTGCACCAGCCATCGTGTACACGGCGGTCTTTGGTTGGACTTTCTTTTAATCGGGGCTATCGTGGCCCCTTAACGAAAGTGAAATTGTAGGCATCTCAGATAAGGCAATATGTGATAAGGGTTGTGCGATAAGGGATATATGTGATAAAGGTTGTTAGTTAGGTACCTTCGTGAGCCATCAGCTACGAGATGCTAACATTAATTTCTTAAGAATTTTATCACAATCATAACGTGTTGAAAGCTAACTAAACTCAGTGAACTAGGTAAAGTGGTGAAAAAATGTGTGTTTACCATTCGGAACGAAATATTAAAATTTTTGAACTGATTGCCTTTCTTTGATTTCTAACTTTTGGTAGTGAAAAAGAGTCCAACAAAGCAAAGCGTTGTCCGCAAGCTACTTTTTCATCCCTAGTGTTCATGCAGATCTTTGTATTGTTTGGCTAGGTCCCAAGTACGGTCTAGCCCTGCCCTTTTCTTCATCTCACAATATCTTGGCACAGGAGTTTAGTGACAGCATAACAACTCTGTATTCAATTTGAAGTCGTACCACTTTACTTGGGAAACACTACAATGGAGACAGCGTTTTGTGAACTTTGGCTCTCAAACTATTTGAAAAGCGAAAACTTTCTATAGCCTGCGAAACAAAGCATAAGTGGTTATTTCGTAATGTAGCGTCTGATTCACGCAGAAATGTACAATTCAAATTGCCATCCCATGTTTTTCAGAGTGTTAGCGGCCACCTCATTTTCATTGTTCCTTAAAATCACTGCAGTTTTGAAACGAACAATGATAAAGTTTCCACACATGTGTCAGAAACGGGACTGTTTTCCATCGAGTCACGCAGAAGCTTTGCAAGCGGATTAAGTACAAAACGTTGTTATTGTTACTTCGTGTTTTGTTTCTCCATTTCGGCGAAGTCTCCTGTTCTTTCTGTTTATAACTCACCACGATTTTTTATTAAATTTTATTCTTGAAACGGCGTATCGTGACAGTCGAGAAAGAGCAACAACGCGCGTGTAGTACTTTCGACACAAACAACAGTCGCGGATGGAGATCATAGCCACGACCATGGTTTGATATAATTTAAGATACTAGTGATCCGCCTTTACCCCGTATCAAATTCAGTCATCCATAAATTTCAGTGACAGAAGATTAAATGTTAAGGTAGTGTCTTCCAAACTTTTTTCTAGAATGACGTTAGTTTTTTGTAGCTTGGACAAATATGTTTCGCCATAATGTCCAAACTAACCATCATTTGTGAACTTAATAACGGATCAACAACAACAGTCGCGGATGGAGATCATAGCCACGACCATGGTTTGATATAATTTAAGATACTAGTGATACGTCCTTACCCGGTATCAAATTAAGTCACTCATAAATTTCAGTAACAGATAATTAAATGCTAAGGCAGTTTTATTTTAAACTTTTTTCTAAAATAAAGTTAGTTTTGTGTAGTTTGGACAAATATGCTTCGCCATGAAACCCAAACTAATAATCCTTTGTGATCTTAATAATGGATTAACAACAACAGTCGCGTAAGGAGATCATAGCCCACGACCATGGTTTGATATAATTTAAGATACTAGTGATACGTCCTTACCCGGTATCAAATTAAGTCACTCATAAATTTCAGTGACAGATGATTAAATGCCAAGGCAGTTTTTTCAAAGTTTTTCTAAATATGAAGTTAGTTTTGTGTAGTTTGGACAAATATGCTTCGCCATGAAACCCAAACTAATCATCCTTTGTGATCTTAATAATGGATCAACAGCAACAGTCGCGGAAGGAGATCATAGCCACGACCATAGTTTGATATAATTTAAGATCTTAAAAATCCGCTCTTACCCAATATCCAATTAATCACTCATAAATTTCAGTAACATATTAAATGTTAAGGCAGTATTTTCCAAACTTTTTTCCAGAAGTGAAGTTAGTTTTGAGTAGCTTAGCCAAATATGTTTCGCCATAAACCCAAACTAACCAATCATCATTTGTGATCTTAATAATGGATCAATATTTACCAAAAATATCCATATACAACCAAACAAACAACCGATTGAAATAGAACTTTTCCCATGTTTTAATTATCTAGTGTCACCAATAGCTAAAATTCCGAAGGCTATTTATTAAGACGAAATATTTTATAAGAGGGATTTTCAAAGCAAACACAAGTCACCGGATGACGAGGATTTTATTTCCAGTATTTCAATGTTCTCGCTAGGTACATTCGAAATTACCTTAAATTTAGTTAAGGGACGTAACTTTCGGAATACAAACAGGAAGCATATTCTACTGCAAAAACAGCTTTTGACATCTATATCCGCCATGTACACGCTACTGAAAAAAAGCCTAATAATTATTGAATGGTATTATTTTTAAAAAAATTTTATGCACTCCTTATATATCACTTGGGCATTTGATATTTTTCGAATGTCTGGTGGTACCATCGTCAGTCGGAGTACTAACTAACCTTTATACCGTGCATCTGCGCATGCGCGATACGAGGTAAGGATTCGAAATCTCTCGAACTTTAATACTGACTTTCTAATGAAATGAGCCGAGCATGCTCACGCAGTTTTATGCTATTTTTTCCCGATCGCTCGATTTGAAGACATCCGGGTTATTGTCTCATGGTATTGGCAGAAAGCACGAATCCCAATGCAGGACTAACTGTCGAACGTGAAAAAACACCTAGAGTTAATGTATCACAATTAACATGTACTGTAACACAAATCTGATAGTATGTTACTCTTAATCCTAGCTTTATAAATCTTTCAGTAACAGTATAGTAACATGCTTTGATTCATTTCCAATGAAGAGTTTTTAATAGATTGTTTTGCTACTGCGCGGCCCATTGAACTTAGTCATTATGGCACTATAAAGGCGGATTCATGACTCACTTAGTATTACCTTAGTGTACCACGAGAGGGGGTTTAAACTCCACCTCACATTCCTCCACCCCATAGTAAGTCACACATTCATTCTAGACGGACAAACATCCATATTTAAACCCAGGTTCAAACCAGGAACCTTTCGATCCAGAAGACTGAACACTAGACCGTTTGGGTTTAAATAATACAAATAGCCAAGACAACTGATCAGAAATATACAAAGAGCGCAAATAACAAGAAATACAGTGAACATAAGGAAAAGCACACGCAGACAAAAATTAAAGAACCAGTATAAAAGGTGCAGTCGAAGAGTCTTATAGCAACCGTACGGGCCCTCCCTCACAGTACGGTTGATAAACTCGAAAATAATTAAGAGCAGGGCGATGGAGTAAGTGTAGTACATTAAATTGTTCTGTATTTCATATAGGTCGTTTTGTGCTACTGCGTCCATATTCTAGTTTCTGGCAGTCCGGGCGGCCTCGTTCCACATTACCTCGTAAAAAAAATATTCCACTCAATATTTTTATTTAATGAAGGACCAATATTTAACCTGGTTCCAAGGCTAAGAGTGCAGAAATGGGAAATTGTCTGTATCACAACCTCAAACAAAACCGTTACTTTTAAAAATAGAGCGTCCTATTCTGTCTCTTGAAATCGCACGTCCTTGCTCTCAACTGCATTCATCAAATCTTCGAAATTCCCATTCTGGGAAAAATCCCAGAACAGAACGGGACATGGATGAATAAAAATTCCTAGTTTCACTCATCCATCACAACACTGAAACGTTGTATCGAGTTCCTCTTTTACCATCCATTGAAATAACACTCCAAAAAAAAGCACCACTGCCTCCGCGCCGGGGGCCCTATTGGGGCTGGAAAACCATTCAGCCCTCACGTTCGCCCATCATGCACGTTCCCAAGAGATCTTGTGTTGGTGACACGGCCCTTCCATTACGATATGCCTTTTTTCTAAAGAGCAAAATGGCCATTTTCGGGTGATGTATTGGATGGAACGTTTTCATGCCTATGATGTCAGCTTTAACCCGTTCTGACAGGCTTTACTGAAATCGGATCAGAGTGTGTTGAATCGGATGTGGCAGCTTAAGCTCATATTAACCTTTTTTTTTTCAGCGCCTGCGATATTTTTTTATTGTCGTCTGAGTGAATCTGTCCGTAGGAATCGTAACCTTAATCCTTTTTAAATATCAGATTCTGTGCTGAAAGCTACTGATTTTGAGAGGAGGAAATCTGGGAATTAGGCTTAGTGTTTAGTTTGTGTTCATATGTACGAAGGTTTAGCGGAATAATCGAATTCGACGGATATTTCTTTGTTAATAAAATGATTACTAAGGTGTTCTATTAACCTATAAAAATGTTACAATTCTAAAAATGATCATTCTAGACATTTGGTGTTTTATGAGATGAAGTTTTAGCGAAAAAAAAACAGATGTCGAATATTTTATTTCTGCTTCTAAATGTTCTCTTATGATACACATCGGGGTTCCTTAAATTATAGTTTATCTCTGTTTTGGCAACGTTTGGAGTTTATTCCATTTAGTGTTGACAGATAAAATTTCATCTACCAATTCGGAATTCACTCTTTGAAATTTTCTAGACGTGTATACGTTTTTAAAATCAGAATAGTACTCGGGCATGCATGAAAAGTTGAGCGTTACGACTGTTTTGTTTTCAGAACTTGAAGAGACAATCAGGATATAAATATACGTCGTGTAGACAAAGGATGTCCGAAAAATGTCCTTACCTGACATAACCTTCTCACCGAGTGCGCAGGCGCGCTGAGAGCGAAGAAGGGTTGGCTGTATCTTGAAATTCAACGGAGCTGGGCAAGGTTTGGGCCAGTGTAACTTTGAATTGCTTAGAGTGCACAAATAATATCATTCAGATGCTGCGAATAACGCTGCAGTCATAATCCTTTGTGATAAATAAAATTATCCTTCATTATCCTCCAATAAAATTACCCTTCATAGCGCCTTTAATTGTTCAAACTGCAAATTATTTTAAATTCACATTAAACACTCATTCAAGCTTTCTTTGTCTGATTCAGTCATTCCACAATCCAACATTAGGCCCGAGTATTCAAAGTCGAGCCTACAGATTGTGTCCTCGACACAATCTACCATTTTTGTTGCCAAAGTGTTGAAATAATAATAAAAAAAAGTCATAACGGTCAAGACTGGAATACGTTTTCAGGAAACACGCCACCAACATTTAGCTTGACAGAAGAGCCTCTCATACATGCACTTTATTTTCGTTATAAACATTCCAATATCTAGTCAACTTACCGTCATTTTAAATCAAAGGTATACTTTCTGGAGTTTCCCTGTAAATGCTCAAAAGAGAATAATAACTCAAAAGCAAATGAATGAAAGAACTTCAATTTGTGATTTATTAGCTACACCATTTTGTTCGTTTGACAAGATTGCGTTTCTGGTGCACCATTTCAAACACAGATATTCTACTGCTATATTATATCGGCTATGAGGGAAATTTTTAAGTGCAAAGCTTCAATGCACAGTGAACAATGCATACACAAACATATTTAAAACTTCAGAATTAAAAAGAGAAACAAATTAAAGACCATGAACATTTCGAATAAAGCTTACTTAAACCTGAAGTATTTAAGGCCTTTACCGTATGTATCCTTGGAAAGAGTCCAAAACACTCGTAAAAACAAAATGAAACAAAAGAAAATTTATATGTCATCGCTAATGATAGTGTAATTAGAGTACAAAAAGGAAAATTTTCAAAACGAAGGCCACTAAAGCTCAAAAACACCCTTCGTTAGGAATGGCAAGCACAAAAGTTACAGCCCTAAACAGAATTAGGGTAATTTCATTTTCAAAAGGGAAAGTCTCCTGTTATTCCCGTGTGTATATTATTTTTAGAGCGAGGTAAAAGATGAAGATAAGAGCTAATGATGCTCGGAGAGGATGAAGAGTATTTTGGATTAGTAATGGTGCAAATACAGAGCATTTTGCGTCTAAGGTCACTTTTAAATAGAAACTACACAAAATAGACCATGCTCACCTCGAATGCTTCTTATCGGAATTCCATTGACAGCATTCTTATCAAAGTATACATGGTGATTCGGAAATCCTGGGACAAATTTCAAGTGGTGTGATAGCACACTAATAGAATCACTTTTATATTGCAATGTGACGCGTTTATGGGCAGACAAGAATCGCGCAGGAAAAGAAACAAAATGTTTATTTACATCATTGTTTTACATTTACTTATACGTAATGATTTTTTACTATAACTGCTCAATGGTGTCATCACCAACATTAATGTAAACTTACTAAACAAAAGCGTCATTGATAGATTGGAGGGCATCATTGACAGAATGGACTTAAACCTGGCTGTGGAAAGAATTCACAAAATTACCAGGCTGCCAAGTTTGTATTAATGTTGGTGGTGGCAACTTTGAGCAGTTATTGTAAATAATCATTGTGAAGAAGTAATTATAAAAAAGGGTGTAAATAAACATTTTGTTTAATTTCCTGTGCAATTTTAGTGTTTGCGCCTAAACACGTCACTTGCGCCCATACATTACTATAAAAATGATTTACAGAAGAACTCCATTTATCCGAATCAATTGGGACCAGACCGCATCCGGATAATTGGATAATTCACGATGAAAAGGTTATTTCATAGTGAAAAATAAGTGAATTTTGCTTTAGTATGTAATGTAATTTAATGACAATGAAAATAATTTTGTTCACATTTTGTACTTACATACAGTGTTAAAATGTATCATTGCTTAATCATATCGGTCAAAATCCGTTGTTTCGCTGTCTTCATTCGTTTTCGTGCAACCAAGTCTCGCATGCGCTTGAGGCGAGTAGCTGTGGATGGTCGCACTCATGATGAGGATCCATCCATTTTAGCCCCTCCCTCCGCTGTGTAAAATCACTCAAACGCCTTACGCTGAAGGTCCCGCGTCTGGTTGAGCAGCAATGTCATCTTCTGTGTCATCAATGCGTTCATCGTCATTGAGAATGTTGAATCCAGGGTCACACAAGAATCACACACCAGCCAATTGCCTACGTCCTATGCGCTGCACTCGCAACATCCACTGTATTTAGTGTACTCTAAAGGGCTCCCTAGACGATCCATGTTATTGTGAATGATGCTAATTGAAGCAACCAATGGATCGTGTAGAAGGCGATTGACGCTATTGTCAATCGATTGATGAACATTGATAGAAATTTTGATTGATGGACATTGACGGGCTCCATTGGCGGCCCCGATTGATCGTGTAAAATACGCGATTGTCAAACGTAGGGCTTTTTTATTCTCCAGGTCATGTTTCTATCTTCGCGATCGTTAAAGATCGGATAAATATTTCAACGGATTTGAAATCTGTGGAAAATTTCACACCAAATCTATACCTTAAATGTGAATTTATGTAAATAAATAATTTTTTTTTGAAATTTGTATGTTTTCGCAATACAGAAGATATACATCACGCGGTCATAAAAAGCACTATTTATCTCGTTTTATAGTAAAGATATAACTCGAATAAAGTACTGTTGCCTTAATTTACTGCTTTATATAAATAGTCATTAAAAATAGGATAAAATTCAATAGTATTCGATGTTTTGAAGATACAGTAATACCTCGAAGTAACGCAATAGGTGGGACCGATGAAAAATCGCGTAAGTAGGAGTACAACTTTGCATATAAATTTTATTTTATTGGAACCAAGGGCTAACAAAAACACTAGTTATAAGTAAAAATAGTTATACAGAAAAATATTTACTATTATTAAAAACTAATTGTATAGAAAATTATTTTATAAAATTGCAGTTCTCCTTATACATATTAACACAAAATATTATAAATCTTTTGAGCCCCTTTCAATTAACGCAGACGGTCTTCGACAGTTGTGTTGTTGGTTTTGAGTGCAGATGATTTGTAACCGATTCCCTTAAAAATCTGATGACACAAAGGGATCTGGGACTCAAATCTCTATCGTTATAAATCGTATACATAGCTTTTTTTGTAAAATAAACGCAAATTAACTGTAAATTACGCTGTTTCGTTGTGCTGACAGGTATACTTATTCATTTAAAATAAATAAAAATAATTCAAAATAATTTTTAAAAGTAGCTTATAGAAACCTAGAGTTATTTTCCAAATAGCAAAGGTTGTGTGAAATATGCGCAAGCAGATTTATATGTTCTACCAAAACTCGTGATGAGCATCAAGCGCTTCACAAAGCATCAATTGCTTATATTGATTAATAGAAAAGTTTTGTGTTAGTAACATGGCATTATTTCTATCCATTTTAATGAATATAGCAGTCATATTCACATAGATTTCATTACCTCTGAATGTAATAAAATTATACAGAACTATTTAAAAGCATTTTCTTTACTTTTACTGCTGATAATTCTCATTGCTTGGCAAGAAGCACGCCTCAGGTCATGTTACCACAGTTAGATTCTGAACGTCTCCTTCGATTTCATCCCATTGTTCTGAGGAGACTCGCCATGTTTTGATGCTAAACCTACTATTGGTCAGATTCCCTATTCTGCTCGAATTTCAATCTTCATGATTTCTTTTTTGCTATCTAGCATCCGACTTCTGAAGAATTTCATCAGAGTGGCAAACTATTACGTGTAGTTTTCGCAGTATTATCCAGCTCCGTAACGGAAATAAAACACATTTATGCCAAGCTGCAAAATTGGAGAATACAATCTCTAAAGAGTCGATTTTATATTGTACTAGGGGGCCCGCCCCCTGCTCGCTAAAGCTCGCCAACCCCCGGAGGATTGCTTCGCAATTCTCATAGGTTCGCTGGGCGAACCTATACTCGCTTCGCTCGCATTAATGAAGACATGTGTCCTAGCAGAAAGAATTGTTTACAAAATATGATGTTCCAAAAAATATTTTTCAAATCTAATTTTGCTGTATTACAGAAAGTAAATATACAGTACCCTGGAACCAGAATTCAAATGAAAACTTTGAGCAAATTTTGAGTCGAAATGTGAGCGCTGCTTTGGAAATTGAATACCCAGCATGTTGTTTGTGTGTACATTTCCAGCACTCTCGACTCACCCACACTTTTTCATTGAGTTTGTTGTCGAAAGTTATAGTGCAAGCGTTTTGTTGAAATATAATTGTTACCCCTGAAAAGGTCTGTTTTTAAATGGCCCTGAAATGATCCACCGCTTTCTTCGATTTCTTATTATAAACTGCAACAGCTCGACGAAAATTAATTTTTTTTTTCAATAAAATTTCATCCGATAACGCTATAAATTCAATTGAAGCGCGAGGCTTCGTGGTATACAAACAATCGTACAAACAATGTTTCCAAAACGCGATAACAAATAACGTATTTTTTGCGGGCCACGTAAGAGAATTATATATATACTAGGGGGCTCGCCCCCTGCTCGCTAACGCTCTCCAACCCCCGGAGGATTGAAAAGCAATCCTCATTGATTCGCTACGCGAACCTATGCTCGCTTCGCTCGCATCCATGAAGACATGTGTCCTAGCAGAAGGGATTGTTTACAAAATATCATATTCCAAAAAAAAAATATTTTTCAAAACTAAATTTGCTATATTACAGAAGATATATACAATACCTCTGGAATCATAATTCAAATGAAAACTTTGAGCAAATTTTGACTCGAAATGTGACCGCTGCTTTGGAAATTGAATATCCAGCATGTTGCTTGTGTGTACATTTCTCCAGCACTCGAGCCACCAACACTTTTTCAATGAGCTTGTTGTCGAAAGTTGTAGTGCAAGCGTCTTGTTGAACTGTAATGGTAATTAAATGTTCCTGAAAAGATCCTCCGCTTTCTTTGATTTCTAACTATAAACTGCAACAGCTCGACTAAATTTTATTTTTTTTCTCAATAAAATTTCATCCGATAACGCTATAAATTCAATTGAGGCGCTACGTGGTAAACACACAATCGTACAATGTTGCCAAAACGCGATAATAAATAACGTCTTTTTTGCGTGCCACGTAAGAGAATTATATATATAGATAGATATATCCGTTGTTGCCATTCAGCAATAAACAAGTAAAGTCTATTCAGTGCAGCTTATGATAGTGAAATTTTTGGATATACTTGCTTTCAATCACTACGGCTAAGCTAACGAACTTCAGTCACTTTTCCTGATAAGAGTGAGGAGGCAAATCGAGTGTCATTTTCTTTTTTCTTTATTTTGTCGTCGGTGGCAGCACAAATGGTGATCTGAGGGAAGGGCCTTATTAGTCACGAAACGAACCATCAGAGAGGCTAATCGGACATGTGGGCCTTGGCGCCTGAATGACTGAAGATAGAATTGATGATGCCGAGTGTCCAAGCCTAGCTACTATATACGCCTGCTGCACGCACAAACTCGTTCGTGGAAGTACAAAGATCATATTATTACGGAATCACCCAAAACGAGGTGGTACAGGTGTTTCGCGATGTAAGCTGTCATGGAATAAACCCCGAGTGAGTTTTTGCCAGTCATTCTGTGTGATTAAAGGTGTATCTTATTCAGCTACTTAACGAACAGATAAATTAAATTCCGACGAACAGCATAAGCTTAAATTATGAGATCAAATAAACGAATCGAATTAGATATTTTCTCTATAAATACTTTATATCTCTGCCAGTTGGAATATTTAAAATTCCTTTGTAATGAATAAGTCTTTAAATCAGAGATGCACAGACTTTTGAAGACCAAGCGCCACAGATTGATGGAATGGCTTCCAGAAAAACATGAAAGTCATCCATCATATATTATTTATATATGTATCACACATTGCTACAAATAAAGATAATAAAAGTAAATAAGGAATTTAATTTGATGCGTGACATACACATTGCATTAATTTAACAAAAGTTTTAATATTTGGTTTGATTTTTGTAGTAGCCAAGAGTCAAAGTTGATTCTAAATTTTCATTAGTTAAACGGTTCCCATTTTCAATTTGTTTGTTTAAAGATATATGTTGCCTCAAGTTGCTGTTCAATAAGATGGTGAAAAAATCTACCGTCTGAAAATATTTTAAGCACACACTTATCCACTTGGCCAAACAGACATACTCACTACAGTGTTGCATTGACGCAATAATTAAGCTTTGTAAAATACAAGTTATTACAGCCTATCGGCCTAAATTCAAGATAGGCCGTAACAAGCGAGAGTTTGCAGTATGTGAGGGCACTTTCGACTTCCATCTTTGATTGCATTTCCGTCATCCTGTTTTGTTGAACGTAGATTTAGGAGGTGAGGAGGTTTTTTTTAACTAAAAAGAGTGACCGACTACAGATTTATGCATGCTATTCACGAAAATGGAGCCTTCTATAGACAAATTGATAGCATATCACCAGGTTCATCCTTCTCACTAGTGATTATTTTCAATTATATTGATATTTATTACTAATAATAGATCTAAATTGTCTATGTGTAATTTATTTTTATTATTTCATTTTAATAAATAGCTTTATTGCTTCAGTTACAAGGTGTTTGTTTCTAAATTAGCTTCTCGATATTTTAAAATTTAAGCATTAATATAAACGAAAAATTTAAAAATTGTAGGTACATACGTAATCCTTGCAATTCATGTTTAGCTGAGGACGCGTTCACACAAATCAAGTTTAATTGAACGATTATAGTTTATCAACAAAAGTTGAATGAAAACTATAGTGAGAACCTTTGTTTCAATAGAGTTGGTCAACTTTTTAGTGGATCAAGAAAAGTTTGAATCATTCAAACTTTATCGTTCAAGTGATGAGTCATCCGCCATCTGCTTTCGAGTTCTTTCCACGCAAACGATCTGTCGTGGTTTATTTTATTCGAGAAACAAAACAAAAGTGCTTTTTTATTCTCTAGACCAAGTTTGTGTCTTCGCGATCGGAAAAGACAGTGTGGAAATTTCAACGGATTTGAAATCTGCGGGAAATTTTACACCAGTTAGATACCTTAAAAGTGATTTTCTATAAATATTTAATTTTTCAATTGTAACTTTTATATTTTCGCTTATGAAACTGTTGATCAATTTCTATTGAAATGTGTGAAGAAAAACTGATTCAAGTCGTATTCAATTGTTATCGATCAACTATAATCGGCCAATTGAACTTGATTCGTGAGTACGCGCCTTGAGATAGTTTTTCAGAAGAGTTGAAGGAGGAAATTGTTTCTGAAAAGAAGGTATAAATTAAAAAAGGTTTTTTGAAATTGCTTTACAATCACTTTTTTAGTCTGATTTTTTAAAGACGTTGCTACTTGAATGCCTCCTTCAAATAACACTCATGGTACTGGTCCTACCGTAGATACATAACTTCAATCATTGTCGTATCTGGATTCAACCCCAAAATCCGTAGTACAGAAAATGTGAACGCTGCCTACTAGGCTTTTTCAGGAAGGAGGACTCTCAAGATACGATTCAGTATGATAGGGTTAATTTCATGGCAAATTTCCAACACCTTCTACCTGCTATTAATTTCGCGTTAAGGGAGCACATCTCAAATCATCAGAAGCCGCCTTGAAAGAAGTTAATGTCGTTGGCATTATTTTTCTAACGATGTTATTTATTTACTTTTTTCTTTTCTGCCAACTCGGTCATGAAATTCATCCTTGAAATTCAAAGACAGCTGGGCCCCTTTCATAATATTTAAGTCATACAGCTAGCACGTTTTGTAAAGCAATCCTTGAAGGAAATAATGGTAGGTAGGTTGTGTCGCATTGGGGCAATACAATAGGCTATTGGAGACGGTCCGGTTTCAATCCCTAAGGGGAAGAGCCAAGGTCAACGACTCGTACCATTGAACCATGATAAAATAACGAAGTTAACACTTGTGCTGGGCACCCCACTCACCAAACTTCCAGACCACACCAATGTGAGGTCATTTTAGGCCACGACAGATGTCACGTGCACCAGTCCTCGTGTACGCGACGACTCGTGTCTTTGGCTGGACCTAGTTTCAAACTTCCACCCTTCGATTGATAATCCGTTGCTCTTTCAACATCGGCTCTAGGAAACAATGGATTAAGAATTGATGAAAAAACTAAATAACGCTTCGTGCTTTTCCAGTCTATTACACAAATCGCATATCTAAGGTATTTCTCTTGAAAAATTTACTATTATTAGTTATTTTTCTTTGAAGATTTGAAGAAACCAGTTACGGTTGAGTGCGAAAGAAATTAAAAGCCGTGAAAACTGTCAGTTAATATAAAATATAATTTTCGAAATTTGTCTCATAATTTGCCATTTACGATAGAATTAAATGATTGATCATTAAAAAATAAGAAACTTTCTCCTAAAACCAAAAATATATTGACTTATTTATCGCAGTCTGTATTTTTTTATTCGCAATAGTAATCGTATATAATCGTGATTTATTGCACCAGCCGAGTCACATTATTATGACTGCTAACTAATATCCCGAACAGCCGCAGTGTGTAGCACGAATAGCAGCTAGACGGCGTGAGCCAATACGATTCTAGAAGGTTGACAAGGATATTTGACAACGCCAAGAAAACATTCCCCAAACCATAACGCAGCTTGATTGCTTTTCCAACAACGGTTGCATACGTGTTTGTTCTCAAAAGTTCCTCGTTTGACACCCAATGCTCGTCTTTTCGATGGTGCAGAAAACGTGACTTATCAGAGATAGCAATCCTTTTACAGTCAGAAGAGGTCTAATTTTGGCCCTATCGTGCAAATTGCAGCCGTTTATGGAGATGAACCTTCATCAAACACGGGTGCAGTTCGTCGTGCGGTCATATTAAAGACAAGTCTGGTAGCTCCTGGTTTGTTTAGATAGAGGGTGAGTTGTTCAACTTGAGCGCGTCTGTTTCCACGCATACACCTTTGCAGACGGCATTCACATCTGACATCAATGGCATGAAGTGCTCCTCAGTTTCCAGACCTCTTATTAGCGACTATGAACCTTGTCCATTCACTTACGCAGATTTCAAACTGTACACTTTACACATTAAACACAGCAGCATGCCAACATTTCACAAACTGCGCTGTTTCAGAAGTACTACCACGCTTTTCCCGTAAGCCCATTGTTATGCACTTTCAAAAGTCTGATACGATTATCAATCAATTGACGCACATTGATAGAAATTTTGATTGATGGACATTGACAAGCACCATTGAATGCGCCGATTGATCTTTTAAAATACGCAATGGTCAATCATTCGGGCAGTAGGACTTTTTTATTCTCTAAAAAAGTTTCTATCTTCGCGATCGTTAAAGATAGAGTAAAAATTTCAACGATTTTGAAATCTGCGGAAAATTTCACTTCAGATAGATACCTTAAATATAAATTTCTATAAATAAATAAGTTTTCAAATGAAACTTTTATATTTTCGCAATTCGAATTTAAGTAATACGAATGTAAGCCGGGATACAACTTTGTGCATATTTAATCAGGAACAAGAACTAACACAAACCTTGTTTAGAAAAAAAATATTTAATAAAATTGCAGTTCTCCTTATACATATATTGATAAAAAATATTACAAAAATTAATTAGTTACTGAACAAATTATTTCGATGTCAATGGTTTCATAAAATCGAACAAATTCATCTGACGACAGATACCATGCCGTCTTTTATCAAAGCAGATCTTCTTCATAGCAAGCTAATAATTTTTTCATTCCTTGCTTTATATCTATAACGTGTTCTTCGTTGTATTCTATGTTTTCTAATTTTTTTAAACCCCTTTCAACTAGCTGAGACCTTCTGTGAAATGCCCGGGTCGCGCAGATGGTCTTCGATAGCCGTACCGTTGGTTTTGAGTGCAGGTGATTTTTACTGATTCCATGAAAATCTGTCGACACAAAGGAATCTGGGATTAAAATCTCTATTGTAATAAAGCGTATAGATAGTTTTTTTTTTGTAAAATAAACGGAAGCTCATTGTAAATTAGGCGAGCCCCACGAGAAGCGATAGTGTCTGGGAACGAAGTTTGTGAAACTTTTAATTACTTTGCATCGTGATTATACTGAGTTATCGAAAGTTAAGCGAATACGTAAACAAAAGCAAAAGAAGTATTGCTTTGCAAAAAATTGTTAATGTGTTAAAACAAAATAAATCAGATTTTACTGAGGAAAAATAAAAACAGAAAATTAATATTATGCGTATGATTCAGTATCTCGCAGAAAGTTTAGTAAATGTTAGTGAGTAAAGCGGCTTCTCAGTTTGTACCACTCTTTGGACCAGCGTCTTTTCCTGTTTTCTTTTTTTTCGATAGCAAACAACCAAAATCAAAGCAAGAAAACCCAAATCTGAATTACAAACAATTTTAAAACCCAAAAATGAAACACGTCACGCTCCTTCGAAAAACATTGACCGAATGGGATTGACGGGTTGATTGAAGCTATATTGAAACACCTATCAATCGAAACCGACAATCACACTGACAATAAAACGCGTCTTGCTAGGGAGCCCTTTACTCGTGACAGGAATGGTTGATATTTTAGCAGAATATCTACATCTCATGTTATATGCCTGTCATCTAAGACACGTGCCTTTTTTCATTAGCTACGCGCTAATGACACGCGGTGGTCATAATAATGTGACTCGACTTTTAAACATATACAACTAATTTATTCATATTTATGATATTCAATGCAAAAAGCTTTCTTCCCCTCTTAATAAATTTGATTAAAATGATCACGACCATTTAGGTGCCGTCTCTGGCTATTTAAGAGTTGATCAGATGAGATCTGATTTTCTTCGCAAAGCATATCAAACCCCAAATTCCGAGGAACTAAACAATTTTAGTTCAAAGATATGAATGATGTATTACTCCTCTACTTATAAATTAAAAACGAGAGGATTCAATTCAGTTTGTCAAATAATTAAATTGAATACATGTGCACCCGTTTGAGAGTTTTTTCCTTGATATTAAAACGAAATGTAATGAGGACATAAAAACGTATCACTTAGGCCCGGTGCACACATCCGTATTTTCAACCGCTGCCGCAACGCAAGTGCGGTCTGAGATACCTTAGATCCAATGGAGCAGTGTACACATGCCTCCAGCGCCGCAGGGGCGACGCACGTCCAACTTGCGTTCAATTTGTACCGCAGTTCCCCACTGCGCCGCACGGTCGCCGCACATGAATCACCGTTCTGAAGTACCTTGTTTTCATAAACAAATGGAATATAAATAATAATTAATAAATGGTTGTATCCAGTAACGTCTATTTTTTTTCAAAATATACTATTTTTACACCAAGTAAGCGAAATAAACACGTTTTCTTCGATAGAATATCTATCGCAAATGGCGCGAAATGAGTTCGTTTTTCATTTCACGGTTATGTATGTATAGTTGGGCTTCGGTGCCGCAGTGACGCCGATTGTTGAAAAACCGGATGTGTGCACCGGGCCTTAAAGTTTGCCCGGGATAAACCCAAACATATACTGATTTTATTCAATCAGTTATATTGGTTAAAAGTCGTGAATGCCTTTACGAATAAAGAAATTTTCCAGATTAAAAATATCAGAAATTATTGTAAAATTCAACTATTTATTATTTAATAAATTAGAAAATAATTTGATTTTTTACCTTAAAAGAGGAATTTTTTCAAATTCCTGCAAAAAAATACCGAAATAAATTTGTACAATACGACTTTTATTACGGTGTGTTCTAAAGTTGTAGAATACTTTTGAGAGCAATCAAATGATGAGCAATAAGTTTCGTTAACATTTTAAGAACTGTACATGCCATAAAAAACAATAAATTAATGTAATGCGAAATTACATTGCAAGAAATATCGTGCATACCCGTCCCAAATTAATTTAAAATGTGTCCTCAATAAGGTAACTAAAGAACACTCTACCTTTCTGTAACTCAAAATTAAATTCTGAAATAGTTCAGGAAATAAGTCCTGACACAATTTTTATATATTTATAGAGCTTTTGAAAAAAACGCCTAGAAATATAAACAAAAATATTTAGGTCTGTTTTTAAGTTATGTTATTTTTAGACAAACGTTTTTTACAAAACAATATCGATAAAGTTTTCAACTGAGTCTAATTATTCTATAAAGATAAAATATACAATTTCTAGGCCCTATAAAATAAATAATATAAGTTTCATAAACATTTCATTTGCTGAACTTTTTATGTACGAATAAAAAATATTTTCATTTTACTTTTGTGTCTTTTTTATTCTAGAGGTATATTTGTTGACTGAGAATATACACTACCCTACAATAATGGACTGGACAGCAAGATGTGACGATATAAGGGAATGATCACATGCTTTAATAAGGGGATGGTCCCCCACGTGCTGCAATTACACTATCAACCGTTCTAGGCATACTTTCAACAACATTTTTTACGCAGCTGTGGATATTTGTGTCCATTCCTACTGGCAAGAATGTCGCCAGCTCAGCTGTAGATTTCGGACGTGGTTCCTTGGTTCATAAGCGTCGCTCGAACTCGTCCCACAAATGTTCTATAGGGTTTAGGTCGGATGCTCTGAGCAGGCCAGAGAAGACGTTTTATATCCATATCTTGATACCACTGCTTGACAGAGGCTGCAACATGACATGGATCGTTGTATACTTGGAAGTAATATTTGTCCATTCCATAAAATTGCCAAAGCGTGGGAAGAACTTGATTGTCCAAAATGTTCATGTAGGCATCGGCGTTCAATTTACCAGGAAAAAAAATGCAAAGGTCCCAAGCCAAAAAGCATAAGCATTAAAAGCCCAGCTGCAGCTGGGGGTTTGATTTCGTTTTGTTCCTACTCTTTTTTTGAGAGTTCTATTTTGTTATTATGCTTGCTTTTTAATGGAGTTTGGGGGAGTATACATAAGCAATTTTTTCAGCCTAACGCTACTCATATGTAGAAAACACCATTTTATGTTGTCTGGGTCAGGCTCCTGAAGAAGTGAAGGTTCGTTCTGAAATGTTCCTCAGAGCAAAACAACATTTCTTCATTTTTTAATCATTTTTTACCACTTTTGTTGTAATTTTTTCGAATTTCCTGTGTTCTTGAAATTATATTGCTAACCATGCTATGTTGCCAGCTTGAGCGCGCTTGCATGGTTAGTTTCGAGTTTCGTTTTCTGGTTTATTGCACCACTGCTGTTTGGTTCTTTGTTTTTTAAATATTTTGTGTGTTTTATTAATTATATATTATATATATATATATATATATATATATATATATATATATATATATATATATAATTTAAATGCAATCAACGGTTTTAGCGAAACCCCACTCACCCGGAAAGATGAATAATGTGTCGATGTTGTTACCATTGAAACTTGAAAGATAGAACGAACGCAATAAATTTAAAATCACATGCACATACATCACTCCCCATTTGCATAATCGCTTACCAAGCGGGCCTTCCGCCCCGATCACACATCACACTGTTTGCCATTCATTATTCCGTTCTCCTATCCTGCCTTTCATTTCATTTTTATTCCACTTCCACCATTTTCTTCTCTTACCACAAGTCATGCAACGCTTTATTCCAACTAGCTAAGTTCACTTCTGTTTATTTCCCAATCAGTGTTGCATTGCACTATTACCGCCTTGATTTATCAAAATGCTCGTTTAGTGCCTACTCGATAATCGGTGATGGGGAAACATTTCTAGATGTACAAAATGGCTCTTGTAATCACTGTTGATAGGAAATGTTTTTTTTTGCAGACCGCGTTTTTTCTCTATGAAAGAGATAGAAAAACAATCACTGACAATCTCGGCGTTGTCGAGGGTCGAAATTTGGAAGATTGTGTGTTTCCAAGGTAATGCTTGTGGGATTGGTTGGAAGCAGCTGTCGCCGGAAGAACAAAACTTAGATAACATCATAGGGAAGTTCTCATGTAGGCTATGCACAAAATCACTCGTTTTTATGATAGATCTTGTTTTAAAAGAATTTGTCAAATGTTTTATACTCCAATTTATTTTGCCAAGAAAAAAAACTTATTCTTTAACAGATGTTACAAATTGCTATATTTGAAGTATCTAAGTGATCTCGTTCCACATTGTGAGGAGCGCTGGCTTTCTAAACAGGTTCTTATAAATTATGGAACTGAAACACGGTGTTCTTAATTTTCTTGGAGAGAAATAAGCTTCATATGGAATCATACCTGTCCTCCGTTTTAGAACAATACATTCTCTGCTACTAACATTAGCTAGGCGTTGAGCGCCCAAACAGACCATCCCACATTTTTTTTATTTTACTAGGTTGAACGCTGTTTTTACCCCGTTTTGTTAAAACCATTCTCGCCAGAACGGACCAAATGTGGTTTATATTAGATAACCACATTTGGTCCGTTCTGGCGTGAATGGTTTTATCAAAACGGGGTAAAAGCAGCCTTCACCTAGTAAAATTAGTTTATATTAAATAAACCACTTTTAGTCCGTTCTGGTGTGAATGATTTTAACAAAACGGGATAGAAACAGCCTTCACTTAGTAAAATAAAAAATTGTGGGATTGTCCGTTCTGGCGCTCAACGCCTCATTTAACTCCAAACAGAACATACTTGGCGAAATCAAAGTGACTCAAAAGAATCACTGAAGTGAGTTGTGTGTATTTTTCAAGAATGAATCTGTTATGTGCCGCTGTGCCTCAGAGGATTTGCCCCCTGCACTTGTAGGCTGCGAGCTATTGGCGGCTCAGTTTCGATTACTGTAACTACCCGCGTATTGTATTTCTCTCTTGTGTATTAAAATTTTCCTCGTAAGCGTGTTGTCATTTTATCGAAAAACACTAAGTATGACCAAAGCAATCCACCAAGTCTTTTCGACGAGGTTTCTCGTCCATCAAGATCTGATGAATTTCTCAAATGACGAGATATTTGATCATATAGATATTGCCAATTTTAGAAGTGTTAGTTAATCGAAAAAAATTGGCTTATTCGAAATAAAATTCCATTAATTATAAACTTGTGATTTTAATTAAAAGTGTGAGGAAAGTTTAAGGCAAAATCGATGCTACAATTTTTTTAAATACTAAAGACGGCAGAATACTTTTAAAACCACTCCATTTCGTTCACCATTTTGAAACACGCAAAACATTTTTACGGATTCCGTTTAGGATAACTCCTTGCATCGTCCTTTGAAATACCATTCTAAAGCAATAGATTACGATTTATTTTGCTGCTCGAGATTGCTTCGGAGTATATATTTATTCCAAACTCTCTACTTAAAAGTATTATTTCTTACCTATATTTCTGAATAAATAACAATTTGTTAACTCAACTACAAGAGATTGTTGGATTATAAACAACTTAAGGAACACTAATCGTATAAAAATATGACACGTAATTTGCTAACATTTATTTTTTGAACTATATTGAAGAATGATGAGTTATGTTACACTCTATAACCAAACAAATCGACGCACCAAGAAGGAATCATCCGATTGCTTTGAAATTTCGTATGCAAAAATGTTTTGACCAAATATGCAAATGATTAAAATTTGGTGTCCAATGAATGAATAGTGCGATCTCCAGCGCATCGGAACTGCGCATCCAGCAGATGTATATTAGGACTTCTTCTTGAACTGTTGTTAAAAATTTCTGCTTCATTCCGATTTAGGATACCTTTCAACGACTGAAAAAATGCCTCGCCGCAGGATTCGAGCTCATTACGAGCAACTTTCAGAGTTTGAAAGAGATCGTATCATTGGATTGAAAGAGGCAGGTTGGGCAAATCGGAGAATCGCTCGTCATGTGAGTCGAAGCGATGCGGCGATTAGAAGATGCTGGCAAGAGTGGGTGGACAGTGGCAGATTTCAGCGTCATGATGGTAGCGGTCGACGTAGGGTCACAACAGATCGCGAGGACAGAGTGATTGTCAGGTCAACTGTCAAAGCGCCTGATTCATCGTTATCAACCATCAGTCGCGCGACCCATACACCAGTGTCCACCATGACCATTCACAGACGGCTGAGAGAGCGAAATATACGCTCGTACCGACCGTTACGCCACCTGCCACTCACGCCTGCACACTGTCGAGCCAGTTTACAGTGGTGCTTGGCTCGATCAGGCTGGAATGATGCTGACTGGTGACGTGTAGTCTTTAGCGACGAATACCGCTTCCAACTGTGACCTGACTATCATCGAAGACGTGTCTCGAGACGCCCAGGGCAGCGTGCCGATCCTGCTTTCACTATCGCACGCCACACTAGAGATGGGCGATCCGCTCAGGAGCTGACTCAAAGAGTCGACTCTCTTGACGGAGTGAGCGAGCGCTGATTCGTCAAAAAAGAGCTATAGCTCTTTTTTAACGAATCAGCGCTTCCACTTTCGAAGAGTCATTTCCGCATGCGATCACCAACTCAGTGATTCTTTTTGGGAGTTGATTCTTTTCGAGATTTGGCTCTTTCGAAGAATCATTTCCGCCTTCGATCGTTTGCGCTCACTGATTCTTTTGGGAGTTGATTCTTTTAAGGAGTTAACTCTTTGGCTCTTTTCGATAACTATCGCTCTCGAAGAGTCAATTCCGCATTCGTTTTTTTGCGCTCCCTAGCTTTTTGTTACTTTTTTGAAGTTTCAAATTTTTAAATATCTATGTATTATCATAAATGTTATTTTTAAAAATTTAATTCAATTTTAGATTGAAAGGGTGTTTTTACGGCTTAAGTCATATCACGCCTTTTAGCACTAATTAAAACTAGTCTTAAGGTTGTTATTAAAACATATTCTAACAGTTATTATGTTATTCACTTAACATTAATATAATAATTATAATAAAACCTTGATTTCTCGGGAGTGATATCATTTTCATAAAGCTACACAAAATTAAATTAAACGTAACTCGTTTTTATTGCATTGCCTTCACAAAACAAGGCATTTTGAAAATTTTTTATTAAAAGACAGGGAGGGGACTTGGATTTTGAAAATCTTTGGGACAACGAGTATTCGAGGGTATTATATACCTATATCTTAAAATAAATAGTTAAAAATCTTAAGTACTTAAATAAATTATTAATATTTTTATTATATGATTTTAAAATATCATTTAAATTATTAGGAAGTCTCATTTGGTAACTAAGTGGTTTTAGAAAGAAATCTTAATGTATCCAAACACGTCCAAGACACTTTTTTTAAATGTGGTATAGAAACATTTTAATGATATTTTTATGTTTTGTGTTTTAAACAATAGCAATGGGCTATAAATATTAAAAGTATATATTAATAATTTTGTAAAAATATGATAATTATGTATGAAATTTTAAAGAAATGTGTCATAAACTTCAAATGTGCTACATGAAAATCTATTCAACCAATTTGAAAAATGATGCTACCAAAATAAACTACATGCATATTTCTAGGGAATGAACTAGAATAAATGGATATTTAAATAAACAACAATTTTACAAGTGATTGAAAAATGAATAGAAGATTTTTTATAGTTTTACAGTCCTACTTCTTAAATAAATAGTAATAATTTAGAAACTTTTGAACTCAGCATAATTATTCTAGTTCATTCACTTGACAACATTATAAATAACAAACTCTCAAAAGTTTACTAGAATCCAGTTATAAGTTTTTGTATTATAACATTTGAAGTGAGGAAATAATGCAAAAATATTAATTTAGAGTTAAAGGTAGTTTCAAGTGCATCGCTTGCTCCCTTGCGTTTGCTCTTTGTGTAAACAATTTTGTTCTTCCTTCTCTTTAAAAAAGTTCACTCCATTTCCAAAAGAGAAACCATTTAAATATTTGAAAAAACTTTCTAAAATTATATTTGCAAAAAAAAGTAAGGTTTAAATTTTGATTTTGCCATGTTTTTGGCCTTTTAATGGCCTTTTCCACTGTTTTCCATTCTTACTTCTTGTTTTCCCGCCTTGATTAAAATCTTAATACTTCTTTAAGTAATTAACAGAGAAAAAATTAAATATGTTTTGGAAAGTCAAATAAATACTCTATCCAATAAAATCGAAAACTTTTTTAGAATTCTTGGTCAAAAATGAGATTTTTAACGTGTTTGGATATTTTAATTACTACTTCTGTAATCTCAACGGGTTCATGACGGGAATTACAAAAGTAGAAGTGTCCTCAAAGTAATTTATTCTTTATGGACAATTTCAAAGTTATATGAATTGACATGGTTTTGGGCCATCTTATGCCTCAGCAATTAAATTTTACAGCTTAGCAGCCCTATGCTGCAATGCCTATCGTCCTCGGGCCCCGTCTCCCTCCTTTTGTTGATTTTAGAGGTAAACTGCGCAATTGCTGGATGAGTGAGTGTTTCAAGTGTTGTGTGCGTGGGTGTTTCAAGCACGCTTGGCGCCTCTTCGTCTGGACACATGCGCTCACGTGACAACGAGGGATGTTCGATGGCCCAAACATATTGTGTTCATTTCGATATGTTATATACATTATTATATATCTCAAAGGAGCGGTGAGTCATCAAAAAGAGCTAGCTCTTTTTAGTGAGTGAGCGGTTCCGATCCGATCCCTGAAAAGAGTCATTTTCCCCATCACTACGCCACACGGGCCCTCAACAAGGAGTTATGGTGTGGGGTGCTATTTCCCTTGATAGCCGGACCGCTTTGATCGTCATTAGAGGTACACTTACTGCACAGCGGTACGTTGACGACATTCTGAGACCTGTTTTGCTACCGTTCCTTTCGCAGTACCCTGGGCTTATTTTTCAGCAAGGCAATGCCAGACCACATACGGCACGTGTTGCTATGAACTGTCTTCAAGCTTGTCAAACACTTCCTTGGCCAGCCAGATCACCAGGTCTCTCCTATCGAGTATGTCTGGAATATGATTGGAAAGCGATCTGCATCCGGTAGGGAATGTTGATGACGTAGTCCGACAATTATAGCAAATTTGTCAAGAAATACCGCAGGAGACCATCCGGGAGCTTTATTGGTCTTTGCCACGCCGTGTGGCAGCTTGCATCCAGGCTAGAGGCGGGTCAACACCTTATTGAGCTCGTTACTGTAACTCTGAAATAAATCATTCAATTGTTCTGAAATTTTAATCATTTTCTATTCTGTACATAATTTTCATATCCACCAATTTTTGTCTCCATCGGACAACTCCTTCTTAGTACATCGATTTTTTTTGTTATAGAGTGTAGTTTCTTCGAGAAGTGAAGGGGGGGGGATAACTTCTGATGAGATGTTTTAGGGTTTCAAGGAACTATTTTCTGAAATGTTTTGAGAATTATGTAGTTTTCTAACTATTTTCAAACTGTTATGTTATTAACCCTCTTTTTTAAAAACTGATTTAACATTTTAATCAATGTTATGGATATAGAGTCTTGTAAACTACTATACATATTGTTATATTTTAGGTTTTTCCGTTTATTCCATATCTGTTTTAGAGAACTCTTTCATGACAAATTCTGCTCACTACTTTAGACATAAAGGTTTTCAAAGGAAGTACGATTTCCTGACAGTAGGTAGAATATTCTAAACAAAATCACCTGTATCATTTTTATTTTCAGTAGAAATACTTTCAACTGTGATGCAAACATATCGCACCCCGGCAAAAAAAGTGACGCAACTCAAAATTGTGGAATTTGAGAAACATCAACTTAAAGGATACTGTAAAACTTATATTGAAATAGTATAAGCTTCTTTTAAATTTTAGGTAAGTATTTCGGGTGGTAACTTCTATTATATTCTATAGAATAGTAATATAACACGCTGGGGTACCTCATACATATTTTCCAATGACATAACATCAGAATTTTTATTTTTTGACGTGTCAATTTTCTTGCCGGAGTGCGATATTTTCATTTTAGCTTCCATAATTTACATATCGTATTATATACGAATATTAATGGTATACAACTAAAAAACTGCCTAGACTGACATTTGGACAAAACCAAGTCAAAAGGGTGTACGGGGTTTAATAGGGTAATAGACAAATGGAACGCGTTGCCAGAAAATATAGTAAATTCAAAGGGAGTGTACGAATTTAAGATACAATTGGATAGTCAGTGGGAATTGAGGAATTCCTAAACAAAGGACCAGCCTTGTTAGGCTTGGCCTGTAGCTGGTCGTCAATATTTGTATTTGTTAGTAGAGTGAGTTAAATAAAATCTAAGTTTTTTTATGCATGTATTATTGTATATTGCAACATATGCAACTATAGTGATGGTATCTGTAAAAATAGACATTTGCACAAAAAATGGGTAATTATTGCAAATCCCAGTGAGATTTTTCGAAATAAAACTAAACTTCTCGCAACAATGAAACTACACAATCATATTGGAAGATCTGTAATGGTTGGAAACTCTTTACTTTCCGTTCAGCCCTTATTCAATCTCCAAATGTAAGCAAGTACGTAATGTAAGCGTGTGTAAGTGCTGTATAGCTCTACAAAATTTAAACAAAAGATTTTGTAAAATTTTATTTTAAGACACACACACACTTTATATACATTCCCTTAAAAACATATAATTTAGTTATACTTTCAATTATAAACAATCAAAAAAAATTACACACTACTGGATATAAGACGAAAAAGTTTAAAAACACAATCCAGGTTTTAATTCAATACGAATCATCTAATGAATCATCTTATTTAAAAAACAAGGTTTCTTGCCATTTAAATTCTCGGGAAGTGAACAAATGTCTTTCTAAACATAGCTCTGTATGATATGTCTCACCCAGGCCAAAAAAGTGGCACAACTGAAAATTACAGAATTTGAGAAACATCAACTTAAAGGAAACAAAAAACTTATATTAAAACAGTATAAGCTTCTTTTTAAATTTTAGGTAAGTATTTATGATGGTAGCTTCTATTATATTCTATAAAATAGTAATACAACACTGTGGGGCACCTCATCATATTTTTCAATGACATAACATAAAAATTTTATTTTTTGACTTCACCAAACGTTCAACCAAACCTGGCCCTTTCTCTAAAGATGTGAATCATCACTCTCATCTTTGATGGATTTAGTCCCTTAAAACGACGGCATTCTGAAAACTTTTTAATTAATAAGTCTTGGCCAAAATCGTTGCCAGTTTCAATTGCCATTACATTTATGTTTCTCTATGACCCGAATCCAGGGACAAGCCTTAACGATTTCCGTTATGCCCTATTTTCGAAACAAATAATGAAATTTTCCATTCGCGTTAGTTCCGAATTCAGTTCAACTTTGATTACCTCCAACCTCTTGGAATGTTCAGACTTCCCATAAAAGAACCCGTCCTTTGAATTTATTATAATCAGTATATCTAACAATATGACCAAAGCTTCACTCAAGCATTGGGTTGTCATTGCCTGCCTGGTGCATTGTTCCGATGTGAGTCGGTGGACAGATGTATTTTTCGAACACTCGCCGACGTTAGCCAGTCCGTTAACATGGCTATAGAGTTTCGCACTCATTATGCACACTTGAACGGGCTCGGACTTGACAATATCACAAACTCTGATTAATGTCCTCAACGCCCCACGCCCTGCAGAACATAAACATTGTCTTACAATACGACTGCATGAGTTAATAATTTCCTCCAGCACATTCTCCGGGATCTTGCCTTTCAATCGCCTTCTCAAAACGCTAGATATATGTCGAGCTTCCTCTCTCCCAGATTCCATTAGCCGGACTGATTCAGTGCAGGCTAAAATCACATCATTCCAGATATCGGAGAAAATGCTGCATCCGAACAATTCTTGCATTGCTTCATCCATATTTGCTGAATATTGCAACCAGTTCAACATTGGCTGGGAAGCTGTTTGATCTCTCTCCACAATTGCTTGCAAATCACCCATAAAATACTTCGAAATTCCAGCCTCCAATAGGGTTGCCACCGGAACAGCAATGTCACCTGAAGAAATAAAAGGTATTTAAATACTGCTCCACATTTAAAAAAACACACATAAATTTAAGTAATATGCATAACTGTAGTGGCGTGCTTGTTAGATTCAGTCAAATCAGAGCCACCTATTTGTGTTAACATTTATTCAACAAGATTAAGGTTTTATAGAATGGCAACGATTTGAAAAAACAGTCGATTAGTTTCAGTTCCGTATATTGTAGTATCAGAACTGATGTTCGGAAGATATGTTTTCGTGTTCGGTCCTTTTGTAAAATGTGTAAATAAATGTAGAAAATCTATTGGATATTATGGTTTTGATTTGTTTACGAGGTAATATATTGCATGCTGTGTAATATCCAGTGCATTTAGAACTTTTGTCTTGTGATATTTAACTCAAGATTGATCGTCCTCAACAGTGCTCAACTTTCATAAGAAACTTCACAGTTTCTTAAAAACGCTTTTCATTTATTTCTGTTTGCCGAATGTGTCCAGTTTGAAGGTAAACCAGGTTTACCCGGGATCTGTTGAACTTTGGAAAGAGGTCAGAGCTTTCCTTGTGATGGGGAGTGGATGGACTTTGTTCGGGCAAGGCAGAAGGGGCTAAAACAGCCTTTTTCTATGGGACAAAAGGATCTTTTCTCATCGACTTGTCAATCCAGTGGGAATACTCAAGTTCTGCTTATACATAGGATCAAGCAAGGGCCATCAAAGATCATAGCATAGCATAACAGAACACATTTCACCACACGTTCGAATTGCTTAAACCAGCGTGGGTGTTTAATTGTTTGAATTCTATGAGCCTTATCGAGTAGCCCCCACAGAGACTTTGCTAACTGTCGCATGTATAAAATCTAATGTTTCTTAATGCATTTCCCATCGTAAAACTGCATTTTAATTTTAAAATCAAACCGTGTTTATCAGAAGAATGTACGATACTGCCGAGCCTAAACATTATGACTATCCCACCATTTTTCAATGAACTCGTCTGGATGACGTGGAGGGCACATGATTAAGTTAGAATAGTATTTAACTGCTGCTGGAGAAGGTAAGTAATCATTCTTGCGCTTACTTTTGCGAGTGATGAGAAAGGCTGCTGATCTAAGCGAATTTGATAGAGGGCAGATCGTAATGGCCCGAAGACTCGGAACGAGTGTCACCGAAACTGTACGAATGATAGGTTGTTCACGATCTGCCGTTGCTAGTATGCATGCAAAGTGGGTAAATGACTATGATACCAGCAGTAGTTGCCAAGGTGTGGGTCGTCCACGTGTAATCAGAGAAAAATGACGTCGAGACTGTCCTGCTTGGTAAAACAAAATCGGTGCGAGAAAGTGGCTCAGCTGACAGCCCAATACAATGCAGGTCCAAGCGCAAGTGTTTCGGAACACACAGTTCTGTGGACACTGTTGGATATGGGACTGTGCAGCTGACGTCCCACTCATGTGCCTCTGTTGACCAAACGGTATCGTCAATTACGCCTACAATGGGCCCTGGAACATCGAGACTGGACCATGGAAAAGTGGAAGATAGCTGCCTGGTCAGATGAAACCCGATTTCTCATTCATCACGACGATGGTCGTGTCAGGGTACGCCGTCTCCCAGGCGAACAGTTAATCCTCGCTTGTACAGCAGGTCATTCACAGGCTGGTGGTGGCGGTATTATGCTTTGGGGGACGTTCTCAAGGGTGACCTTAGGATCCTGACTTATGGTAGAATAGACCATGAATGCTACGAACTATCTGGATATCATTGCGGATCCGTCGCACACTTACATGGCGTCTTTCCCAACTGGAAATGGGATCTTCCAGCAGAACAACGCCCCATGTCACAAGGCTCGGATTGTGTTGGAGTGGTTCGAGGAGCATACTGACGAATTCCACTTAATGCCCTAGTCACCTAACTCGCCGGATCTTAATCCGACAGAACACAGTGGGGTGTCATGGAGCGGCAGCTCAGAGCTCAAACATCACCATGTCCGAATATCTCGACTTTGCTTGACCGCTGCTTAGACAATTGATACAACCTGTCTCCAGTCATGCACCAAGAACTTGTGGTATCTATGCCCAGGCGAATTGCAGCTGTTTTGCAATCAAAAGGAGGCGTAATGCGTTATTGAGTAGGTTGTCATAATGTTATGGCTCTTCAGTGTTTTTGGTGTAATATATATATATATATATATATATATATATATATATATATATATATATATATATATCAGTTATAGTGTTCGCCGAAACAAACATGACAATGTACCTGTAGTTTTAAGCGCTGAGCCAGCGCCGAACCAACTTGTAGCAGAAGGCGAACCACGAAAGCTGAGGACAGTCCCTACGATTGTAGATACGGCCCCAGCCAAACTTACAAAGCTTCCTGCACCAGTTGCTAATCTTGCGTTTTTGTAAACAGTGTCCAGTCTCTCTTGCAACTGACCGATCATATCGATTGTCACCCTTCGCTGATTGCTCCAGTTTGGATAGTGTCTTGTTATGTCGGGGTATTCGTCTCTCATCCGTTGAAGGTTATTTACTACTGTCTCCAATCTCCTCAAAACCCAAGCATCATCTTGAGCCTAAAAACAGAAAATTTTCGCATTTAGTCTAGTAAGTGATACACTTCTTTTGTTAGTAAAAAACAGTCGCTTGATGTAATCGCACAGATTCAAATAAATGCATTTATCACTGTAAAGTAGTAATAAAATAGAGACTACATCTTGTAAAAATCAAACTTTTCTAGTCATACACGTCTACTACCTAAAAAAAACGAGTAAAAGGATCAGTCAAAAAAAACATGTCATGATTTAATTGAAATTTCTTTGTGACAATTCAGCTAAAAGTAGTTATTTTTTTGGAAAAAAGTGGAGTTTAGAAATGTTTTCCCACAGTGTTTCCTACAGTGTGTTTCGCATATCAGGGGCAGATTTCATTTATCTAAAATAACTGCTGAATTAGCTGATACTGTTATCATCTATTTGAAAATTTAATACATTTTTATCACAACGAGTTGAACTTGTTGTTAATTACCGATTTTACTTTTATTGTCGTAGAAAGTGGAACTCGATTTCAGAAAAAAATCTAAATTCGAATCTACTATAAGAATTAACTCTAATAATAAAATCGAAATTTGTCAGAATCGGGAATTTCATTAAACGGTGGACACTGAATTCCAATAAAACAGCGCAATTCTTTTTTCATGAAATTTTTTTTCGTTTTCTTTTATATAATCCTTTAAAATTTTTAAAATTAGCCTTTAAATTATTAAAATTGAAATTTGCAACTGGTATTTTACCTTTTCATGGGAATACAGGTTTCCGTATGGGTATTTACTGGTTGCTCTTTGAAAGTAATTATGTCTGAATGTTGATGCTAAATAACTAGTGCAGCTTATTTGAAATTTGTATCTTCTTTGATTTTTGACAGTGTTCTCAGTACGGTTGTTGTAAGGTCTGATCTCAAGGAACTTCTAAAGATCGACAAAAGGCAGTTTTTGAGGAACCCTACTGAGCCCTTGGTAGGACGATGTTTTATGTTTAAAATAATTCCTAAATTTAAATTACTCTCTCAGTACGAACATTACCCTGTCGTTTTACCTTAACTTGCAATTAATCTGAGTTCATGTCACTTGTTTTCTTAATAACTTGATTGACATATAAAATGACTCATTAACCTTTTGAATACTGCTATACATAACAAGTGTGCTTCTTAATTTTCTTAATTGGCGCGATTCTTATAGCTTTCCAGATACAACTGATGTACTGGCCGTAGTCTAAATTCTTTCTTGGTGCGATCATGATACAACTGCTGTACCGGCCGTAGTCTAACGGTTAAAGCATATTTGAAGGAAGGAAGAGGACGAATAGAACTGTTGTATAATTTTTCCAAACGTTATTTTATTAGCAACTAGCCACTGCGTGGTTAGCCCGGCGTTGCCCGTGCCCATGATGTAAGGTATTAAGCTGGTGTAAAATTTTACGCAGATTTCAATTCCGTTGAAGATATATTCAATTAAAAAAACATTTATTTAAAGAAAATCACATTTTTAGGTAACAATCTAAACTGAAATTTTCCGCAGATTTCAAATCCGTTGAAATTTTTACTCCATCTTTAACGGTCTAGGATATAGAAAAAAGAACTTTGACTTCAGTTGAAAGATTTATCGTCTGGCTGGGAAATCAATCGCGCAAAATCAAAGCGGAACCGAAAAATAATAATTTTCTCCGCGTTCTGCGGATGAAAAAAACTTGGCATGGTTCCAAACCCTGACTGCAAGGTCGCATGAGTAGAAAAAGTTCTCCGCGTTTGAAAAACCAATGGAGAAAAAACTATTAAATTCATTTAAAAATCTTCTAGATTGAATTTTAAAATTTGCCGCGACCCAAAAATTGCAAATAATTTGGACTGTCTGTGCGCCAAATCTTATTGCTGTAAGTGCCATATATCGTCAGGATTTTGAGGCCGCGAAACAAACAAACACACAGACAAACAAAAGCTTCCTTTTATAATAATAGAGATTCATTGAATTCGTATTTTTAATAACAATGAACCTTCTGATCACATACCATTTTACCACGCCATTTAGAAAAGAAAAGGCAGTTGCTTATAATACCACATAATAGCTCATTATACGCCAAATGGCGCTGTATATACGCATTTCTATATTCGTCTCGTTGTGTTGCTCTAGTCCGACGTTAATTGAAAATTACCATTACCATATTCGCCTTATCAAAACTTTTAATTTGACTTAACTTTCACTGTAAAGAAATCTATACTATAACAGAACATTAATAATGTTTTAAAACCTAATAGAAAATAACGACCATTCACAAGCAACATAATTATAATCAAATTTTCTGTTTGTTTTTAATTCGATTTTACTCATAAATTATTTTTTACAGGTTTAAAAAAAGGTCCCTTAACTTCCCTGTCCCTTCACTTCATTAATCTAGAGAATGTTTTTTTCAATGTAAGCAACAGTGTAATTGATTTAATACAAGCCCCTCCCTTTTTATTCTCTTTTCACCTACGAGTCCGTCTCACCGCTTTACTGGTATTGTGAAGAATCATTTGATTCTTCCAAAAAAACACAACATGACACCTGGCTATCTGAATGGCACCTGCTTAAGCTTGCAAACGGAGACCTGTTCCCCCCTCCTTCGCAGGTACAGAGGGAGCGTCGCCGACTGTCCAGCGAATGACCCTACTGCTGATACGTCACGAAGGCTCTCAGCCAATTCGGACGAGGCGCCGACCCTAGAACTTGAAATTGGAGGAGAAAAGAAAAGACGATTTGACTTTTGGACGTTGTTACTGACGGTTGAGCAGAGACGGAACAGCCGTTCCTGGTTTTTTCGAGTACTTGTGGAGTCCTGAAAAGAGCGAGCTCTCACTCCAACATTTCGTGAGGATATCTATCCTATTAAGAGGATTGGGAACACCCTGTTCCAAATTGCTTGAACGTTGGGAACATCCTGTTCCAAAACTGCTGTGTAATTCAGGAACATTCGGTTCCAAACTGCTTCAAATTCGGGAACATCCTGTTCCGAACGTCCGTCGTACTCCATCCGAATCCTGTCCCTGAACTTTAAACAATTTGTAAAATAACTTCATTAATCTAGAATAAAGAAAACTCTATGCTGTAAGAAATCTCGTGATTGATGCGCTACCCTGTGAGATTCAGTTCTTTACAGTATAGACCCAGTAAATCTGTCAACCACTATGACAATATTAACTCCCACATCCCCTGACCACGACTTCAACGAAACCGCCCGCTCGAGAGAGGTTTATTTTATCCCACTCAGATCGTCATTTTGCACACAGACACTGAACTTTCTTCATGTATCTCGTGGTCCAATAAGGGCCACGGTAGCTTACTTGGAAGAGTAACGGATTAGCAACCGGTGGGTTGCAAATTCGAAATTCGGTCCAGTCAAAGGATGTCGTATATACGGGGGCTTGTGTCCGAATGGATACATTTTTTACTGTTACAAGAGAAAATCCACTAATAAGATACCGATGCTGATACAAGTGCAGTTAGTGGGAATACATGCAATAGGGAGCAAAGAGGTAGAACTCCCAAGACAAGATAATACGATTCAACCTATTTATCATTATGATTCATAAGTGTTATTATAGATGGCTTGGAAAAACTAATTGGTTTGTTTTGTCCGATAGCTCTGGCTGCCGATAGTATGAGACCATACAAATTAAAACGGCACCTTAAAACTATGCATTCTGAATACGTTGTTAAGCCCATAGAATTTTTCAATGAAAATTAGAAGAGTTTAATAAACAAAAGCAAAAGTTCAAAAATAGTTTCTGTTAGATCAAATGCATTGCTAGCGTCGTGCCAAATTTCTTACAGAATCGCGAAATGCAAGTAACCACACACTGTAAGAGAAGCTCTAGTTTTGGCAGCAGCTATTGATTTGGTTAAAATAATGTCCCGTGAATCATAATCAGTTCCGATAAATACCGCTTGCTGATAATACAGTTGGCACAAGAATCGATGGTACTTGCGATCCCTTAGTTTCGCGACTGCGTACTTCAAAATTCGCCATACAAGTAGTATAGTCATAGTCATAGTCATATAGAGTGGGGAGGTCAGGAAAGCCATAGGTGCTGATTCCAATATTGCACCAAACCCCCATTGTTTTTCGATACTCCTGTCAGAGAAAGACAGATTCCTTAAGAAAGGCCAAAAGGCTTTTGACAGGTTCTTCGTGAATTGTATCAAGTTCTGTTCCAAGATCTAGACTTGAGTGTCTTATGTGAAGCAGAGCTTCGCATTCAAAAAGTATGTGGTGGGCAGTTTCCTCCACCATATTGCATTTCCTGCATAGATGTTCTTCTTTAAAGATTAAAGCCATACAAGTAGACGAGGCAATTGATGTAGCTAAAGATGCTCATTTAATTGCATATGTTCGATATGTTGCAGAAACTAATATAATAGAAGATATAATAATTTTCAACCATATCCACACACACAATGAAATTTTTGATATAATGGACACTTTTCTTATGAGAACGACATAAAGTAGAATTACTGAATTGAACTCTGTACTGGCAGAGCACAGTCAGTTTCAGGACGCAAGGCAGGTCTTCAAGCATTAGTTAAAATAAAACACTCAAATTATGTGCACGCACTGTAGCTCGTGTCAAAAAATATAAACAAGGAACTAAACAAAAAATTTTAAAAAGTGTTAGGAAAGTTATAAACTGCATATAAAAAGTCCTTTGTAAGTTAGCTTGTTTACAAAGCTGTGTGTGGAAGCGATTTATACATCACTTCTATACTATTCTTAAAAACGCTAGACATCTCGTTCAAACGTTATTCAAAGCGTGTTTGAACTCAAAGAGATTGCAATTTTTCTTGATGAAAATCATAATGCAGGGGTAAATTTGTTTGGGACTGATAACTTTGTTGTTTACCTTGCCTATTTGGTTGAAATTTATGGAAAACTGAAAGCGTTTTAATAAATCAATGCAAGGACCACAAATGCATTCACGGATTCGAAAAGACAAAGTGAAAGCAGTCATAAAAAATTGGAGCTATAGAAATGAAATTCATACAAAAACTTAAGTTCAACATGTTTCCTTTCTAAATGATTTCGTGCCAGAGTTAATATTGAAACAAACAAAAATCTACTTATTGAACACTTGGATGGTTTGCTACTCCACTTTTCACATTATTTATAAGATGATAATTTTACAAAGTTTACGTGGATACAAAATCCATTCGTCGATGAACAAGATGATGAATTTGGAATGAAAACGCTAAAAAATTGCTCATACACTCCCCCCAATACCATTAATTGAAGCAAAAAAATAAAACAAACATTAAAAAAAGTGGCCATGATGGTTGGGGATGTTTAATGGTGTTTTGGGAAGTGGATGAGCAATTTTTAGCGTTTTGCTGCTCATATACGTAGAAAGCACCATTTTGTTTTGTCTGGGTCAGGCTCCTCAATGACGACGCCCTGGTTCAACAACACTTTCATTTTCTATAATTTCCTTTTGGTTTTTATTTTGAATTTCCTCTTGGTTTAGAAATGATATTGCTTACCTTGTTATGTCTGCTACTTCAGCACGTATGCATGGTTAGTTTCGAGTTTCGATTTCCGGTTTATTGCACCCCGCCTGTTTGGTTCTTTGTTTTTCTTTGTTTTGCGTGTTTGTTATATCGATGTATTATATATGTACCGATATATATATATATATATATATATATATATATATATATATATATATATATATATATACACACGAACGGCGCTCATAGTTACAGTGGTGTAAGTAGTAAGTAACTTTTAACTTTTTCAAAAAAGAGACTTGGACACAGAGACCAGATCTAGATAAGTCAATCTGTTAACTGAAAACGTGAAGTAAGTCAGTTTTTTATTCTACTGCCAACTGATGGCAGTGGAAGTTCTGTCTTTTTTTCTCGAAAAAGTGACTTACACCATTGTAACTTTAACCCGTCCATACAGTAAAACCTTGTTATTATTCTGTCAATTACGTTTCTACTCCATTTATGTATTACTACATTTTTTACCATTTAAAAATGTGGGTACTATTTTATGAAATAAATGGACGGGGGAAGCACCAAGATTATATTTTTTAAAGGGCGGCGTATTAACATAAAGTTTAGAAACCACTGTCCAACAGACTGATTAACAGCTGCGTATTTTCATGTACTTTTATTTCGTTTTATCCAGTTTTTATCTTTTGTCCCTTTGTTCCTCGTCTCCATGTTTCCCAAAGTTACCTGCGGCTAAGGTCTCAATTTGAGTTACTCCATCACTGATAAGTACTGAAAATGATTAATTTAAACACTTACCATGGCAGCTTCCCCTTTTGGAACCTTTTTCAGTTCTTCTAATGACAATATGTGACTTTAAAAATCGCACGCTGAAGAGTAAGGCAGAGGGAATGAAACAAGTCGCTTTCAAGTCAAGTACCAAAGTGGACTTTGTCATGAAACGATAAAAGTTTATTATCTGCATACATTTTGTTTGAATTTTACCAAAGTTCATTTGATATATCAGCAACTCAGGTACGAGTGTTTGCTTTTGATGATAAACAGAAAAAATTTGAAGTAAAAGCTTCAAGCTCCAATGATTTCTCTGAATTTTTATCTCCAAACAGAAACCGGGTAACGCCGGTAACCCAAAGCACATCAAAGGCAAAAACTGTATCTCTGTTCTATATATGTCCAAAGAACTTCCTCTTGAAGCAGACAATTCACTACCTCACACAAATCCTTCAAGAAATGAACCATTGAGCAAAACATGTCCAAACTCTTCCACATGAATACTTTCACTCAGCTTGTAAGGTCCGGTGCACACATCCGGTTTTTTTTCAAAGTGCGGCGCCGCTGCGGCACCGAAGCCCAACTATGCACACATAACCGTGAAATGACGCAAGTACTCATTTCGCGCCATTTGCGATAAATATTCTATCGTAGAAAACGTGTTTCTTTCGCTTACTTGGTGTAAAAAAGAAGTATAAAGTTTTATTTGATTTAAAATTGATTTAGGCCCGCGGTGCACACATCCTGTTTTTCTACGTGCGGCAACGCAAGTGCGGTCTGAAACATATATGATATAATGGAGGACGGAGGCATGTGTGCTATCCGGCGATGCACGTCCAGCTTGCGTGCAATTTGTACCGCAGTTCCCCACAGCGCAGCGGCTCGCCGCACATGCGTCTTCAGTCTGAAGTTCCTTACTTTCATAAATAAATGGAATATAAATAATAAATGGTTGTTTCCAGTAACGTCTATATTGTTTCAAAATATACCTTTTTTTTTACACCAAGTAAGCGAAATAAACACGTCTTCGATAGAATATTTATCGCAAATGGCGGTGCACACATCCGGATTTTCAACGTGCGGCGCCACTGCGGCACCTAAGCCCAACTATGCACACATAACCGTGAAATGACGCACGAACTCATTTCGCGCCATTCGCGATGAATATTCCATCGAAGAAAACGTGTTTATTTCGCTTACTTGGTGCAAAAAAGTATATTTTGAAACAAAATAGACGTTACTGGATACAACCATTTATTAATTATTATTTATATTCCATTTTTTTATAAAAACAAGATACTTCAGAACGGAGACGGGTGTACGGGGAGCTGCGGCGCCGTGGGGAACTGCGGTACAAATTGCACGCAAGTTGGACGTGCGACGCCGCAGTTGCGCCGGACGTTGAAAAACCGGATGTGTGCACCGGGCCTATCTCGGGAAAACTACTTCGAGTAGAAGAGAAGAAAAAGGTAAACTATTGTTCTCACACCGAACATTCTTCTTGTCGGTTCTTATTTCAGGCGTTTCGGACTGTGAAATTGACGGCCTTTTTCATGCGACTTTCGCGGAGCAATTTCGACCGCCGCTAATGCGATGAACATTCATTTTTACCGGGAACGCTAACAAGCCTTGTTTTGTGCCAAGATTTATGAAAATAGCACATGAATACTTCCGAGAGCAATTCTTCTTAACCTCGTAATTGAAAGTTAGGCTCCTATTTCTGTGTAGTCATTAAGGAGAAATTATTATTATTTGCGAGTTAGGATTCGCTTCAGCGGACAGGCAATTACAGTTTAAGCCTGAGTTGAGTCTCCTCTAGTCTAGTTTGAATGATATTTTGCCATCAACTCAAACCGTCCTGGCTGAGATAGATCATGCAGAAATATAAGTGTTAAAAATAAACTAGGATGTAAAATTTCCTCATGACAAGGTGTTTCTTCGTTTTCAGGCTTGAAATATTAGGTCCAAAATACCGATGCTAATTTATGGGAATTATTGGTGGTTCATGATTTCGTTCCCCGATAAGAGTCATGATTCCTATGTAGAAGAATTCCCAATTCCTTCTACATAACTGATAGTTAGTCGGATTCAATTTAGATGAGGAAATTATCATTATATGTGGCGAAAAATCGCCGAAGTAGTTTCCTTTAGCCCTCCTGGTGGTAGTATTGACGAGATAACTCGTCATTAGCAAAACGTTCTAGATCTTATGGACGAGATATTTCGTCATTAGAATGAAACACGATCACTGACATCGGAAAGAAACTGACCAGATCCTGATCTTGTCATCATCAAAGAGTTGGCAATATGGCAGATGTCAAAATTAGAAAAAATTGGTCAGATCTTGATTTACGAGATGCATCGCCGAATCCACTTGGAGGGTTAACACACCATTTACATTTGCTAGTCATACATCATTTGACTTCCTGGGCACATGCATTATTGATTAACTGTCATTGCATTCATTTCCCTGTCAGAAGATGTGAAGCATCCCCTAAGTTTTCTGATTGTGCCTCTACCTCCGCTTGCCGTTTCGCAAATACTTTTCTTCCTCTTCTGACTTTAATTTCCACGCAGCGCTTCTGAATTTGATTTAATCTTCTGACTTAAGAGGCCCACGTAATATGACGTCACCACTGGACGACATACACCTCGTCCGCATGGCGGTGAAGGACCGTACATCGTCCTCTCATGCGTTGGCCCAACATTGAAGCACGTCTACAGGTGTATTATTGTCTGATCACACGGTTCGTCGACGTCCGCTGCTCCATGGTCAACAACAAGGATTCCTCTGCGTAGGATTCCCTTGATTCGCCATGAACCACCTACGCCTACGGCTACAATGAGCTCACCAACACTCCCCCAATGCCGTGCTTATTGGCAACAAGCCGTCTTCTTAGATGAGTCCCGCTACAATCTGGACTATGACGATGGACGCGTATTACTACATAGGTGCGCCAGATGCTACATAGGTGAAAGCCTTCACCCGAAGTGTCTTATTCAGCGTCATACTCGACGAACACCTGGCGTTATGGTCTGAGGTGCTATTGGAGAACATGGGAGATCCCGCCTACTCCAAATTGCTACATCAGGGAAGTTGTTCAGCCTAAGGTCATATCCTTCCTGCAACGCATTCCCGGATCTGTATTTCAGCAAGACAATCCCCGTCCACCACGACATTGCTCGTTATGTACAAGTCTTCTTCAGAGCACGACAGGTTCCACTTATTCCATGACTTGCACCCTCCCCGGATATGTCGCCCATTGAGCACTCTGCGATTACAAGCTCTCATCGCTGCGCGTGGCGGCTCCACAAGTTATTAATTTTCGGCATTATTTTTGTTTCATTGCTCTGTAAATTTGATCGTTTGTTTCAATTACTATAAGTAATATGTGGAATAAATTTCATTTCATTCTGAGGATTATTTTATAGTGTTGCAATTTTCACAAAAAGTAGTGCATAATGTATGCGACATCAAGGCTTTGACTTATTCTTGTCCGCTACATCAATTAAGTGTACTGAAACCCAACGGACAAATATTCGTAAAGTTAATTATTTCGTCCGTTCTTATTTCACTTTATTTTGGGGTCGCTCATTTTTTTTCTAAAAAGAACAAAAAATGCGAGACATTTTCTAACGGTCACTACACAAAACGACTTTCAAGGCCTTCGACTGTCTGAATCACGCTGCTTTGCAGCTGACGGTTACAGAGAATTGTTTAACGGATCTAATTCAATAATTGCTCGATTTTCGCTTCCCCTTTCAAGGTTCAATGAACAGAAAATTTTCCCATTCAAACTGCAACGAATTATTTTCCTCGACAAAGAGAAGAGAAACGTATGCAAGTAAAAGGTTTTTCGTTTCATTTCTGTACTTATGAGTTGATTAGATTCACTTTGTGAAACATTCCGGAATCAATTCAAGTGTTGAAAGGTTAAGAACAAAATGGTTGAAGCACGGCTAACTGGATTGGCGAAAAACTAGTAGCGACTAGGACCAGTGGATTGGCAACTCGAGGGTTTCGAGTTCGAAACTCGATTCAATCAAACGCCGTCGCGTACTTTGGGGCTGGTGACCGTTAAATCTGTCGTGTCCTCAAATGTTCTCACGTTAGTGTGGTGTGGAAGTTGGGAGACTGAAGTGCCAGCTCAGTTGTTGACCTCGTCATCTGACCGTGGTTTGATGACGTTCAAAACGACGATGTCCTCGTGATGGGGTGGTGTGAATCGGTTAGTCAGGAGATATCGTCCTCAAGGTCTACACTAAGCACGTCAAACTTGGGTCCCACAACGAATATCTTTGCGCCCCAGACAACATGTCAGTATTTAACAAATTTTTTACAAACATTTTCCCAGCTTAATTTTTTTAAATTTGGTATTATTAATAACCAACCACAACATTCGCCAATGACAGATTGCTAGTCAAGTTGCATCGACGCATCATTTTCCCGCCAATAGCAGCGGATATTTTAGCACAACCGATAACCAATCTTCTAGTGCTTTGCTTGGCTTAATAGTAAATATTTCGCTTTCAGAGAAAAAATTCAGTAATGTCGGAGTGCTTGAATTTTACAAATATTTGCCAGCCAGATTTGGAAACACTCTAAAATACGAATAGGAGATTATTTCCATGTTTGGAAGTAGTTATCGGTGCGAGCAATTACTTTTACTTATTAAAAGAAACAAGTCTCCTGTCATATCCAGAATTACTGATACTCACATTGGATCAGTATTGAAAGCTATCACTGTGAACAAAATATCCCCCGAAGTTGGAAAGATGGTAGCAGTGAAGAAATGCCTTGTCAGGAAGAAAACATTAATTTTACCGTCGTCCTTGTTCTTTTTAATACTGTGTTTTCGAAATAACTTTACGTTTCTATAAAAATTGAGGTTTTTGTTTTTGAGCGGCCCGCATAAACCTTGTTTATTCGGCCCGTGTTATCATTTGAGTTTGACATGCTTGCTCTACATCCTCTGGGGTAGACGGAGAAGCAAGGGTCTAGATGAGATGTTGTCCTCCGATTTTTCCCTTCAAGATTGATCCCGGACCGCCGCCATTAACCCGTTTTGTTGTTGCTAAAGTAATATTCAACTACCCTCTATTAGCGCTGTTCGCATTTGAAAATTCTTTGTTTCCGCTCGAATTTCTCTTTTCCGCCAGAAAGCGCTGCCATCCGACTCTATTTTACTGTTGCCACTTGGAAAAAGCAGAACGAGAAAATATTTATATTTTATAATTGCTGTACACAATAATTTTTGCAATCTCCAAATCTTCAAAATACTATTTTACTATTTTGAATCAAATGAATGTAAATTTTTTTTTTTTTAAATATGACAAAAGAGACTAGTTTGCTCTCATGAAACGGAATGTTACAAGCAGAAATAACTTTTAGGGAAGGATTATCGAAATTTACATGTTTCAAAAACCCATTTACGTGTCAACATAATGGAATTTTTGAAATGTAATTCAATGTCTTTTACATCAACAATTTCGCTTTCAGATTTAGGTAAAAAAAAAATCAATATTTTTTTACTCACCCTATTTCATGCACACGGTTTTGGTCGATTAAGTTATAATAGGCACATATGATGACGGTAAAAGTTCATTCATAGCAACAGATTGTTCGATTTGTCTAATTAATCAAATTATTTTCCTCCGGCTTAATCGAGACCAGAAGTTGAAGAAGCACAACTGATAGGTTGTTTGGGGGTATTTATGGTGCAAGGGCCATATTTAGCCAAGCTGCACCAAACACAAACACAACATCAAGTGAAAAATGTTGTGAAATGAAAAAAGGATTGAGTAATAGAACTGTGGAATGAGATCTGAAAAAGATCGCTTCGGTATAACGGAACGGGACCTGCGTGTTTACAGTAAACAGTAAACCCCATGAAGAGATCACTAGAATACCTCTGGTCCATGAATCCCGTACACATCTAAATGAGTGCACACATCCGGTTTTTCAACGTGCGGTGTCACTGCCGCAACGTAAGTGCGGTCTGAGATACATTAGATCCAATGGAGCAGTGCACACATGCCTCGAGCGCCGCTGTAGCGACGCACGTCCAACTTGCGTGCAATTTGTACCGCAGTTCCCCACGGCACCGCACGGTCGCCGCACATGAGTCTCCGTTCTGAAGTACCTTTTTTTCATAAACAAATGGAATATAAATAATAATTAATAAATAGTTGTATCCAGTAACGTCCATTTTGTTTTAAAATGTACTTTTTTTGCACCAAGTAAGCGAAATAAACACGTTTTCTTCGACAGAATATTTATCGCAGATGGCGCGAAATGAGTTCGTGTGTCCGCACGTTGGCGCCGCACGTTGAAAAACCGGATGTGTGCACCGGGCCTAAAGGAGACTTGCTCTAAGTGCAGTAGGAGCACGAAATGAAGAAAACAATTTTTTACAGATCAAGCAATCAATAATTGAGTGATATACAAAGGGTTTTTAAATTTTTTCAACTTTCTATTTTCTAGATTTCATAATGTCATTCTAAAAATACTTCTCAAAGTAACCTGGTGTGGAGAGAACATCTAGAATTTTTTTATCTGTCCAGATGAAATTATTATCATTGCAATACAATTCTAATACTGCATTTAAAAAGAAATTGTATTATTCTAGTTACGTAATCAAATTATTGGCTTCTTACTTGTTACACTTACTAAACGCGGCATTTGAGGCTATTCAACAGCAAACTCGAGAGGAAATGAGTTACTCGACATAATTGATGACAGGAGCTTTACTATTCTCAACGATGGTACTCCTACCCATTTTTCATATAGTTATAATACGAAAGAAGCTCTAGACATTTCATTTGTCAGCTCAGATCTTAGACCTAGTTGTAGATGGACTGTTTTAGAAAACTTGGGGAGTGACCACCTTCCTGTTTTAATCGAACTAAAAAAGAGACAACTAATGCCCACCAGCAAAGATAAACAATGGATCTATAAGAAAGCGGACTGGCTTTCCTTCACAGAGGTTGTTGACAATGAGATAAAGAGAAAACCTCTCTGTGACAGTGTTGAAATGAACTGGTGCTCTCTAAAAGAGACGATCTTAAGAGCAGCCAAGAAATCTCTCTCTATCCCAAGAGGTAAATTGAAGAAAAAGAAACCCTACTTAACTAGTAAATCACCCTTACTTCAACCTCTGCTGGAAGAACGAAAAAGAACCTTTGAAAATAAGGACACAGGCAACGGTAATCTTGTAAGAATTGAACTAAATAAAATTAATGCAAAAATAAAAAGACTATATGCACAAATTAAGCGAGACAAATGGAATGAACTGTGCTCAGGTCTCGACTCAAGAACATCTAATGGAAAACTGTGGAAACTGGTAAAAAATATTGGCAGAGAGCAACCACAAACATAACAAAGTAATACAATTCAGAGTGAAGATAGAAAATTAGCCGAAAATGATGAGCAAGCGGCCAACCTTTTAGGTTTGCATTATCAGAAAATCAGTAATCTGAATTTCACTGTACAAGACAGAATTGTCAAAAGTAGGGCTAGTAAAATTGTCCATGGCTGCCGAAGCGATATCAGAAGTGGAACCCCCATTTTTGGTAAGGATTTCGGAATGAATGAACTCGAGGCTGCAATCAGGGATACTAGCCTAAATAAATCTCCTGGACCTGACGGCATTCACGGTCGAATGATCGACCATATTGGCCCGAGTGGAAGACAAAGGTTTCTGGACATTATAAATTATTCCTGGAACAAGGGGCAGCTTCCTCGAGACTGGAGGAGAGCAACAGTCATTCCTTTTAAAAAATCTGGCAAAACTGACGGCACCCCGGAGAGTTATCGACCCATCGCCTTGACCAGCATAGCTTGCAAAATAATGGAGAAAATGGTTTTGAAAAGACTCACATTTCACTTACATTCCCACAATCTTCTCCCGGAGGAGCAATATGGTTTCAGAGAGGGCCATAGCACTACTGATCAGCTACTTTACTTCTGTCAAAGGATAAGAGACGCTCACAACAAGAAACCTACTAACCACACTGTTGCGGTTTTCCTGGATTTATCCAAAGCCTTTGACAGAGTCTGGAATAATTTACTAGTAATAAAACTATATAAACTTTTTGGAATTGGCGGAAAAGCCCTTCCATGGATCTACGATTTCTTGAGAAATAGGCATATCAGAGTAAAGTTTAACAATTCCCTCTCCAGAAGTTTTAGGATCTTTCAAGGGGTACCTCAAGGATCAGTACTGAGTCCAACTTTGTTCTCACTTTACTTATCTGGTATTGAGAGTGTCATCAAGAGGAAATGTGAGGTCGGTGCTTTCGCGGATGATATTGTCCTTTGGAAGTCGGACTCTGATGTGTTGAAATTAGAGAGAGACATTAATCTTGTCCTTGAGGACATTCGAAATTTTTCTGAAGACCACAAACTTTGTTTCAATCCAACTAAGTCTACGGTTAGCTTCTTCACAACCAATAGAAAGCTATATAATTTCCATCCTAATATCTCATTGAATGGTCAACCACTAGCTGTGGATAAACATCCAAAATATTTGGGATTCGTGTTGGACCCTGAAATTCTTGGAAACAAACATATTGATCATCTTGTACTGAAGGCAAGAAAAAGACTCAACATCTTAAGGTTTATCTCAGGGCGTGATTGGGGTGCGGATGCTAGCACACTTAGAAACACGTATATCTCACTAATCAGACCCATCCTGGAGTATGGAATTCCAATTTACTGTTGCGCCTCTGCTACAAATCTTCAGAAACTTGAAAAGGTCCAGCTCAGCGCTGCTCGGATCATCACTGGTCTGAGAAACACATGTCCCAGGGATATTGTGCTTTTTGAGGCTGACATTCAGCTCCTTAACCTTAGGAGACGTGCATGCTTAACAAAATACTACAACAAACTCAGCGGACTTGGTTCTCAAAATCGTACTTCTACCTACTTCAAAGACTGGTATAATAACCAGATACTCAGGAGAAATAGTCCCTTTAGCCAAATATTCTCTTTTAATCTAGTTGAAAGTGCTGTAGAACCACATCACTTGACACAATGTCTTGAGCCAACGGATGATCTTGACGGTGTCTTTTTTCATTCTTACTTGCCTGTAAATGTGAACAAACAAACAGATCTTCCTGCCTATCTAAGGCAAATAGCTCTTGAGAGAATTGGAGAGATTCCAAGAGACGCAGTTCGGGTTTACACGGATGGCAGTAGAGATGATTGTAATCGATCTGGCAGTGGAATTTACATCAAATTGCAAGACCATGACTTAAGAATTCAGAGGAGAAATCCCGACTACTGTTCAGTATTTCGCAGTGAGCTTATAGCCATTGATGAAGCCCTTGAATCTCTTGTGTTGCTTCCCCATGGAAACGAGATATGGATTCTGTCTGATAGTAGAAGTGCAATACAGCACTTGACCAATTGGCAAAGTGTGAGAGATAGTGTTGGAGTGTCAATACTCAACAAGTTAAAACGGCTTTCCATATCGCATCGGATTCATCTGCAGTGGATTCCTTCCCACGTCGAACTTGAGGGAAATGAGATTGCGGACACTTTGGCCAAGGCTGGTGCTTGTGAGGCCTCTGTGCCGTCAGCACCCCTCACCTTTTTGGAGATCTTCTCAAAAATAAAACACAAGAATAAGACCACTTGGAATGTCCCCCCAGAGCACACATGGTATCACTGTTCACGACCTGGAGGCTCCCTGGCTCAAGGTTTCAATAGGCAGGACCAAACTATTCTTGCCCGCTTTCGAAGTGGTCACCTTAAATCAATGAAATTTTCCGAAGGATCCAAGATCTTTGAGATTTGTACAAACTGTTCCACTGAGCAGGCTTCACCTTATCACATCCTCTCGTGCCTGGGGCTCTCCAAACAGGACTTGACTGAGGATCCATTGACGGTGTTGGATTTTTTGAGGGTGTATAACGTCATGGACCTGGTCTAGCACTGCTGGCCAATGGGGGCGTGCAACAACAACAACAAACGCGGCGTCTCTGATAAAGCAGACATAATCCAGAATTCCCAAATTGGAGGTCATAAAACTCTTTCCAATTGACCAACTGTCCATAACTAACCCTAGAAGTACTATTACAGCTCTCTATTTGACAATACATCGGTCATAAATTTCTGGACACTTGAAATAAGCCCTCGTCATCTGTCGTTACACTGACATTACGATTTCCTAAATCTCAAGTCCCTTGAGAACACTCAAGAATCCATCGACAGGTTGTTTTCAGCTGAAAGGGGCCTGAAAGACGCTGGACATTTCCAGAAACCATTGAGAACTGAGAGAGCAAGGACAGGCTCACTAACCTGTGCCGAACCCTTTTTGTCGCAAGATATCTGTAATTTTGCTGTGCATATCTGTAAAGCTGTAGGATGTCAGAGCAAATGTTGAAGCGGTGAAACCCAAATATCCTGTTCTTTACTTTACCATTTCTGTCATCACACCATTTCATCCGTTAGATTACATCCAAGTCTAAATTCAAATTTTCAAAACGTGGAAGTGGTTTTTGTTCCTTTCGCTATTGATATGAATGTACGATTTTTGTTTAGAAAACATAGAATTTAAAAATAGCTTAACAGCCTACAAAAGCATTGTATACTTTTAAAGTTTGTGTATTTGTGATTGCTATTGCCAAATGGAATACGACATACCAATAATTGCCCAAACTTGTCAACCTCAGTGGCATAACTCCTTTAGATGTCTACGGATTTCACGGTCCCGATGAACTGTATTGATCTTTTCTTTTCACACTACTGTGTTTAGAAAACACGGTCACGCTCTTGGATACCCAAGCCATATTTTCTGCTTTTATCTCACTAAATCTGTTCCCCAATCCTTGATTTTCCTTTCACTTCATGCTGTCTTGTGTTTTGCGCAGTTTGGCCAAATACGACCCCTTTGTCATAAAATTCCATGACAAATAACAGAGCTTGTATCTCGTATCAACAGCATTACAAAATAATGCCAGACGTATAAAAAGGGAACAAAGGCGAACGGCCTTTTTGAAAACACGTGTAAAGTCGTTAAAAATGAAACATCTTAATAGTAGTCGCAGCAAAAGTATATCACTGGGGGAAAAGGAAAGAGAAAATCACCAAGAAGTTTACTTTAGAAAAATCATACTGCCAAAAGCCTCAAAGAAAGCTGGGACTTCAAACGATCAATTGGAAGACGAGAGCACGTTTTTATAGTTTTATTATACGTTCCGTAAACCAAAATCATGGTTTTATTTACTCTCAGTTTTAAAGAGATACAATTCGTAAAGTGGCTCATTCTGGCTATCGCAATTTGGGAGTTTTCCTTTACGTCTACCGAGGTCATAAAATAACGCCATTACTGAAAGTGCTTTAGAAGTGAACAAAAAAAGATAACTTGAAGAACATTATCCTTCCTTTTTATTAAAAAACAAACATTCTCTTTTCCCGTTTATCGATTTATGATGAGTTCACTCATCGATAATAGATAGTTTGTATTAAGTTGGAAGACGATTCGGATCTTTTGCGATTGTTCTTTGGGGCAGTTTTGTTTGTTGTGTTGGTTTTTGTCTGCAGAGAGAGCTAAAAAAGCTTTATGAAAAAGAAACATTTGGAATCGAGTCATTTAGTGCTCAGTGATTCTTTACTTTAAACGTTTCCCTTGATAAAAATACAGAATATGATATATAAATAAAAATGGAAGCATCAATAAACGCTGGGCAAAAGTCTTCTAAAAATATCAGTTTTAGATGCGATTCTGGAACTGAAAATTTATTTTGAATGTAGGTCACGGTAATTCAGTCGGAAGAGCAACAGATCAATAAACGTTGGATTGCGAGTTCGAAACCCAGTTCAGCCAAAGACAGTCATGTACAAGGGGATAGATCACGTTAAATCTGTCGTGACCTTAAATGCCCTCACGTTAGTGTGTACAACTTTGGGGAGTGGTGTGCCATCTCAGGTGTTGACCTCGTCATCTGAACCGTGTTTCAAAATTACGAGATGTTGTCCTTGCATCTTTTCAATCAGGATTGATCCCGGAACGTCGCCAATAGCCCTTTGTGTTGCTCCAGTGAAACATTAATTAACGATTCCCATGCTGTTGAATTTATATGGTCTATTATTTCTACAAAGAGTGGTGAATACAGGTAAAAAAATGAATCATCTTCAGTGTTTTGAATCTGCAATTTCCTTCAATAATAAGATAAAACTTAATAAAAGCACTGATTAAAACTCTAAAATCGTTATTAATAAACATTCAGTTTTCGGAATGAATAACGTGAACTGCATAAAAGTATGGAATTTTAGCAAGCCGGAATGAAACAGTTCAACTTTGTCTTCCAAAAAGTACTTCATGGTAGAGTTGGGGTAACAATAGTGGTGGCTAAGCCAACAGCGACTCTATATAAAACCCAGGTTCGATTGATACAGTGATCGCCGTCGATGATACAGTGACATCACAAACCAAAGTCCTACCAGCCTTGGTTGATAAGAAACTTACAACAACGTGAACTTATATTTCAGCTGTTTATTGATTTTTTATCAGGTTGAAAGTTTTTAAGAACTGCACTCAATCTTTGTAGTTTTCATAAAGGGGGAATGATGTATGTTTTTTTTTTTAAACTAAATTTTTAACCTTAAAAAATAAATAGAACTTACGTTGTGTTTGAAATTTAATCTCATTCTACTAAACAGATTTTGCATGACTTTTAAAATGAAAGACAGAAAAAAAAGGGGACAAGTTTCTGGACAGAAATTTTTTTTTGAAGTAAAATATCTGCAGAAAACAATTTTTAAAAGCCGAAAAGAACTTTGAAAAAAGATGATCAACATAAAAATTGGTTATTTTAGTGCTTTTAATAGGTTTGTATAGTATCAATAAGTGTTTTATAAAATAAAAAATAAAATTATTTGAGCCAGAAAATAGAAAACTGATCTATTATGAATATTTAATTCAAAACAGGCATGAGTTTAATTAAATTATTATTTTTTAAATACTAATGGGCTCTTCCCCCTGCTCGCTTTCGCTCGTCAACCCCGTGGATTGCTACGCGATACCATGTGGTTTGCTTCGCAAACCACACTCCTTTAGCAAGTGATTTTTTTTACTTTAACACTTAATGCACCCTAAACTAACAGCTGCATCAGTAAAAATACCTTCTCCCTCTTGTTCCCTGTACAATTTTAAATAAACCATGCTAATCTCGTAATTTTCTGGTCTGTACTTTCTCGGGAAACCGTCTGAGAATAGATCGAAAAAAGCAAGTCTTTTACCGTTTCAATGGCAAAATAAAAAAATCATTGCTATGGTAATTGTTGCTACGATCAATTTGATACCTTGCAAACCCTCTAGTAAGAAAATGTAACCTTCATTTCCGTGAAGAAGAATTAACGCTATCGGTCCGCGATCAAAAAATGCGAAATTTGTCTGAGCAACTTCTGATCGCATCACATTTATTTATTAACCAATTAAAAAAATAATTGTTCCGTAAGAAAGAGTACATTCTAAGGTTTCCCGTGAGGTTTTCAAATTTAAAAACTAACAGTACTAAGCTATAGATATGACAGTTTTAATAATCATATCAAAGCTTATCCTGTGACATCGGCGGTAATTTTTTTTTAATATAGAGCGATTTACATATTTTCTGGCTACAAAAAGCTAACTTTGCCTCATAATGATTCACGAAATTTTATCTTATCTCACTTCCATTAAATCAAATATTATTTGTTTATTAACAATACATTTACTTTTCTAAAACTTATTTTGTTTCAAATACAAATACAAATACAAATATTGACGAACAGCTACAGGCTCGAGCCCAATAAGGCTGGTCCTTTGTTTATGAATTCCCCAATTCCCACTGACTATCCAATTGTATCTTAAATTCGTACACTCCTTTTGAATTAACTATATTTTCTGGCAACGCGTTCCAACTGTCTATTACCCTATTAAAATAGTAGTTTTTCCTTAAATCCAGATTAAAATGTGTCTTATTCAATTTATACCCATGACCCCTTGTTATGTTATCCCTATTGAAATTTAAACCCTCTGTGTCCCCTTGTTTTACAAACTTGAAAAGCTGAATCAAATCCCCCCTCCTTCTTCTTCTTTCCAGTGTATACATGTTTAGCTTACTTAAACGTTCATTATAGTCGAAATTTGCTAGCCCCTTTATTATTTTTGTAGCTCTGTGCTGAACCCTTTCAATTGATTCTATGTCCTTTCTTATATATGGAGCCCAGAATTGTACAGCATATTCTAGATGTGGTCTTACTAAACCCTTATATAACGGCAAGATTATATTCTTATCCCTTGAAGTTACAGTCTTTTTAATATACCCCAATAACCTATTAGCCTTTTTACCCGCAGCTGAACATTGGTGACCCATTTTAAAATCCCTGTGAATGATCACCCCAAGATCCTTGACTGTTTCTCCCTCCTTTACCTTTACTCCCTGCAGACAGTACTCGGCTCCACTGTTCCTGTAACCCATATGCAGAACTTGACATTTCTCTACATTAAATGACATACCCCATTTTACAGCCCATTCGGATATCTTATCAAAATCCCCTTGTAAATTTTCTATCTGTAACTTGGTATCCACTGTCCCCCATATTTTTAAGTCATCTGCAAATATACTAATTCTATTCTTGATCCCCTGACCTATGTCATCTATGAAAATTATAAATAAAATTGGTCCCAAAACTGATCCCTGAGGCACCCCACTTATAACTTCTGTCCACTGTGAATAATTTCCTTTTACCTGCACTCTCTGCTTTCTACCCAATAACCAATTCTTTATCCATATCAATGTTTTCCTCTGAATCCCCAGCCTTTCCAATTTAAACAGTAATGCCTCATGAGGTACTTTATCAAAAGCCTTTTGAAAATCTATGTACATGATATCCACACTGCTCTTATTATCCAGCTCCTCAGTAATTTTTTCGTAGAACTTCAAAAGGTTTGTAGAGCAGGATCTGCCCTTCCTAAACCCATACTGATTCTCTGATAGCAGTCCCCCTTCCTCCAAGTATAACATTATATGCTTTTTTAACAGAGATTCGAATATTTTGCAAATTACTGATGTTAGACTTACTGGTCTATAGTTGCACGGATCACTTTGTATTCCCTTTTTGAAAATTGGAGTTATGTTGGCCAACTTCCAATCCATTGGTACCCAACCCGTGCTATATGTTGAATTAAATATCGTGTGAATTACTTCCCCCAATTCTTCCGCGCATTCCACTAGTACTCTCGGATAAATATCGTCTGGCCCTGGTGCTTTAGATGGCTTAATTCTTTTCAACTGATGTACTATTTCTTCCCTGTTAAATTTGCATTCTTTAATTATACCCCCTGCAAAGGCTCCATCCTTGGGATCCTTTTTTAAATTATAGTTACCATTGAAAACCCCCAGAAAAAAGTCATTTAACACGTTTGCCATTCCTATCTCGTCTTGAATGAAGTCACCTCCCTTCCCCTCCAACGGGCCCAGTGTAGTACTAAATTTATTGTTACCACTTACATATGCAAAAAATTCTTTTGGGTTTATATTTATTTCCCTTGCTAGTTTTTCCTCCAAGGACACCTTTTGCTTCCGACTAATAGTTTTAAACTCCTTTCTGGCTTTCTAATATGCCTCCTTGTCCCTGTCGATACCAGTGCTTTTATGTTATTATGCCTGTATGTTCTTTGTTTTAATTTTAAAGCTTTGTGTGTTTCCCCTGAAAACTACATAGGGAGCAATTTTCTAGATTTTCCTTTTTTCCTGAACGTTACATGTTTTTTTAATACCCTGTCTAACTTATTCTTGAATTCCTCCCATTGTTCAGAATGATGCGGTGCTAATAATCCCCCTCTGAATGTTTCCTTTAACTCTTCCCTTATCCTCTGAAAATTTACCTTTCTGAAATTTGGAATTATCCTACTGTTGATTGTGTATGCTGACTGAAAATTTATACTTAATCTGATACTTCTATGATCACTTTCTCCCAGTGGCTCACCTATAACCAAATCCTGCACCCTATCCTCATCATTGCTGAAAATCAAATCCAATATTGCATTGTCCCTAGTATCTTCATACACCATCTGGTACAAAAAACAATCCTGTATCACTTCCAAAAATTCTGCCCCTTTCCCATTTGTAGCTAGATTGTTTGTCCAGTCAATATTTGGATAGTTATAGTCCCCCATTAAAATTAATTCTCCTTTTTGACATGCTTCGTTTATCAGATTGCACATGCCCTTTTCCTGCTCTTCACTACAAACAGGAGGTCTATATATATTACCCAGAATTAGTCCTTTGCCTTTGTCTGTATTCAGTTTCACCCAGACTGATTCTATACCCACAGTTTTACTATTTAACTTTATTTCCGTACAGTTTAAAAATTCTCTCGCATAAATCAAAACCCCACCCCCTTTCCTATTCACTCTGTCCTCCCTAAACATTGTGAATCCACTTAATTCTAAAATTTGTGCATCTTCACTGCTTGCCCAACTTTCAGTAATCCCAATGATATCTATATCCTCTGCTTGTGCAATTGCCTTGAGCTCATCCATTTTATTTCTCACACTGCCGAGCATTACAATAAAATACTTTTAGCTTATTTTTCACCCTTATATTGCACTTTCCCCTTATATTATTTGTCTTGGTATTGTTTTTCTCCCTTACATTGCACTTCCCCTTTGTATTGTTTGTCTCCTGCAATTTAGACCCTGTTAGTTTTCCTAAGCAATTACTGTGTACTGTCAACCCTCTATGTCATTCCCATCCCTGCTTGTATTCTAGTTTTTTGACTCCAGAATATTCAAAACCCGCTTGCCAACCTCCCTATTACCTATCAGGCTTAAATGCAAATTTTCCCTGCTTATCCAATCCCTCCTACACTCCTTCCAAACATCTAAAAATCTAACCTCCTCTCTCTCACACAAATCCCTTAACAGCCCGTTCATCTTATTGGCCCTTTGATTTAACCACCCATTACCTAACCCATACCTAGGTAGTAATCCTAATACTGTTACCTCTACCCCATGAGACTTAATGCCTCTTAAAAGTGTTTCCGCTTCCCTCTTAAACTCGACATTAGTAGTCCTCTCTACATCATTTGTTCCCACCCACACTACTGCCTGTTCCTCCCCTTTAATTACACCTGCCTTAACTGCCTCAACTACATGTTTTACCCTGGCAAGCAACACCTTGCAAAATTGCGCTTTTTACGCCCTACCATTTCTCCCAAAACCCTAACCATTGAATCACCATTTAATCCCTCTTTTAAGAACTTTTAAACTAATGAAACAAATACAAAACACACATGAAATACAAATCTTTATTATAATTTTTAGCATGAAATTGTTACAGATGTCAATAATATGCTAAACATTTATTTACAATTCCATTTGTTGTTATATATTGCTTTTGCAACGTCTCGCTTTTTATAATTTTTTTCTCTTCTTTCATTTTAATGAAATTATCATTTTCTTAAAAACAGATTTTTAACATTTTATTTCTAGACGCATATAGTGACAATTTACAAATGTAATCACTGTCAGAACCATTTGTACAGTCATTATCTACAGTTTTTTCCCTGTCCTTTAGTATATTCAATGTCAAGCTTATATCTAGCTTACATTGATTGTTTATTTCTGTGAAATCTCGAAATTCAGAATATTAATTGTTTACAGTAATTTAGTTAACTGTAACAATTGTTCCAAAAAATTGAGTCGGACATTTCAGGGTACAGCTTTAGTCTACGTTTATAGCGGTGCAAAGGCCTTGGCGTTTCTAGTGGCGCACTTCTGCAGTCGCCAAGGAAATAATTATCTCATATGAACCAATGAAATCAAACGACAGTTCAACGGATTTTGAAGAAAATTCAAGAGTTCATATCTTTTTTGTTTTATTACAGATTGAATTTGTTCCTGGCAGATGACTGCATCGTAAAGAGGCATCTTTTTAGCTGGACAGAGACATATTTAGCAAATATGTCGAATAATTCATCAGTCTCACTTTTATTAATTTGCACCATTTTATCAAGTTTATCAATTACTGTGCTTATAGTTGAAATATTGGCAATTTTCCGTTTGCGACTCTTAGGAACACGAAAGACATTTGTAGTCTTTGACTGTTTTGGAGTAGACGGATTGACAATCTGTGTGTTTCTACATACATCACTTCTTCCTGAGTATCAGTATTTCCGATAGTAACAGATGCAGATCTTCATGCAGGAAATTCATTTTTGTCCGAATTTTCTACTTAATTTTCGATTGTTTCGCTTTCAGCTCCATCATGTTGTGGAAAATTCTAAAAACTAAATAGAAATGTATTAAAATAATAGTTTTTATTAAAAATGCAGCAAAACGTGAAAAACTTTCTTTTGTTGCAGGTGCCACAAACGAAGAAGAATGGAAGGCAATGGACAATATGCATGATTTTCAAATTCATTTTTAAATGAAAGAACACGTAAAAATACGTAGGAAATGCCACTCAAACTGCAATCTGACTATATTAATTATATTTAAAACGCTTTTTAAATTGCTCTGACGTCACTTTCAACGAAAAACTGCAGTCGCTGACGATTCTGGCCTGTGAAGTCATCGTACACGATTTTCACATCGAGCGTGCCTTGAACTGTGTCGTTTCTATGCGTATCTTTTTAGCAGTCTTATTTTTACAGATTTTTGATTAATTCACAGCAATGGAAGATTCGAAAATAGTTAAAAAAGAAGAATTACAAATATTGTATTGTTCCCGTTATGTCATAGTTCAACGATTAAAACACCAAAAAAAAAAGCATTTTTTTTGTTGTACCAAAATATGAACAAGTTCGTAGAAGATGGTGCAGTGTTATGAAAAGGGATTAAAAGAAAAACAAAGAGTTGTCTTCTACTTCTTGCTTGCATTGCTGATATCATTTTTCGGAAAGTTTAAAATACTTTTAACTATTTGTATTTTTAATTGTTTTTAAACAAGAATTGTGTGATTTAATCCTGTGGATGACTACTAGTGTTTTTGCTAAAACGAAAGCATTCTTTACGCGTTTTTTAATCGCTTATTACGCTCAAATTAAAACTTTTTGTGATTTTTAAAGTTGATTTTCGGATTGTTCATGATCGAATTTGTAAAATAAGTTCCATTTTAGGACGTTTGGTGACATAGTGCATATTCCCTATTCAAAGGGAATACTACTTTCGATGGAATTTTCCTAATTGTTATGGTTCGATAGACGGAACACATATTGTTATACGAAATGTCCCTCAGGTGATCAGAGTATTTAATTACAAAGGCACATATAGCGTAATTTTGCGTGTATCTGTTGACGCTAACTATTGCTTTCGCTATTTTAAAGTAGGCACAAATGGACGAGTCAATAATGACGCCGTTTTTGCAAAATCGTCTTTAAATGTAGCGATTGAAGATGTTAAGAATGAATTAAATTTTACAAAAGGAGGACTATTAGTAGCAGACGATGGTTTCCCCTTAAGAACCAACATTTTAAAACCATTTGGAAGAAGTACTAATTTATCTAGAAAACAAAAAGTCTACAACTATTGCTTGTCAGGAGCTCATTGCATAGTTGAAAATGCATTTGGAATTTTGTTATCTAGATTCAGAGTCTTTGAGCGACCTAGCGGTTGGAATTTCTAAAGTGGGTGGAATTATTAAAGTAGCTTTTATGTTACATATAATTGGTTAAATATGAATTCGAGCGAAAGATATACACCAGCAGGCTCCGTTGATACCGAAGATCCGAAAACAAAATGCATTATACCGGGTTCTTGGAGAACACAAAATTCTCAAGTGAATGGTTTACTTAATTTGCTTTAGGTTTACTTAATTTGCTTTAGGTTTACTTAACTTGCTTTTTTTAATTTACGAAGTCGTAACTAATGTGCACGATGAATGTGCAAAACACTTTTTTGGACAAGGAGCTCTGCCCTGGCAACGATATGATACACGGCGATAAATAATGTCAATATGATCAATATAAAATTCATATAATACATGTATAAATATATCAATATGATCAACATAAAATTCATATAAGTATATCAATATAAAATCATGTAATATAAATATATCAATATAAAATTAATATAATATAAAGTTATCTATATAAACAATATAAAATTCATATAATATATCAATAAAACGTGCATATAATATAAATATATACATATAAAATGTGCATATAACATAAATATATCAATGTAAACAATACAAAATTCATATAATATAAATATATCAATATAAAATTACTTTAAAGAACAAAAAGTATACTTACAAAATTTGATGTGGTATCTCTTGTATTTACAACACCATTTAGAAATAGATCCGGTCTTTTGTACCAAAACAGTTTTGGCACGTATTATTCCTCTGTTCCCATTCCACTTTTTTATTTGCAAAGCAATGAATGTTCTTTTTTGTACATCGTTCTAATCGTCTTAATTTTGTTCTTTAGACCAGCAATAGTAAGAACAGCAATTTACATTTCCTTGGCAATAGAACCTTCCGCATTTTCTCTTGCATCTTTAAATGTATCCAGTCGATGATTCCAAAAACAATCATTTTTCTGATAAAGTTCTAAAAATTTTAGCAACACACTTTCAAACCACTTGAGGCTCATTTTTTTAACTACTAGGGGATCCCTTCTCGCATACGTTCGTTAATCCTGCAGCGACAGTAACTTTTTTTTAATATAGAGAGTTTTAAAACCAAAATAAAACACGTGGCGTGATCAGTTGAAAGCGAGCTTGACAGTCACCTGTTCACACATTTCAAGACAAAATTTCAACGAAAGCAGATGGCGGATGACTCATTACTTGAACGATAAAGTTTGAATAAGTCAAACTTTTCTTTGAAAACTAACAAGTTGATCAATTCTATTGAAATAAAGGTTCTCACTATAGTTTTCATTCAACTTTAGTTGATCAACAATAATCGGTCAATTAAAAGTGATTCGTGAGAACGCGCCTTTAGATATAAAATACTACTGCACCAATTGATTATTGAAATCCCACCATTCTGCGTCATCACCCGACCGTGGTTCAAAGTTACGAGGTCTTGTCCTTTGATCTTTCCCTTCGCAATTGATCCCGAACCGTCGCCAAAAACCCTTTGTGTTGCTCCAGTGCGACGTAAATTCAACAATCTACCTACCTCATTTGCATTAAATTTACTTTCATGTCTGATCGTAACGTGAGTCATGGAATTGCCCGTATGTATGACGCATATCGAATCTGCACGAGCGAGGAAGCAATTGAGCACAATTCAAATACATAATTCAGAAGGGTTGTCCATTGTTAGCAACAAATATAATTTTTAATACTTCTTTTTTTATCAATATGCATTTTCCACACAGACAATGCTCATATCAAAAATCTCTATCAAAATCGAAATCCAAATCATGCAAATTATTGTTTGTAGGTGTCTGACAGGATTTAATGAAAGGTCATTTCTTCTTCACGAAGTACAGATTTATTATTTGAACCTTCTTATACTTTTTTGAATAGTAGTTGAATAAATAAAATGAATTCATATCACTTTTGTGTTTTCTTTTTTTGTTATCGATTGTAAAATAAAGGTATTTATGTCAAGTCCCGATAGTTCGCTTGATAAAAGTAACTTGTTTTAACGAACTAATTTTTATCAAGAAATCATAATTAAAAAAAAAAAAAATTTATATTAAAGTTTAATTTTATACTTTTAAATTAACATTAACGCGTGTAACCATTTTCTAAGTAAATTTAAATAACCTTTAAATAACCCTTGTCTACTTAAATTTAAATTACCGAGAATAATCCTTTCTATAAACTGAAAATTTGGCTTGTCTACTTTGATGACACTCTAGAGCTCGTTGCTTTACTAGCAGCCTAACTTTCCATGTGTTATTTTGACTTTTACAAGTCACACGAGATAAGCATTTAGGTTAAAACTTCACTTCTAGAACATGCAGAAATAAGCGCAAGCATATTTTGGTCAACGTGTTTATCTGAGAAAAAATTTTCAGTCAGGAATATTAACAAAGCGAAAAATTGGAGCCGCTTGACTAATGAAAACTTGGAATCAATTTTACGTTTGGCAAATACAAAATCGAACAAATATTAAACCAATCGTTAGATCTTTATAATATCACGCAAAAATCAAATGAAATTCTTTATTTGCTTTTATTATCTTTCTTTTTTTAAACAGTACAATATAAAATATAGATTATACTTTAAAAATTCATGTATTTAAATAAAATGATAGATAACTTTCATGGTTTTTGGGGGCGGCGCTCCCAAAGTCACAGCTTGTGTGTAGGGTTATATATGACCTTTATCTCAACAAGTCTGTACATTCCTTTTCTAGAGGTAATAGTATTGATTGGAACAACAATGACAATGACGACAAGTATTATTATTTTTTGTTGCAAAATAGGTGTCACTCATAAATCTATATCAGCAAAAACTGAGTTTTATACATTAGGAAACAGTCCATACATTGCTCAGAGTGTGTTGATAAATTTCCACATCCTCTTCCTCATGGAATAGGAGATACTTGAACTGATGTCCTTTCGAAAGTGAATTTGCTATTTCTGATGATGGAATCAGAGCTGTTTCCACCATAACATTTCATTGCGTTACAAACAAGCACTGTAATCTAGTAACATAATAACTAAATAATCTAGTAACATGCCTGAAAATATTAAATTTGAAGTAAAAGTAGATACTTTTTTCGGTTTCCTCTATGAGGGAAAAAACATTACCGGAAAATTTCCCTGTTGCCTACGGAATGAGTGGAAATTATCCAGGTTTAAATGCTTATATAGCAGAAGACTAAGCAATCATTAAGAAGTCATCTTACCACCACAGCTACTTCTATATTTGTTTAAGGAATATTTTTAATATACAGTTTAACCTAGCTTTTGCAATTTTTATGCTGAAAGCTTTGAAACAAGTTTCGATATTAAATGACAAGTTAATTAATATCTAATTAACGACTATAATTTACAAAATAATGAATTAAATTATAATGTTTTAATTGTGTGAGTGAATTATGTAGTTTTTTTTAATTTCTTAATAAATTTGGAATTAAAATACCTCTTTGTATAAATAGTTGTCTATTTCTTAAATCTAAATGTCAAGTACAGGTAACACTCGTATAGCACGGTGTATTGTCGCCGTGCTATAAAGAATTCGTGTTATACGAAACTTACAAATCCCACATATTTTGATATTGCGTACTGTGCTATATGGGAATCGTGTTATAGGATACTCGTGCTATATAAAAATCGTATTAACTAAAACTCAGAGGTCATAATGCGTAAAGTGTTATATGGAAACCAAAACCGTGTTATATAGAATACACAAAAATTATACTGAAGTGAACATACGGCGTTTTTAGAAAAATTTTATTTCTTCAGCTTCAAATAACAAAAAAAATTATTAATTCATTTAAATTATGTACATACATCCATAAAATTTTATATTTAAAATTATAGAAAATTCAGATTGCTCTTTATTAATTTTCGTCACTAGAATCGAAACATGTTGCGGGTCGTGTGCTTTTTTTTTCCTTGTGCGGCTGGAACTCTTCATAGCTTGCTTCTTTATCGCAGATGACACCAAAGACACCAAACACGTAAGAGGCAGATGTGGCATCAAAAGAGTCCAAAACGGATAAAAAACTTGAAATGGGTCGAAAATATTCAATGTACAAACAAACACGCCATTCTTATTTATATAGGTTATCATTGTTATTGTAAACGGTGTAATACGGAGAACCTAGGCGTGTTATATGTCGCAATTTTGGTACCGTGTTATAGAGAATCAGTATTATAGAAGTTCCGTGTTATACGAGGGTTATCTGTATTATAAATTTCTATCATGAAATAGATTTTATATGAAGAGATTTAAGCAATAAATCCCAAGATCAATTTTAATTGTTGAAATCTTTCAAAAATTTGTTCTGCTATATTACCTAAAACCCTAGAATCTAATCTTCGAATTTGCTTTCAAAGAGTAGAAATTGTTGAAACTTTCCTCATAAAAACTCACAAATCGCAGCTTCTCAAATAAGTGAGTTCTACAATCTAGCCAAAAAATATGAAGAATGTTTCACATCTCGATTTGAAATATGTATAGAATTTTGCTCTGAATGTGTTTGAAATGTGTAGAATGAAGTTTCCTTATCAAAATTTAAAACCTTTTTTCTGTTTTTATTTTCGAGATTTTTCGAATTCATTATTCCTTAAAATGTTAAATTTAGTACTTTTCTCGAAAAGGTGAGGTATTTTCTTTGTAGGATGCATTTTCTGTCAAGCTAAATGTAGGTATCAGTAGTGTTTCTGCAGCGATACGTGTTTCCTGTACGCATTCTGAACTCGACCCCAGTTGGCTTGTTTTTCCTTTGTTTTGTTTTTCCTTGTTTTTCGAAACGATTTCAGCACTTGGCGAACAAAAAGATAAATTCCATATTTGTGTTTGTTGGTTGTTCTACTCTAATTGGATTAAACCCAAAAAGGCGATAAACTACATTTTAAGGTAACCCCGATATGTATCATAAGAGAACATTCGAACAACAGAAGTAAAATCTTCGCAAACCGCCTGGTTTGCATGATTTCTTCCCCCCCCCCACAAATCCCTTAAAAAACTGTTATAATCGAAAAAACCAGAATGGAGTTCGATACTCCGAAAATAATAGATTTGTGTTCTTCCAGAAGGGTATGCAAGGCCCCCAACCGGCGTAGGATTTGCGAAAGTATCCGAATTACGTGATTTCCGCTCCCACGTCATTTGGGTTCGATGTCCTTGCTTAGCTGGCTGATTTCCAACTGAGAATAAAACGTGTGCGGAAATATAGATAGAGAATTTGAGAAAGATCTTTACACCTACTCCTTTATTGCTTCTTTAAAACACGTGGTTCGAATAATAATGTCCTGAAAAATCTTTCATTCAAAGGTCCTCTTTGAAATTTTCTGTTTTACTTCATTCTTGCTTCTCTGTCTTGTGATAAATTATTGCAAAACATGGTTGCAATAGAAGTTTGGTGTACATCGAAATAGAATTTTGATTATCAAAATTGCTTGAATACTCAATGAAATTCCTTTTTAAGCGAAATAAAACCACTAAAAACATTTTTTTGAGGGAGAAGAAAAGAATTGATGCATTCCCTTCACGAAAAAAGCCCTTAAAATATAATTTAGTTGGCTACAGTTTGTCTACCAAACTGAAAGTTTACTTCTTTTCTAAAAAATAGACTCCATAAACGAAAACGAATAATAGAAATGCAACACATTTTCTGACATGGAATTTTGCTAACAAAATTCAATTTTGTTGAGCCATACTGAAAGTTTTATTAATCACAAAATATGCAGATCTTCAACAAAATTTTTTTTTAAATTTGGCCACAAATTTTTTAGTTTAGTCTCCAGAGATTTCACCAGAAAACATTTTTTGTCCCACAAAAACGTAACTTTGCGCAGAAATTACAAAATCGTCATGAATATCATCTTCGATGTTTTCGACAAAGCTGTCAAATCATCAACATCCTAGTCCTAGTAAGTGAAAAAAGTCGTTGTATTTAACCGTCCAAGTCTTTCGTCGAGTTATCTTTTTCGTTAGTACGATGATGAGATACCTTGTCATTGGCATAACTGACCATCAAGATCTGATCAATTATGCCAATGTGTGACGAGGTACCTCATCATCAAAATACTGATGTTTTTTTATGATGACGAGATCAAGTAATGGTCAGTAGTGACGTTGTTGACAAGATAGCTCTACCACCAAGATCTCGTCAGTTTTGCAGATGAGGAGATACCTCATTGAGACAACCATCAAGTGGGCTACAGCTTTGAGTTTGATTGATTGGATTTCTTATATGGCTCAAGGGCCATTTGGGTGAAACTGCACCCAAACAACGAAAAGGAAATGGACATAGACACTCACGAGGAAAGCTTACAGACACACAAGAGAGAAAGGAGGAATCGAACCTACGCCATCTACAACCCGCAAGAGGGGTTAGTTGAATTCATCGCAGTGGAGCAACACAATGGGATATTGGCGACGATTCGGAATCCATCCCGAACAAAAAGATTCGAGGTGACACCACGTGATATGGAACTACGCTCAAGGTCAACTGAGTTTACAAATCGCAGGTTGCCACTACCTTTTTGACTGTGATCTTATAAGTCAGTGGCATTTGTTGATACCTTCTCTGCAACACTACTTTCATTGGTGCCAAAATACTGCCAAGAACAGACACTGCCACCACAAAATCCTTAAAGTAATGGAATTTCTCAGCTCCAACATTGATTATATCTGTGAGAGCTGAGAAGTCTAAGTCCTTCTCAAAATAACTTTGCTTTTCTATCGAAACTTTTATAAGTCATTTTGGCTGTCTGACATCTGTATTTAAAGTTCTGACTTCTGTATTTAACATAATATTATTTTTAAATGATTTTTTTGTTCTGATTTTGTTTTTTGTTTATGTCTTTTTTTTTCTCTCTTTTTGCTCTGTGTCAATTTTTTAAACTTTGTCATCCTCTTCTTTTGTCATTTTGTATTTATGTGCTTACACGTTTTGTCCTTCACTTGACTTTCCCCTTCTGTGTACTTAAATGTTTATGTATGTATTGTGGATTACTTAGTTCTCCCTTATCCCAGAATCTCCTCCGTAAGGCGGACTATACAGCTGAAAGCCGCACAGGTGAAACAGTGTCCGCCTACGGCGTCCAATCCAATCCAACTGGCAGGTTGCTAACGCAGTGGGTAAATCCACTGACCCCACTTTGAGTTTGGAAAGTACAGAGCCCTTGCATTTCATCGCAATAATTAGCCGAATTAATTCAAACGAACCATTATGTTCACTTGTATACGACTGTTAAAAGTAGTTCGAATTATCGTTTGCACATTAGTAACTGTTATATTTTCGTATTATCGTTTGTACGTTAATTACTCTTATATTTTCGTATTATCGTTTGCACATTAGTTACTGTTATAGTTTCGAGTAATTTCGTTTGATGAGAATGGCAACAGTATGAGAGAGATCTCACAGCTTCTGATCTCCTCGTTCATTCCAAAAAAGAATGAATGTCTGATAAGGCAGCCGTGTAAATATTTCTATGTATGGAGTCAGATTAAATAAAGCGTATTTTTGTAGAGAACGATTGAATAATTTGATTCAAGGAGTTTCGTAACAATAACTTCCTTACTCCACTTAATCACTCCTAGAAACTATTTCAGAGGAAGGAGCATGCTCGTCTCTTTCAGTCCTGACAATCGATTCAAATTCCTGTAAAATGCAGTCGGAAATCGCATTTAAATACGAGTCAGTGCCACATTCAGAGCATGGCCGTGTGTTACACGTCTCGAGTCATTCCAAACAGAACGCCCTATTCAACTTCACAATGAAAATAGATAACAGAAATGCGGAAGGCCGTTTTTCTCAAAAGCAGATCGTAATCCCCTCACGCAGATCTGTTTAAAAATAATGAGGGAGGTGGCCGTTTAAATTGAGCATGAAAATTCCCACCACGCTCTTGTGTTTGGAAGTGTCCGTCTGAGGCACGCTCTAATTGCTTTTTTATCGCCTGCGAGAAGGGGGGAAAGATGTCGCACGAGCGACGACTTTGCATCGTTTGCTTTTGTGAAGATGTTCCACGCGTTGTGGGATTCTTCACGCTGCCGTCCTGCAATTTGTCGCATGCTTGGTATCCAGTGTAAAATTAACTTCTTTTGGATTTCCCTGTGTTTATTTTAGCGGCGAAATATAAAAAGAGACCTATAAAATGATTCTAAAAGACAATATCAATCAATCAAGGAAAGAAGTAAACAACGTCGCACTGGAACAACAGAACGGATCATTTGCAACGGTTAGGGATCAATCCCGTAGGGAAAGATCAGAGAACAACGCCTAGTAATTTTGAATCACGGTCAGATGAAGGGGAATTACCTGAGTTGGCACCATCCGTGGCACTTGAGCCTATCTCCGTGATAATAGTTGGCACTACTCTTCAATTGACACCTTTTCATGTCCACTTGGCAAGCACCAAGAATGTTGCCAACTTCTCGGTGACTGATCTCTTGACGAGATAGGTGGATATTGCAATCGTTCATTTCCTGTAATCATTCTTAATGTCTTCCGATAATTTTGGTAATTCTTAATTAATGTCGTACAAGAGCAACACAACGGGTCATTGACGACGGTCTGGGATCAATCCCCTAACGGAAATATCCGAGGGCAAAACCTCGTAATTTTGAACCACGGTCAGATGACGAGGCAACTCCTGAGCATTTAGACATTTTAATCGGGATTTAAGATAATGGTAATTTGGTAATGGTAATTTTGTTAACGTAGTACTAGAGCAACACACCGGGCTATTGACGACGGTCCGGGATCAGTCCCTTAAGAGAAAGATCCGAGGACAACACCTTGTAATTTTGAACCACGGTCAGATGACGACGCAACACCTAAGCTGGCACCCCACTCTCCAAACTTCCACACCAAACCAACGTGAGGACTTATCGGCCACGACAGATTTAAGGTGCACCAGACGCCTCTACACCATACGTTTACAAATACCCATGAACTGACCAGGATTCGAACCACGAACCTTCCTATCTGGAGGCTAACACCTTAACCACCAGACCAGTTGGTTGGCTTGACTTCATTTGGAGGAATCAAAAATGTGCCAGTGAATACTCATATTCTACCACAGTTATAATACTTATATTCCTTAGTTCCTTCCTTAAATTTCCAAAATTTGAGGACATGAGAGATTTAACGTACACCAACCCCCGCACACACGACGGTCATTGGCTGTAAGGAGTTTCGAATTCGCAACATTTCGGTTGATAACCTGTTGCTCTTCCGACTGGGCTACCGCAACTCTCAATCCATCAAGAAAAAATAATTAGTTCTTATTTTCTCTCCATATTAAAAAAAAAAAGTTGCTGCCGCCGCTTCCACGGGATCGAAAACTCGCTTCTTTCGCTCGTTTCTTAGACGGTTTCCTGGGAAAGGACAAATCAGAATATTACGAAATTCGCATGATGTGTTCAAAATTGTACAGGAAACAAGATGGAGAAGATTTGTTTTCTGGTATGGCTATTAGTTTGGGGTGTATTAAGTGTCTAAGACGAAAAAAGCTAAATTTCTAACGCGGGTGTGCAAAACACGAACAAATTTTCAGTTTTCAGCCGTGAAATTTTTTTTTGGAGTATCTATAAACGTGAATTTTTGCACCTCGACGAATGTTTTTAGAAATTTCAATTTGGTTCCTGGTAATATATATATTTTTTAATTCGGGATTCATCGGGAAAATTTTGTTACTCTTTTGTTGAAACCGTCATATCTATTGTTTAATACTATTAGTGTTTAAATTTGAAAACACTACGGGAAACCTTAGAATGTACTCTTTCTTATCGTATAATTATTTTTAAAATTTGTTAACTAATAAATTTGATGCGATTAAAAGTTGTTCATACAAATTTCGGAACTTTTAGATCGTAGTTTCCGATACAAAACTAAAACTGTCATATCTATAGTTTAATATTAGGTGTAGTAAGAAAAGTTTTAAAGCATGTGTCAAAGAAACGAATATGTAATTTAGAGCTGATGATATATAATACTTTCATTCATCGAAATAATCTCCATCATTATATAATACCTTCTGTCATCGGTCATTCAGTTCACGGATGCCAGCAGTGTAGAAAGATTCCTCTGTTGACACCATGAAATCGTCAACCCATTTTCGTACGTCGTCAACTGCCAGGAAGTGTACAGAAGACAAGGCATTCTGCATAGACCGAAACAAATGATAGTCCGGAGGGGCTATGTCGGGGCTATACGCCGGGTGTTCCAAAACTTCCCAGTCAAGTGTTACTAACGTAACCTTGACCGCTATTGCAACATGCGGCCGTGCATTGTCATGGAGCAATTTGACGAGCCGCAAACTTTTGCCAGTAAACGGACGTTTTCGATCGATTTCTTGTTGCAATCGCAGCAATTGTTATTTATAGCGTTCAACAGTTACACTTACACTGGACTCCAGCAATTTGTAATAGAGTACTCCCTTCATATCCCACCAGATGCAAAGGATAACTTTTTTGCAGTGTATGTCTCTTTTCGGCGTTGATGTTGTTGCTTCGCAGGGATTCGCCCAATATTTTTTTCGTTTCGGACTGTCATAACAGATTTATTTTTCAACTGTCACGACTTTCCACAAGAAAGATTTTCTGTGTTGCCTGTTTAACAGTTTCATGCACTTCAAGACACGGTCGTCCTCAATGCATGTGGCACCCATTTTCCTGCCTTCTGAATCTTTCCCATTGCATGTAAACGATTAAATATCGTTTTTTGTGATACTCCTAACTGTTCAGCAAGTTCATTTTGCGTTTGAGATGCATCTTTATCGAAAAGTGTTTGCAAATCGTCATGGATAGATAGCCTTCAGTGGAGCGCCGCTACGTTGTCGATCGCTAACCTCAAAATCGCCATCTTTAAAACGTCGAAACCAATACTCACATGTGCTTTTCGATACGATATTCACCCGTAAAACAGAACAAATTGATTGACATGCTTTTGCAGCACTTTTGTGCTGATGAAGTTCGTAACGAATGCAGTGACGAATAAATGTCTTATCGTATGACATCTTTCACCTTCAAAATTTCAACTTAACGTTCACTTTTTCCCTGGCTTCTGCGTCGGTTTGATATCTCTAAACTGGTTTCAATCACATGACACAAATTCGGTGTACTGATTGGTATGCTATGTTGCAGTAGACGTCATACAAAACCTGCTTGAAAACTTCTTACTACACCTAATACTATCGGTTTTAAAATTTGAAAACACCACGTGAGAAAGCTTAGAATGCACTCTTTCTTGTGGTATAATTATTTTTTAAATTGGTGCATAAATAAATTCGATACGATGAAAAGCACAATTTCGCGATAGTGTACAAATGTTTCATCTCGGAGATGAAACGGTATCCTTCTAGCTGGCCTCGAGGTGAAACTTTCTGTGACGTCATAGCCCGTCAAGGTTTGCGAAGTTAAACCAAATGGGATTGTGTAGCAATCACCGGGGGTTGGCAAGCGTAGGCGAGCAGGGGGCGGAGCCACCTAATTTAATAAAAATCAAGTATCATCGCAAAAATTTTAGGTTCTCTTACTATTCGTAATATTTTCCTGAAATGTATCAGGATACAATCACATAAAGTTTCGGTGTACGTGGAGTCTAGTGTACGTTTAATTTGTCGTGACCTTATTTTTTCTACGTTGGCATGGTATGGAAATTTTGAGAGCAGCGTGCCTGTTCAGGTGTAGTTTTGTCATCAAACCGTGATTACGTGGTGTTATCCTCGGATCTGTGCCAACGGGATTGATCGCCAATAGCCCGTACGTTAATTCAACTACCTACCTGGCATGAAGGAATAATTCGATACAGCTAACACAATTGCAGTTACCTCTGTTGAAGTGTTTATAAAAAAATGCTCAAATTCAGCTTTAAAGTGGAAACTTAACTTTTTTTAATCATTAACTTTTTTTATTTCTAAGTACTTACATTAATATATATATTATTTTTATGAATACCGTGCTAAATTAAAAATGTATAATATCTTACCGCGGTAATGCTAATTGAGTACATTCTGTAGTTGCTCCTCTTAAGACCTCGAAATTTCTTGGTCCCTCATGTGACGACTAATTGTGATTTTAATGTAGATGTAAAGATAAAATATTCAATATAATTACAAATTATGTGGTTTTATCACTAACAGGAGCGTATGTTTTTTCTTTGGGTGGGATTTAGAAGGTGTTTATTATCATGGTTCTGTTAGAGAGACATGATATATGTATAATTTAAAAAGCAAAATATGCATGTCTGGTACATAGAAAATCTTTAAACAGAAAAATAGTATCTGTAAATAGAAAATTTCTTTTAAAAGCAAAAGCAATTTTATTTGAAATTATTTGAGGCATATCACCGCAAAACGGCCTATATCAACTCCCAGTAATTTTCCAGTATTTGCGATAAACTGTTGCAAATAAATATAAGTGGAAAAACTCTTTTTTTTTTTTATTATTCTTTGCCAACACTAAGGCCTCCTTTAAATGAAGCGCGTAAAACGCGCGTTTGGCGAGGCTACCAGGGTCTCTCTCTTCAAGGTCGCAAAGATATATACTTGAATTAGATGAATAAACAAACGTAATTTAATGGCGGAACATCCCTAGCCTCGCCATACGCGCGTTGAAAGTTCTCATGTGAACGTGGCCTCTTAATATAACCCTCTTTGACACATCAACAATTTACCAGAATAAATGCATCGAGCTTCACAACTGTTAAAGTACCGTTCAACCGAAAATGGATATAGGCCTTTTGCACGCCTCATTTTTTAAACACTAGCGGGCTCCGCCCCCTGCTCGCTTACGCTCGCCTACCCCCGGGATTGCTTCGCTAACCAACACTCCTTTCACAGATGCCATTTGGTTTGCTTCGCAAACCAACATTCCTTTCACAGAGTGAAACTATCTGAATAATTCGTATTATCCTGATTTCACTTTCCGGTACATGACGTCACATCGAGGGCTTCGCCCCCTGCTCGCTTACGCTCGCCGAACCCGGGGATTGCTACGCAATCGCAAACCAATACTTCTTTCGCAAGTGATTTCAATTTTTTTTTGCTTTAACACTTAATGCACCCTAAACTAATAGCCGCATCAGTAAAAAAACTTCTGCATGTTGTTCCCTGTACAATTTTAAGTAAACAGTGTTAATCTCCAAACTTTACGATCTGTACTTTGTACTTTGTCGGTAAACTGTCTGAGAACAGAGGGAAAAAAAGCGAGCCTTTTTCCTCGCCAAATAAAAAGAAATCGTTTTTATGACAATTGTTACTACGATAAATTTGATATCTGGCAAACCCGATAGTCAAAAATGCAACCCTCATATGCGTGCCTGCTTCGCGAAACCTACTCCGTGGAATAAAAAATACGAAATTTGTGTGACCCACTTTTGATTGCATCGAATTTATTTACGAACCAATTTTAAAAATAATTTTACCGTAAGAAAGAGTATATTCTGAGGTATACTGCGATATTTTCAAAATTAAAAAGTAATAGTAATACGATATAGATATGACAGTTTAAGTTTTGTATCGGAAATTACGATCTGAAAGTTCCGAAAATTGTATGACCAACTTTTAATTGTATAGATTTTATTTATTAACCAATTTGAAAAATAATTGTACCATAAGAAAGAGTGTAATGTAATGTATTCAGTGATGTTCTCAAATTTAAAAAATAATGGTTTTTGCTATAGATATAACGATTTTAGCAGAAAGTAGCGAAAATATGCAAAGATTCCGAATTTTGTATGACCAACTTTTGATCGCATCCAATTTAATTATTAACCGATTTCAAAAATAATAGTACCGTAAGAAAGAGTATATTCTGAGGTATACTGCGATATATTAAAAATTAAAAACCAATAGTAATAAGATATAGATACGGCAGTTTAAAAAAAAAGTAACAAAAATGTCCCGATTTTTCCCGAATTTCAAAAAAATATTATCAAGAACCAAAATGAAATTTAAAAAAAAACTCGACGAGCTGCAAAAATTTACGTTGAGAGGTACTCTTAAAAAAAACTCACGACTGAAAACTGAAAATTTTTATGTGTTTTGCTCACTCGCGGAAGAAATTTCGCTTCTTCAATTTTGACACTTAATAAACCCTAAACTAATAGCCGCATCGGAAAAAAATCTTAATAATTGACCAGGGAATACGATGAAGAACAAACCATGTTAATTTTGTTTTTTTCCGATCAGTACTTTCTCGAGAAACTGTCTAAGAATCGAGCTAAACAACACAGTTTTCAATCCTGCGGCGGCGGTAACTTTTTTTTAATATAGAGAGATAATTTCAAGGTCATCTTACATTCGTGCTTTCTTTTTGTATGTGAATGCTTTGTTTCGTATACATACCCTAAATATTGTGCTGAATATTTTATTTGACAAATTATTTTTTGGCAAAAGTGATTAATATCTCATTCTCCCGCATCAATCATTGTTATCAGCTAAAGTGTTTTCGTTTGCATCGTGAGTTGTTTCGTGTTTAAGTACTTTTTCGATCAAATGATTTATGTTTTGGTTTTCTTCCGTTTTTCTTCGTTATATTTTTTTTAGAAGTTCTGTTTTCGTGAACTTCGAATCGCAATTTTTTCTGTTAACTGTCGGCAGATTAATGTTTCAACACGATCTATAAGTCATCTCTATGTTATACTGTACACTTAAACATTGGGGAAAAAAATGTATGTAATTGCTAAAATTTCGCTGATTCGGATGGTTTATTTTTCTGTCAATTCTTTTAAAACACAGGGTTTTATAACAGACGATTTTCCAGCAGACAATAAAAAAAACAAAGTTTTAATTTTAGTTATGTACTTCTTTTTTCTATCTCTTAGACCGTTAAAGATAGAGTAAAAATTTCAACGGATTTGAAATCTGCGGAAAATTTCACATTAAATTGATACCTAAAAATATGATTTTCTTTAAATAAATAAAAATAAAAAATTAATTTAATATCTTTTATATGTTTGCAAGAGAATGTGACGTCACACCAACATTCGTGTTCCAAAAATAAACAGATTCATTACATTTACCGCCCTCTTACGATTTAAGCGAAAAAACAAAATTTAAAAGAAAACATTTTGGCTGGCAATATTTAGGTCTTTTTTGTAAAGTCGGAATCGTTAAAGATAGATTAAAAATTACAACAGATTTGAAATCTGCAGAAAATTTGACACCAGTTAGATACATTGTACGTTTGATTTAATTTCAATAAATAATGTTTCAATAAAATATTTATATTTTTTGTTGTTACATGTTTTTGGATATCTGGTTGTTTTTTTATTAAATTAGGGGTCTCCGCCCCCTGCTTGCCTACGCTCGCCAAGGGCAATGTGACCTCCACGAAAAGAACTGTCACTTAGCTTTGCGAAGCAAACCAACAACAGGGGCAACTCCGTTATGGCTGTTATCCAAGAGGCTACGAACTCCTATTTGGTTTGCGAAGAAAACCAATAACCCCACAAAAGCAACTGGCATGGGCAACGCCGGGCTAACGTTGCAGTGGCTAGTAGATTATATAATACTTTTTATTACACATTGTATATTATTTACCTAATTTTTTTCATCACCTGATTACGAGGTGAATTACGAGTTGTTGTGTTCGGATCTTTCCGTTCGGTATTTATTCCGGATCAATAATCAATAGCCCCGATCAATAATCAATAGTTTGTTTTTATGATATCTGGATGGAGGCTTGGTGAAAGTTTGTAAAATCACGTATATTCGGGAAAGAGTCTTAAAAAACTAGCATCGTCTTTTATATATTATCTGTTGTAACTAATTATCTTAGAGTCAAGGTATAACTTAACCAAAATACAATCTCTACTATTATAAAAGAAAGTGTTTGCCTGTGTATTGTACGCAGTGTTCTGACGAATCTATGGCACTTAAATAATAAAATTTGGCACACAGGTAATTTTTTTGCGATTTTTGGGTCCAGCCCGAATTTTAAAATTTAATCTAGAACATTTTAAAATTAATTTATTACTTTTTTCATCTTTCTTTCTTCTCTCCGGAATGTGACGTCATTGAAGAAAGTCGATGATTTTGCGATTTTCTACCGCTGAAGTCACAAACGTTCTTCGTCCAAAAGCCTTGGGAACCATGTCAAGTTTTCAGATTTTAGCGTGTTTTTAATTTACGTTGTTGATTAGAATGACTTTCTTGCTAGCGATTTCAACTTTGTCACGGGCAAAGACTATTTGAGGTTTTCTATCTTCGCCATTGATAAAAATAGAGTAAAAATTTCAACGGATTTAAAATCTGGGGAACTCATTCTTAAAATTATTGCTTTATCGTTTTAATGTTTTCAGTACCAGTAAGATTTAATGTGTCCAAACGTTTTTTTTAAATTTTAATCTAAAATATTTTTTAATTAAGTTATTGGTATCACGGTCTTGCCTGTATGCGTTGCAATCACCGGGGTTTGCAAGCAGTGGTCAAACTTGACCCCACGAAAAGAACTGTCACGGGCAACGCCGTACTGGCCACGCAGTGGCTCGTGTTTTAAAAGTTGCCTTATATTTTAAGCTGGTAAAACTAGTTTTCGCCTCAATACACTGAGCTTTCATTTGAATGTGTTTTCTTTTCTGTACATTTCGTTCTCGAAGCATAAAATTACTGCGTGTGCGGCAAATGCTTTGACAATAACAGCATACCTTTGAGGGCCTCTTACGTTACTTCACGTATGCATCGTCTCTCTGCACTTGTTCTCTTTTGAAACAGGTGGCAACGATGACTCAGCTACCCCCGTACGGGGAACTGGAGGGAGGGTGTAGCCGATTCCGATCCCTTTGAGCAGACGACAAAGAAAATCCCCAGGCCATGACGCATGTAATAAACGGTTGTGGAATAACAAAGTTAAAAAAAATCGTTTGGGGTTTCTTTGTTCACCATCTCCGAGTAGCCTTATTTTGTATTTTTTATACACCACGGTTGGTGTGTGCTTTTAGAAGGGGTGGGGTTGATGAGAGGGATTCTCGAAAAAGGACTATCGCTTTTCAATGTGTCGAAAATGCGTCCGTTGGCAACCTTGGAAAAGATCAAAGACCCAATTTGAAACTGATTAGTTTTCAGAAAGATCATTCGTTTGTCTGGAAAAAATGATAAGTATGGACGTAATAGAGATTTGGCATACCCAATTCTTGTGTTTCGAGTTTTTAATGGGATCTTCGGGAAACGTAAGTGTGTGGGGGGAAGGAACGTGTAATAAAAAATATTGCTGTTATTTTTGAAAATTAGAAATATGCTGCAGGTGGTTGTTGCTGTTCAAAAAAGTTCTTCTGTCATACTGTATAAGATTACTTTTCTGTTCAGTTTTCAATCGAATAAATTCTACTTTCGGTCTAGAATTCGAAATAATTTAAGAATTTCTCAAGTTGCACAAAACAGTTTTTCAAATAATCTTACTAGATACATTGTTTCTTTTAGAATAAGCAGTAAAAGTTCGTTAAAATCTAAAACAAACTTAAGAAGTGACATTCATGATCATCACGAAACTCAAAATCGATTTTTGTATTAGTTGTATCTCAAGTAGCACGTTTTGTACCATTATCTGGCAACAGAACTGCAATGTAAGCGAGATTTACAATATGATGCACAGCATGAGTACTATTTATATCCAAGCTATAAAAATTTCGAATAGTGAACAAATTGTCCGGGAATTTGTAATGGGTATTTGCATTTTTTCTATGAACATAATGTGATTATCCTGGTCCCTTTCAGTAAACCAATTCAATTCGAGCAGATAAATCCAATTAGTAATTGATAAAATTGATTTAAAAAGTGGAGGTTTTTTTTCAAATTTAAATGACTTCTGTCAAATATGTCAAACGATACGCTCGTTTATTATTCGATATAATTCCACGAATATTGTTGAACATGTTCAAGAGGGTCCCAACAGAAATGTACTTGAGGTTACATAAATAAATAAAGTGAATCCATGCAATTAAAAGTTTTAGAGGTAGATATTTAACTAACGTCACAATGAAGCAACACAACGGTCTACTGGCGATGGTTCGGGATTAAGCCCGATGGAAGACATCCGAGTTATTGGTATTTTTTAATTAGCGGTTTAACAACATCATAGCAAGTGGCGTCAACGGTAGAAACACAACAAGCTATTGATATCGGTCCGGAATCAATCCCGAAGGGAAAGACCTGAGGACACATAATTTTGAATCTGTTGTTGTTGCACATCCCCCTGGTGTAGGAAAGCCTACACCAGGTCCAGAAGGCCCCGTCGTGCCAGATCCCCATATACCTGCAAAAAGTCCTGATCAACCAACAGCTGCTTATACGAAGCGCCAAGACAGAGAAGAAGGTGATCAGGACTGGCAGGTAGGGAACAGGAACAAGGAGGGAAAATTCTCTCCCCGTTCTGAAATTTGATACTTTTAAGATGGCCACTTCGAAATCTGGCCATGGCCGATTGAAAAGGCCGAGGGCCACAGCATGTGATTGAGAGTCCAGGGTGATTGCCAGCATACCAATGGTGGGATGGCGTACGGCGCCACAAGGAAAGCAAACGTTGTTTTCCCAGGGAGTGGACCTCAGTGGGAGTGAGGCGATTCAAACAGTCCATAGGGAGATCACAGCCATTCTTGGCGAGTACATCGGCTGTCTCGTTGCCATACACCCCGATATGCGATGGAATCCATTGGAGGCTTATTGGTGTTTTCAGGCCAATCTCGCAGAGAAGCTTCAGAATATCCTGGTCTGGGATGTCAAAAATTTGTGGCCAATTTTTGAAATACTGTATAGCACTCCTACTATCAGTCAAAATCCAAATACAATTTTTATCAGTGGACTGTGCATAATTAAGGGCTGCACCAATTGCTATGATCTCCGATCTAAAGACTGAACAATGGTCAGGGTTTCGGATGCTGCATTTGACCTTGTCCTCAGCGCTGTTGATGAAAACACCACTCCCGGTTCTACCGTCTTCAAGTTTGCTACCGTCCGTATAGATGACCAATGCATCAGAAGGGATGCTATTGACAACCTCCAGGGCCAACTGTTTCAAAAGGTCTGGGTGATCCGTCTGTTTATTGGCATGAGTCTTCAGTTCATCATTAAAACTGACATTCTCAAGGGACACCGTCGGAGGCAAGCAGTTAAAAGTGGTCGAAGGAATAACCTCAAAATCAATAAAACCCTCCTTCCTCACAAATTCCATCGGGGTGTCTCTCTTTAAACGCTGATTACTCCTCCACTTCAAAGTGAATTCAGCAGTCCTGTTAAAATCACCAAGACTTGACAATTTATTAAAATATTTAAAAGAACCAATCCTATATCTCGTAGTCAGAGGTAAAATGTCAGCTTCGTATAGGACCACTTCACTAGGGCAGCTATTCCTTAACCCAGTGATTATTCTTGCTGCACTCAATTGTACTCTGTCCAAGATCTTTAAGTTAGAAGCAGAAGCCGTTTGAAATACCTGGTAACCATACTCAAGAATGGGACGCACGAGGGAACAAAAAGTAAGTCTGAGAGTGGAAGCATCAGCTCCCCAGTCTCTACCTGAAATATACTTCAAAATCTGTAGACGCTTTCTAGCTTTATCTGCTATTTTCTCTATATGTTTCCTACAGTTTATCTCAGGATCCAATGTAAAACCCAAGTAAATTGGATATTTGTCACAGTCCAGTAACTGATTAGAAAAGTACACTGCAGGAGAATAATTGTAGAGGTGTCTATTAGTGGTGAAGAAGCTACTAACTGATTTTGAGGGATTGAAGTTTAACCTGTGAGAGTTTGAGAAATCACGGACAGCTTCTAAGGATCCGTTTAGATTAGATTCCAGTTTTCCTATGTCTGAACCACTAGACCACAACACAATGTCATCTGCAAAGATGCCAATCTGGCATGGTGATACAATTTTTTCAATATTTTGAATCTTTGTGAGATGACGAAGTCACATCTGAGCTGGTAGCCCACTCTACAAACCTTTACACCACGCCATTGTGACGATATTTGATGCCCAGCAGATTTAACGTGCACCAACCCCTCTGTACACAACCCTTATATTCTAATCCGTTATTCTCCCAGTAAGGCTACCGTGGCCTTAAAAATTTTTTAAGTAATTAATTTGAGAAGTCATGGACAATTCTAACCATCAAATAGATTGGTAAACGAACTGCCAATTTAGTATTCGGTTGCTAAGGCAAGAGAAGAAACTGAAGACTGTCTGAATGGGAAGTTATTTGATACTCGTAAAATTTATATAGATGCGTCTTAAAACAGTCAAAATGTCACCAAACGTAATGATGATTTCGTTTAACAGGCTTGTGATTAAAATAGAAAACGCAGAAAAGATTTTTCTTGTTGTGTGCGTGTAAATACTACAACTTCAATTTAAAAAAAAGTTGTGTTGTAAAGTAAGTAAAAGTAATGTTGTAAAAAAAAAAAAAAAAAAAACTTTTTTTTTTTACAACATTAACAAAATAAATAGCCGTTTTTCGGTCGTGCAAATCATTTTTTTTTCTTAGAAATTCCTTTAAAATCTTCCCCTTTCCTTACGTATACAACGCAAGTCATTCGTGCATAAAACTCACTGTGCCTTTTAACAGCACATTTGGAATGATTCAGATGTGAACAATGAAACGGCGTGACTACCACTGTAAAACTTTACAGACAATATTTCTATGTCAAAATTCCCGTTTTTAATTATATTTCTCAGCGTATTTAGAGCAGACTTATTACTCATTTTCATAGCACATGCTTTGTAAACTCGTAAAGACGGCAAAAAGTTTTGAGATTAATGCTTTGTTATTTCTATTAACGTGGTCGAAAAAAGCAAATTTTGTCAACATTCTTTCAAGTGAGAATTTTGGTGATTTGCAGTTGTTTCACTGACTGTGCACCTTTTGGTAATATACAGTTGTTTTATTGACAGAGCACATTTTACTCCCTTCAGATACCTGCGAGTTGTGAGCAGTGCAGGTTCAAATCCTTGTTATGTATATTTGTCGTTAAATTTACCTTAGATGTGTATGTCCATTTGACGCTGTCTTCTGGACATATACAAACGCAATTGCAATAATTTGGCCAAGTATTGCCATTGCGCCATAAAAAATAACCCAAGCTACTCTTCAGGTATAAATTCTGTGCTCAGATGGCAAAATGTTATAAAGTCACTTTTCCCAAAAAATTGAGTAAGTCCTATCTTGGAGTCTGGTTTGTTAATGTTTAGAAGGTGGAAAAATGTCATAAGTCTTTTTCTTTCAGTTTATGATAAAACAAAGGTGGAAAAATTGTAATAAGTCAAAAACCACAGAACCATATGTTGAAAAATGAATCTTACAACTGCCGTCACGAAAAATTAAAAAAGTGACTTATAACATTTTGCCATCTGAGCACAGAAATAAACAAGAGACTAACTAGAAAACGGTTCAACCAAGAAATTGGAACTAAACTCTGGATTTTTATAAATCATAGCTAATCATATCACACAGATTCCATTGTATTTATGTTGGACAGGGGAAAAGATGTCAGATTGCACCTATATATTCGTGAAATGGGCAAATAGGTAGGTAATTAATTAACGTCGCTCTGGAGCAACACAACGGGATATTGGCGACGGTCCGGGATCAATCCCTAAGGGAAATATCTTATGACAGGACCTTGTAATTTTGAACCACGGTCAGAAGACGAGAACAACACCTGAAACCACAGAACCCCATGTTGAATCTTAAAATTGTTGTCACGAGAAAAATTAAAAAAAAAAAGACATAACATTTTGCCATCCGAGCACAAAATTGGAATTCAGTAATGAGTTACCAACTAAGGCGTTGAAAGCTTATAAAGGCTGTAACTTTCCTTGGTTGTGTTACAATGAGACTGGTCTCATTATTTTATCCTCTTCTTCTATTAATTGCTAGCTAAGACACACAGCATCAGCGCTAAACTTTCTTAATTGCATGTATCTATTGATGGCAATGTCGTTACACATATTTAATGTCTTATTCCGATCTATTTGTAAAAAAATGAATATGATCACAGAAATGGATTCCAAATCTTTAAATCAAATTATCTAAAAATATGTAACAGCATTTCGTTTGCTTTTAATGGTAGAACATCTGCTTCTATTTTATTCAATGCCCTTGTTCAAAGGCGATTCGGAATTTTCGACGGTAAACCTATTTTTGCTCATATTTTCTTTTCTGCGCTGATTTTTATCTTCCAGCTTTCTCATACCTTTCTATCGTACTTTTGAAGAATTTCATAAAAGTGGTAAGCTCTTTCTTGTAGTTTTAGCAATATTATAAGCTCCTAATAAAAATGAAACATAGTTAAACTAAGCAACAAAATTGGCGAATTAATTCCGTAAGAGTAGATTTTATACTGTTTATATATTCGGTGTTGCCATTCGACAATAAACAAATTACATCTAGTTCTGTGCATGGCAAAAAGCACATCTCAGTCACCTTCGCACATAGATTCTCAACATCTACACTTCATTTTCATCCCATTCTTTTGTCAAAAGGCGATTAGGCATTTTGATGCTAAATCTATTTTTGCCTCGTAGGCTTATTTTTATCATCCAACTTTTCCATTGTTTCCTGTAATTAGATTAGTGAAGAATTTTGTTTGAATGGCGAGTTCTTTCTTGTGGTTTTAGCACTATTATGCAGCTCCACAGCTCAAAGGAAGCATAGTTAAAGAGAAAGCGGCAAATTCGGCGAATATAAATCTAATATCGTTTGATTTTTTTTATTAGTTGTTGCCATTCAAAATAAACATAAAGTGAAAGAAGTTTTCAGGATTAATTTTACCAAACACTATATTTTTTTTGCATGTTATGAAACAGGTGCTATTGATACAAATCGAAAAAGGACAGTTATTATTGACTAGCAAAATTTCCCAGCTTTAATCGGGTTGAGTTGGTTAATTTATCATCCGCTTTCGTTAATAAATGGTAATTCCTATTCATCACATGTGATAACTACCATACTCTGGAAAAGGTACACAACTGTTAAATGTACAATTCCACAAATTTAAATGTCATATTTAACATTTTATGTTTCTATAGAATTTAATTTTTTGGTAAGAAAGGTAAGTAGGTAGGTATTTTAATTAACGTCGCAATGGAGCAATACATCGGGCTATTGCCGACTATCCTAGATATCACCAAACGTAATGGTAATTTCGTTTAACAGGCTTGTGATTAAAATAGGAAACGGAGTGAAGAGTTTTCTTGATGCGTGCGTGTAAATACTACAACTTTAATAAAAAAAAAACTTTTTTTTTCACAGCGTTAACAAAATAAATAACCATTTTAACCATAACCATAAATAACGAATCCTTTTTTGACAAAATCCGTCAAAATTCTACCGTTTCCTTACGTATACAACGCAAGTCATTTGTGCATAAAACTCACTAAACAGCTGTGAACAATAAAACGGCGTGATTTTACCACTGTAAACTTTTACACACAATAAATTTTAGTCGAAATTCCCGTTTATAATTATATTTCTCAGAGTATTTAGAGCAGACTTTTTACTCCTTTTCCATAGCATATGCTTTGTAAACTTGTAAAGTTGGTAAAAAGTTTTAAGATTTATGCTTTGTTATTTCTATTAAAGACTTGAATTTCCTTTGAATCTCTTAATTCTAAACACTACTTTGACCACTAACTAAAATTTCCATTTCGAAAGCTATAATTTTAACTTGAACGCAGCCATGGTACGTTTTTGTGAAAAAGTTAAACTTAGTTGTGTGTGTGGTGTGTGTGTGTGTGTGTGTGTGTGTGTGTGTGTGTGGTGTGTGTGTGTGTGTGGTGTGTGTGGTGTGTGTGTGTGTGGTGTGTGTGTGTGTGTGTGTGTGTGGTGTGTGTGGTGTGTGTGTGTGTGTGTGTGTGTTGTTATTTTCAACTTAGTTTTTATAGGTTTTATGCTAGTGGGAGAGACTTCTATTGCTATTTTATAGGTGTTAGCTTAAAAATCCTATATGATTGAAGTGACAGCAAAACGGAGATAATCGAGAAGTTACTAACAGTTCTGCTTCGTTTTAGGCTGTTATAGAAACAATGCAGTTACACAAAGACATGTATTGGAAAACTAACACGAAATATCGCTATTTCATGTACATTTGAACACCAAGACATGCTTAGAAAACTAAAATGACAAATTCCAGAAAATCTCTAATCCCAGTATAATTCATGTGAGGGTCCAGTTCTGAGCCACTGTTCGGTGGTTCATTAACACTTCGGTAAAAACCTATTTTCACCCGAAGTACACTTTGATAGACAAGTTTGTAATGTCCTTCAAGCGTCATGCTAAAGAGGCACTACATATCCTGACTTTTTTTTTGGTTTTAAACGTTCCACAATCGCACCGAAACCTTCGATTTTAGTACAGAAAAAATTCTTGTTCTTTTCGGAAAATTCCGAACAAATCCTTTCAGACCTAGAATTCAATTGAAGCTTTTAAGTCTCCGCTCTTTCATGTGAATTCGGCATCTGAAATCAAATTGAATTCCCGGTATATAAGAGGCTTATTGTATGGAATCCGGATTTAGAGAAATCAATGCGTAGTGAATTGAATGCGGTCGTTAAGTAGAATGCGGTCGGTTTGTCGCAGAGCATTTCGTTACAAATTGTAGATTGATGTTTCTGGTAAGAATTGATTTGCCACTACAAGATCAATAATGGTTGTGGATTTGGGTTTTATAGCACAAGAACCATGTTGGACCAAGAAATGTATATAAGTAGGCAGGTATTTTAAGATAAAAGCTGCGCCAAACACTAGACAAAGTTAAGTAGTGCTCATTACTCAAGGAAAGTTTTACCGACATGGAAAAGAGTTCTCTCAGGGTTACAGAAACCAAGCCTACACTGTCTACAACTCACAGGTTGCTAAGACAATAAGCAAACCTTTTAAGTCATAGTGACTCCAGATCATAAATGAAACTGTCTATAGTCGCAACTTGTGGGTATTCATTGGAGGTACAAACTTCTAGAGGCCAGAACATCTTGGGGCCCTTGACATATTCATAAAGGAGCCCTGTATTCACAAAAAGACAAGAGGTAAAAATATTACAATTCTACAGTAAATATGGGTAACCAAGTACGGAGGATAACAAAATGGCTCAATCGGTCATGCGACTGTTAAACACTATCTACCAATAAGTAATTGATATACGTCACGCCCTCTGCCGTTAAATATTGGGTAGGAAACAAAAACATACAAGATGCCACTAAGTGCAGAGTTATCTTATTTCGCGAAAGGTCTAACCATCACAGAAATGGCCGATTCTTAAGGGACATATCTAGCGAGATGAATTACCCAAAATCGACAGTGGCCGATGGTATTTAGAAGTGGAAGGTGAGCGGTGATTGTCGGAATGTGCCCCGAGTCGGCAGACCCACGAAACTGGGAGATAAAGACCGACGGGTGCTGTCCAGAGAAATTCGGAAGAACCGCACCCAACCGATGGCCCACATACTCAAGGAGATTCAACAGGCATCCGGTAGTGTTGTTTCGATTAATACCATTCGTAAGGAAGCACATCTGCTTGGTTTCCATGGTCATGGTGCTGCTCATAAGCTGATCGCAAAATCCAACCGCGCTGGTCGGTTAATGTGGTGCAAAGCACGTCGTAAGTGGACCGTAGATCAGTGGAAACGAGTTCTCTGGAGCGACAAATCAAGATTCACCCTCTACCGTTCGGATGTCAGTATCTGGGTCTGACTGGAGAACGCCTCCTTCCAGAATGCATTGTGCCCACAGTGAAGTGAATTTATAGTCTGGGGATGTTTCAACTGGTATGGACTGGGACCTGTTAAATACGATTCTTTCAGAGGAAAGGAATGACACAGGCCATGTGGATCGCAAAAGGGAAAAATAGTATTTATTGAAGACACATATAGATACAGATTTGAGGGGATTGCAGAATTAACCAATAGGATTCTTGTACATTGAAACGGACGTACAAGAAAGCTATAGTACATTCACACATGGTGCCTGGAATGAATGACTCAGCCCTAAGCACAAGGAAAGATACTAAGAGTTCTATGGGCGATTGCATTATACAACAGGACCCTTGGTCCAAATTCATAGTAAGCTCACCGCCTAGGCCTACTGCACTATTTTGGATGACAGTGTGCTTCCTACGTTGTGGAAGTTATACGGGCTGGACCCATGTTACTTCCCGGACGACAACGCCAGCTGTCACGTTGCGAGGTCCACCAGGGATTGGTATGGTGACAATGGGGTTAACCGAATGGACTGGCCTTCCCAAAGCCCAGACCTGAACCCTATCGAGAAACTCTGGGACGAGTTGGATCGCCGAATTAGGAGGTGCAACAACCGTCCAAAATTGGTGAAGGAACTTACGTGTCTTCTCTAAAGTGGAAGAAAATACCACTAGCCGTCATACAAGAAGCCCCGGAGGGTTGAGGCTGTAATGGCCTCTCGTGGAGGCTCTGCCAACTATTGAATATGAATAAATTTTGTGTTTCTTATCAATCACAGGTGTCCAAATACTTATTGGTAGATAGTGTGTTTACTCTTTTACTCGTTCACACGCATAATTCCACCTTGCAATCTGTTCTTCTCTGTATTACTTCAAACCAATTTGGATCTTCTTGAACATTATTATCTTTCCAAAGGATTCTATTCTGTGAAAACGACTGATATAATTATTCCATTCCAAGGAAATAAGCAATAAAATATTTTCAAATGATTTTATTGCACAGAAAAGAATAATTAAAAAATTTAATTTCAACTGATGGATCAATAGAATCGTTCCAAGGGAATCTATTGTCTGAAAAAGGCAATAGAATCCTTCTAAAAGTTGAAAAAATCCATGAGTTCTTTAGAAAGATGTGCTTATAAAGTCATTAGGTGTGAGATAAAAGCAACACTGCACTACTCTGAGATCTCGCTATGCTCAGAGAGTTAAACAAGAACCGCTTGGGTTCCTTCAGACTTTTTCCTATTGCGGCTATACGTCTCCAACATCAAATATAACTATTACAGGTATGGAGATACTAAAATTAATTTAAAAAATAAACAAATTGTTCCAGAAATTCAAAACAGAGTAGAGATGAAGCAACTAGGGTCTAGGGATGCGACATCGATGTCGATGTCTTCAAAAACATCGATGTTTTATAAACACATTGATGTATTTACCATCAATTTATTGGAGCCGATGGTTTGTTTAACATCGATCTTTTAACATTGTCGATGTTTTTACGTTGTCGAAGTTTAATTTATAAATGAAAAAAGTAGTAAAATTTACGAAAAATAACCGTGCCACTAAATATTTGTCAGTGATGGCGACATCTGTCCAATCAGAAAGAGTTTTTTCCCTGACTGGTGAAAAGAGAAGTCGGCTTAAGGTGGAGAAAGTTAACAAACTTCATTTTTTACAAACTGTAAATAACAATTATTGGGGTATAGTATAATAACTATACACCTGTCCCCCCCATAAGTTGATAAATAGTTAATAATAACTAACAATAATTATTGTTATGTACCTACCTAATTATACTTATAATTAGTAGTTCCTATGTCGAATTGTTGCAAATATAATTTTCTTTTATATTATTCAATTTGAAAATAAAATATTTGTTAACTTTTCGTATTAATTTTTTTACTTTGTTTCGCCAGTTAAAAAAAGTCGAAGCTATAGATTAATTAACACTGCACATGACAAATTAAATCTACCCCCCCCCAATGGCGAACATTAATGGCTGAGGTTACAAAACCAGTTTTAAGAAATGGAGGGAAAAGTTTAAATACCCAGATTTTTAAAAACATCGATGTTTAAAAGCATCGATGGTTTTCGGTCGATGTATTATCAACATCGATGTTTTAATTTTGAACATCGATGTTTTGATGTCGATGTCTCATTCCTACTAGGGTCTTCTTTGGACTGCTCCAGTAAAATTTCATCTGAGGCACATACGATGTGAGGATTAAATGGAGACAGATCCGAATATGATCTGGGCTTTTAGTATCAAGTCACAAGACAGTCGTCCTCTTGCGATACACACATTGAAATCCAAACAACCCATATCTCTTAAACTTGCATAGATAAAATATTATCTTCCTTCTCACCCGTGTGTGTACAGCTTATACTTTTTACTTATCCCGAATCAAAATGAGATAAGTTCCATGGTTTCTTCCCTGTTAAAAACGTCCAAAAGATGCCTCGGATCATTATGAATATCCTTCCATGACATCCTGAAACACTAGTGAACGTGGAACTGTCACTGTGCTGACAGTTATCACAAGATTCTTCCTGTCACAACATATTTCATTGCTTTGCGGTATGACCAGTATCTTGGAAATGCTATATGTTCTCTTCATAACTTCAAGTAGGATATAATTGAAAATGTAAAGTGATGATATGAGTAATTTTTTAACTTGAAAAACAAAGTGTACATTAAAATTCCAAAAGTTCACATTTCCAGGCTCCGTTGGCCCTTGGAAGCTGGTACCGGTGATCCTTCAAATCATTTTACTTCGCACTGACTTCGTTACTGTGAAAACCCTGAGGCCCAGTTCACATCAGGCGTTTTCAAACGCGCGTTTTCCGAGGTCACCTTTTCTTATACGTTAAATTGTATTTTTTCCCCACCAATTCAAGTTTCTATCTTTGCGATCGTTGAAGATCGAGTGAAAATTTTAACGGATTTCAAATCAGCGTAAAATTCTACACCATATTAATGCCAAAAATAGACACAATCTGTTGTAAAACTTTACGCTGATTTAAAATGCTTGAAATTCTTCACGATATCAATACCAAAAACAGATTTATTATTTTATTATTTACCATTTGATTATTTATTTATTTATTAAATAATTAATTGTGTATTTAAAGAAAATCAAATTTAAGGTATCGATCTGGTGTAAAATTTTCCGCAGTTTTCAAATCCGTTGAAATTTTTACTATATCTTCAACGATCGCAAAGATAGAAACTTGATTTCGGGGAATAAGAAACAAATTTAAATCATAAGTAAAGCTGACCTTGGAAAACGCGCATTAGAAAACGCCTCATGTGAACAGGGTCTGAAGAAGCCCTGACATTATTTCTCATTTTAAAAATACTGACTGTTCGCTGCATAACTTGAAGTAGGATATCACAAATGCATAATGATAGTTGTCATTTTTAAGAAAACAAACTGCACAGTACAATACAAAAAAGCTCACATTTACAGGCACTGATGATATTCACTCCCTTGTACCTATGATCCCCAAAACCATTCGGAACCGAACGAATTTCGTTACTGTGGAGACCCTGAACCAGCACAGAAATATAATTCCTCAAACCATTTACTGTAACGTATCTATTTCGCTCTTTTTGTGCTTTTAACTTTCAATTCACGCTTCATTGTTTATTTAACGATTCCACAGGTGCTGTCGGAAACCTTTTGTAACCTCCTACGCTTATGCAATTGGGTTAGTTGAGCGTCCTTCCTTTCCCGTTATCACATTTGCATTTTTTTGTCTCCGTTTAACGACTCAAGTAATTCTATCAATGAACTTTTTCCTCTGCTTCACCCTTCGCCAACGTAAACACATTTTCTAGATTCTCTGTCTGCACCTGGGGTCTATTTTTGAGTTCCTTCAACCCACGTTCGAAGAGGTGCTGGCTTCCTTTTGTCTATTCAGGTGAGAGCGAACCTAAGATTGCCGTCAGAAGATGAATCAGGGACAAAGAAGCTGAGTGACGTTTAAATTAAGTGCTGAGTACGCGGTACAGGTGGGCTACCTATTTTTCAATGTTGTCATAGGTGTGGAGAATAAAAATCACAGCATACATTTGAAAAATGTATAATTTTTCAAATCGGGAAAACAGGTTTACAGGAGTATTTATCACTTATATGAGGATTTTTTTAACACTGCTTCATATTAGAAACTAGCAACTGCGTGGCTAGCCCGGCGTTGCCCGTGCCCGTGGTGTAAGGTATTAAGCTGGTGTAAAATTTTCCGCAGATTTCAAATCCGTTGAAGATATGTTCAATTAAAAAAATAATTTTTTAAAGAAAATAATATTTTTAGGTATCAATCTAAACTGAAATTTTCCGCAGATTTCAAATCCGTTGAAATTTTTACTCTGTCTTTAACGGTATGGGAAATATAAAAAAAGAACTTTGACTTCAGTTAAATAATTTATCGTCTGGCTGGGAAATCAATCGCGCAAAATCAAAGCGGAAATGGAAAAATAATTTTCTTCGCGTTCAGGCGGATGAAAAAAACTTGGCATGATTCCAAACCCTGACTGCAAGGTCGCCTGAGTAGAAAAAGTTCTCCTTGTTTGAAAAAGCGATGGAGATTAAAATTATTAAATTCATTTAAAAATCTTCTAGATTGAATTTTAAAATTCGCCGCGACCCAAAAATTGCAAATAATTCGGGCTACCTGTGTGCCAAATCTCATTGCTGTAAGTGCCATAGAATCGTTAGTATTTTGCGGCCCCAAACAGATCAACAAACAAACACTTTCTTTTATAATAGTAGAGAAGAGACGATTATGCATATGGTAGGTAGGCAGTTGATTAAGGTGGCACTAGAGGAACCAAACGAGCTATTGGCGAGGATTACGGGATCAACTCCCAAGGAAAAGATCCGAGACCAACAAAGGATTACCAATTTTCTCTGAGACGATTCCGCGACATATTGCTCAAAACTAAACATTGATATTGTCACTCAAAGTGCAAAGTGCACTCGTATGCCTAAAAGCTGCATTTTTCAGGAGAGCAACAAAACACGATTTTTTTCCTTATGATTTGATTCTATTATAAAAATAGTTTGGTTTTTATTATTATTTTATTGGATCAGCTGATGACAGAAGAGATTTTGCCGTCTGATAAAAATCACAAAATGCCACATAAAACAATAATAAAAAAAGAGTATAATTTTTAACATACGATCTTTTGCAATAAGAGTGACGATAGATAATATTAGCTTGGGATAGTAGTGGGGACGAACGTTTGATGGGCACGAAGTCATGTGCAATAGAAAGATTTATTTTGGAGTATTGGTGAGATTGGTCGATAGCTTTCTCTGAAATTCCAGCACAGTTTAACATTCAACCGGGATTCTGGACAGCAACTTCAATTCAGGGACAATCCGGGATTGTTGGGAACCCTAGACCAACACTAAGTCATTTTCAACCACGGTCAGATGACGAGGTCAGCATCTGAACTGGCACTTCACCCTCCAAACTTCCACATCACGCCATCAGGACAATTGAGACTACGACAGATTTAATGGGGACCAGCCATCGCGTTTATGTCGGTCTTTGGTCGGACTGTTTTGACGACTATATTTTGTGGGAACATGAAATAATTTACTGCAATATGATAGTTAAAACAAATTTAAAAATCCGATAAAAAAGAACTGATGGGAATGTAGACATGGGCCTCTCAAACATTTTACAGAATACGTTTTCGAAGAATTTGTGATTCGTTATTCCGGTGTGCGAAACAACCCCCCCCCCCACACACACACTGAGGAACATCATTTAAACGGGCATTCAAAACTCCTGTAGAGAAGGGTTGCTTGCGCAAAAGTAAGAAGCCCAAGGCCGCTAGAACGGAATCTAACAGCTGTGGCTTGGAATTCCTACTGCGAAAAGAAAGATAGATCACACATCCATTTTGAAGAGAACTCTTGCTGTTAAGACGCCATTTTGTAGCTTTAGAGGCACGTGCAAAGTGAGAATCAGTTTTAAAAAATGTAATGACGGCATGATTATTTGGTGCCTGGATATTACTGATCCAATAATTCCATTAGCATTTAAACCGAAAACACGCTTTCGAAAGTGTACAATGGTGATTCTCTTTCCTGAAATTGTATTACACTCAATACTATTTAGAATTGCGAGATAATATTAAGTGTAATACAATACCAGAATGAGCTCATATTGAAAATTTCTGACTTTGGTCATCTGTCAATAACGGTTTCAAGGGTTAAATTTAGAAGCATAGTATTGATGAAAATTTAAGAAGGATGCTGAGCAACACAATAATTATTCCAAGCGGTTCCTTGACGAAGACTACCGAAAAAATGTCCCTTTTTCATACGTGTCATTCGGGAGTTAGTTCATTCCGTCAAGAGCTTAGTAACGTCACTTCTGGTCATTCGAAATTTCAGCACAAAAAAAAAAAAAAAAAAAGCACATAACTATCTTTTGGCGTGAGAGTAATCGAGACACGTTCGAAAATAAAGCATCAGATGACTTGGACGCACGTGCCTAAATATTTATCGTTTGCGCGCGTACATTGTTATCTTGGTTAGCAAAGAATTAATAATAGCTTGCAGGGTTTTTTTTTTTAATTCTTTAGACGCCTAGTTATGTGGCAACAGTTGAAAGATATCTTTGGAATTTTTGTTCTTGTTATCGAATGAGCTGTTCGTGCTAATAAGGCCCGATGCACACATCCGGTTTTTTAACGTGCGGCGCTGCTGCGGCAATGCAAGTGCGGTCTGAGATACATTAGATACAATTGAGTAGTGCACACGTACTTCCTGCGGCAACGCACGTCCAACTTGCATTCAATTTGTACCGCAGTTCCCCACTGCACCGCACCGTCGCCGCACATGAGTCTTCGTTCTGAAGTACCTTGTTTTAATAAATAAATAAATGAAATATAAATAATAATGAATAAATGGTTTTATCCAGTAACGTCTATTTTGCTTCAAAATATACTTTTTTTTGTACCAAGTAAGCGAAATAAACACGTTTTCCTCGATAGAATATTTATCGCAAATGGCACGAAATGATTACTTGCGTCATTTCACGGTTATGGACGGTAGTTGGACTTCGGTGCCGCAGCGGCGCCGCACATTGAAAAATCGGATGTGTGCACCGGGCCTAATTATTCTACTAGTTGTATGCAGACATTTTATGCTTCAGCGTAAAATTTGTACGGACACATAGAAGCGCTCCGAGTGTAATCCTTATTTCAAATACACGGCCTCTGTCAATGTACTTTGTATTTTGTGAAAAAATACTTTTTTTTATACAGTCCACTTTATTTGAACCTACTACATCCCACGGGACAATATGCAAATCCTAATGCGTACGTTTTGCTATCGTTGTAGGTACGCATGTGCCACGAATGCTACATACAATCGAAAAACGGGAACAATTTTTCGGATCGGTATTCTATAAAGAATCGCTTGGTATGGTTATTGTGTGGTCGATTCTTATATATTCGTATATTTACAATTCGTATATATTTGTATATTTATAAAAAAATGACAGAAAATAGAAATACACTCCAAAAAAATATCTTAACACAAAACCTCAAAGTTCTACGAACGTTAAAAAATAGTTGTATTCTACAAAGAATCGCTTGGATGGTTATTGTGTTGTCGATTCTTCTATATTCGCATATTTACAATTCGTATATTTATAAAAAATGACAGAAAATAGAAATACACTCCAAACAAATATCTGAACACAAAAACTCAAAGTTCTACGAACGTTAAAAAATAGTTGTATTCTATAAAGAATCGCTTGGATGGTTATTGTGTGGTCGATTCTTATATATTCGTATATTTACGATTCGTATATATTCGTATATTTATTAAAAATGACACAAAAAAGAAATACACTCCAAAAAAATATCTGAACCAAAACCTCAAAGCTCTACAAACGTTAAAAAATACCTTTAAAGGAAGAAAAGAGCCTAAGAATACCAAAAATACAGCTGTCGTCAAATTCCGGTCCCTTGTGAGCACCAATCTGTTCCATAGTAATTTCTTGTCTTATAATAAAATGGTTGGTTGGTATTTTATGGCTCAAGGGCCAGATCTGGTCAAGCTCTGCAAATAAAACGCTGAGTCAGATCTTTCTGAAACATCCAGTATAAAACATTTTTAGTGACATAATCCCTAAAGGTTCCCGAGGATTATGCACCCAAAATCCTTTCAAGTATCAAATAAATCCTTCAGAGAAATAGTTATTCTATAAAAGAATCTTCTGTTTAATGTCGATCGATAGTTATCGATCTCAGTCTTTCAATCGATGCATCCACTATATTCCATGTTACTTAAATTTTATTTCAGCTTCCCTAACTTTTGTCCATGTACTGGTTTTATATCCTTCACCTCATAAATTTATTATTTCATTTTTTTTAGTTTCTCTGCAGACGAGGATTTTCTTGCTTTTTCATCTGATTAGGAGTATTAAAAACACGAAATATGGGAACCATGGTATTAAAAACATTCAATCGCTAGGACTATCAATTTTTATGTACTATCTTTTACAGGGTTATATTCTTGTGTTTGAAGCAGCTTGTCCGCTTTTCGTTGGTTGGTTGGTTTTGTGGTATAATGGCCTGATTTGGCTATGTCCGCTTTTAGGCTTTGTGCCAATTAACCTAAACCATAATATTTGTGCCTCACGGACGTGGATGATTGAGAATAATCGTGCAACTATGTTCTCAAATTTAATTTATTTTAAAAATAGAAAATATTATTTACTATCTGGATCTATTATCTTTCAAAATTTACCGTGTAAAACGGTTCATGTCGTGAAATGTACATAACTTTCTAATTAAACTTTCTTTGAAGTTTCATTTAATTTATGATTGTTTAAATCGTCGATCATTATTATTATTTAAATATACTAAGTGCAATTATCGGTAATGTAGTAAGATTTTGTTGGATCGATTTTCATTTTCAGTGGATACAGTTAATAGATACAATCTATAGAAGATCTAGACCATCTTTTTTCGTTATACACTCATGTCCATAAATTAAGGATAATTCAAAATCACACGGAAATCGAACTCTAAAGTAAAAATTTCACCTTTAGAATTATCGCACACATCTTCAAGAATAATATCCAAATTACAGGAAGCCATCAGATGACGCCGATAATACGTCACAATGACGAGAGTGTAAGAGAGGTATATATAAGTAATGGTAGCAAAGAAGTGTAAAATTGTTCACAAGCGTTCTGTAAGCCGCTCAGTGCCACAACAGAATAGTTATGGCACAGAGGACGCATGTCGGTGATTTTTTACGTGGTAGAATTATCGGCCGCCTGGAATGTGGGCGCACTCAAACGGAAATTTCAGTGGAACTTGGAATCGCCCAAAGTATCATCTCTAGGCTTTGGCAACGATTCCAAAATGTCGGAAATGTCAGTGGACGTTACAGTACAGGTAGACCCCGAGTTACAACGCCGAATGACAACCGGTATTCGGCAGTAACTGCAAAAAGAAGCAGACGGAGCACAGCATCCGACCTTTCTCGTCAGCTATCTTCAGCCACGGGTACGACAGTTTCAAGGCAAATCGTTTACAGACGTTTGGGGCATGTTGGGAACCTAGCCTTAAACGTCTTTGGCGTGGTATGGAAGTTTGAAGGAGTCAACTGAGGTGTTGATCTCGTCATCTGACCGTAGCTCAAAATTTCGAAGTGCGGTCCTCAAACCTTCCTCTGGATCGTCGCCAACAACCAACTGTTGTTCCATTGCGACGTCGTTAATTTTACTACTTACCTACTGTATAAGACGTTTTGTTATTTATGAAGCATCAAGTGGTCGTCGGAATAACGTCCGGTGCCAGGTTCCTTATTGAACAGATCAAAGATTTGCCCATTCCACATTCTTCCACAGAGTACGTTATAGCATTCGTCTTTTCTCATTGACTTCGCTGGAAATTATCGTTAATATTCCAAAGAACAATTAGTTGCCTGATTGTTACCGCAAAGAGAAAGAAATTCTCCTCTAACGTTGTCTCATAGACCATAACTAACTACCGTTGAATTGCTGCTTAGACAATGGATTGTTCGAATTCCTTCTGCTTGACGATTCAGGCGATTATTCATGCAACTGCATTTGTCTAGCGTAATCCAATGTCACTCTTATGAAATAAGACGCAAATCCGTCTTTTGTGTTCTCCAAGCATTAATAAAATCTGTGCTCAGGTGCAAAATGCTATAAGTCACTTTTCCCAAAAAATTGAGTAAGTCACATCTTGAGGGCTGGTTTGTTAATGTTTCGAAGTTGGCAAAATGTCGTAAGTCTTTTCTTTCAGTTTATGAGAAAACAAAGGTGGAAAATTGTAATAAATCAAAAACCACAGAACCGCATGTTGAATCGTGAATTTTAAAATTGCTGTCACGAAAAATTAAAAAATGTCACTTACAACATTTTGTCACCTGAGCACAGAAATAAACAAGAGACTTACTATAAAACGTTACAACCAAGAAATTGGAACTAAACTCTTGATTTTTATAAATCATTAGGGGGCCAGCCCCTTGCTCGCAAACACTCGCCAACCCCCAGAGGATTGCTTTCAAAGCCTCACTGGTTCGCTTCGCTCGCATCAATGAAGACATGTGTCCGATCAGAAGGGATTGTTTACAAAATATGATATTCCGAAATAATATTTTTTTTCCTAATCAAATTTGTTGTTTGCAGAAAATATATATACAGTGCCTCTGAAATCAGAATTCAAATGAAAACTTTGAGCAAATTTTGATTCTGCTGCTTTAGAGCAACACAACGGGATATTGACGACGGTCCGGGAACAATCCCTAAGGGAAATATCCTATGACAGGACCTTGTAATTTTGAACCACGGTCAGATGACGAGAACAACACCTGATCTGGAGAATCCCACTTTCCAATCTTCCACACCACACCAACGTGAGGGCATTTGAGGCCACGACAGATTTAACGTGCATCAGCCCCTTGTACACGACGGCCTTAAGCGGCTTTTACACCGGAGTTGCAAATATTTTTCTCCCCTTTTTTGTGGCGAGGACGTTTTACGTTCCACTATGCTGACCCCTTTTGAATCCTTTTTGCGACCCACTCTGGTATAAACGCTTTGTCGACTTTATCGGCAACATCAAGGGGTGAATACTCTTCTCACCCCTTTGTAGAAAAGAGTGATCACTAGGGCAACTTTTTGCAACAAATGCAACTTTTTTCACACGTTCTACACTGCATGTAAAGTACTAAAACCAAAATTCCTCCTACATGGGGTGTATTGTGAGTTATAACCGCAACATAAATACAACTTTTTGCATAAATGCGACCACCTGCAACTTCTTAAAATTTGGCTGAAAATAAATTAATATGAAGCAACCCTTTGATCACGTGTGTGTGATCTTGCGAATGCCCGAAGTATGGCGGATCAAACTAGAAGTACACGGAAAGAAGGTGTTCGTCCTAACAAAGTGAAATAAATGTCAAGAAGTACTTTTAACACATTGGTTGGCACTCTAGTTGACAATATGTTGTTCGCCTGGTAGATGACGTTTTAAAATCTCTGAATCTTGAGCGAAAGTATTTGGCGCTTCTGCTATTCGATAGAGCACATTATATGACTGCGGCTGGTGCAGTTTTTCAATATTATAGTAATTACTGGCCAAGGATCGGCCATTCAACGTTCTTCTGTGTTTCAGTATGTATTATAACACTGTTGTACACGACTAAAAGTGTCAATATATTTAGAATTTTTTCATTTTTTACGAATAGTTTATTTTAGAATTCAGTGTATCAAAAATAAATGCAACTTTAGGGAATGATAAATGCAACTTTTCCCATTTTTACTGCAACAAAAAAGTTGCCCTAGTGATCAACATTCATCACGCCATTTAATCGAATAGATCACTCACTGACAGTCTTTCGGGAGATGTGGTCAAGGCAAGCGATAAGGGCAAAATGTCACACAGAGCGAACAAAAGACGGCGTGAGTGACCACGGGGTGCCGAAGGGCAGAGGGGATCGATGATTGTTAAGCAATATCGAAAGGGGACGAAATAGGGGAGCATTTGCACCCCAAATTTCGTCTTGGAGAAATGTGTCCAAAAAAGTTGCAATATTTTTATCTTTACCGACACATGGAGGAAAATAAAATTGGAGTTGCAAACTCGACACACCGACACGAGATCTTGGCGATAAAATTGGTGCCGTTCCTCGGGATAGCTTCGATGTTTAGAGGAGGAGAAGTTTGCAACGGTGTAAACGCGGCTTTGGGCTAGACCGAGTTTTCTACTCGCCACCAGTTGCTCTTCCAATTAGGCTTCCGCGCCCTCCTAAAATGTACCGATTTAACGATAATATTCCTATATATTTTGTTAACGCCCTTTGGAAGTAGAAATACATGAGCAAGCTAAAAGAGGGGTTTTCAGTGCAAACAAACAAATCATTGAAAGTTACGTTTTAACACCAGCTACCAAAATGCTCTCGCAGGATACATATCGATGTAACATTAAAATGTAGTTTTATCACCGTTTTAAGGGGGGTTTAATCAAATTGACGAATTGAATATCCTAGATTCGAAACTAATTCTTCCATTTATGTATTGATGAAGTGTTGAAATCGTATTCGAAAACTACTGCAAGTGACGTCACGTTGGGAAAATACCTCCCGTCATATAAACACTACCGCCATCTATATTTAGTTTCACCACAAAAAAGTCTCTCACAAAAGGCATATAATAATATATCATGTGCCTTTTATGAGACTTTTCCATAACAACATCTCATAAAGGCATATAAATCCAACATGAAGGAGCACCCATGAATATCTGTATCCATGAATATCTAACTTATTTTCATGTCGTTCTGACTCATAAATTGTGTAAATTTAGTACGTGTAGATTTCAAAAAAAGTGGTTTTTTTTTTTTTTTTTTTTTTTTTTAACATTTAAAAGCGATGGTATGATCACACGCAATGCCATGAATAGGCTGTTTTCACATAAATACATAATTCCAAAGACACGAACACTGATTTGGAATATAATTAACCTGAAATGATACCCCAACACTTTCCAGTACATTGCATTTTTCTTCCAAATATGTACTGATAGTGTTGAAATCGCTTTCTAAAAACACGGTAACTGTAATCCATTCTTATTTGCGCCAGGTGCCACTTTCCCATGTCCTCATTAAATGTCCTACTTTTAAATAATTTTAGAAAAATGTTTTAATATGTACTTTTTAAACTTATGTGACAACAAAGAGCGTATCCTTCGTTTGATAACGATCCGTCTCCAATAGCCCGTTGAGTTGCTCCAGTGCGACGTATTACAAAATTAGCTACTGTCCTACCAGCTGGTCTATCAAAAAACCTCTCCTTTACGTGTGGTCTGGTGCACGTTTAATCTACCCTGGCCTCAAATGTCTTCACATTGTCGTGGGGTGGAAGTATGGAGAGTGAGATGCCATAAATTTGTTAACTTCGTCATCTGACCATGGTTCAAAATTATGAAGTATTGTCCTCGGATCTTTCCCTTTGGTATCTTTCGTCGGACCATCGCCAATAGCCCGTTGTGTTACTACAATGTGACGTAAATTCAACTAACTGCTTGATTTATGGAACATTTATAATCCCAAATGTTCTTAACTTCTTACAAGAAATAAATGTTTTTTTCTAATATTAACTTTTGTTTGGTATTACTCATATTGTTATTCAGGATTTTATTTTCTGATAGATAATACTTTTATTTTTACTGAAACTATTTTTTATCTCATTCTTTCGTTGGTACAATTTTAAAACTGTTTTCGGCCTAAGTTTGCTTTTCATCCTGGTAAATCCCAACCTACTAACGCACCACTGAGTTCTTTTCGTAAACTGTAAAAAAAAAAATTAACGCATTTTTCTTGAAATAACTGTTTTTGTCTGCATGGGGCAGGAATGACATATAAAATCTATACTATGTTACACTCGACAGTTGGAACTAGTTGAAACAATGATTCCTGCAGTAAAACAAAGTTTTCTCAATTCTCGATTTTAATGAAATAGACAGAGCATGTGGATTGAATCGTCTTAAGATCCCGTAAGGATAAGTCACTTGGACTAACGAATTGTCTTGGGAGACGATTGGCTATTAAAGTGCATACAAGCGGAGCTAGTTGAAATAGTGATTGATACCGAAAAGCAATGTCTTCCTAAGGCCCAGTGCAAGCATCCGGTTTTCAACGTGCGGTTTCACTGCCGCAACGCAAGTGCGGTCTGAGATACATTAGATCCAATGGAGCAGTGCACACATGCCTCCAGAGCGGCTGGGGCGACGCACGTCCAACTTGCGTGCAATTTGTACCACAGTTCCTCACGGCGCCGCACGGTCGCCGCACATGAGTATTCATTCTGAAGTACCTTGTTTTCATAAACAAATGGAATATAAATAATAATTAATAAATAGTTATATCCAGTAACGTCTATTTTGTTTCAAAATATATTTTTTTACACCAAGTAAGCGAAATAAACACGTTTTCTTCGATAGAATATTTATCGCAAATAGCGCGAAATGAGTTCGTGCGTCATTTCCCGGTTCTGTGTGCATAGTTGGGCTTCGGTGCCGCAGTGGCGCCGCACGTTGAAAAACCAGATGTGTGCAGCGGGCCTAAAAGTATAATTCCTATAGCGCGCCTGACGCATGCGGCTGACGTAGTGCGTCTATTGCAGTACAGCTGACGTAGTGCGTCTATTGCAGTGCGGCTGACGTAGTGCGTCTATTGCAGTACGGCTGACGTAGTGCGTCTATTGCAGTACAGCTGACGTAGTGCGTCTATTGTAGTTCGGCTGACGTAATGCCTCTATTGCAGTACGGCTGACGTAGTGCGTCTATTGCATAAAGCTGACGTAGTGCGTCTATTGTAGTACGGCTGACGTAGTGCGTCTATTGCATAAAGCTGACGTTGTGCGTCTATTGCAGTACGGCTGACGTAGTGCGTCTATTGCAGTACGGCTGAAGTAGTGCGTCTATTGCAGTACGGCTGATGACTTAAACGTATCACAGCACTTTCATTACTGAACTAATTTCCATGTTTTATAGCTCATTTTAAAGAACAGTTTGTTTTCTTTAATGTGATGCATTACCTGTAAAAATCGGTTTGAAGAATGATGTAATCGACCCCCAATGAACCTATAACATCCATTTGTAACAGTGCTCTACGTCAGACGCACTATAGCAGCGCATGCGTCAGATGCGCTTTTGAAATTGCACCTTAACTCGATTTTAAAGAAATAGTCAGAGTATGTGAACAGTCGTCGTAGGATCTAGTAAGGATAAGTCACGTGGACTAACGAATTGTCTTGAAAGACGATTGGCTATCAAAGTGCAAACTAGTGTTTTTATTCACGCTGGAAACCAATCAATAATTCTTCCTACACTAGGATTCCTGCTTTTCCTCTCAACCCTAACAAGTCTTCAAACCGATCGACCGGTAGAAATATATTATTTCTTTGGAAGGTCGATGTTTCTTAACTTCTGGATGTCACTGTCAAATAAATCCCCTATGATCAATATCAAAAACCTGACTTGCTCTGAAGCAAGCATCAGCCATGTTGTGTGACCAACGTCTGGCAATAACGCATAAAACAATACATCCATGCCACTCGCACGCTTCTGATAGAAATGCAGAAGTGCCTTTATAGATTCTTCAGAGAACAGACTCGAGTTTTTTGTTTCAGCAAATCGGTAAACGGTCTATTCTTTTACACCCTGCGCGTTTAAATAATGTTCAGAATCATGCACGTACTTGTTTTCTTGTTAGGTGGATTGTTCCCATTGTTGTCTGAAGCTAACAGAAGAAACGTTTACGGCCCAGTATCTTTGGTCCGTTTTGAGAGTGAAAAGTTTGAGAGACTTGAAACATTTTATGGCTTGCTTTTGAGTTTCAGCAGCACGTATCGGTTTTATCCGAAAATAAGATATTTTTCAAGTGAAATAAAAATCTTCTAGACATATTGAGGCTGTAAAGGTGTATATAAATATTCGCATTTGAAATTGCGATGTCTGGGACACCTCTAATGGGAGCTGAGATCAAAGATATCCAACCAACCCTTTTCCATCTGATCCTATCCTTATTAAGTTCTTAATAATTCATCTTTTCATGTTGTAGATTAACCTGTTTTATCTTCTACGTTTCAATGTGTTCCACGTTGTATACATTAAATTACTTCAAAACATGTTGTATACTAAGATGTTTTGAAGTTTCTTTTTTGTGTGTTTGACTTCGTTTATATCTTCAGTTTTAAAGTATTTAATTAAGTAAATTAATTTTAGATGAAACGTTTATTAGACACACACACTGACAATCATTTACAATTAGATTACGTTACATGGAAATTAAGACTTATCGAAAAGAGCCAAAAGGGTCAATGATAAGGGGGAAACCCCATCAAAGAAGGAGCCTCATTATTTTAAGATCTTCCTCTCTCCATCGGTAATTCAAATCTATTCCAATGAATAGCCTGCATTAATAATTCAGAGGTGTCAAGATCCCTTCGTGACTCATGCGCTGACTCTTGACAGCGCCATCTATAGAAAATACTGGCTGAATAACCAGGCGTTGATCGGGTTGAAATGGGTAAATGTTGACTGAAAAGTGAATTAGAATAGTCACTTTTCTTACATAGAAAAATGCAATCATTTAAGTTGTACGGAATATACTTTTAAACTTCGTTTTGACTTTTTTATGGCTTCTACAATTTACTTCGGATGCAAATATATAGATTTAATTCCTGAATAATATAATGTAATATGCAAAAGACTAAGACATACAAACAGACACAAAATTACGATCCCGATGAAAAAATGCAGAATTCTGAAAAACGAAAGATGTGCTAAATGTCGAATTTCGATTTCCTGAGCTGAAATAGAGCAATTCGAAAAAGACATTAGAAAAATATTGATAGAGACGATAATGATTTATGATTTATGAAAATGGGTAATTGCTCAAATATGACCGCGATATTTCCCTGTTAAGTTTCCTGTTGAACGTGTTTCCTTGTCAAAATTTATATATTGCAAGAAAACAAACTTTAGATTTTAAAATTGGCACTTTTCGGACTACCTGTGTGCCAATTTTCACTGTCGTATGTGCTACAGTTTGGTCTGAAAACAGGAAAGTAAGAGCCTATGTTTTACGCAGTGTTCTAAGAAAGTACTAAAAAACTATTTAGCTGGTCCAGAAAGTAAGTACCGTTTGCGTATAATCTCCCGCGCATCTGACAGCACGAAGGTTGCGCATGCGTGGTTACATCCTTCAACTCCAGAATAAAATAGCCGAGCTATTTTGTTTGGTTACTTTAATATTTGAAGTCATTGTTTGTCGGTAATCATGTTCAAAACAATCGATCGGCCCGCCAGCTGTGAAATAAGAGCCGTTATCAAGTTTTTGAGTGTAAGAAATGTTCGGCCCTGTGAAATTTATCGTGAGATAGGTGAGACTTACTGAGAGAACGAGATGAATGAAGGTATGGTGCGAAAGTGGGTTAGGATGTTTAACGAAGGAAGGGAAAATGTCGACGACGAGAAGTGCAGTGAATGCCCGTCGTTGATCACCGAAGAATTGGTGCGCTGCATCGACGAAAAAGTTCGTTCCAATAGGCGATTCACGATTTTTGATTGGTCAATGAATTTTCAAAACATTTCACGATCTTTATAACACAAAATTGTGACTGAACAATTGCACTATAAAAAATTGTATTCACTATGGGTACCGAAAACATTAACATTCAAAAACGGAAACGCATGGGAGTAGCCTTGGAGTTTTTGCAGCGTTATGCGACAGAAGGAAATCATTTTTTGAAAAGGATTGTCACAGGCGATGAAACATAGATTTGTTACGAAACCCAAGAAGGCAAAGCCACCTCTTTCTTCAAGAAAAATCATGTGCACCGTGTTTTGGGACTGTAAAGGAATTTTGTTAGTTTATTTCACAGCTGTCGGGCCGATTGCTTGTTTTAAACATGATTACCGACAAACAATGACTTCAAATATTAACGTAACCAAACAAAATGGCTAGGCTAATTCGTTTTCGAGTTGAAGGATGTAACTACGCATGCGCGACCTTCCTGCTGTCAGATACGAGGGAGATGTGCGCAAAAGGTACTTACTTTCTGGACCAGCTAAATATATACTCTAGAAAACTGTATAGAAAACTATATACACTAGAAAACTATAGAAAACGTTTTTCACTAGAAAACGATACACACTAGAAAACGATACACACTAGAAAACGATACACACTAGAAAACGATACACACTAGAAAACTGTATAGAAAATTTGTTTCACTAGAAAACTGTATAGAAAATTTGTTTCACTAGAAAACTGTATAGAAAATTTGTTTCACTAGAAAACTGTATAGAAATCTTTATGCACTAAAAAACTTCATAGAAAATTATATACACTAGAAAACTATATACAATAGAAAATTATATACACTAGAAAACTATATACAATAGAAAATTATATACACTATAAAACTGTGTAGAAAACTATGTACAACAGAAAACTGTGTAGAAAACTATGTAAAACAGAAAACTGTGTAGAAAACTATGTACAGCAGAAAACTGTGTAGAAAACTATATACACTAGAAAAGTGAATAGAAAACTATTTACACTAGAAAACTTTTTTCACTAGAAAACTGTATAGAAAACTATATACACTAGAAAAGTGAATAGAAAACTATTTACACTAGAAAACTTTTTTCACTAGAAAACTATTTACACTAAAAAACATTTTTCACTAGAAAACTGTATAGAAAACTTTTTTCACTAGAAAACTGTATAGAAAACTTTATACACTAGAAAACTGCATAGAAAACTGTAGAGAAAACTATATACACTAGAAAACTGTAGAGAAAAACTATATACACTAGAAAACTGTAGAGAAAACTATATACACTTGAAAACTGCATAGAAAACTATATACACTAGAAAACTGTATAGAAAACTAAATACACTAAAAAACTACACAAAAAACTATATACACTAGAAAACTACACAGAAAACTATATACACTAGAAAACTGTATACACTAGAAAACTGTAGAAACCTATATACACTAGAAAACTGTGTGGAAAACTATAGACACTAGAAAACTGTAAAGAAAACTATTTGCACTAGATAACTGTGTAGAAAACTATTTACACTAGAAAACTGTATAGGAAACTATATTTACTAGAAAACTGTAAAAAGGCGTAGTTTAAGAGGATGTAAGGGCAGCGATCTCGAGCGAAGGTTTAGTTGCTTTTTTTGGGAAAATGTTCTGCAAAAATGTTTTTATCATTTTACGCACAATTTTGTTCTTGCCGTCGAAGTAGTTTCTACAACTATGCGTGCGAAGTGAATGTTTTTATGCACTCAACCTTTAGAATTCAAAGCTTAAATGTTACTTCTAGCTGTCATACAACGCTTGGAATCAGAGAAGAGCGAAGAAATAAAGCAAAAAAACCTTTTTTTTTTTGCAAACAACTGGAGAACATAAAACAAGACAGGTTCTTTTTCTTAGTTGCGTTTCTTGAAACAGGAATCATTAACTCTACAAATGTTCCAACGAGATAACTCGTCTAAAATCAAATCAATTTTTCCTACGGACAAAATATCTCATCGAGACAAAAATCCAAGTAGGGGAAGCAAATTGTCCCACGCCCTGAACTGGCTACAGTTTGAAACAGATTTTTGCCATTTCGCGGCAGTTTTTGGCACAAAGATAAACCACTAGAAAGGTTAACAAAACCTGCCCTTTTGATTTTTACTCAGTCATTACTTAAAAAATTGATACTCTGTAAACTATTATTTATTTAAGGGAGACCCGTAAACTTTTTATAAAACCTACTCTGTCAATTTTTAATATTCTTGTATGAAATAAATTTTTACAATATTCTTATAGTATATGCAAAAGACCTAGGGAGAGATTTTTTTAAATTTACTTACGAGTTTTCATAAAAAAAATATTTTACTCGTTTATGTGTTAAATTTCTATAAAAATATCCTATCTTTTATGTTTATTAATTTTTATAAATTTTTCTGAACTATTCATGCAAAAAAGCTCTCCCTGTGTCTATTAAACAATTATTCAAGACCTAAAAAGTGTAAACAGTTTAACTCTAAGTGCATTTATCAAAACGCCTTAGTACTTTGAACTTTGGCAAAATTGCAAAAACCTGATTTTGAGATAATCGCATTTTAAGTACAAAATACAATAGAAGTTAACAAAAACAACTTACTTTTAGCAAGTACTATTTTTTTTGTAATTTCTATTACATTAAGACTCTTATCAAAACAAGAGCTTTTTCCGTAAGCTCGTTTATATATTTTTAAAGCCAGTTTTATCTCTGGTTGCAACTGAGTGATTTGTGATAATTCATTGAAAAATTATTCATTTCTTGTTTAATAAACTGAAAAAAAGTATTTTATTGATCAGTACTATTTTAAAATAAACCACCACAGGAAAACCGCACTTTTTTTTTTTACAGCTATTTTTTTCTGCAAAAACGAGCCTTTTTTGTATTGATACGCATGCGTCGGAATTTAGCGCTATTTTTTCAATGTGTTTTTTTCAATGGCGTCACCACGTGTTTTACATGATGACATGGATTTTGTTCTTTGGCTTTCGCCGATTGATAGAAAAACCAGGAGCCACACCTTAAGGGTATTTAAAATGTTTGGAATAGTCGTCGGTAGATACACTATGATATAATGTTGCATAAATGGAGGTTTTCATGGAAACCGAACCAATGGTTGGCAGACGATTATATAGTTGGAAGGTCAAATAAAAGTTAAAAAGCAGCTGTTAGGAATTTCCTTCGACTCTGAAATTTTGTCCATTTATTCTTGAATATCTGATGCATCGTTTTATCCCCCCCCCAATAAACAAAAAAAAAACACTTTAAAATTATTATTATTATTATTTTTTAATTTGGGGTTTGGGTCTACCTTAAAAGATATACAGGGTGGTCCCGAATTCATGGTACAAACTTTAATGGTAGGTACAGGACATTGTAACAATGATTTATTGTATAGGAATGTATAGTCGCAAGTGACGCGGTGAGGCGTAAACAGGGGAAATAAAAGGAAAGAGAAATGGAGTGATCGGTTGGTATCATTGCCGGTAGAGGGCAGTAGATGTCTAGCCGCTGTTGAACATGATGCATCGCAGTAGGGAAAAGCGCCATTCACAATTGTGCTGCCATAGACGATGGGTGACTTTACGTATGCAGAAAAAGCAGACATGCATTACATGTACGGCCGTGCAAATGGTAACGGCAGAGCTGCGTTACGAATGTATCGCGCGGAGTATCCTGATCGACGAATGCCGGATCATAGAATTTTTCAACGGTTACATCGTCAACTTTGTGAAACAGGTGCGTTCGACGTCAATAGACAAGGCGCTGGTCGAGTAAGAGCTGTACGCACTCCAAGGCTGGAAGAAAGCATCTTGAACATTGTGGCTGATAGACCCGAGTCAAGCACAAGAACGTTGCGCGTGACGTAGGTGTGAGTCATCAGACTGTATGCAGAGTGTTAAACGAAAATCGCTTACACCCCTTCCATTTTCAGAAAGTACAAGCATTGAATCCGGCAGATTATCCTCGCCGCGTGAACTTCTGCCTGTGGGTGATGCAGCAATGTGCGTTGCAGCCGGATTTCGTAGATTATGTGCTATTTACAGATGAAGCGACATTTTCACGCGAGGGTGTCTTTAATGCGCACAATTCCCATGTGTGGGCAACCGATAATCCACATGCAACGCGTCGACATGCGTTTCAACAACGTTTCAGTATTAATGTGTGGGCTGGTATTGTGAACGACTTTTTGATTGGCCCATACTTTTTACCCACGCGGCTCACTGGCGGAAGCTATCTTATTTTTCTGAAAGAAGTGTTACCACAACTGCTGCATGATGTTCCGATCGCCATTCGTAACCGCATGTGGTTTCAGCACGATGGGGCGCCAGCACACTTCAGCATTGATGTACTGAATTACCTGAATGCCACGTTTGGTACTCGATGGATTGGGCGTGGTGGACCAGTCCCTTGGCCACCCCGATCTCCCGATTTATCGAGCCTCGATTACTTTTTATGGGGACATCTAAAGCATCTTGTTTATGAGACTCCAGTTGACTCAGATGAGGATCTCGTCGCTCGCTTATCTGGAGCTGCTGCAGGTGTGCGTGAAATACCAGGCATCTTTGAACGTGTACGCCAATCGCTCCACCGACGCTGTCAAGCATGTATCGATACTGGTGGACGCAATTTTGAACAATTACTGTAAACATGACACTTGTCAACAATGCTTTCAATAAAATCTTTGTTTTTCCTTTCGGCCGTTATTTCCCCTGTTTTCGCCTCACCGCGTCACTTGCGACTATACATTCCTATACAATAAATCATTGTTACAATGTCCTGTACCTACCATTAAAGTTTGTACCATGAATTCGGGACCACCCTGTATAAAGTATTATTTAATTAGTATCGTTAGAGAGTGCGAGTTCGATCTGGTGATTGATGTTCCAATTTCATTACATTATGTACATTTCATTTCAATATGTACAGCTCGATCCACTACCACCCGCAATTTTAATTTTTTCTTTAATCAGAATTGGAATTCTGATGTGGAAAACGAGAAAGCTATCAGAACAGAGTTCGTCTGGTCAGTTCAATACTTCGGTATCATGTAAGTGTGTAGTAATTTTGCCTTTTAGTTGTAATAAATTACTTGTTTGGTTTTGTAGTTTTCAAATTCAGTGTAGCTTCTACGTACACTGTGTGTTTCGCAATACAGTCTTTTTTAGAAATTTACAGAACACTCAAATCCTTACGTATAAACTACGGCATGCAAGTATATTTATCCTAATTATTTAAATAATTGTACTTCAGTTTAAATGCGACTATTTTGTTTTGGACAGAGGCCAACGTCAACCTCATTTGCCCCAGGTCCCAAAATGTCTAGCTTTGCTTCTGACTGTGTGTTATGTACATGTATAAGAATGAGAATATTTTGAAATATTCTATGGGGTAACTTCATCATAGCAGCTCATTAGAATAGCATCGGATTAGCAATAGAGACAATTAGCGGACAATCGATGCTTCTTCCAAAGACCGTTGTGTACAGGGGGTCTGGTGTAGGTTAAATCGATCGTGACCTCCAAGGTCCTCACGTTTCCTTAGTGTGGGAGTTTGGAGAGTTGGGTGTCAGCTCAAGTGGGGCTTTGTCATCTGATTGTGGTTCAAAACTACGAGGTGTTATTCTCGGAACCTTCCCTTCGAGATTGATTCGATTAGATTGGAGCCGACCAACCAGCATAGTAGTTAAGGTGTTAGCGTCTAGATCGGAAGGTTCCTGGTTCGAATCCGGGTCCGGGCATGGATGTTTGTAAGCGTGTGGTGTAGAGGCGGCTGGTGCACCTTAAATTTGTCGTGGCCGAAAGTCCTCACGTTGGGTTGGTGTGGAAGTTTGGAGAGTGGGGTGCCAGCTCAGGTTTTGTCTCGTCATCTGACCATAGTTCAAAATTATGAGGTGTTGTCCTCTAACTTTTCCCTTAAGGGATTAATCTCGGTTGTCGTCAATAGCCCGTTGTGTTGCTCTAGTACGACGTTAACTAAAAATTACCATTACCTCGATTAGGTTGGTATTTTAATTAACGTCGCACTGGAGCAATAGCGCGGTATATAGGTGATGGTCCGGGATCAAACCCGGAAGGAAAGATCCGAGGACAACAGTACGTAATTTTGAACCTCGGTCAGATGAGGTATTGGTCCCAGATCATCACCAATAGCTCATAGAGTTGTTACAGCGCCACGTTAACTGAAGCGCATTCATACCTTAGTAACTTATATTCCAAATTTAATATTTCTGTCAAATATTCTTCATCTTCTAGCTCAGATACAAGTTGCAAGGTCAATTGTGGCATTGTCGAAAAAATATATCTGTCTTTCTCTCTCTCTCTTTGATCCTTTCGGTACTTCATTAAACAAAAAGTACTGCATAAATGTAAGAATTCAAATTACTCGTTCACGACTGCCCATGGCACAAATAACAAGTGAAAGCATTGTTCGTTATAAGAAAGACAATGAACGGTATAGTTTGACCTTTTCACCGTGCATGTGGCGTTGAGATTGTTCGGCATTTGCCTATTTCAACCTGGTCATTATTGAACTTGAGGTCATTGGATGTTGAACCATATAGGTCAGAACCATTATAATCTGAGTGATCAAGAATAAAATAAATTTGCTACATTGCATGAATCTAGATGCTTATTGTCAATCACTTCGATAAAGTTATTTATAATGTTTTAAATTCTATTTTCAAACTATATAAACAATGATTTCACGACTGAGCAGAAACTCATTAACTGCCATTTTTAAGACAGTAACGGCCACATTCACGAGTCTCGAGACAACACGAGGATCCGTTGATCCACTGGTCAGAGTTAAATCGAGGATAATCATGAACCGTATTCTCAAACGGCTGGTTAAGGCGTGGTGCACACGTCCGGTTTTTCAACGTTCGACGCCACTGCCGCAACGCAAGTGCGGTCTGAGATACATTAGATCCAATGGAGCAGTGCACACATGTCTCCAGCGCTGCTGGGGCGATGCACGTCCAACTTGCGTGCAATTTGTACCGCAGTTCCCCACGGCGCCTCACATGAGTCTCCGTTCAGAAGTACCTTGTTTTCATAAACAAATGGAATATAAATAATAATTAATAAATGATTGTATCCAGTAACCGTCTATTTAGTTTCAAAATATACTTTTTTTTACACCATGTAAGCGAAATAAACACGTTTTCTTCGATAGAATATTTATCGCAAAGGGCTCGAAATGAGTTCGTGCGTCATTTCACGGTTATGTGTGCATAGTTGGGCTTTGGTTCCGCAGTGGCGCCTCACGTTAAAAAACCGTATGTGTGCACCGGGCCTAAGTGATCCACGGATTAAATTGATGCACTTGCTGTTATTGACTATTTACTACCGTCTCCTCACGATCACGTGATATTGTTTACATTTGATACGACGAAATAATTTGCATTCTTACTGATCAAGCACGTATTTCGCCGCAGAATTGATTCCAAATTGTGATTTTAATATGGAACGCATACAGCATTTTAATTTGGTTTTGAAAAAGAAATGCAAATGTTATTTAATTTCAAGTTGGATTTTTATGGAAACCTAAATTAAACAAGAAAGAACTGTACACAATGCTTTGAAAAGTCAATGAAATCCGACTATCTTTGTAGTTGTCAGTTTCGTTGTGAAAAGTAACTTGCACTGTCTATTTTCTTTCCTTCGTAATAAATCAACAAAAAATTTTTTTATTCCACGATGAATTTGCATTTACCATGGTCATATTATACTGTTTGCTCTGTCATTGGGTTTTACTCTGGTGACTCATATTATAGTTCAAACCAGAACACATCTGGGCATATCTATTTTATAGAAAACTAGCAAAATACCCGACCTTACTCGGTTTGAATTGGTTTACTCTAAATTGAAGAGATAATCAAAATATATAATAACTTACGTTTTTTGTAGAATAAAAATTTATTTGAATACCTTTTGCCATCATTATAATTTCGACAACTTACTTTGGACACAAATCCTACACATGCATATCCATTCATGTAATACATTTCACATACATCGCACCCTTGCTGTATGACAAAGCTACAAAATGACGAAAGGTGACACTAAGGTTACTACTACAAAAGACGATTTTGAGGGAGATTTGGAATACCCTTTCTTAAGCTCTTTTCATGGTCAACTCAATTAATAAAAATTATAATTTACGGCTAGTGCTCTTGCACTCATAGTCAACGAAGCAATATTTTTTTACTTGTGGCACTCTTGCATCCGGTATGTGACATAGTGAAATTTTGCAATCTTCTTCTGTCATTATGACAACAAATTTTTTAATGTTTGAAAAGTTCTAATTCGGATTTTTTAAACATTATTATTCTTTCAATAACGGCAATATTCTTTCAATAACGGCATTGTTCTTTCAATAACGGCATTGTTCTTTCAATAATGGCATAACTACACTTTAAATTTACTGAAAAATTTTTCTGTCTTACCTGCCATTTTTATGTCGAATACTTTGTGGTGGTGTTACGTGTGATGAGAAGGAAAACACATTTATTAAAATAATAAATATTTAGAACAGAAAACAGCGAAATAAAACAAAATAAAAGATGTCGGAAAAAATTATTCTAAAGATATTAATTTGTGATTCATTTTTATCTCTTGATCTCGCACTGTTGCCACAACTTACAACTAAAAGTGCACAAAATTTAGAAATGTGAAATTAATTCAGAGCGAAAGAAACAGAAAATATCACTGCTCGCGCGATCTTGTTCATTCCCGTTCGTTGAAAAATATCGTCTGTCCCAAATATTCGGAAATCGTTTTCATTGCTCAAAGAACAAAAATAAGACTCGAAATAAATGAAATATCAGAGCTAAAATTCCATAAAAAAATAATTTTTTGAAGAATAATTACTTTTTTAGCAGTACTGGTAAAGTAATCGAAGTAATCGAAAAATTCAATATACATTCCAATTTTTCCAAAGCTACCAAATTATGGTTGATTTAAGTATACTTACTCAGGTGTTTTAGCATGAAACTCATCTAAATATAAAAATAAAGAAATGTTTAATATTGCATTCACTAAACTAATAGATAATGTATAAAATAAAACACATTGCAATCAAATATCTGGAATAAAATGCATGTGATGCATCTGGATAAAATGCATGCACAAACACACATACACAAAATCGAACGTAGAACAGAAAGACGGACAGACAGACTTTCGCAACCAATTCCACTCACTAAATGAAGATAAGTACTCACTGTATGCAAATTTCCATGAAAATATATTAAACCGTGTGGACGTGTATAGGGCACATACATACAGACAGGCAGATGGACAGACAGACAGACACCAAACGCGAAAAAGGCGGATTTGGCATCAGAAGGGTCCAAAACGGATAGAAAACTTGAAATGGGTCGAAAATATTGAATGTACAAACAAACACTCCATTCTTATTTATATAGATGTAATCACGTTCTTGTTCCGATTCATATAAGATTAGTTGAATGCGCGTTGTCTCAAAAATACTATAATTTAGCACAAAATGAAGTGTGTCATCCATTCTGTTTTGTTTACAGTATAACTCGTTTCCTTTGCAAAAGATAATACTGCGCTTGCGTAACTCTCAACCGAGAGTTAATTCACCGATTTCGGAGGATCAAAATGTAACACAGAAACTGCGATTTAAACCACGGATCAGGCATTGTGACTACGGTTTTTTCGATAACCCGGAGATTAGCGTTGATTCGTGGGTTAGCTCGGACTTGTGACTGCGGCTGTAAATGTTTACTTTCATGATAACGAGCACTATAGTCATGTTGTAGTTTGTTCAAAGAGTATGTAACGTATTAAAAATGCTTATAATTTTTATTTTTTACCTAAGACCTAATAGTTAGTCTTTAAACAACTGTGCAGTAATGTTTTTGTCAGTTGAGTTTCTGCTCTAAAAAAAGGATATTGTTTTTGCTATAATTAATAAGCAAGAAAAAATAATTTTCTTATTTTTTCAAGGTATAATATGTTTTTTGGAGAAATACTAATCGCATAATCTCCCTGGAATTCAATTTAGTTTGAATATTCTAAGACTATAATCAATATGTTTCAATGAATAATTAAATTTTTTTTTAATCTTTAGTGCTGTCTCAATTATCTTTAAAATCACTACAATATTAAAATAAGTGTTGGTGATAGTTGTTCTGAGATAATTTCCCTGTTATGCCATAAAATAAGAACTGAAGTGCTAGAAAACTAGTACAGACGAGTCTACAGACAAATACAACGTGGCAAACAGACAACCAATGTGGCCATAAAAAAATTCTGGGTGAATTTGACAAGCGTCGACTGGCAAGAATCGTTTCACGCCATAGGCGTGCAACACTACCTCAAATAACATCAAAATCCAATGCTGGGCCCTCAAAAACAGCAGCGTGAGGACCTGTACAACTTTCCCTCAAAGATATGGACCCTAGAAACCGACGACCAACTCGAATACCCTTGACGAATACTCGACACACAGTTATGCGCCATGCCTGGCTTCGGGAACACCACCACTGCACACGTGATACCTGGAAACGAGTCAAGAACGAATTCTACAATCAGTGGTGGTTCTGTAATGGTATGGCGATTGTTTAGCTTGCATTCAATAGGACCTGTGGTACGTCGGCAAACATCTCTGACAGGTGAAGGCTGTTTATGCATCCTATCTGAAAAATTACGCCTGTTCATGTTCTGCATTCATTTTGATGGGTTCGGTCTCTCTTCCAACAGAACATTGTGCTGCTCTCAAGTCTAGACACGCCAATATCTGAATTGATGAAAGCGGCTACATTTTCTCAAGACTTGTGTAATATAGTTTAATCTTTGTCTTCTAGAGTTGTGCAGATATTTTCAGTTATGAAGAGTTTGCTGTCCAAGGAGAAAAGTGTAGAGGGCCCTATGTTAGTTGGGACATGAGCTGTGGCAAGGGTGTGTCAGAAAAAGTGTGAAGGAGAAGTTTCATGATAGGATTGAAAGACCGAGATTTGCTGTGTAAGATTACTTCATGGGAGAAATATTTATGGTTAGACCGTGGTGAAGCACAGTCCCCATCTACGTCGACCTACTTCTTCTGTCAATAAAAAATAATAGTACGCGTAGTATGTTAAAGTGAAAAAAAAAAAAAACTTTTTATCATACTTTTTCATGAATACAGAACATTACAAAACCCCATCTATTATCCTAATATCTTGTTTTTGTCTCAATGAAATTCGATAGAACCGCCTGATTTAGGTAGAACAAGTACGATAGCTAGAATAATTTTTTGAAAGGAAAACGTGCGAAGGAGAACGAAAAGGTACGTGCGTTTTTGGGAAAACTCCAGCGCCGACGTTCGTTCGTACGTTAATCAACCACCTATCTCACCCATATCATGCAGTAGAAACGAATCATAAATAGAATTTATAAATCGATATACAACCGAATTTATAGATAGAAATATATTTTCCTTTATATTTTCAGTTTTTCTGCCACCTGCATCAGTTTGTGTAAGAAGAAACTTTCAGAATAACATATCCTTAAAAAGAACGAGAAGTCGTTAGATAACTCCATTCTGTTCTTTTCTTCCGAAATGCCGCCTCTACAAGGGCAGACATTACTTCCGTTGTTTTCACAATTACGTGCCCGTCTTAATTAATCCCAAAACGACTCTTTTCCAAACGATCCCTTCCATTATCTCGACGCAGACGATTTCTTTTGTTCTTTTCTAGGAAAGAACGCCCGGCACTCGGTTGAGTAATCACGTTTCATTGTTTTTCTTCTTCCAGAAACAGCCTGATAAGTTAATTTTAATGGAGTTTGTTAGTAATTCCGAGCAAGATCACTTTTTACAATATTTCCGCAGAATAACAAAATTCTATTGCGATGGAAAAATTACTCGTTGTGGCTTATCTATAATTAAAGAAGCATTGTACCTGCGGCTGCTTAATCGTAACAAAATAATCGATTATTTTAAAAGATAAGTTGATTGTGTAAGGAAAACAATCCAGTAAGTTCTCGAAAAGATAATCTGGTTTGATAAAAATGTTCTCGTAGGTTTTTTGAATGTTGATTTAGAGCAGAAGTAATTTTTCTGTATCTGGAAAAGAACTCATAAACAAAACATATTCCGAGGGAACAAAAAATATATCAATTGACTATTCTTATCGAATACCAACACAATGTATTATTTAATTCTTATACGAATTAAGTTTTTGTATTATTAAGGATCCACTATCTTTTTTTTTTTTTTGCAAGAGTAATTTCAACGAAGAATGAATTTTTTTTTATTCCCGAAACATTGAATGTTTGGTATTGATAAGGTGGTCACATTTTTCTGAGGCAATACCGGGACATATTGCCCCAAACTGAAATAAATAAATATATATGTGTGTGTGTGTGTGTGCGTGCGTGCGTGTGTGTAATTTTACAATATTCTCCACTGAGAAATCACAAAACATAACATACCTAGTTTTCCAAGAAAAAAAAATTTTCATGTACAAAAACATATGTCAATTACAAATAGTTATTTTTATGTTTTTTTTTTTAATTTAATAATAGTATAGTATTTTTTAATAAACCTAAATCTAACCTCTTGTTGCATTAAAACTAAAAATGGTAGTGTTCGTATACAAAATAGAGATATTGTTCGTGTTTAGTTATACAGAACCGAGAGTGTTCCAAATTCTATTTTAAGAAATTCAAATATTAAAATTTGTTTTCGTCTCCAGCCCCAATTTTAAAAATAAAATTAAAATACAGTATAATAGAATTGAAAGGCAGCTAATACCATTTCTTCACGATGGTCCCGCTCTAAACAGCCTGACATAAATAGTATTGGCTTTGGACAGCAGTGGGGAACGGACCTTCAATGGATGGACATGAAGTCATATGCAATAGAAATAACTATTTTGGAGTGTAGGTGATATTGGGGTCGATTCCTGGGCAATTTGACACTCAACCGGGATTCTGGAATAGCAACTTAAATTCCGGGCCAATCCCGGCCAATCCGGGACGGTTGTCAACCCGAGGTATAGAAGTTAGGTAAATCGCAGATTGTCCCAACATACTATTCGATTATTCGAAAAGCGCATGCGTATTTCAACAGAGCAAAAACATACGCATGTTACCCAATGGCAGGAAGGATTGCAAAATGGCGGTCGAATGAATGAGGGGAGCGATTGGTTCAAAGGAGAGAGCAGTGTATCTTTAGTGCGAAGCAGATAATTTATCTTAAAAAACTCTAAACTGTGTGATTTGCAACTGATACTAGAGTAAAAAATTTCCATTGCATTACATTCATGTTTCCTTTAATTGTTATAGATAGAATGAATCGTTGATTAACAAGAGAAAACCATAATCCTTAGAAAACCAAAGGGGAAAAAAAATTCTATTCCTTACGCTAATCACTAAGGGTGTTTCTCAAGAAGAAATCTTTACTTCATGCAAACTGACAAAGTGAACTTCAGTCAAAAGAATAAATGAGTTACTTGAGATATGATTACATTCTGATCTAGAAAAGCAAATAAACTCGTACAAAGAAAATATGGACTTAGCATGTTTTACTCGTGAGACGATGAAATTTTAATTCTGATTAAATTTTAAAACATAACAAGATATTGCTAACATGTTATATATGAATCAGAATATTACCGTTAGGTCAGAATGTAATCATATCTCCAGTTTTAGGGTTGAAAAAAACTTACTTTTTTCATTAAAACCTTAAAATATTTTGAAGTTTTATGTAAAAGCAGATAAACAAAGCCCAAAACACACTTTTTCTTTCTGAGAAAATACGAAACGTAGCATGTAAAAAAATTACTCCCTTTGACGTCAAGAAAGTTTCATTGTTTCGTTCTTATACATTATTTTTCATGATGCAGCAAAAATTCTACAGGCCTCCCATAATAAAGTCCAACAGCACCTGCCGATAATTTCTAAATAACAGCGGAACGCAATTTCGGCGAGCAAGATAAGCGAACATTTCGAACGAGAAGGGGGTCAACGCTCGAACGCAAGTCGTTTGGGGATCATCGATTGGTTGCGTTCCTATCGGCTGGCGACAATGCGACAGATCATTTATTCCGAGGGAACGACAAAGAGCGTTTTCTGCCGTCTAACTCCGAAATAGTCCCCCCCCTGCAAGAAAGAGGGGAACTTAGAATCTATCTTCCTTAAATAGATATCTTCGCCGTACCCACCCCGATGTCGAAATAGATGCTGAGAAAGGGTCTTTTTCTGCCCTGCAGACGAAAATTCTGTGCCTTGGATTGTGGAAATTAGTCTTTTCCATAAAAAGTTGGTTCCATGGTAGAGTTTACGTATCTTCGTTATTACTCATGACTTTTTTGGTGAATTGTGATTTTAACGATTGGTGTAAAATCCCTTATGTTTGAACTGTTGTCAACGAAATTAAAAACCTTTCTCTATATCTTAAATGTCAGGGCAAAAAGGGTTCAGTCTTACTTTTGATGAGTCCAAAAGAGTCAAGTGAATCTTTATAATTTAAAAGATAATATATGCTTAAAATCAAAACTAAACGAATCTACAATCTCAATTACAATTATTTGTATCATGGCATGCTTCTTTTTCTTCCTGAATATTTGTGAGAAACAGTGAAATATTCAAATTAAGATTAAGAGAAGGACCCATTTTGACTTAATATCTTCAGGGCAAAAGGGGTTATGTGTTTCAACTTAAAAGTAGACCCTAATCAGGAATACATACCTATTAACACTCATTGAAAAGATGTGAAGTTTGATTTAACAAAGCATTTCAGATATACTTTTTTTCCAATACAGCAGGCGGAGAAGGTTACATCCATGCCCTACCCCGGATTCGAACCAGGAATCTTCCGATCCAGAGACCAGGTGTATTTCTCTCTTTCGTGTCAGTAGATCTGTCTTTGTGTATGTACGCCCATTTGCTTGACGGGCGGTTGTTTGGCGCAGCTTGGTCAAATATGGCCCTTGTGCCATAAAACCCAATCCAACCAACTGAACCCAATATCCTTGTGACTATCTCTCTAGTTTGAGTGCCATTCAATAACTTTGTGTTACTTATTCCGAGGGAACGACAAAGAGCGAAACATATATTTACTATAGATTACAGCGGAAAACATAGGCTATTTCTTTCCAGTCTTCAGACCAATCTGTAGCCCTGAAAATTGGCACACAGGTAGTCCTAAACGAGCCCCTCGAAGCCCAATTTTAAAATCTAAAGTTTGTTTTCCTGCAATAAATGGACATGGACAAGGAAACACGTTCTACAGGGTTTGTGTATTTGAGTTAACACAGTGAAACGTCGCGGTCATATTTGAAACCCGACCACAACGCCGGGTTATTCAGATAGTCTTTTTATAAATAAAAAGTTTTTTTTTTCAAACAGTTTCTTTCTTTGTTGGATAAGATCATACTTGAGCTACTCTAAAAAGTTACTTTCTAATAATTATTAATTTCCTTAACTATAAATAATTTGTTCTTCAAGTTCTGTGTTTGTGTTACGAAGATTGTGTTCCATTTGGTGAGAGTCCGCTTTGCTATTACAAATCAAGTGCAGCAATTGTTCCTTTTTACCATGACGGAACAATTTAGTTCATTTCCGTACTGAACACAACCAGATAGAAGCGCTAATTTCATAATGCGGAGATATGGACGCAGCTAAAATAAGAACAATTGCAATATAGCCTTATTTTTAACAGGTGATAAATCCCGAGAAACCATCAGATGAGAGAAAGCTTCAGAATCCCCTCAAGAACAAAGACGGGGCGACACGTTTGACAAATGAGCAAACCATACGCGCATTGATATTCGCAACACGATGATAAAGACAATGCGGATTGATCGCAACGAACACTGCCATCAGCGGAATGAAAGTAATGAAAGTCGTATCGGACGTAGATTAGTGTTGACATAGTTCTAAATATATATATATATATATATATATATATATATATATATATATATATATATATATATATATATATATATATATATATATATATATATATATATATATATATATATATATATATATACTTAATCCCTTCCTAGTTGACGGGGCATCTCATTTCAAGAAAATTGACCAGGTCTTGAAGGTCGGGATACCTTGTCACAATGAAATTGATATCAGGATGGACGAGATATCTCGTCATTAGAAGAAAACAGATCAGATCTTGATCTGTAAAAACTCGAAAATATCTTGATGGACGAGATATCTCGTCATTAGAAGAAAACAGATCAGAACTTGATCTGTAAAAACTCGAAAATATCTTGATGGACGAGAGATCTCGTCATTAGAAGAAAACAGATCAGATCTTGATCTGTAAAAAATCGAAAACATCTTGATGGACGAGATATCTTGGCATTAGAAGAAAACAAATCAGATCTTGATCTGTAAAAACTCGAAAATATCTTGATGGACGAGATATCTCGTCATTAGAAGAAAACAAATCAGAACTTGATCTGTAAAAACTCGAAAATATTTTGATGGACGAGATATCTCGTCATTAGAAGAAAACAGATCAGATCTTGATCTGTAAAAATCGAAAACATCTTGATGGACGAGATATCTCGTCATTAGAAGAAAACAGATCAGATCTTGATCTGTAAAAAATCGAAAATATCTTGATGGACGAGATATCTCGTCATTAGAAAAAAACAGATCAGATCTTGATCTGTAAAAAATCGAAAATATCTTTATGGACGAGATATCTTGTCATTAGAAGAAAACAGATCAGATCTTGATCTGTAAAAAATCGAAAATATCTTGATGGACGATATCTCGTCATTAGAAGAAAACAGATCAGATCTTGATCTGTAAAAAATCGAAAATATCTTGATGGACGAGATATCTCGTCATTAGAAGAAAACAGATCAGATCTTGATCTGTAAAAACTCGAAAATATCTTGATGGACGATATCTCGTCATTAGAAGAAAACAGATCAGATCTTGATCTGTAAAAAATCGAAAATATCTTGATGGACGAGATATCTCGTCATTAGAAGAAAACAGATCAGATCTTGATCTGTAAAAACTCGAAAATATCTTGATGGACGAGATATCTTGTCATTAGAAAAAAACAGATCAGATCTTGATCTGTAAAAAATCGACAATATCTTGATGGACGAGATATCTCGTCATTATCAAAATTGACCATATCCGAGATATATCGTCATTATCAAAATTGGCCAAGTGTTAATGGACGATGTATCTCGTCATCAGAAGAAAACAGATCAGATCTTGATCTGAAAAATGGACAATATATTGAAGACGAGATATCTCGTCATCGTCAAAATTAATCAGATCATGAAGGAGGAGATATCGCGTCACAACAACTTGGAGGGTTAAAGCGGTGGCATAGCCAAAGGGGCTACATTTTTACTCCGGGTTCTCTCATTAGAAGTGTGTATAAAGTTAAATGATGGCTGTGTTGTAAAAATGTGAATTTGGACTGCAATATTAGCTGATAAAATTGTAATTTTTTTTCTTTGTACTACTTTTATAATAAACTACCAGACTGATGGCAGTGTTGTTACTCACATTTGATACCGTATTTAAATCTATTCGAGCCCTCAGATGGCATCTTCAGGTGTGTACGGACTTCAAGGTTCCAAGGTACTCAAGTGAACTTTCCTTTTCCCGTGTGGTTTATACTAAGTTAAGCAAACACGGATGTCGCACTGTCCAGGCATACCCAAACGATGTTTTCTACTTTCATCCCAATATTCTATTCCTGAATTCCTATTTTTTATCCTTTCACGACATTTTTTGCTTGGAGTTGTGTCTTGTGTGTGGCGCAGCTTGGCCAAAAATGGCGGTCTTGGGCCATAAATCCCTCAAACCCTCAGTGAAAGCATATAAGTTGGAACCTAGGCTGTTTGAGAGGATATTCTGCAATGTCAAACACTGTCAAAATACTCTTAAACGTTTTTACACTTCCTACTTGGAAACAGCTTAAAGAGCTGAATCAGAAAACAAACATGTTCGAGATCAAAGCAAAGTTGGGCGGGAAATAAAAAACGTTCTAAAAGCCTTTCATTCCGAAACGAAAAAAAAATCTTCTCAAGTGTTCAGAAAGGGAAGCGAAGATCATCTCCGGAGAAAGTCAAGAAATATTCTCTCTTTCGATTATTGCACAGAATCGTTTCAATATCACTTACCGGATTTGAAACTTAAGGGAGCACGGATTTAAGTGAAAAGTGCCATTTGAAAATAAGATTTATCCATTTCGTGCGATCTGCAACTTTCTCACGATTGTATCACTTTACTTTCATACCGCTTTTATCGATCTGGAGATGAATTTTTCGAATTCGAACTTTTGACTTTTGACAAATGAGTTGCTTTCGAGAGTCAAAGGAACATTTATTGATCGGTATTTTCAGAACCGCTAGGTTTCGAACTAATATCGCGCTTGAGTAAGAATTTAGTAGAGGGAGAAGTTTGGAATAAATGAGGCAATTTTCTTTAAATTATTTGTATTTTTTGTGTGAGAAAAGGGCCCGTTAATATATCGGTGAAGTATTTATGCAGTAAAACTGTATTTAAACTTGTCTTCTTCAAAGAAAAGATCTACATAGTTTTTACATAATTTGGAATGTTTTCGCAATAAATACTGAAAGAAGGATATTTTGTGTATGGTTTGAATGTAATGTTTATTGAAATTAGTACATTTAAACCAGGTCCTCACAGAGGTCAAAAGAACCTCCATCTATTTTAAGGCCCCTGTGTTGTCGTCGCTTCAAATCGGTAGTGTAAAAAAAGTACGAATCGTACACAAGGAGAAGGCAACCAACAGCTAATATATTTAAGTTCTTATTATTCCAGAAACATTAAGAAAAATATACAGTGTTAGGGGGCCCTTACCCTACTCGCTGACGATCGCCAACCCCCGGAGGATTGCTTTGCAATCCTCATTGGGCTCGCTTCGCTCGCATCAGTGAAGACACGTGTCCCGGCAGAAGGGATTGATTGTTAATAAAATATGATATTCCCCAAAATAATTATTTTTCAAACATAAATTTGTTGTACTACAGAAAAGTTATACAGTAAGTCTGGAATCAGAACTCAAACAATTTGGAATTCAAATGAAAAATTTTCTCAAATTTTGACTCGAAATGTGAACGCTGCTTTGGAAATCGAATACCCAGAATGTTTGTAAGCTGTAACAGCTAGCGAATAATAGTCATTTTTTTTCAATAAAATTTCAGCCGATAACTCTATAAATTCAATTGAGGAGCGGGGCTTCGTAGTAAACAAACAACCGTACAGTGTTGCCAAAACGCGATAAAAAAAATATCGTCTTTTTTGTGTGCTACGTAAGAGAATTATATATATAGATAGATTTACATCATCACATTGACATCGCAACACCAATACATAAAAGTATGTAACATCACAGTTCAGCAACTCTACCAAGCGTCACCCTCTCTGGCTCTCTGACATCGTCTCCAACGTGCTCTGCCAGCAGTCCAAAAAGAACGCCAACAGTAAAATTCGAAAACCAATCAGAGATCATCTGGACGAACATCACCTGCAGAGGACGTTCTATTTCACCTGTTCTCAAGTCGCTGTATTGCGCGCGACGAAAAACAGCAGCTGGCGCCAAACAATAACCAATCATATTATATTCGGCCTTCCGATGACACAATGGAGTAGGCACTTGCCCTGCAAGTGACCCTTCCTATAGGCTAATCACAAAAAAAAGCTTCTCACGATGTCAAACCCTCAAAAATTTTTATAAACAGAGAACTCGAAACTATTAACCATTTGAGGAGTTCACACACTCATACTATATCCATTCTACATCTTGCAGTCTTCCTTGCAAGACTTGCAACCAGTTTTGATCTTCTTGACCAATAGAATCTTGTCCTATAGAATAATTCCACACTAATCAGAAATCTCGGGATTCTTAGAGGGCTAACAAATCCGTGCATTAAATCCCTGCAAAAAAATGGTATGTTGTATCCTGGACCCCAACTGTAGTTTTGATGTAAATACACGGGCCTGATGTTGAATTGTGGAATGAATGAAGCATGCTTAAACAATTAATCGATTGTTTATTGTGAATATTCAACGATTTATTTACAATTGGAACAATTAAAGTGCAATTTGATTTTTATACTGAAAGATAATTGTATTGATTAAAGACCAGTGATTGTAGCCTAGGTCCGTAGCTTTCGAGACACCGCCAATGCAGTCTCTACTTAATAATCACCAAGTTCTCCTCGTGCACGATTGTTGAATATTAAGTGTAGCATACTTGAGTGACTTTCGAAGGACATCCCTTACGCTGTCCTCACTCCACGCAATCCAAAGTTGTACTGGCCCAAGCCCAGCGTCGTAGAATTTCGCCATATTGCTCCTTTTAAGTTAATTGTTGCGGTTACTTGCTTTGAAGATCTGTCTAGTGGTTGTGGGAAACGCGTGAATCATAATGTGGTACAAATGAATGATTGGTTAAAGTGGTTAACCAATGTGATTAAAAACACGACTCTGTTTCGGTAGCCGATTGTCCTAATTTGATTCGTGAGCCCGCGTGACATCCTTCTGAGATCTTGCGACAGCGATTCCGCTCATAAACTCTGCCTAGAAGAACGGTAGTTTTCACGGCCTTTTCTGTCTGGAATTTCTACATCAAAGTAACTATTTTCAGATCGTTACGTCGTTCTTTTACAGCAGCAGCAGTAAAAGAACAGAAATAGCAGTAAAAGTACAGGAACAGCAGTAAAAGAACAGCAACAGCAATAAAAGAACAGCAACAGCAGTTTTACAGCAACAGCAATTTTAATATAACATAACGCAAAGAAGAGAAACCAATTTTTAATCAAGCTAAAATCAACACAAAACGTCAAACGCTGTCACAAGCCGAGCAAAAACTCACTGGCGAAGTCGGTAGTTAGGCTAATTGTTGTATAGTACTTGTGATTTATCCGTCGTGTATGTAGGGGATGAAGCCCAACCATACAAAATAGAAGAAGGCCAAGAGGTTGAACGCTTAGGAGTTGACGCTGTCTCCAGATGTCGCAATCATTCCACCTAATGAGTGAGATTCAGTGACCCTGCTGTTTGAAAATTTTACTCAGCTATGTTTGTAATATTTATTTCTTATGTTTTGGGGCCAGGTCTCAACCAAATAATTATACCTGCCGCGTAACTTTCTAGAGGTTAGTTTGTCTTCAGGAGCTAATTAAAAAAGAAACCACTTTTGTCGGAGACAAATCACCTTTTCCACAGAGTCCAGTTGGGAGGGGGCATTGATTTTCTTTCAACTTGGAAACATCCACAATTATCAATATCCGGATACAAATCAGAGAGAATATGTAGGTACCTGTGGCACGCAGTAGTTAATTGCTGTCCATGCACGCTGTAGTGGTTTCATGTGCCAATAAAGTGCAATTCTAGGCTAACTGCAACCTGTCTTCTTAAAGACTAAGAGCCGGTTCCCTTCCAGTGATGACTGGAGCTAAAGGCAACATGATCATAAATGTACCAGCTTTAAACAGTTTGATGTATTCAAAACGAATATAATGTTTTGTATTTGAAATTTGCATAATCAATGCAATACATTATTCCGTGTGCTGTAGTTTGCTTTGTGGTGTTTGTGAAATATTCACAAGTAAATATTGATTTTGTTCGTTTTAGACACCAATCTACTCGTATCTTAGCAACGGATAGATAAATCCACGCACTTTGAAAGATAAAATGAATCATACATTTGCTTTTTAGATAAAAATATCAAAGTTCACAAAGAAGATTCCAATGAGAACGAGATAGGCATGTGCCAACATGATTTTTCTCATTTCGCTTCGAAGACACGTACCTTAAATAAATAAAAAGATCCGAAAACATTCAATTAAATTATTCTTCCTCATTACAAAGCAGGAAACAGAACTTCTAAGATACCTCCAGAATAATTCAACGGCAGCAAGACATTGGAAAGAACTCATCCATTTATGCATGGTACCACAGTTTATAATCTCCAGAGAGGAAAAAAGAGATAAAATATATTCCAAAGGTGATGTATCCCAGATTGAATTTTACGCCGCTTCTTTTTCTCTTACTCTCCCCCCCCCCCCACCTCATTTTATGGCTGCTCGTTTCTTCGAAAAGTTTTGGAAAATTTAAGCAAGGAGGAAATGGTTTCCGTTGGTGCTTTGGCAATAAAAATAATCCCTTTAAGATTTAGGAGATAATAAGGAGGCTCTGATGTATAGGCTTGCTTTATATTCATGAAAAGTCCGTTTCTTTTTTCAGCTGAGGATGCGATTTAGTGAATAGAAGAAACGCAATGATCTGCGCTAACTGTTTTTAAATTCGAATTGGGAGATATCGTGAATAGAAATTATTCTTTTAATTGAATAGAATTTTAAGTGGTATGTGTTGCATAATCGCCTTTCTTTAACAGATGGTAAAATATCTTTGGGCAGGGATCAGTAACCTTTTGAATGGCAATAGCCGAATAATATAGTTTGTGGGGTAGATAATGGGCTTCAGATACCATGCCAAAGCAAAAGGGAAAAAATTTCCGGCGGTTTGAAAACAAAATCAATTGGAGTTCAGCAAAATTGCTAATTCAGAACAAAGTCCGAAACCCGGAATTGTCCAAAATCTGGATGTTTTGCTTATCGGCGTTTTTTTCTCTCATTTTTTTACATCTTTCCGACAATTTTTATAGAACAAGGAGTTAAACCTGGACCTTATTGATGAATCAACGGAAAATAACAGACATGTCGCAACCATAAACATAACGTATGCCTACGGGCGGGGCGGTATCCCATTGAACATCAACATCCGGAATGTCCGAGGTCCGGAGAATTCCGGATTTTGGACTGTATATTTTACTCCAATCTGTGGCAGACTGAATCAAATTGGCGCGTTGCCAACTGCGCCATCCGACTCTCAGCAACACTTTCTTCATTGAGAAAAGACTAATGTCGGTTCTTTACCAGAGCGCGATTGGGTTATGGCCCTGTCTTTATTTTACCTGCTTAATGTTTTCTCTTAAAGTGCAAACAACTTGTTAATAAATCGCCGTTAATTTTATCACTGAGATGCTCACTTCTCACCATTTATTCTAAATTTGTACATAAACTTGGATTCATACATCATTTTCCAGTAACTTAGCACCAGAACGAACATTGTAAGCGGTAACCAATTGGCGATGCTGACGTAGGTAATGGATACAGGACAATAAAAGACCATATGTCACTATTTTATGAAAAACTAGAACTCCTTTCCAACTATTAGCAACTCAACATCTCCAGACGAACAGACAAGGACGATCTTCAAAGTTCATGTCGGACCAATTATGTAGCTTTCCGTAAATAAAACTGCATTTTCAATTCAATGAATTGCAAACCTATTATCTTCCAACTGATGCATGAACCAATCCCTTCTCCGCCAATAGTATAGTAACCATTCAAATACATGTACCTCAGTTCATTCCTTTCGTTTTCTTATATATCCTTGGGTAACCCAGAGATGGTATTGCGGATTAGAAACCGGAGGGTTACGATTTTGGAACTCGATCCAACTAATGACCTTTGTGTACGAGAGGGCATGTGTATGTTAAATTTGGCATGGTCTCAAATTTCCTCACGTTGACGTGGTGAGGAAGTTTGAAGAGTGGGGTGCCAGTTAAGATGTTGACCTCGTCATCTGACCGTGGTTCAAAATTACGAGTTGTTCTGTGATCTTTCTTTTCGGGATTGGTCCCAGACCATCAATAACCCTTTGTGTTGCTCCAGTGCGCCGTAATTTCAACTACCCATCCCCCCACCTTTATGTATTTTTAAATGAAAAATATTACATGTGGAGTATTAGCCGCTAATTTTCACATCCAATTTTTTATAAATTCTTCTGTGTAAGTATTTTGTCATCAATTAAATTCACATGCTATATTCTTATTAGAACAACTGTAGCAACAGTGGTCAGATAAGGCATGTCAATAATACATAGACGGATTCATTACATTGAATAAATAAGTCCTAATGTAAATAAGATAAAAAAAAGAGGACGGTATGGAATACTGATAAGATAAGTTTCGCTTATAACCGGTGTTTGAGTCGTGATACAAGTTTGGTGATATGGAGAACGAAATTTCATCCCTTCACATAGTTTCTGCTGAATGATAACATCGGTAACCTTTGAAGCAGTTTGTTTGACGCCTTTGGAAAATTTTAGAAACGCATTAGTTTACCTACTAAGCGGATTTTCTGGTTCAAGTAAATTAGTAATTTTAACTGTTTGTGTGCTTTTGTATTTCAACTCGCGCTCTGTCTTACTTAGAGGCGGGTCACTGTTTTTGGATGGTAACAGGGTCTTAGGGCTAGAGGAACTCTGAAAAGTGAAGTTTTCTTCTGTAATGTGTAGTCTGTTTAACGAGTCGAAAGGGTTATAAACCTTTTAACAAATCGCAAAGAAAAAGAGGGAAATTTGAATCAATAAAAGTTTTATGGTGGTCAACTTTTTCTGCTGAAGTGATCGAGTTGAGGTTGAAATTTTTCCTCTCTGCAACACGTGGAAGAGAATCAGTTACTCATAGGAGAAATCTACTGGAAAACGTAGTCAAATCCACACACTCAGAGAGGGACAAAAGAAAGATGTGTACGACACCCGGAAGATCTTTGGAGAAGTGTGTGTGTGTGTTATATGTTCCTACAAGGTTAGACCATCACAAGTTATACCAATATCACTAAATCATAAGTTAACGGCCATTGACATTGAAACCCAACCAATGCCCTATCATGTTATGGAAGAGAACTTTACGCAATCTCTATATCTCTTTCCAAAACTTAATTTGAAGTGCTAATCTTTCGACATTACAAAAATGCTCGTCTGGTTGTTGTTGTTGTCGTGCGGGCCATATATGGCCCAATTGGGGGGGCCATTGCCCCGGAGGGTTGGACTTCTTCATGCATGACACATCCGTTTTACAGGAAGGTCCCTTTCACACATCCATTCACTCACATATATCGTAATTTAGATCCCAATCAGAGGCCGATAACCCCCTGATCAGGTACCCCCAGAGGTATTGATTTGGTATGGGAAAATGGGGGACTTTGTGTCCACGACCTATTTGACGTGCCCCAGCCACCAGTAGCGAACACGACGGTCTTTAGCCAGATCGAAGAGCCGATCTCACAATCATCAGAATTGCAAGCTCCGCAGAGGACAGAACCCACAACCCTTCTGATGCGAACCCGACGCTCTACTCACTGAGCTACCTGGTCTCGTCTGGTATTGTACGAGATTGAGGGCTGAATAGAGGAATTGATAGTATGTCTCCATTACTTTACCCTCTGAGAAGCTCGGTTCTACAATCTGCGTTCTACCCTGCTTGACTTCTAACCATTTATGACCTTTTGGACCCCAATAGTCTAATCTCTAGAATAGAATCAATAGAAATCTAATAGAATATCTCCCAGAATTCTTTCAACCAATAGATATGGTTATTTAGTCATAAACACTCGGAAATCTCGAGACGCTTAGAAGGTTAAGATGAAAACGTACTGATCACAGATATTAAAAATCTACATTCCAGGTTAAAATGTAAGGATAATTCTTCAGTCGCAGCACAGAACTTGGAAATCGCTACTTCCAACAATAATAGACCAGGACTTTCCACAAAGGTTAAAAAAATAACAGTCCTACCGATTTATTTATCTCTTGGTCCATCAGAAGCGAGCGACGGTTACGCATGGGTCACTTGACCCAGTCCTCCCCCACCTCTGCCGTTAATCCGTCGGCCAGTCACCGATTTAACACTGTACCAGAACATAGCGCTCGGAACGGAGTGTCAGTGGGTCAAATCGTTCCTCACACGTTTGGCTACAAGAGGTCGGGTTGAGTCATTGTTGCCGAATCTCGGGACACACGATTCGGATGATTGTTATCAGCTTGGGTGAATGGCTTTTGTTGGGTTTTCGGAGGCCCTCTACAGTTGGTGGTGACGAGTGTCGAGGCCAAGCGGAAGCCTGTTGGAGTTCCCCGATGGAGTGCGAATTTCAAAATGGGACATGCTGTGACTCTAGTGGAAAGAAGACGAGAGTTATGGTTTTGAAAAGAAAGATGAATTGTACGAATGGGTAGCAACTGTCAAGGTTAAAGTTTTCGTTTTAGGAAATGTGGGGTGACTAATCTTTAATCTTTTGTGAAGGGCACCATGATGAAAAAAAGTTTTTTCAACTTCGTATTCAGATTTATCACTTTATATGAATGGTCACCAATAACCCATTGTGTTGATCCAGAGCGACGTTGATTCAACTATCTACATAATGCACAAACAACAATTGAGTTTATTTAAGGGGTGATCCAGGGATAGTCCCTAATGTTCCATGTAGCGAACTGGTATTAAAGTTGACAAACTTGAACTTCCCGCTGCCAAATAAAACTTTCCCTGAATCCGCATGTTGGTTGTAACTGGTGTTTCCCTCATGCCATTCGAAGCATACCGCTTTCCTCCTCTCCCATTCAATGTCTTCATTTCACTTGATCAATGTCTTCGATGGCTTCAGTTCGAGTGCTTATCCCAACCTTCTCCTTTTTCTAAACTTGTCGGGTAAGGGAATTATCTGAGATCGCTTAAAGATTGTGTTGCCTTTTCGGTCTGAACAACTCCCATCGCATATGTCTAATGCAAAAGCTTTCTTTGAAATGTCTTAATTCTACCTCCGAATGAATGAAATAATTTTTACAACGTCAACCTCAAGTTTTCTCACCACACCTCTTACGGGCACATCTTTAGGTGTGATACTCTACTGATAATTTCTTTTCCTCTGGGGTTTACTGTTTTTAGTAAACATGGGTGTCGTGCTCCCTTGGTAAACAATCAAGCTATCTTTTTCTGCTTTCATCTTATCCCTTCCCAATTCCTCTGTTTTTCCCTTTCATGACATTTTTTATTGGAAATTGTCTGTCTTGTGTTTGACGTAGTTTGGCCAAATATGGCCAAGAGAGTGGCCTAGTGGAAAAACAACTTAATACAATTTTCATAACTTCAAACACACCATAATCATACCACACTAAAACCAAAGTGTCCGGGTTTTGATTGGACGTGGCGTTCTGCGAAAAAAATTGCGTCCAAAGTTTCATAGACTTCTGATCTTTCGAAATTTCAGCTCTAAAAACGTCAAACAAAATATCCTTTATCCATTCCTCGAGTTGTCCGTACCTGAAAGTAAATCGAAACGTAAGGAAATGAAGGCCCAGGTGGATATGCAAATCCTAATGTATACGATCGGTTGTAGGTACGCACGTACTCATCTATGATACGTCCAATAGAAAAAAGGACACTTTGGGGGTTAGTTTTCAATAAGGAATCGCGTGGTAGGATTATTGTAGGGTCGATTCTGACCACCCTACATGATGTATTTTCAGTGCAAACGAACAAACTAGATGGTTTGCACAGGTTTTACATCTGCTGTCCGAATGCTGCCACATGATACATGTAGATTACTTTAAAATGTAATTTATCGCCATTTTGGCATCACTTGGCGTTTTATCTAATTTGTGTTGACTATCATATATTAATTCGGATGTTTGCTTTGTAGTTTTCATTGATGAAGTGTTGAAATTGTATTCGAAAAACATGCCAAGTGGCGTCATAATCAGAATACGTGCAAGAAAAACGTATCGCCGCAGAAACACTATCTTCACCTTTATTCAGCTTGACATCAAATAAATATCATACCAAATGTCTGCTTATAAAGGCATATTTATTGTGATTTAGAAAAGAATATGCTGTATTGATTAAATTTGTTTTACCTGTCAGATTATACTAAAAATGAGTACCAGTGGCACAGGTATTTTCTGTCTTTTTGTCCGTCCAACAGACTCAACATTACAGGCAGAATCATCGGTCTATCTAGAATCCCAAAATACTCATTCCCATCTAGGTTACATCTATGTTTAGTCGTCAGTGTTTACAAACAGACGCAATACTTCCCCATGTCCATTACTGTAGTCGACTTCATATCGGTCAAATCATCAGAGATCGATTCGACGCCAGGCTAAAACTGTGCCGAGTCCTGTGTACAAACTTCGCACAGAACTATAGAAGGTCCCTCCCTCCTCACTTCCTCCTCTTGTTAATAGAGATTAGGGCGATATTCTTATCTGTAGATAAACGACTCAAGAGTTGACAGCTGGGTATGGTTCCAGCGGATGGGGTACACACTCGAACTTGCTCAATTGCAGTTCTGTTTTCGGTCATCAGTTGCAAAGGTCACTTGACTGAAAGAGGAAGATGACAGTCGGCGTGATATGTTGAAGAGTCTTCTGATAGCGGGTTACTCCAGCATTAAATTGCTCGCTGTTTTCGAGATTATCGTGAATTTCATCTTGTGTTTTTTGTTGCAGATTGAAGGACTTTTTCAGCATGCGTGTCGAAGAGTTCGATAAGGGAAATAAGGACTGTTTTCAACTTTCACAATAAAAGAAATTTGATGATTTTTATCAATCGCCCTGAAGAGGGATTCTATTGAGGCTCAAGAACCGACTGTGTTGATATTAAAACTCGATTAAAAATACTTACAAGATTTTCAAAATATCCACTTATAGTATTATTTTAAATCCAACAAATGTGCACTGTATCATTTTTTCGTAGACTTATTTAAGAAGGGAGGTGAGGTCTTTATAAGTGTAAACTGAAATTTTTATAGTAAACTATGTACATAACGCTCTGACACACTTAACTTTTCATAAATAGCTTTTTACGAGTAGTAGGCCCGTGTGTTAGATATTCCTGTAACTTACCCTAAATGCATTTCACTCTAATGTGTCAGTAAAACTTTCCTTATCTTAATGTCCATTACTGGACGGTTGTGTATCTTCTGTTTGTTGACCAAACATGCGCTTAAACCCAATCAATGAACCATTATATAGCTTTTATGGATATCAGTGTCTGTCAATTTTTTTCGTTGTCTTATTCAAGAGAGGGCGAGTTCTTTTCAAGGGTAAACAATTATTTGTGATAGTAAACACTGTACATAATACTCTGATATATCTAGTTTTTCTAAAGTAGCTTTTTGCGAATTGTATGCGACGCAGGTTAAATTCCTGCTTCTTTCGCAAAGTGTTTTTCTATGTCAGTAAAACTTTCCTTGTGTGTATGCCCATTACGTGACGTTGTGTGTGTCTTCTGCTTGGCACGGCGAGGCCAAATATGTCTCTTGTGCCATAAAACCCAATCAATCTACAATAAGTAGTTTTTAAAAAGCAAATTTTCTCTGAATATATACTACTCTGCAATAATGAACCGGACTCCAGCGGATTTGCATAAAATCCGTCTACTTGTTTAGGGGTGTTTTTCGTGGTATGGCCTGGGACCTTTGCATGTTGTCCCTGGTAAATTGAGCGCCGACGCCTACATGAAAATTTAAAATTTTGGACAATCAGGTTTTGTTCCTACGCTCTGGTAATTTTATGGAATAGACGAATATTACTTCCAGGAATACAACACTCCATGTCACTCTGTCAAGCAGTGGTGTCAAGATATGGATGTAAAACGTCTTTCCTGGCCTGCTCAGAGTCTCGACCTAAACCCCATAGAATATTCGCGGGACGTGTTAGAGCGACGCTTACGGACCATTGAACCACGTCCGAAATCTACAGCTGAGCTGGCGACATTCTTGCAGTAGGAATGGACACACAAATACCCATAGCTGTGTATCGAAACCTTGTTGAAAGTATCCCCAGAAGGGTTGCTAGTGTAATTGCAGCATTTGAGGGGCCATTCCCCTATTAAAGCATGTATTCTTTCCCTTATACCATCACATCCTGCTGCCGGGTCTATTATTGTAGAATAGTGTATTTATTAAAAAAATGTTTCCAAAATTCATTTTTTTAAATTATTTTTGATAAGCTACTATTGATTATTTATTGAGGGCACGAGGTAAATTATTCAAGAATCTCCATCATCCAAATAAATATATGGTACTTTTTTTTTAATTTCAGTTCCTGCTGCTAATGATCTCCCTACATTCTAGGGCCGGTGTAGCCCGGTCGGAAGGGTAACGGATTAGCAACTGGAGAGTTGCGAGTTCATAACTCGATCTAGCCAAAGATTGTCGTGTATATTCCGGCTAGTGGTACTATAAATCTGTCTTGGCCTCAAATATTTTCACCTTGGCATGGTGTGTAAGTTCTGGAAGTGAGGTGCCTGCTCAGGTGTTGACCTCGTTATCTGACCATGATTCAAAATTACAAGGTGCTGTCTTCGGATCTTATTCCGAACCGTCGCTAGTGGTGCGTTAAGTTGCTCTCCTAAATGCAATGTTTATTCCCCCTACCTACCCTCCTACACTGTAGACTCTCATAAATGTATCACCCACCCCTGAACGGCCGTTTTTCACAAAACGGTGGGTGGATACCTCAGAGTATGCATTTTGAACATCCATTAATGCACAAGATATGCATCGGGTCCTTTTGTATTCGGGACATAGTCTGGAAAAAAAGTTGACAAGCGTGCAGATCATTTCTCAAAGCTGAACTTTTAGCTTAATTTTAAACTTCTCAATCAAAACAAAGTGCTTTTGTGTCGCTTTTTTGTCATTCCGCATAGCGAACTTTACCTCTACCCCATTACATCCCTCCGTTACCCTTTTAAGGATAAGAGTTTACCTTACAAAGGAGAGCTCTGACTGTCAGAACAAGAAACATAAAATCTTTTTTCACTTGTAAAAGCGAGACATGACGCGATAATGAAAGCTGGCGCCAGAAATGGCCCCAGGGTCTTTTACATTTCGCAGTTCTTTGATGTCGATTCCACTTTTTTTCTGGAAAAAAACCCAAAACATATGCACTGGGTTTGCTTTCCAGAAGAATATAAAGCAGATATGGCGTCTTTAATAAAATTTTTGTCATTTCTTTACATTTTGAATCTGGTGAAAATATTAACCTTAGATTTGTAAAGTAGAACAAGTCGTAAAGACCTAAAAAGTTTTTCTATTCGAAGAGATCAGCTTTCTATGAATTCTGAGACAAGTCATGCGTTATCTTGTTGATATGATTCTTACGATATCTACTTATCGCAGCCCTTGGGATTTGTGACACAAATTTGCAGTTAGTTACATATTAGGTGACTCGTATAAATTTGTTGCAACTATATTCCTAAAACTGGTTCTAGTTATTCCTAAACCTCTAGATACGTCAGAGGTGTATTTCGAATCTGCTAGTCTCGATTCTCTGATGTCGATTCCTCTTTTTATCTGAAAAAGAACCAAAAACATATGCACTGGGTTTACTTTCCTGAGGAATATAAAGCCGGTACGGCCCCTTTAGTAAAACTCTTATTTAACTATTATTATCTTTACATTTTGAATCTGGTGAAAATACTAACATTGGATTTGTAAAGTACAACGTCATAAAGTATTAAAAAGTTTTTCTGATCGAAGAGATCAGCTTTCTATGAATTCTGAGACAAGTCATGCGCTATCATGTTGATATAATTCGTACAATACCTAATAAGCGCAGCCCTTAGGATATGTGACACAAATTTGCAAGCTAGTTCCATATTAGGTGGCTCGTATAAATTTGTAGTAACTATAATCCTAAATCTGGTTCAAGTTATTCCTAAACCTCATGATACATCAAAGATGTATTTCTACACTGCTAGCCTTGATTTTTTTATAATGATTCAACTTTTTTTATGAGAAATTACCGAAAACACACGCAATGGGATTGCTGACCTGAGGAATATAAAACAGATGTGGCGTCTTTAATAGTAGGCAATAATCCTATCACTTTAAATTTTGAATCTATGATGAAATTACTAACCTTTGATTTTGTATGTACGTACTTTACCTACTTTTTGAGTGCTTGATATGCCGAATCTTCTATCAATTTCTTAAAGTTCTCCTTTCTTCTGGTGTGAAATTTTGGTAATTTTAACAATTGTAATGTGAATGTTTAGCCTCCAAGCGGTTTCTGCGAACTATCCCGTCCAATAAGATCTGACCAATTTTGCTAATGGTCATCAAGATACACGAAGATTTTTTTTTTCAATTGTATTTCGACTCTGCTAGTCTTAATAGTGGTATGCACTTGAGTTGGAATTGATAATGCATACTACTTCCCAGTCAGCATTTTAAATGGTGGAAGGAACTGATATTCTTTGTGGATAAGTCTTACTTCTGGAACTTGTGATATGGTCTGATGAATATTTGCTCTCCATGATAGTCATTTGGAATTTTTTTAGGTAAAAGGCTACTGGAAAACTCATCGTACACTTAATCTAGCTCAACTTCTACAGATAAAAAGGAATTTCTTCTCAATAAAATATTCAAAACATACAAATCTTGAAAATTTTCATGCACCATTTAATAACACGAAATCTACACACTCATCAGATATGTAAATAGAAAATAATCGGAACTTGTTATTGCAGTATACCAAATGTTATTTTTTTTATTGTTTTTATTCATTCTCTCTTTTATCTCTTGTCTCATTTCACTGAACTTTAGAAACGTGATTTGTCTATAAACTTGTATATTACCCTGTATTAAATGTACGTGACACTAAAGCAGGGTTGTCTATAAACAGCCCGTTGACTGAATACAAGAAAAGGCATTGAACATTGATTCACAAACAGAACAAAGCTTTTGTGGCGTTTTTTTATCTCTCTGTAAGTAGATTTATAGTGTTGTTCAGTACAACCGCTGTATAGAAAGGCATAGGATTCCCCCTGTGTACCTTATGAGTAATGTTTTCTCCTAAATCTTTACGGTTCCCCATTTACGAGCGTCGAACCGTAGATACAGAAACAGCCTGCTTATAGATTATGTTTCTATTTATTGAGATGGAACAGAAATAAGTAGAACATTTTTCGCTCTGGGTGTTAGACCTCGCTTACAAATGGCGGCATTTGCGCTTCCAGAATTGGCATCACGTTCTTCTTTAATCAAAATGGCGCAGTCGTTCCGTGTCCCAATGACTTTGTCGGGTTCCGTTCCATTAATACTGAAATCTGGATTTGTAGATATATATTTTCTTCGTATTCTTTCTTTTATTCCTCTGTCTGTGTTGCTTCGCTTTTGAATTTAGAACGGTTCTCTATGTTCGACATGTTCTGTCCCAGTTATTCGCTGTGTAGGAATTTCTATCGCAAGATCGAAACAAGAGGTTGGTGACATTTGTAGGATTGATTGTTTGTCTATGCATTTTTAGGCGAGTTGAAAATTGTCAGTTTCACTGTTGTCTCACTTGGTTAATCATTTGTTCATGTAGTGGCTTAACTCATAATTTTGTATGTGGAATCCCAATAGAACTTGGTGATGATCCGGGCTTGTTTTAATGGTTAATAGGTTGTAATTCATTTTTTTGTTTCTGATTAGTAAGAAAACAAATTAGGGGAATTTAGTTTACAAATGAAAAAAAAGTTATTCTAACTGGTTAATTTCTCAAAAGTTTAAACATCAGCTGTTGTGCAAAATTAATTTTCCCGACTGTTAATAAATTACTTTAAAATAAAAAAATTATTTTAAAATAAAACTTTTATAACGTTATAAAACTTTTATAACTTTTAAAAACTTTATAAAACTTTTATAACTTTATAAAACTTTTAAAACTTTATAATACTTTATAACTTTATAAAACTTAAATAAATTACTTTAAAATAAAACTTTTTACTAATAAATTACTCCACGATCATTAGAACTGCATCCAGTACAAATTAAAATAAATAATTTTACAAATTTTAAGGTACTTGTAGGTGCATATTAATAGGCATTTAAATTGGCACACATTTCTAGAAAAACCTAAAATTCTGATTGAATTTCTGGATTAGCTTGATTAAAAAACAAATTTGATCTAAACATCTATTTTATTTAAACTTATGAAACAGGTAAAAGAGCTATGTATTCTTTTATAAATACTTTAAAACAGTTTTGAAGATGATTTGTGGTACATGTTTTAAAAGCAAGTTGAATGTTACATGAATGATACCTTAAATATTACACCATTGTTTAAATTATTGTATGTTCCTTGTGTTCCTTTGTAATTATTGTATTTTCTTATGTCAAAAAAAGAATGTAGTAATTTTTCAGTTGTTATTTTGCTAGTCTCTCTCTTCAGATAATGCTACTTTCTTGATTTTATAAACCTTGAATTCAATACAATATTTTTATGCGTGAATTTATTTTGCCATCACATAGATGTTACAAAAAGACGCTCAACGAGACTATATACCGACAAGTGAAATTATAATCAATATAAACAAAATCATTTTCTCATTATTGATTCTTCTTGACATTTCACAAGCTGGCAAGAGAAGTGACACAAATCAAAAAATTTAAATTTTGATGTTATGTCATTGAAAAATGTGTATGAGCCCCAGCGTGTTATATTAATATTCTATGGAATATAATAGAAGTTACCACCATAAATACTTACCAAAAATTTAAAAGAAGCTAATACTATTTCAAAAAAGTTTTATAGTATCCTTTAAGTTAATGTTTCTCAAATTCTGTAATTTTGAGTTGTGTCACTTTTCTTGCCGGGGTGCGATATGTTTACTTTTAGAAACTATTAATTTAGTGGCCGAATGAAAATTAGACCATCCTGAATGCTGTCTTGGTGAAGTATCCCGCCATTAGCAAAACTGACCAGATATCTTGATGGATATCTCGTCTAAAACAAATGAAGAGTTAAAAATCAAGTAGCGTTTTTTAAGCGCTCAACTCAGATTCAACACACCACAACATTGTCCACAGCTTGATGGACTACATATCTCGTCGAAATTAATTGGTTAAAAAAATTAAGTAATGATTTTCAAACGCTCAACTCAGATTTAACGTCACCACAAAATCGAATTAAGGGAATGTTCAGTTAAATCTATGGAATATTCTGCATCAGCCTATTTATTTTATGACGAGCAATCGTATCATCCAAGGGATGATCGTTTGCACACTTCTTTTTAGCTCTCAGCATCACTTTACGAATGAGGTGACTCCCACTAAAGAAAACACGTCACACCCTACGCATAGCCCTGAATGACAAGCGTTGCGACAGGAACAAAAGAACATCTGTTTTTTATCGTCTCTTGATTAGTGTCGGCTGGTGTATAATTACGGAGACGACAACGGAAGAGACGTTACACATTATATAATGAATAATATTTTAACAATTATTCGCACCAAAGAAGTAAATAATTATTTCTTATGGTGGATATTATACTTCTAACTAAACCAGTTCTTTTTAAATTACACATTGCAAAGAACAATTGTTGCTTACATATGAACATGAAAGAAAGACGCCACAGACGAATTTTAGTTCAAGGTCACAGAAAAAGGTTAATCACTCCATTTCAGTTGGAATGTGGAGAAACAATGCTAATTGTAATGATGGTAACATGTCAGGTTTTTACCAAATTGTTTTCTCGTTAGGTTACATCCTTACAAACAAAGAATTCGTTCTTCTTTTGAAAAGAATCCCTTCTGGAGCAGGTATTTTTAAAGTTAAAATAAAAATTCTGAATATCATTAAGAATTCCGGAGAATTTTTGCAGAATATTTCTAACACTGTAGATAGCCAGAAGTGAGTTTAAATCTTGACCTTATTTTTGAGGAATTTTAGCAACAAAATTATTCTTCTCAAGATTGATCAGTTTTAAAATTAATCTCAAATAAATGTCCCATTCATCATTCTACGTATTGTGTCTTTTTTCTAAGTGATTTTCGAAACGTTTCTTATGAAGTACTTTTTCTTCTCTTCTTGCTTTCAGACAGTCTCTTTCAAACTTCAAAATAATTGTTTTTCCAAACTTGTTTCAGTGAAAAAAGTTAAAAACATTGTCATGTAACAGCTGCTTTTCAAGTATTTTTTCATTTGGTGTTGATTTGGTTTGTCGCTGAACAGTCCAACAAATTATTTTTTAATTAGTGAGTTGGGCTACCTAGTTCCAGTACGATTTCAATCCGTCTTTCAGTTGTGCTGCTCTATATCACTTTTCAGACTTTAACAAAACCTTTCCTAAAAACTTTTTGGAGTAACTAAGAACAGTTTAGTAGCAAATTTGTAAATTTAAAAGATTCGGTATGTACATGGATTGAATGGACAACGCGCCGTCCGACGCAAACCTGTGTACCAAATCCCAAAACGCAGTCTAGGAGAGGTATTTTGACATTATAAAATACCTGACCAGATTCAATGGACGGGATATCTCGTCATTAAGAAAAATGCCCAGATCTTGATTTTTTTCATCATCAAAAAATCGGCAATATCTTGATGACGAAATATCTCATTATTAACAAAATCGGTAAGATATTTATGGATGACTTATCTCGTAATAACCACTTGGATGGTTAAAAAACCTCTTCCACCTCCGTACAAAAGCACACCTTTATTCCATCTGTCTCAATTCTTACCTCTGGGCTTCTTGTCTCGCTGCCTTTTTTCTTTCCTCGTGTCCAACCCTATTGGCCAAGTCCTTTAGACCAAGTGGTAACCAAACTTTTTAGCCCAAGGATTCCTATTTCCTTTGTTAGATTGCAGCAATTGTTATGGACTGGATTACATGCATATACTCTTAAACCTTCCATGACCCTTTTTGCTCTAGGTTCATCCGTTCCGTTGTCCTTCCTTTCACTTCAAGGTTCCATGGATTTCTTGGGTTGTCAGCGCTCCCTCACCACCAGTTTTTGAATAGGACATGTCTGCGAGTTGCAGATAAATGATCTTCCAAAGAAAAATGGCAAATGAGCCTTCCTGAAATATGTTGGTGTGGCTTGAAAAAAGACCAGCAGCAAAGAAAGTTGCAACATAGGAATATCCAAAAGAGGCAGCTAAAGCAACTTAGCCTAAGGCATAAAAAGTTGGAAACCCCTAAAAAGGCAGTAAAAAGTTAGATGAAGAAAAGTATAAAGCAATGAAAAATATGACCTCTGAATTCCAAAATGGTGTGGGCAAGAAATTTCAACTTTATATGTGTCGCAAATACTGGTGATCTTGAAATTATGTAACTAATTGTGTAATGGGAGGACGAGGACAATATGTTCTTTAGTGGAAGATCTTTCTTGGTTTACATCAATGTATGGATGTTATGGACTGGATTACAAACCTATTGAAAACAAAAAAAATATAGCAGAATCCTTTAAATTATAAAATTAAATGAGGCAAATGTTGACCTGTATAAAACCGTATTTATGGTTTTTAATCATTTGATAAATTACAGCCCCATAAAAAATATATAAGTACTCATAAAATTCAAATCGATATGAGTACATTCCCTGTAGTATCCTGGGAAAGGGTAAAACGAAAACGATATGCCAGTGTAGTATACGAATTAAATCCATATAAGTTAAAACAAAGTTAACGAAAACGATACCAGTGTAAAATACTAATTTAATCGACACCAGCTTAGTCCTTAAATCTTGGCTATATGAAAGGCAAGGGTAAAACAAAAACTAGTGAAAAAGCCAGTGCAAAACGAAACCTTGGGTTATGATGCCTCTGTTTACTTGAAAGTATGAAACCCGCGGAGGGTTTTAAAATCATTACCTCCTACATTTATGGTTGACTCGAGTCACCGTTTTAATCATTTGAGGAACTCCAACCTCCATAAAAAAACAAATCTCATGAAAATCAAATCAAAACTAAAAAACTTTCCTATATTCTGGGTACATTAAAATGCAAGGGTAAAACGAAAAGGTAAGTTAAAAGTACATGAAAAGGCAAAGGTGAACAGATCGCTAAGGTATCTCGTGGTTGTGATGCCCATGTTAACTTGAAGAAAGTAAACCTCTGGGAACTTAAAAATTACGACCTTCTACATTTATGGTTGACTTAAGTCGACGTTTAAAAAAATCAGAAAAATTACAATCCCCACAAAAAATAGCATGGACTCATGAAAATTAAATCGATAACAATGTATATCCTGGGTCCACCCCTTTGTTCGAAATTCTTAAAAAAAAAAAAAAAAAAGGCACAACTACATGAGGATTGAGGGAGAAAGTGGTGAGAAACCGAAATCGACGCCCACTAAACGCGTTCTTTTTACCTCACAAAGGTTGCGTGATGGCTTTTATTTTTGAGGTCAGCATGAACACGTTTCCCTCAACCTGCCCCGCCTGGAAAAAAAGAACGTGACCACGAATGTGCATCGTTGATACGCACCACCTGTTGCATGATCGCTCGAGGGAGGGCCCCGAGCAGAATCGTCTTTAGCTCGATCGTTCACACTTGTTTAGATGCGCAAATTTTTGTTTGACAGTGAAGTTGAACCCAAAACTCACTGTCTTTTGAAGACGGGTTTCCCAATTTTTCTGCATTATGGACATAGTCCCTATTGAACAGGGGTATGCATAACGTGAGACCATTTATTTTTTTCCTCCAAACGGGACATCTGCTATTTTTTAGGTAATCTACTAATTAATCTAATAAATAATCTCAATTTTTAGTTCTTCTCGCTTACGCTCGCCAACTTCGCTTTTTCAACTTTGACACAATAAAAACCCTAACATAATAACCGCATCGGAAAAAGATCTTTACAATTGTCCAGGGAACACGATGAAGAACAAACCATGTTAATTTCATATTTTTCTGATCCGTACTTTCTCGAGAAACCGTCTAAGAATCGAGCTAAACAACACAGTTTACAATCCTGCGGTGGCGGCAGTAACTTTTTTTAATATAGAGAGATAGTATGAGTATTCAAAAAAACACATATTTCTTTATAGTTGTTATATATTCATTAATGAAAAGAAAACAGGAATGAGCACGTTAAAATAAATAATTTATGTCTATTTATTTTTCTGAAGAACAAATTTGCTCGAGTATATTTGATGTTGATTTTAAATAAGAATGAAATTCTTGGTTTGTATTTTATAAACGGGTACTTAGTTTATAAGTTAACATTGAAAGTAAACTTACGTTTATGCATTTTTGAAATGATTTCAAGTACAAGAAATTTTAAATTGACTATAATAACACACGTCGATTAAAAAAAAGCAATATTCAATCGTCAAAAAAGATGCACTAGCTGCCTACGCGTACTCTCAATAGAGGTGTTGGCTAGCATTCTTCTGACTAGGGATGGAGGAAAAAAATAACAATCTGTTCTTTTGCAATGTAAATACAAAATTCTAGACGCCTAAAGTGATTACAAGTACATACAAAAAGATGAGGTCCGTCGGATTTTTTCTTTTATTTTTCTCGCCTCTTTTTGAAATTATTACAGTGAGTTAATCACTTTCTGAAAACGGTACATTTCGGCGTCCCAAACCTGTGCTTGGAGACAACGGGACAGCCTACCTAAAAACGGGACGTATGGTCACATTAGGTATGCATAACGTAATAGTATGTAATGCATAGTGCTTTAGTGTAGCAACTCATTCGGGTCTGCGTACGATTAGCTAGTGTCAAATATAGGAGAGAAACAAATACTTCAACACCAAGTTTCCGTTTCCAACGGAAGACATTTTAAGAAGTAAAATTTAGTAGCTAAACTGCTGCAACATACAAGTCAACAGTCTTAACCCTTGAAAGGATTAACCTCTTTCAGGTTGACTTGTATGTTGCTGACTTGTAACCTCTGAAAGGGGGTTAAAGCAGTCTCCTGCTGGCACTAGATTCGGTTAATGCCAAATCAGGTACGTTAATATGGAGTAGAAGATTGGTTTTTATTTCCATGATGACTCTCAACCAAGCAACCGACCCCTGTTCAGTGGGGACTGTGTCCATAATGCAAAAAAATTGAGAAACCCGTCTTCAAAAGACTGAATTTTAGATTCAACTTCACTGCCAAACTAAAATTTGCGCATCTAAAGAAGTGCGACCAGAATAATACTTCATAACACCAACACATGTCTCGGCACTTGTGCGTATTCGGACATATATTTGATGAAGGACGAAGTTAGGCCGGTGGTGGATTTACGATTCTAAAGAGTAATGGATTTACCAACCGCAGGGGTGCGAGTTCGAAACTAGATCCAACCAAAGATCCGCCGTGTACGGGGTCTGGTTTTTCGTTAAATCTGTTGTGGCCTCAAATGTCCTCACGTTGGAGCGGTGTGAAAGTTTGGATTGTAGTGCCAGTCAGGTGTTGTCATCGTCACCAGGCCGTGGTTCAATATTGTGAGATGTCCTCGGATCGTTCATTTCGCGATTGATCCCGAACCACGTCAACAGCCGTGTCATTAGCACAATTTAAACTACCTTACCTTTCGGTTAGACATAGCTTACAGGCGTTATAATCTACGGGATCACTATAGCTCACATGATTTGCCCACTACGTTACCAACTTGCGAGTTGTAGGAGGTGTAGGTTTTATTCCTCTCTGGGTGTATTTTTCTATTCTGTAGCAGTGAAACTATCTTTGTGTGTATTTTCTTTGCTTGGCAATTTCTTGTGTTTTTAGCGTATGACCTAATAAGGCCCTTGAGTCATAAAAATGAACTCCCCCTCCCCCCTATTTAATCTTTTACTCCATATTAATGTACCCGATTTACATCATAGGGGGTGGAACCCCCTAGTCATGCAAAAAGTAGAGTCGGAATACACAAACGTTGTCTCAAAATAACCTCAAAAATTTTAACTAATCTCGCAAAAAATTCATTTCCGTGCATGATTTGAGTAAATGTATTCGTAAAATCAAAATAATGATAATAATAATAAATAAAGGTAAAACTTCTATAATTCAGATGCTATATTGTCCTAAAAGATTGGCATATTATGTGTTTTAGTGGTTACAACAAACGACTATAAACAAATAAAAATAACCACGAAGTTCGTCGTTTCGTTCAAATGTGTTTTGAGTTTTGGAACTATACAAAAATATTAAAAACGCAGAGAGTTTACCATTTTATTTTGCCTGCAGTTTCTTAAAAGAAGGCCAGTGTTATAAATCTAAGAGACAGAGATACAGAAACCAGTACATTTAATTTTGTGTTCCCTAAATCTTCCCATCGTACGAAAACAGTCACAGAATGTATTTTCTCGAGTTTTAGAATTGTTTTCGGCGTCGTGAAAAGGTTTCTTATTCTTAAAAAGAATTAGAGGTTTAAGATTTTTAAAAACTTTCTTTTTAATTTATAGCGCGCGCGCGCGCGCGCGCGCGGAACAATGTCGCATTAAAATAAATTGCCCGCATTTATTTCAACTCATATTTTTTTTTAACACGAAAACAGTATTTTCTTAGTGTTCATATTATTCTAAAGAATTCTATGTAACTAAAACCTCAATTTAAGACATCAAAGTACTTTTTCAAATGAATAACATTGAACAGTCACATGGTACATTAAAATACGGCGTGACTTAATTGCACATTTATTTCAACATACACTATTATGTTAGAGGTCTTTTTGGTCCTTTAATAAAATTCCATAAAATGCGTTCTTTGTTCGGAAATGACGATCGTTTGCTTTGAAAAGTGTACAATAAAAAAATTTTAAACGATTTTCTCTATTTTCGGGTTAGGAGGCCAAACCATTTGAAAATTTGAATTAAGATTAAATTTGAGGCTCAAGGTTTAATTTCTAATAACACTCCATTATTTTTCCAAATTCTCTCGCACCTTGACCTACTATCCTCTTTCAATTTAAAAGCCAAACAATCATTAAAGGCTGACTTTTACTTAGACACTAGACTTGTTTCTGTATGATTGTTTTTTTAGTTCTTTTTCGAAGTCAAACTTTTATTCTAATAAGTCTGAGAATTAAACGCAGTTGAAAATACAACCGGCTATTCAGTGATGATTACAATACTGTTTTCATATCGTGTTATTTATCCACCTTTTATGCGTATCGGCTAATGGTGCTGCAAGCGTATATAATCCCATGATACTTAATGAACCCCCTTTTAAAATATTCCACTTCCATTGAGAATTCTGTTTGAATTGCAGTCTACTTCAAATATTTCATTCTTTGAAGACTAGGGTATATAATGCTTTTTCATGGATGTGTTGAACTTTTAAACGCAATTCCCTTGATTACCAATTTTTTTTTTGTTTTGTTTTGTGTATTATAGTAAAGAGCTAAACCATTAAAAACATTAAGCTAAATTGGAGTTTTAACTATCATAATTAAGAGTATTTAATTTTTTTATGTAAAACTTTATCTGCTAATTGTTTATTCTCAGTACTGAATATCACGTAATTAAACACGCTCTCCGAATATTATGTTTAGCAAAGCTAAATATTCATGAAAGTCATTGATAAAAAAGGAAAATAATATGCATAATGGATATACTTTTCTCATTTTCTGAAAAAATATTTCAGGATTAATAAATTCGTAATGATTAAATAATTTTTTGGTGTCCTCAGACTGTTGAATGTATTTTTATTTTTGAGTCATCAAATCGAGGGACTATTTTTGCAGATTTTCTTTTTCTTTGGGCTCTCAATAATAGCATGGTAAGAGCACCAACAAACACTAGTTTGAAAAAATTAAAACAATTCGATAAAAACGGCATTTTTTCTAAGAGTTTAGTTTGTGATACATTGGATGTCATAGATCTTTTTAAAATTAAATTTGTTCTTTGTCTTGTGAAAACTGAATTTATGCACTTTCATTCACTTATTTCCAATTTAAGAGAGCTGTTAATTACTTCTATAATCATTTTCTAATATTTTCTATCTGTTAGAAACGTGATAGAAATGTCGGTGGTCTTTTCTAAGCTAAAAAAGTTCAGACTATGAATTGCTCTACATACTCAAGATATCGATATTTGTTGCCATTATAAAGATAAATTTGACCTCTGAATGCCTTGATAGATATTCCTTTTATCGTTATTACTTACATCTTTTACCTAAATCAAGAAGACTGGCTAGTGGTATTTGAGTGAAACGAATTTGATATCGTACTTTGTGTGATTCTGGACGACCAATGAATGGCAAACATTTGGACACGTGGCATACACAACACTCATTTGGTTTGGTTGTATTCCTCTGAAATTTTAGGAGGCAAGAATGTTTAGTTGTCAAATGACTTACATTTGTAAATAAATTATAAATACGACTCATTTTCTTACATAAACATAATTAGCAAACTAATAAATATAATTTTACATGTAACTACACGTTTTACAGGTAAATGTTTTTGTTAATTTTATAGCTTGACATTCAAACCATCTCCTTTCCTCCATTCGTGTGTTCTGTTAGTCTACGGACACGAGGGCAAAAAAGACGGAAACTACGGTACAAACTGGATTTGCAAACCTCAACCAATATCCATGCCATGACCGGGATTAGTTTATACCCAATTAGTTCATTGTTCACATCATAATATTATTTTCGTTAATTCTACGAAGCTCAACAAATGACAAGGAGGGTGGTCTTCTACACCACGTGTTCCGGAATGTCTTAGTAGGCTAATCTGAATTCTCTTTGAATTCGTTTTTTAAAATATAAGACAGAACATTTTAAGTGCAACGTAAGTCCTTACAAGTTCGAATAAAGTTCTAAATCCCTTTTCTTCCCTGCCCTACTTCCAGATTGATGTCTGATTGATTTTTCTCTCGCACGCCATGAAATCACTTCCGAACATTGGAATGACGGACGCCTCAAGGAAGTTAATTCGATTCCTTGCCGACCCCCGTCGCAATATCCCATTCTAATTCATCAACCATCCGATGATGCCGGAAATCAGGCCGACAATAATAAGCGTCTCCAGGTGTCAAATTTCGGAATTAAAATACGAACAGAAGCGGAATTATTATTCTGTAATGAAGGTCTGCGATTGATTAGCAATGCATGAGTTCGCCTCTCCTGAGGGTAATGCGATCCACTGTCGACAGCAGCCTGACACCATGACAGAATTTTTCCCAAGGTCGGAAAAAGGGAAAACGCGAGGCGGAAAATGTTATTCTTTTGATAATCACCAACCAAAACACAACCAGTTTACCCGAGGAACACTGAGGAAAATCCGCAAGATGGAGTTGGTGTCTTCCATCTGTTCCGGTTTGTCACTTTTGGCGAGTTATCGTTGAGGTTCCTTCGTGAATCTGATTCATTTTTGAACTCTACCGATCTAAAAAAAAAGAGAGGCGTCATTTCCTCCTCTGATATGGTGAGCATAAAAATATTTGAAACCGCAGGTTTCCACGAAATGTGATCTTCAGAAAATGAAATCAGAATTGTTAAGAGCTTACTTTTATATCCGTTTTAATTTATTTGTTAGATGTGAAATAGCGCGGAAATTAAATCAAAATTAGAATATACTTTTATACCTAAGTATTTCAAGTTAATCACTTCCTTGGTATATCTAGCACCGGAAATGTAAAAGGTGTCTACAATTCTTTCAAGTGACTTATTTATTTCCCCTCTAGCTGGCTCTTATCTCGCATTAATACCTGGCTCTGCTCGGGTTTTGTTTGTGGACCAAAGGCTTAAAATGGCCACTACGAATTCGAATCCAGTACCTGAGGGAGCAACTTAGAAAAGTCGGTTAATCAGTCGAGTACTTATCTATATATATAATTCTCTTACGTGGCACGCAAAAAAAGACGTTATTTGTAAACGCGTTTTGGCAACACTGTACGATTGTTTGTTTATCGCGAAGTCTCGCGCAGCGATTGAGTTTATAGCGTTATCGGATGAAATTTTATTGAAAAAAAGGAAATTTTAATGAGCTGTTGCAGTTAGTTTATAATAGAAATTAAAGAAAGCGGAGGATCTTTTCAGGGCCATTTAAAAAACGGTCCTTTTCAGGGCCAACAATTATAGTACAACAAGACGCACTACAACTTTCGGCAACAAACTCAATGAAAAAGTGTGGGTCGTTTGAGTGCTGGGAAAATGTACACACAAACAACATGCTGGGTATTCAATTTCTAAAAGCAACGCTCACATTTCGAGTCAAAATTTGCACAAAGTTTTCATTTGAATTCTGATTTTAGAGATACTGTATATATTTTTTCTGAAATACAACAAATTTAGATTTGAAAAACATTTTTTTTTGGTAACATAATTTGTAAACAATCCCTTCTGCTTGGACACATGTCTTCATTGAGGCGAGCGAAGCGAGCATAGGTTTGCGCAGCGAACCAATGAGGATTGCGAAGCAATCCTCCGGGGGTTGGCGAGCGTTAGCGAGCAGGGGGCAGGCCCCCTAGTTCTCTTTTACTTTAAAGAGCATATTTTAAGCGTATTTAAATATATTCATTTTTAGAAATTCCAATGGTCATCTACATTTAGGCTCTAGTTATTAACAATCAATCAAGGCTGCCTGGCAACCTAGTGGTTAGTGCTCTGGCTGCTGATTCAAAAGGCTCAGTGTCTAGGTTTCAGGTTTAAGACCCGCGACTCAGTCTAATGAACCCTCGTGTGACAAACCAATTTTTTTTTTTAAAGTAAGAAAAGACCGCAGGATGATAAACCGAAAAATTAATCTCATGATAAAAAAAGAACCATAGCCTAATTCAATTAGTTATGTCCACAAATTACTTCAAGGTAATGAAAGTTATAACAGAAAAGTGCCAATGTCTGCATGTGAATACATTATGGAAGAATCAAAACGTTAGAAAGTACTTTTTGCTACCTGAATTACAAATTACTAAATCAGGTGTTAAAATTTGCAAACTGGACACTGTCCCTTTAGTTTTAAGTATCGTGTTACTTTTATTAAAAAGTCCACCAACCGGTCTAGTGGTTAAGGTGTTGGCCTCTAGATCGAAAGGTTCCTGGTTCAAATCCGGGTTCAAGGCATGGAGGTAAATTGTGCTGTCCTTTTTTAGGGACAATGATGGTCCTCCCACTGGGTGCTCCTTCACAAGTAGCCATCACTTATGGCCATGTAGTGGCGAATGATTAAGTTCATATGTGCCCGCCATTGGAAAAAAATTATTAAAAGTACTTTTGAGTGCCCTGAAAACCAGGTGGTTGTCTCGACGAGGTTTCTCACCAAAACTGATAAGACCAAATGAATTTCAATACCAAAACTGATAAGACCTTGATGGACGAGTTATCTCGTCTTTAATAGAAAACTGACCAGATCTTGATCTCGTGATCATTAAAATATCAGTAAAATCTTGATTGACAACATACCTCGTCATTATAAAAATTAGTCAGATCTTGATGGATGAGATAATTCGTAGAAACCGCATGGAGGATTAATAGTTGAAACAATGACAGTTTACTTATTAATTTCTGTTACCATCTCGTATTCAATCCCTGTGTGTATCCTGGATGTATTTCTCATTGCTGTGTTCTTATGTGTAAGCCTGTCTGTCTTGTGTTCAGGACGACTTGGCGAGATATGGCCCTCACACCATAAGATACAATCAAGTCTTCAACAAAAAAATACCCCTCATTGGAATTTATTGCATGGCAACAACAGATCAAGCACCACTGAATTAATCTCTCGAATCAAATTTGCCGATGGGAAATACAGAAAGTTTTTCACTGGATTTAAATCCCTCGCACATATGATGGGATTACCTCTACCTGTCCCCCAATAGTAGAGTAGATGTGTGTTATCTTAATTGGTATGGTACTAATTAAAATATTTTAAGCGTATTATATTTTGCGACTCAGTTTTTTGTTTTAAATACGTAAATTTAATTTAAGATGAAAGACGGTACATCAGGATCATTTGCCCCTGTCCCAAAAATCAGAATCGAATCTAGACTATTGGATACTTTTGGGCAAATGAAGGCTGATGTCGCCTTTAAAAATTGAAATTTGCTATTTAAAGTGACGATAAGTTAGTTCATTAAAATAATTAGAGTTTAAAATATACCAATCAGATGCGAAGCAAGATTTTTGGTAACTTGGGGCAAATAAAGCTGATGCCGCTCTTTAAAAATTGAAAATTTTCTATTTAAAAGGACGATAAGTTATATTATTAAAATAATTACAGAGATAGTTTAAAATATTTCAATTATTATACATATCTATATATATATTTCTCTTACGTGGCACGCAAAAAAGACGTTATTTGTTACCGCGTTTTGGCAACATTGTGCGATTGTTTGTTTACTAGGAGCCTCGCGAGTCATTTGAATCTATAGCGTTATCGGATGAAATTTTATTGAAAAAAAATGAATTTTAGACGAGCTGTTGCGGTTTGTAATAGAAATCTAAGAAAGCGGAGGATCTTTTCAGGGCTATTTAAAAAACGGTCCTTTTCAAGGCTAACAATTATAGTACAACAAGACGCGTGCACTACAACTTTCGACAACAAACTCAGTCAAAAAGTGTATGGGTGGCTCGAGTACTGGGGAAATGTACACACAAACAACATGCTGGGTATTCAATTTCCAAAGCAGCGCTCACATTGCGAGTAAAAATTTGCTCAAAGTTTTCATCTAAATTCTGATTCCAGAGGTACTGTATATATCTTTTATGTAATACAACAAATTTAGATTTGAAAAATATTTTTTTGGAATATATTTTGTAATCAATCTCTTCTGCTAGGACACGTGTCTTCATTGATGCGAGCGAAGCGAGCATAGGTTCGCGCAGCGAACCAATGAGAATTGCGAAGCAATCCTCCGGGGGTTGGCGAGCGTTAGCGAGCAGGGGGCGGGCCCCCTAGTTTTATAAAACACTGTAACAAAAAGTGCAATTTTTATTGAAAACGCATAAAAAACTAGCAAAGGGCTGAGCTTTGATAATGTTTGACTGCAAGCCTGTTTAGTGTTTTAAAGACGGAAGTACTTATTTCTTTTGTGCTCTCCCGGCATTTGTGATGGTTCAAAATTACGTGGTGTTGTTACGCCCGTTGTGTTGCTCCAGCGAGGTGTTAATTAAAATACCTACCTACCAGGAATTTGTGAGAAGTGAATTTCTCAAATCTTCTGTATTTTCCTAATAGTAATATCGTCATCTGACCGTGGTTCAAAATTACGTGGTGTTGTCCTTGCATATTTCCCTTGAGGATTGATCTCGAACCGTCGTCAATAGCCCGTCGTGTTTCTCCAGTACTACGTTAATTAAAATATCTATTTCCCTAATTGTAATACGAATGCAGCGGTTAACATAAAAAGTAATAGGTACGTTTTGAGGTAGGGCTACACGAAAGGAAGGATTGACTTTTTAACGTTGTATGGGAAGAGGGAATGCATGAAGGCATTCGCTTCATAAAACACAGCACTGGAATATAATTTCGTGACAAGGACAAAATTGTGCTTTAAATTAGAGTATATTTTTTAAAGACAAAACATTTAAAACAACAGCTTTACATAAAAAAATTGGACATTACCATCAATTAACAGGCTTAATTTCCCGTTATCTACTCCATAACGAAAAATGTCTAGCTTCGTCACTAATGCATCAAGGAATCGAATGTCGTAATCACTTTATCACCTTAGATTATTCCTGCGATCTGGTCATACTGGCCCTCGTGGTCTTTTCAACCCAGCGTTACCATGGTATTAACCCTCCAAAGGTTTCTACCACATGCCTCGCCAATTACGATCTGACTAATTTCGGTAATGTCAAGAAATCTCGTCATGTCGTCATCAAGATATCGCCGATTCTTTTTTTCATGTTGAGATCAAGATCTGAGCAATTTTCTTCCAATGTACGTGTTTTCTTCTAATGACGAGATATCTCTTCCAACAAGATCGGATAAGTTTTGCTAATGATGAGATACCCGTTAGCAGAAAGCGTTTAAAACTGCGACGTACGTCGCAGAACAAAGTCTTTGCAGAACAATTTTTCCTTAATTTCGCCACATTTTTGGCCGATTTTTCTTTTCAATCATAAGTTACGATGTTCTGCAATGCCAAGCGCACTCCTTACCAAACTTTTTTTCTTTTCTAGCTACGGAACAACCTCCCTACACCGCGCAAATTTCCACTAACACTTTATAAATAACACATCTATGTCAATGACAGAATATTTAACTTCAAAAGTTACCGACAGAATTGCAAATTCTGAAAGCATGCCTTGGTTTAAATAAATAAAATAAGTTAATTAATTTTGATGTTTCATTATAAATATGCAATACATATTTAGCCGATAATTGTGTTTTACGTCGGTTTTTGATTTGACTGCAATTGCTTGGAGTTGTGTTACAGAACACTGAATACAATTGTGCACCTGGGGTCTTTTCAACATTTCAACTCCGAGTTACCATGGTATTAACCCTCCAATAGGTTTCTAATGCGTCTCGTCCATCACAATCTGACAAATTTGGGTAATGGCGAGAAATCTCGTCTTCAAGATATTGCTGATTCTTTTTATGCCCAGAATTTTCTTCGAATGAACGTGTTTTCATCTTACGGCGAGTTATCTCGTCCAACAAGACCTGATAAGTTTTGCTAATGATGAGGTACCTCGTCGAGATAACCACCAGGAGGGTTAATGAGCTTGTCCTGCTATCGAACTTTCGCTGGGATGCCTCCTTTCGGCGCCATGATTGACCAGGGTCCGCTGACCTCGGATCAGATAGAGTAACGTCGTCTGTCTGCAGTCGTTTTACATCGCAACAAGTGTCTTAAACAAAGCGCTCCCGTTTGTTGGGTTCATTATGTTGCGTCTGGATAGCGTAAGTACTGCATTGCTTCATCTCAGAGGCAAAGTCGAGGACACAATGGCCGGAGCAGTCATTCCATACCAACGTCCATTGAAAGGAAGCGTCTGAAAGGTGTCAAGCTGGACAACCGGAATCGAATGTTGATGGAGAGGTAATTATCGTCGACCTTTCTTGTCGGCGGAACGTTGGAGGGATTATGCAATCAAGAGTCCTCGGTTTGCCTGAAGGTTATTGGAAGGGAAGCTTTCACTTGAGCGATTTTCGAATTATATGCATTGAAGTGGAAATTAGGTGTTGAGTGGAATCGGAGTAGGTACCCAGAATTTCACGCTGGGGTACTCAGACTGAATAAGGGGAAGGTGGCTTTTATTCTGTTGTATCCCAAAAGTGTTCAAGGTCGCACTTGGTGGACAGTTAGTTAGGTGCTTGAATTGACATCACACCGAAGAAACCCAAGGGCTGTTGGCAAACGGTCCCCGATCAATCCCGAAAGGAAAAATCCGACTACAACAACTGGTAATTTTGAACCACGGTCAGATGACGAGATCCCACATGACCAGGTTCTTCACACACCAAACTTCCTCCCCAAACCAGGTGAGGACATTTGAGGCCGCGTCATATTTAATGTGCTCTATCCTCTGCGAACACGACGGTCTTTGGTTGGACCTAGTTTCGAACTCGCAACCCCAGTTGTTAATCCGTTACTTTTCCAACCGGGCTACCACGGCCCTTCAGTTTGATAGGGATAGAAGTTGAATCCGGGCCTAGAACAGTTTCTGCCGGGATTTTTTTTCAAAGAAATTTGTTGTTTTCTGATTTGATATTTCCATTTATGAGGACAAACGCACTTGAAAAACCGTACTGGTTTCATAACTTATCTAATTATGCAAACAGTCATCTTGGAAAATGAAACAAATAGCCCCTGAGCTTAAAATCCATCAAACAAGTAAAACAAGTTTATAATTGTTCGTCTAAATTTAAAAAGACAGTATTTTGCTCTCTCTACTATTATAAAAGGAAGAGTTTGTTTGTTTTGCGCACGCAAAGTCCTAACAAATCTATGGCACTAACAGTAATGGGATTTGGCACACAGGCAGTTCAATTTATTTGCAATTTTTGGGTCGTGGCGATTTTTAAAATGTATTCTAGAATATTTTTAAATGAATTTAATAAAATTTAATTATTATTGTTTTCTTTGGAATGGCGACAGAATAAATGATCACAGATTCTAAATTAATTTTTTTCCGTTTCCATTTTGCGCGAAAAATTGCGAGAATGTTTAAAAACATCGATGTTTTTGGGGCGATGTATTATCAACATCGATGTTTTGCTGTCGATGTCATATCTCTAATTTGTATCACAAAAATATCTTAATCCGGAGTATCTCTTCGAATAGTTTTTAGAAATATGCATTTTACGATTATTTACTTTTCTCAGGTAACACTCTCGGTTCAGATCATTCAAAACAAATAGAAAATAAAATTGATTAAACTGTTTCTAACTTCTGTGCTCATTAGGGAGCAGGAGAGAAACAATGGTATTGGAACAACCAGCGGTCATCCAACCAGCTCGAGGAATATTTAGAATTATTATGCGGGCAGTGGCTTTTTAGATTCCCTGATAAAGTGTTCATTAATTTCAAAACCTATAAGAGCTTGCCGGGATGTGCCGGTTGGTTTTTTTTTTCAGGTCTTATGTCGCACACACAGGGTCAGAATTTTAACATTAAAACTACCAGTTAAAAACAAAATTGATGTAAAACGAGAAAAATAAAAATAAATCTCTTTTTCTCTCTATATTAAAAAAAGATGCCGCAACCACATGATTGAAAACTCGCTTTTTTCACTCGATTCTTTGATAGTTACTCGAGAAGGTTTTATCAGAAAATTACAAAATTAACATGGTTTATTCAAAATTGTACAGGGAACAAGATGGAGACGATTTTTTTTCCGATGCGGCTATTAGTTTAGGGTGTATTAAGTGTTCAAAGTCGAATAAAGCGAAATTTCTAACGCGAGTGAGTAAAACACGTACAAATTCTTCAGCTGTGAGTTTTTTGAAGAGTACCTCTTCATGTAAATTTTTACACATTCGCCGATTTTATTTAGAAATTTCAATTTGGTTCCTGTCAATATTTTTTTTTTGAAATTCGGGAAAAATCGAGAAATTTTCATCAATTTTTTGTTTAAACTCCCATATCTATAGCTTATTACTATTAGTTTTTAAATTTGAAAGCATCACTGGGAACCTTAGAATGTACTCTTTCTTAGGGTAGAATTATTAGTGAAATTGGTTTATAAATAAATTCGATGCGTTGAAATGTATAATTTCGCGATAGTGTACATATCGCGGAGATGAAACGTAAAACGGGCCTTGGTGAAACTTGCTGTGACGTCATGGCCCGGAAAATCAAATCAGGAATATGCGAATTTTTAGATAGTTTCGCCATCGGAGGACTGAAAACTCGATTTTTTGCGCTCTATTCTCAAATTGTTTCCCGAGAAAGTACTCATCAGGAAATCACAAAATTAATATGATTTGTTCAAAATTGTATAGGGAAGAAGATGGAGAAGGTTTTTTTTCCGATGCTGCTATTAAAAAACATTCACACTTGACACTCACCAATACGTTTGCGAAAGGAGTGTTTTTGGTTTACGAAGCAAACCAAATGGGATTGCGTAGCAATCAACGGGGTTGGCGAGCGTATGCGACCAGGTTTAGAACCCCCTAGTACTATAAAATATAGCAGTTATTCCTCCTCATTCATACTTTTGGGACACTCATATCTTTTTACCTATTCAGTTTTAAGTAATTGCTGGATAAAGATGACCTCCGAGCACTCATTTCGAATGAAACCGAACAAGGTTTAATCCGAGTTTTGTACACTTAAATTTATTGGTGTAGAGTAAATAATAAGGTGATATTCCCGAATACGCATCATATCGAGGCGCCGACCAACCGGTATAGTGGTTAAGGTATTAGCCTCTAGATCTCAAGGTTCCTGGTTCGAATCCGGGTTCGGGCATGGATGTATATAAGCGTATGGTGTAGAGGCGGCTGGTGCACCTTAAACCTGTCGTGTCCGAAAGTCCTCACATTAGGTTGGTGTAGAAGTTTGGAGAGTGGGGTGCCAGCTCAGATGTTGCTTCGTCATCTGACCGTGGTTCAAAATTACGAGATGCTGTCCTTGGATCTTTCCCATGAGGGATTGATCCGAGGACAACACCACGTAATTTTGAACCGTGATCAGATGACAAACAAACTCAATGGAGAAAAGCGCGATTTTCTTGCACCCTTTTTTTAGTTTATTTATCTACAATATGTTTTGAGATTCTGAAAATTTATTTGTCAGGGATCAAATAATAAGTAATTTTGTAATTTTCAAAAAAGTAAATGGCAATAATAAAACTTTCAAGATTTTGTTGGTTAGGCCACTCTTGCTTTGATAGCCTCATATGCTCCGACATGTACTGTAGCTTTTCTGAATTGATTTTCACAAGTGTTGTTTTCCTTAACTGATGACAACCCTGTCCACCGGTTTCTTCCGGTTCCATAAATGTGAATAAATAAATAATAAAAGATTTATTAATCCTTAAGATTTAATTAATTAATTAGATTTATTATAAAAGATTATTACTAAACCAATACGTGACTTGCCTTGGGTTGTGTGACTGCTATATCAGTAAATGGGTATCAACTCACAGAAATCGAAACTATCGAGAACAATGTTTTTCCAATAAAAGTCCAACACCGTCCCCCGCCCAAAAAAAAAAACCCGGAAGATTAATATTACAAATATACAGGTAATAAATACAGTAATTTTATAATTTTAAGTGAATTATGTAGAAAAGACATATCGCACCCCGGCAAGAAAAGTGACACAACTCAAAATTGTAGAATTTGAGAAACATCAACTTAAAGAATACAGTGCGTACCGAAATGATAGGTCCACCAGTAAAAACGAAAGTTAAGTTGGGAAAACATTTTTTATTGTGTACAAAGTACTATTTTATAAACTACATTAGTTCATACAATGAAAAAAATAATTCATAAATAATGTAAAAAATATAGGAATTGTAAGAAAAACAAAAAATATGTGAAACAGCTGTTTCAAAAAGATAGGTCCACTGAACCAAACCTCAAATTAGTGTTGAATTAATAAGAAATTTTTCCACCGTTTTTCGGAATGAGCTCATAAATCCTATTTGGAATGGTTTCTACCAGTTTTTAAAAACAGTTTGTCTCGATTTTTGCTCATTCGGAGGAAATATCTTTTTTTTCAAGTCTGTAGTACAGTTGTACTGCCTTCCGCCTGCATACACTGCTCTTGCGAGTATGCCCCACATGTTTTCTACCGGATTCAGGTCGGGGCTGCAAGGCGGCCAATCAATAATATGTGCACCATTATCCAGAAACCATTCAAAAGTGGACTTTGCAGTATGCAAAGGAGTATTGTCCTATTGTAACATGAAGAACGTGCCTCCAATGTGCTCTGATTGTGGAAGAAAATATTGTTCAAGCAGCTGTTGATAGCCTGGAGCATTCAAACGATTGTCTACAAATGCTATATCAGTTTTTCCTGCACGACCGAATCCGGCCCATACCATAACGGAACCACCACCAGCTTGCCTCTTCGAGAATATCTCTCTATCGTTACTCAGATCGTACCAGTAATACTGCCAACCATCTGGACCATACAGGTTGATTTTTTGTCATTACTGAATAACACTCGATGCCAGTCTTCTTTTCTTCGTCACTTCCTGTGCGAATTTCCATCGCTTTTCTTCGTGTGGAGTTTTCTTAATTTCGGAACCGCTTTCCTCTTCCAGTAAACTAAATTGCCGAACTTCTTTACCACTCTATGGACCGTAGATTTTGATACCGGAGGGTTTTGTTGTATCGCCAAAGTGGATAAGCTCGTATTTCCAGATTTTAACTCCTTTACGATAGTCCTTCTTTGTCGGGGTGTCACTTTTGATCGCCACCCAGATGATTTTTTATTGCCATAAGTACATATAGGTCACAAAAATATGTTTACAACATTATGCGATCTGTTTAAAAGTTTAGCTGTTTCTCTATTCAATTTTCCATACTTCTTAAATGCATCAAATTTCCCTCCTCAACCAGCGAAAGACTGCAACGACGACCCATTTCGTTTGATTACAACGTGATGTTCAAATTTGTTTAAATACCTCCACAACAGCCAGCATGATCCCGCAGTAAGACAGAACTATGATATTTATGCATATTTTCTGGAAATAAACGTTTTGGTGCAAAGATTTATAAAGGCGGACCTATCTTTTTGAAACGGTCTCAAAATAAAAGTTTACATAAAATAAAAATGAATTATTTAATTTTAACAAATTGCTTCCTAAATAGTTATAACGATTATTGTATAATTATTTCTACAAAAAAAGTGATTATTATTCTCAATTAAGAGTCGAAACTTTGAAAAATATGGGTGGACCTATCATTTCGATACACACTGTACTTTTAATCTTATATTGAAATAGTATAAGCTTCTTTTACATTTTAGGTAAGTATTTATGGTGGTAACTGCTATTAGATTCTATAGAATAGTAATATAACACGTTGGGGCACCTCATACATATATTTCAATGACAGAACATCAAAATCTTTATTTTTGACTTTTGTCACTTTTCTTGCCGGGGTGCGATATGTATCCAGCAACTGTGGTCTTTCAGTAATTTCCCCGAGAAAGTTCTATTGTTAGTATTGCATCATGCTTACAACTTTTCTGCCCAGAAAACATGTCGGTACTAGGGATGCGACATCGACAGCAAAACATCGATGTTCAAAATTAAAACATCGATGTTGATAATACATCGCCCCCAAAACATCGATGTTTTTAAAATTCAGTGTATTTAAACTTTTCCCCCCATTTTTTTAAAAACTGGTTTAGCAACTTGTGATGCTACATCCACAGCAAAACATCGATGTTTTGAAACTTTGGAGATCAAAACTAGAACATCGATGTTGATAATGCATCGCCCCAAAACTATCGATGTTTTTAAAATTCAGTGTATTTGAACCTTTTTCCCCATTTCTTAAAACTGGTTCAGCACCTAGTGATGCGACATCGACAGCAAAGCATCGATGTTTTGAAACATCAATGTTCAAAAATAAAACATCGATGTTGATAATACATCGCCCCCAAAACATCGATGTTTTTAAAATTCAGTGTATTTAAACTTTTTCCCCCATTTCTTCAAACTGGTTTAGCAACTTGTGATGATACATCGACAGCAAAACATCGATGTTTTGAAACATCAATGTTCAAAATTAAAACATCGATGTTGGTAATGCATCGCCCCAAAACTATCGATGTTTTTAAAATAAACATCGACATTTAGTATAAACTTCGACAAGTTTTAACATCGACAAGTATAAACATCGATGTTGCATAAACATCGACCCCAATACATCGATGTTTTTAAAAAACATCGATGTTTTGAAAACATCGACATCGCATCCCTAGTCGGTACGCATGCGTATTTCAGCCTATTTAGTGTCGCAGGGCTAATATTAAACTAATGTGCGGTTTTCCTTAAGTCGTATGACAGCTATATCAGGAGACGGGGGATAACATCCATGGCTCAAACCACTCGAGAAATCCAATGTTTTTTAAAGTTGAGCACCGTCCTCCGAGCCTGGAGGATAAATATTACAAGTTTTCAGTATGAGTAATGATATATATAAATTGTTTATAAACACATAAATGTATCAAGCAACGGTGATTCACACCAAATTGGCTCCGCTGTTAGGGTCCCATAGCTAAACTGTGGGTCTCTGTATTGAATCATTCTGGACGAAATAGGAATACTAGAGTCTTTGTTGTAGCATAATCTCTACCTAAGAAACGATTGCATGGACAGGTGAAAAAGTGAGCTCAGCACATGCTTGTGTTTCTTTTCTTTGGCACGAGAACAGGACATACTTGTGGTTTTGGAGGACGGCACACAGCTCTTATCATGGTAACGAAATGAGTACGCCTTGAGTTGCTCTTGAATTCCTTACGCGTTGAATTTCAAAATGTGTTGGAAAAAATTATGTAAAAGTGAATGCTATAGTGCGACTTCTACGAGAAGGCTGTAGGGTCACGTGGTTTTGAACGAGTCTATTAGTTAAATCAGGGGACTGATGGTGACGTAAACAAATTCCACAGGGACGTTATCAAAACCGATTCTGGTTCAAAGTTCGGTGACGAAAGCGATAACATTGATAACGAGTCGGCAGGGGAAAACATTTATGGCGATCGCCCAGACATGTTTTTGCGTACGGCAGCCTTCTCCTACCGCGCTTTCATGCCTCTTCAAAAATCGACTGACACAAGGTCGACTGCCTTCTCGTCGGAGCCTCACTATATCACTCATAGTGAAAGTCATTAAACTGGAGAGAAGATATAAAATGAGAACTTTGGGTCACATAAGGTACCGCAAAATGTGAAATGTTATGTGTTACACTGTGCTATCTGTCTACTGTTTGCTATTTATTAATCTCATAGCATATTTACAACAAAGTGAAAAAAGTGTGCAAAAAAATTGCATTTGCGCTAGTTAAAGATTAAGTACTTGCTTAATTGGTAACGCATATGTCATTGAATTGGGAATTGGGGTCTGTACTGCAAATGTGGAGGGCTTAGGCTTACATTTCACAATTTTTTCCAAATAATTTATAAAATTTGTATCTTAAACTTCTGTTTTTTTTAGGTGTTTGGTCTATTGAATACCCACGATGTTTTTCTTTCAAAGGTATTTTCAGTGAGAAGAGAGAAAAAAACAGTCTGAACGCGAAGATTTTACCCAAATGCTCTGACATAATGCGAAACGGGATTATCTTCTACGGAGCTCACACAAAACTACAAACTTGAACAGACTAACTACATTTATTTACATTGATTGAAATTTCAGTACCATCATAAATATACAAGGGAGGTAAGAATTTTAATTGACGTCGCACTGGCGCAAATCAAAGAGCTATTGGCGGCGGTCCGGGATCAAACCCAAAAGGAAAGATCCGAGGACAACATCACGTAATTTTGAACCACGCGTGATGACGCTTAAGTACACAACGAGTTGTGCTATTGTACTATCGGAAGACAATTAGCCGACCAACCGGTCTGGTGGTTAAGACGCTAGATCGAAAGGTTCCTGATTCGAATCCGGATCAGTGTATCGATGTTTGTAAGCGTATGGTGTAGAAGCGGCTGGTGCACCTTAAATCTTAAATCTGCCTTGGTTCAAAATCACGTGATGTTATCCTCGGTTTTTTTTCCATTAAGGGATTGATCCCAGATTGTCGTCAGTAACCCGTTGTGTTGCTATTGTACGGAGTTAATTAAAAATTACTAAAATTATCGAAGGGGACATTAAGACTGGTTACAGGAACTGAACGATTGCAGTATCCACTTATCGCGTCAAGAGATCAGTCACCGAGAAGTTGGCAATGTTCTTGGTGCTTGCCAAGTGGACATGAAAAATTGTGAATTGAAGAGTAGTGCCAACAATTATCACGCTCGGCTCGAACTATCTTAAAGGTTTGTTTATCGATTATTTGGCGGCGTTTGGCGTTTAATCTAATTGGCGTTGACCAATCAACTGCCATTGCAATTCGTAATTCATTCTTTGGATTTTTTTTGTTACTGTGCTGATATTGTATTGAAAAAAATACCCAAGTGACGTCACATACGGAATACGTCTGAGTAGCATGTTCCGCCTCAGAAACCACTACTGCCATATACATCCTTAAGCTTGATAGGAAATACCTCTCAACTCCATTCAATTGAATTTCCCAAACAATTTTGTGTTGACTTCAAAATCTCTACTCTGGTTGCGAAAGCTAAAAAGCACGATTTGTAATGGTGGTTAATGATAATGGCTTACCATCAAAATGGTTTCTAATAAGATAAAAGATAAATCATGGTAGCGTTGTTCTAACAATCAGTCTGTTACAGAGATACAGATATTTTTATCTATAAATTTATTTGAAAAAGGGTGATTTTTTTAAAAATGAAAGAAGTGAAGAGGGGGGAGCATTTCATAAGTTTCATGTTTATCTCGAACTTCAATTCTAATCTTTCGTTGCATGTTTTATTCCATTTAACCGAACACTCATCGCAATAAAAGATAAAGACTTTTTTTTTATTATGCTTCGACTTATATTTCCATTGTTGGAAAGCTGCATGGAATATAAGTATTTTAACCCTCCCTCTACGCTGGAATCTATCTTACTGCTAGTGATGAAATTTCGAAAACACAAAAAGAAATTCGTTAGACAATATATGGACAAAAGTATTTGTACACTGCATGTTTTTCAGAAAACGTGCTTTATTATTCTATTTAGTAACAAATACAAATATTGACGATCAGCTACAGGCTCAAGCCCAACAAGGCTGGTCCTTTGTTTATGAATTCCCCAATTCCCACTGACTATCCAATTGTATCTTAAATTCGTACACCCCCTTTGAATTAACTATATTTTTTGGCAACGCGTTCCATTTGTCTATTACCCTATTAAAGTAGTAGTTTTTCCTTAAATCCCGATTAAAATGTGTCTTATTCAATTTATACCCATGGCCCCTTGTTCTGTTATCCCTATTGAAATTTAAGCCCTCTGTGTCCCCTTGTTTTACCAACTTGAAAAGCTGAATCGAATCCTACCTCCTTCTTCTTATTTCCAGTGTATACATGTTTAGCTTACTTAAACGTTCATTATAGTCGAGATTTGCTATCCCCTTTATTATTTTTGTAGCTCTGTGCTGAGCCCTTTCAATTAATTCCATATCCTTTCTCATATATGGAGCCCAGAATTGTACAGCATATTCTAGATGTGGTCTTATATAACGGCAAGATTATATTCCTATCCCATGAAGTTATAGTCTTTTTTATATACCCCAATAAACTATTAGCATTTTTACCCGCAGCTGAACATTAGTGACCCATTTTAAAATCCCTGTGATTTATCACTCCGAGATCCTTGGCTGTTTCTCCCTCCTTACGGGTAGGGCCCCTCCTTTTGCTTGTATTAAAGCTGTAACATGTCGAGGTATACTTTCCACAAGTTCTCTGTATGTTTGGGTAGGAATAGCTAACCATGCCTCTTGCAAGGCTGTGAGAAGATGGACGTGCGTGGCTGTGTCGTACACGTCGCTCCAGTTTGTCCCACAAGTGCTCGACCGGATTAAGATCGGGGCTCTGAACAGGCCAGTCAAGCAAATTCACCTCATTTTCAGGAAACCAGTCCATCACAAGTTCTGCAGTATGAAATGGAGCTCGATCCTGTTGGAAGAAACAGTCGTCATCGCCGTAGTATTGCCACAGTGTAAGCAAGGCCGACGCACCCAGAACGTCGAGATACCAGGAAAAACAACCCCCACACTAAAATCGATCATACCCCGAATTTCTGCAGTATCTTGTCCATATAGTGTATTTATCTGCTATACCTCAGGTTAAAATTGTTAAATGATCCGAGAACAACACCTCGTAATTTCGAACCACTGTGAGATCCCGAGAACAACACCTGAGCTGGCACCCACTCTCCAAACTTCCCGTGAAGACATTTGAGTTCACGACAGATTTAACATGCACCATCCACCACGTACACGACGGTCTGTAGTTGGACCAAGGTTCGAACTAGCAAGCCCGCGGCCCTTTCGTTATCTTAATTGCATTGTTTCCTATTTGGACATCATTTTTACGTCATCGGTTGGTTTATAGTCAGGATTGGTTGTTTTGGGGTTTTATGGCGCAAGGCTCATATTTGGCCCGGTTGTACCAATCACAAGACGACGTCAAGTAAAAACTATGAAAGCAGAAAGAGGGATTAAGGCAAAGTAGTGCAGTAAAAGCTGGCTTTGCTAGTCATGAAAAATGGCACCAAAGTACAAAACGGGACTGTCTATGACTACTTTCATCCTATCGGACGAGTACTGTATGTTAACTTGTTTCAGTTTTAAAGTTGAAGCTTTTTTCTCCAGCACATTTGTTTTAAATTTGCATTCTTGTGCATAACAATATTGAACGTTTCTTCGATGTTTCATGGTCCACAGACAATACGTAAATGCGTGCCAGCACCCCTAAAGTCCTCTAGGAAGATAGGGATTTAATTAACGTAGCACTAGGGCAACACAACGGGCTATTGGCGACGGTCCGGGATCTACCCTCTCTGTGAAGGACGCCTTCCCTATTTCAAGGTGGGTGCGATGTGACAGCACCTCCCCTGATGGCTCGGGTCAAACCTCCTAGTGGCTGTTTCGAAGAGGAATCTCGTCATAAGCAAAACTGACCAGATCTTTATTGACGAGATATCTCGTCATTAGAAGAATACTGATGATCTAGATCTCGTAATCACAAAAAATCGTCGAGGACGAGAAATCTTTTCAATGCCAAAATGGGTCAGATATTGATGGACGATATATTTCGTCGAAACCATTTGAAGGGTTAACACTGAGACCGCCACGTTCTCTCCAACCAGAATGGTTGTAGGAATATACGTCCTCAAACAGACATTGGAGAAAAGCGCTTTGGCTCTCGTTTCAACAGTCTCTGGGTTCGAATCCCGGTTTTGGCATTAGTGTTCATTTGGGTTTGGAATCCCTGCATATTAAGCCGTAAGTCCTGATGGAATAAACTCCCCCCCCTCCCCAGCAGCGAAAAAGTATGCACAGCCGACAAACCAAATTCCCTTCACACACCAAGTGGTTTCGACGAGATAGCTCGTCCATTAAGATCCGATCACCTCTTCTAATGACGAGATACTTCGTCGTCAAGGTACTGCCAATTTTTTAATGGTGACGATCTTAAGATCTGGTCAGTTTTTCCGAATGACGAGGTATTTCGTCATCAAGGTATTGCCAATTTTTTAATGCTGACGATATTAAGATCTGGTCAGTTTTTCCTAATGACGAGATATCTCGTCGTCAAGGTATTGCCATTTTTTTAATGGTGACGATATTAAGATTTGGACAGTTTTTCCTAATGACGAGATATCTCGTCGTCAATGTATTGCCAATTTTTTATTGGTGACGATATAAGATCTGGTCAGTTTTTCCGAATGACGAGATATCTCGTCGTCAAGGTATTGCCAATTTTTTAATGGTGACGATCTTAAGATCTGGTCAGTTTTTCCTAATGACGAGATATCTCGTCGTAAAGGTATTGCCATTTTTTTAATGGTGACGACCTTAAGATCTGGTCAGTTTTATTAAAGACAAGAAATCTCGTCAGTCAAAATCTGGTCAGTTACACTAATAACGAGATATAGCTCACTCCTTTCAACAGCGCCATACGTCAAAAGTTTGCCAGTTTTCAGAATGCCCTGAAAGACTAGTATATACCTGCAAGATCGTCATATCATACTCCAGAAAAAAGTGACACAACTCAAAATTGCAGAATTTGAGAAACATATATTCTATAGCCATCTAAAGTTTGAACTAGGGAACCTAGCCCCGTTGGGGCTTTAATCCCATATCTGAATCCCATACCTTTATCCATATAGCAGTGCTCCCCAACCCTTTTATAGCCGCGGACCGGATCAACGTTTGATAATTTTAACGCGGCCCGCTGAAAGGGGGACGTTGATTGTTTTTATTTAATAATTTTAATTTAATTGCATTTAAACATGCCTTCAAAATAAAATATAGTTATACCAAAAAATGAATATAAAGTGATTTAACATTTTAACTCACTAGAACGCTAAATCAATGAGAACCCTGAGCTTGTTTCTTTGCAAAGAGACTGTTTCATCTGGGGGTAATAGGAGACAATGACACCCGAAGTGTGTTGCTTATGTCCAGTTTATTCCGTTGTTTTGTTTTGGTTGCTGTCACTGCAGAAAACCCCGCTTCACACAGATAGATTGTCGGAAATGGCAATAGGGATTTAAGTGCTGTGGTGGTACTCTCAGGTTATTCCGCCATGACTTTAATCCAGAACACCGACAGAGTTGTCACCAAGAGTTGAACACCGACAGAGAACGTAGTTTTAAGGTCGCCTTCATTTGCAATCTCCAGCAGTTGATCTTCTTGCACAGACATGCTAGATTCGCCTGATTTGTTGACAAATGGGTCGCGGATCCATGCCTTACTAGTTCGTGGGTCTTTTGTGGTCGGGAAGTAGCGCTCGAGCTTTTTTTAAAGCAAAGACAGGTGATCGTACACCAACTGGGAGAATGAATGTTTAGGTTCAGTCTTGCCTAAAATATCCGATAATGACTGAACACCATTTGATCTGGTACCATTTGATGTCCAAAAGGCTCTGTTCACGCGCCGTCCCCACAACTTCAGTTTGGCTTTAAATTCAGCTACTTTGTCTGTCAACTTGAAAACAGCTGTCACATTTGTCACAATTGGAAAATAGAGACGTACAGAATTCAGAAATCGTAATTGAAGCTCTAGTAACAGAACAAATTTCAAGTTCTGATGTACCGCCTCCTAATTTGAGTGGACATTTCATAGATAAGAACCGCACAAACCTGAGAGAAATACGCCACAGTAAAAAAAATGGAAATAATTTAATGTTCCTTGGGCGGCCCGGTACCATTTGATCCACGGACCGGTACCGGTCCGCGCCCCGGGGGTTGGGGACCACTGTTCTATAGAATAGTAATATAACACCCTGGGGCATCTCATCCATATTTTTCTATGACATAACATTAACATTTTTACTTTTTGACTTGTGCCACTTTTTTAGCCGGGGTGCGATATGTCATCGCTCAATATTTAACCACTAGAGAGCAGAAGTAATATTTATTTTTATTGCATTTTATTCTTATACTTTTAAACTTTAAAATCACTCTCCTGAAAAATTACGTTTTTTGAGATATGACGCTTTTGACAGAAGTCAGTGATATCTCGTTAAAACAATCATCAGGAGAATTGTTTATACAGGGAACAAGGGAAATGGGAAAAAACGTGGCATATTCGAAACATCTCCTGGCCAGGCGTTGCTGACTGCAAATGATAAGACGAATTCTACTACTGATAGACGTGAACTAGGGATGCGACATCGATGTTTTCAAAACATCGATGTTTTTTAAAAACATCGATGTATTGGAGTCGATATTTTTGTAACATCCATGTCTATACTTGTCCATGTTTTTACGTTGACGATGTTTTATTTTTAAATGAAAAATGTACCGTTATAAAAATTTAAAAAATAACCAAGTAGCATAATTTTTATAATCAGCTAATTGAACATACTTTTAGACCAAAGTGTCCAAGGGTGAAGGGTCTGAAAAGTAAGGATGCGACATCGATGTCGATGTTTTCAAAAATTGATGTTTTATAAAACAAACATCGATGTATTGGAGCCGATGTCGCATCACTAATTGCTAAATCAGTTTTAAGAAAAGAGGAAAAAGTTTAAATACATTAAATTTTAAAAACATCGATGGTTTTGGGACGATGTATTATCAACATCGATGTTTTAATTTTGAACATCGATGTTTCGCTGTCGATGTCGCATCAATAATTGCCAAACCAGTTTTAAGAAATGGGGGAAAAGTTTAAATACTTTGCATTTGAAAAACATCGATTGTTTTGGGACGATGAATTATCAACATCGATGTTTTGCTGTCGATGTCTCATCAATAGTTGCTAAACCAGTTTTAAGAAATGGGGAAAAAAGTTTATACACACTGAATTTTAAAAACATTGATTGTGTTGTGGCGGTGCATTATCAACAACCATGTTTTAATTTTGAACATCGATGTTTTGCTGTCGATGTCGCTTCCCTAATCTCAACTACTCCCTCTCTGCAATACTGGACTTCGCCTGGTAACGCAATTGGCGCGAACCGGCATCCCGTCGCCAACGCAGCCAAAGAGTGATATAACGCACAGCAACCCTCAATCAGAAATCCCCTCCACCATGGCGTGTTTTGTCGCCGATGCTGCGGCGGATCAGCTCAGATTGGAGTAGTGTCAGCTGAGGAGGGTTTCGTTCTTCCGTCCTGGTGTCTTTTTCCGAGTGGAGTGCAAAGTGGCGTCGGCTGCTGGAGAAGCGTTCACCACACATCGCCATGCCTACTCTGCGTGAAAAGATCGCTGGATTACTAAGACAGTTGCCTTCACATTCGGATAATTCCAAGTTGGAGACCACGCAACCGCATGCCGGGTCAACGCCGCAGGAGTCCTTCATTCAGAAGTATTTGAATGGGTAAGTTCTGATTCCTGCTCTGTCGGATTCTTTGCCTCATCATCCCCCGCTGGTGAGGGAGGATGGTCGCTGCCGCATCATTTTGTAAACAAAGGCATCTCGTGAGCTGTGCGTTGGTATCTGGTGGATGTGTCGTTTGGTGAAGTTAGAACTTCGGTTTTGTTTTGAAAAATGAAAACACGAACTTGGAACTATTTTTTAAACTGATTATAATTGGATTTGGAATTTTTTATAAAGCTGTTTTTTCCTGAAATGGTTTGAAAATGCGAAATTCCAAACTTCCAAATAAATAATCAAAAAAGAAAGAAAAATGGTATTTAATTTGTTTAAATTTGACATAAAAACTAATTTTAATTTTAATGCTGTACATTTTAAGTTTTGTAAGTAGAAAGTTAGTAAAATTTAGGTATTTATTATTACCACAAAAAACATTCGTCATTTAAGCGTGGCCAAAATTACGTGGTGGTGGTTCTTGAATCTTTCCCTTAGGGGATTGATCCCGGACCGTCGTCAATAGCCCGTTGTGTTGCTCTAGTATGACGTTAATCAAAAATTATCATTAAAAACATAACTCGAGGAATAAAAGATTGAAAAATCGTTTCTTGAAGGACATTTTACAAAATGTAAAGAATTGAGCTTTTTTTTTTTGGAGACGTTAAAATTAATATTTTTTACTTATTTAAACTTCGAATTCGTATTTTTCTAAAAACCGCATACTCAATTTTAATTCGTTTAAGCCCGCCTTAAGACAGTCCTAAAATATAAATTAAACGTTCTAACCTTATTAATATGAATGTAATGTTACTTTTAATGACATGTCCGTGATATTTAGAGTTAGAATCTATTGATTCTATTGTTTGAAATAACTGAAAATTTTGTTTTTATCTAAAATTTTTCGAATTATTGGAACCTTTGTTGATGTATCCATTATTTATATCTTTTTATGATCAATATCGTGAAGGGTTCTGTCTTATTTGCTTAACTCCATATTTTTTAGTGTTTTCTGTTAAAAAAACAAATACTGTAAACACTTTTTGTTCACTATTTATAAGCCTAGAACGCTTTAAATCGATACAATAACAAGGCGAGCTAATTGTCGTTTGGTTCGATGTGTGCGGGTGAGAGGTATTTCAAACAAAAACTAACACGATTACTAGGGAAAAGGGTGTATTGTTTTAGTCAAGTTCTGTTTCTTTTTTATCACAGGATGTCCGGGATGGATGGTTTTGTGAATTCGATTCCAAGTATCCGTTAACAGCCATGAAAAAAGGAAGAGATTTTTTATCTCGTTCCCCAAGCTGTTTTCCTCCTCTTTCTCAAGTGATCTATTTTTCATTCGAAGTCCTGTTATCACTTCACTTTGATAAAAGCTTTCGTTACTTTGAACTGCTAAAAGCATGCAATCCCTCTCTTTTATCCTTTTATCACGTGAATTCGTTTTTCTCCTTTGCACGTGAGGTTTTCGTTATAGTTCTCCCACGAATTGGCAACGTTTATTGTCGTTTGGACCGAACCAGCTCGTTCGCTTTGCTTGCCTTGGTGTTTCGCGTTACAACTAGGGTTGCCAACTTTCTCTGAGACAATTCCGGGACTTATTGCATAAAACTGAAACATTGATATTGTCACTCAAAGTGTTTCAGGTCGTATGTCTAAAAGCTGCATTTTTCAGTACAGCAACGAAAAACGATTTTTCCTTTATGATTTGATTCTATTATTATATATACTATGGGTTATATTATTTTATTGGATCAGCTGATGACAGAAGAGATTTTGCCACCAGATGGAAATCACAAACTGCTGCATATAGCAATAATAAAAGAAAAAAATAGAATTTTTAACATACGATCTTTTGCACTTAAGAGTGACGATACATAGTATTGGCTTGAGATAGTAGGGGGAATGGAAGTTTGATGGACACAAAGTCATGTGTAATAGAAATAATTATTTTGGAGTGTAGGTGATACTGGTTGATAGCTTTTCCTCTGAAATTCCGGGACAGTTTGACATTCAACCGGGATTCTGGACAGCAAACTCAATCCGATACGGTTGGCAACCCTAGTTGCAACCTGAACGAGGTTTTCAATTCCGGAATATTTTTATTTTAAAAAATGGTTATTGATCACTGCAAAAATTATTTCTCTTCGCAATGAACAGAACTTATTTGAAAAATGAATTCATTTTATATTTTGAAAACTTATTTTTTATGAAGTGTATATACATAATTTTATGGTCTCATCTTCAATGTAATAAGTTTATATTCTCGTTTGGCACTGTTGAGTTGATGTTTTTATTTATTCTTTCGTATGATTCTAGCTACTCTAATTATTTATACTAAATAGTTAATTTTGACGCTTAATTATTCGTTCAGAATGAAAAAAGGAACTTCTGGACTGACTACACTAGCGTTCCTGCCTGCTTTCATAAACCATCCAGTATTGTTCTCTACACAAAGCGAAGTTATTAGATTTATACATGATTTGCACTGTAAGGCCCGGTGCACACATCCGGTTTTTCAACGTGCGGCGCCGCACGTTGGACGTGCGGCGCCGGAGTACTTTATACCGAAGTTCCCCACGGAGCCCCAGCTCGCCGCTCATACTTCTCCGGTCTCAAGTACCTTGTTTTCATAAATAAATGGAATATAATTAATAATTAATAAATGGTATTATCCAGTAAAACGTATATTTTGTTTCAAAATGTACTTTTTTAAAACCAAGCGAAATAAACACGTTTTCTTCGACAGAATATATGTCACTAATGGCGCGAAATGAGTACTTCAGTCATTTCACGGTTATGTTTGCCTAGTTTGGCTTCGGTGCCGCACGTTGAAAATACAAGTACTCATTTCGCGCGATTTGCGACAAATATTCTATCGAAGAAAACGTGCTTATTTCGCTTACTTGGTGTAAAAAAAGTATATTTTGAAACAAAATAGACGTTACTGGATACAACCATTTATTAATTATTATTTATTCCTTTTATTCATGAAAACAGGGCACTTCAGAACGGAGACGCATTTGCGACGAGCTGCGTCGCCGTGGGGAATTGCGGTACAATCTGTACGCAAGTTGGAAGTGCGTCACCGCAGCGGCGCCGGAGGCATGTGTGCACTACTCCATTTTATCTAATGTATCTCAGACCGCACTTGCGTTGCGGCAGCGGCGCCGCACCTTGAAAAACGGGATGTGTGCACCGGGCCTGAAAGTATATAGGACAGTTTTTAGAACGTAATTGCATTAAAATTTTTGAATTATAATCTTTTCTTCAACAGCGTAGTTTGACACCACACCCATGCTTTCTATGCAGCCCAATTACGTGAAACTTCTCAGACACCCAAACAAAAGTAGCCATATCGCCGAACAATCGAAACTTTCAACAGCATTATTTTTATCTGCTTTGATATCGTCCTTCAAGGTTTTCTCCGTTTTTACTCCATGACTATCCTTGACATTATTACGAATCCCGATAAAATTGTCTGCAGGAATTATACCTATTTTTGTGGCTGGGTAGTAGTGATTTGTGCGTTCATTCTCTTTCATACACGTATGTTTACGACGTGCTTTATCTTTACACTCGGGCTCTATGTTCTTTCAAATTGAACCTTTTACTGCAAATACAAGAACACGAAAACCTTGAATCCTTTTTCCGCACGAAACGCCATCTCGCGTTGAATTCGCGAATGTTGTTTAATCCTGCCTATGATTGCTAAAATGGTCAGGTTGTAATTCAAAACTTTCGAATTGGAATAAGGTTTAAATCCAAATGTAGTTATTCTTTTTTTTTTTTTTGTATCCATACGTTGTATGGATAAAAGTATGTTTAGAGTTTCTTCTCGAAAATTTATTGGTTTTGTACCAACAGAAAGTAAGTTCGTGGGGGCCTCGTCTTCTTATTTAGTTTCCCATTCCAACTCGAAGGTTGTAATGCTAAATAAACATTTCGTTCAATGATTTTTTTTTACTGTTTTCAGACGTATGTATTGTGTGTTTTACCTGGGTGATAACCGAAACTTCGTTATTCGCATATTAGATGCTTGTGAATGAATTTTTCAAACCTTTGTCTTTCAATTATTGGAAACTTTTATAGTGATCATCGTCTCCAAAGAAAGCGAGAAATATCAAGCGGCTCATCTTTCATTCTGGGTTTCCATGATTAGTGACTAATCAGATCAGTTTCTATTTGATCGGTGAGGAGTTGGAGAAATTCCACAAGCAGACAGTAAACAAACATTTTCATAGCTTTGATATATTCAAAACAATTATAAATTTGCAACAGTAATATTGACTTATTTCCCAACATAGGGGTCATAATCGTTAAAACACATAAAATTAGGTTTATTTAACGCATTTTATCTCTCTAATCGTCGTTTTACCTTCAAAACCTCGGTAAGTCTTGAAATCCAAAAATTTGCAGGAAAGACAAAAACTAAACGCCAAATTGGAAGAACATTTATTATATGGGCTTGAAAATTCGGCATTAGGGCTTCACCGCTGATTTCGACTTATGGGCTTTGAAACAATCATGTTTGTAACCAAATAACTAATGCTAAAACTTCAAAAAAATTGAATTTTCGAAGTTTGAGATTATAAAACGACAAAATACTTTCTTACCATAATTTCATAACGTAAAATCTAGTGTTGCAGCTATATTTGACTCGTGCTACAACAGTATGTACTGCATTTGTAATTAGAAACACACATTGAAACACACACACACAAACATGTTTGTAACCAAATAACTAATGCTAAAACTTTATAAAAATTGAATTTTCGAAGTTTGAGATTATAAAACGACAAAATACTTTCTTACCATAATTTCATAACGTAAAATCTAGTGTTGCAGCTATATTTGACTCGTGCTGCAACAGTATGTACTGCATTTGTAATTAGAAACACACATTGAAACACACAAACATGTTTGTAACCAAATAACTAATGCTAAAACTTCATAAAAATTGAATTTTCGAAGTTTGAGATTATAAAACGACAAAATACTTTCTTACCATAATTTCATAACGTAAAATCTAGTGTTGCAGCTATATTTGACTCGTGCTACAACAGTATGCACTGCATTTGTAATAAGAAACACACATTGAAACACGCACACACAAACATGTTTGTAACCAAATAACTAATGCTAAAACTTCAAAAAATTGAAATTTCGAAGTTTGAGATTATAAAACGACAAAATACTTTCTTACCATAATTTCATAACGTAAAATCTAGTGTTGCAGCTATATTTGACTCGTGCTACAACAGTATGTACTGCATTTGTAATTAGAAACACACATTGAAAAACACAAACATGTTTGTAACCAAATAACTAATGCTAAAACTTCATAAAAATTGGAATTTTCGAAGTTTGAGATTATAAAACGACAAAATACTTTCTTACCATAATTTCATTACGTAAAATCTAGTGTTGCAGCTATATTTGACTCGTGCTACAACAGTATGTACTGCATTTGTAATTAGAAACACACATTGAAACACACACACACAAACATGTTTGTAACCAAATAACTAATGCTAAAACTTTATAAAAATTGAATTTTCGAAGTTTGAGATTATAAAACGACAAAATACTTTCTTACCATAATTTCATAACGTAAAATCTAGTGTTGCAGCTATATTTGACTCGTGCTGCAACAGTATGTACTGCATTTGTAATTAGAAACACACATTGAAACACACAAACATGTTTGTAACCAAATAACTAATGCTAAAACTTCATAAAAATTGAATTTTCGAAGTTTGAGATTATAAAACGACAAAATACTTTCTTACCATAATTTCATAACGTAAAATCTAGTGTTGCAGCTATATTTGACTCGTGCTACAACAGTATGCACTGCATTTGTAATAAGAAACACACATTGAAACACGCACACACAAACATGTTTGTAACCAAATAACTAATGCTAAAACTTCAAAAAATTGAAATTTCGAAGTTTGAGATTATAAAACGACAAAATACTTTCTTACCATAATTTCATAACGTAAAATCTAGTGTTGCAGCTATATTTGACTCGTGCTACAACAGTATGTACTGCATTTGTAATTAGAAACACACATTGAAAAACACAAACATGTTTGTAACCAAATAACTAATGCTAAAACTTCATAAAAATTGGAATTTTCGAAGTTTGAGATTATAAAACGACAAAATACTTTCTTACCATAATTTCATTACGTAAAATCTAGTGTTGCAGCTATATTTGACTCGTGCTACAACAGTATGTACTGCATTTGTAATTAGAAACACACATTGAAACACACACACACAAACATGTTTGTAACCAAATAACTAATGCTAAAACTTTATAAAAATTGAATTTTCGAAGTTTGAGATTATAAAACGACAAAATACTTTCTTACCATAATTTCATAACGTAAAATCTAGTGTTGCAGCTATATTTGACTCGTGCTACAACAGTATGTACTGCATTTGTAATTGGAAACACACATTGAAAAACACAAACATGTTTGTAACCAAATAACTAATGCTAAAACTTCATAAAAATTGAATTTTCGAAGTTTGAGATTATAAAACGACAAAATACTTTCTTACCATAATTTCATAACGTAAAATCTAGTGTTGCAGCTATATTTGACTCGTGCTACAACAGTATGTACTGCATTTGTAATTAGAAACACATTTTATTTAATCCCACATAGAAATACAGTTTTTATTTTGTAAGGGTCTTTGTACATAGATGATGACAATGCTGATAAAATGTACCTACGGAGAAAAGTTTCTGTAAAACCTAGCTTCACGACATCTACTAATGGATGTGATAATGTAAACAATGTTTCCCCCTCGGACCATGTCTCCTTTCGCTGTACGCTTCATTACTGAAGTGTAAAGACCTCCGTTCCTATTTGAGTAGGATTAATCACGCGAAAGCTTCTTATTGCCGTCTTCTCAAAGGAATCTTTAGTCCATAAATATTTCACTCCCAGGATATGACACGGTTTTTCAGACGAATTAGGAACTGTTACAGTTAGGGAATGCTCCCAGGCAGTCGAACTTGAGTCAGTTGTTTTTGAAAAGGTGTGAAAGAGCTCTTGGAGAAAGCTGTCATGCTAAAAAACTTAGTGGCAATTGCGTTGTTTATTAATGCCTAAATGATAGCAAACGTTTTGCATCACCGAAATTGCAATCGACCATTTTTTTACCTGTTTTAATCTAAATTAGTTATATTTGGATGCTTTTAAACTTTTGACTCGAAATTGTATGCACGATATTCGGTTTAGAATCTCAGCATTTCACTTGTTGCCATTTCACCGAGGAACTGTGAACCGAAGCCATATCAGAATATGCTGTACAATTCTGGGCTCCATATATGCGGGTAAAAAGGCTAATAGGTTATTGGGGTATATTAAAAAGACTGTAACTTCATGGGATAGGAATATAATCTTACCGTTATATAAGGGCTTAGTAAGACCACATCTAGAATATGTTGTACAATTTTGGCCTCCATATATGAGAAAGGATATAGAATTAATTGAAAGGGTTCAGCACAGAGCTACAAAAATAATAAAGGGGATAGCAAATCTCGACTATAACGAACGTTTAAGTAAGCTAAACATGTATACACTGGAAAGAAGAAGAAGGAGGGGGGATTTGATTCAGCTTTTCAAGTTTGTAAAGCAAGGAAACACAGAGGGCTTAAATTTCAATAGGGATAACAGAACAAGGGGCCATGGGTATAAATTGAATAAGACACATTTTAATCGGGATTTAAGGAAAAACTACTACTTTAATAGGGTAATAGACAATTGGAACGCGTTGCCAGAAAATATAGTTAATTCAAAGAGAGTGTACGAATTTAAGATACAATTGGATAGTCAGTGGGAATTGGGGAATTCATAAACAAAGGACCAGCCTTGTTGGGCTTGAGCCTGTAGCTGGTCGTCAATATTTGTATTTGTAACTAACCAGAACTCTGATATTGCTGACGTAGTAATAGCTTAACAAAATACAGAACTACCTGGTACTACTATTGAAAAATTCAAAAAACAAGAAACTCTGTATCCAATTCAGCTTGGATAACACTGACACTCGGTTCAACCAAGGTTATGTTGTATTTTGGTCTTCAAATACTCTTTTCCTCTGTCTTAACATATATTTAAATTCTCAATGCATCGATCTTCTTGAGGCCATCTTCGATCTTCTTCTTGTTCAGACAAGATAAAATTTCAAAATTAATTTTGTTGAGTGCTTTCTGATTGTGTAATTTAGAAATGAAAACCCTACGATCACGACCATCTTGGTTTCCTTTAATTTCTTCGACCAATCTCTCTAATTGCTTCATTTCTGCATTGTAATGTTTTGAAAACATCAAGATAATTAATTCTTGTTTTTAGTGAACTGATTGAATCGTTTACATAATTTAATTTATAACTGGTTTCTTTTTTTTTTCTACTTAATCTTGAAAAGGTTGAAAATTAGAAAATGTACACAGGAATCCCAGCATTCTTATCTGTTAAGACCGATGCTGTAACATTGTTTTCTTTCTCTGTGAAAGAACCGGTATCAGATGTTTATATTGTCTCCTAAAAGCTCTGGACAATACCAGTTACCAATCAGATCTTCGTTGCTACATGTTATGCAACAATGCTTATGTGGTTTCTGAAGTGAGCTCATTTTGTTGCATTAGTCACGATTTTTATTTTTGGTATAAAATTACTGTACACGACAGTTTCTTGCTCAATGACGAGAAAAATTAAACATAAAACATTCAACATTCCTACTTAATTAGTTTTGACAAGCTTTGATATGAGGTGTGTCCAACATCATGTATGTGCACTCCAGGACCCAGTTATGCCAATCTAGATGCTGAAACCTGAATTTAAAGCAAATTCCAAGTACCCATTGTTAAATTTACGCAACCAGTTTTTTTCCCTTTGTACCCTACACAACGTTTATGAATTCATGAAAAGAATAGCCTTTTTCTCCCTCTGAGCATCGTGAGATTTTCAAATAAAGTAATGTTACTTTCGCTCTCAACACGCCATTTTGACTAAATAACTACATCTATTGGTAAATCCCAAGAAAGATTTTTCGGGTCAAGGAACTGGTTACTATCATACTGGGGGCAACTGAAAACAACAGAATGGTTATATACGTGTGAATCCTTAGGTTAGATTTTGTAAACAGTTCACCTTACAAAACAAAAGACTTTTTACGTTTCCTGGGCCCCGGTACAAGGGACATCCTTATTTGTATGTATGTAGAGGGGGTGTATGGTTTCCTCATTTGGTAGGCTCCTCTTCAAAACTTGAGAAAAGTGATCGGCGTCTGAATTTCAGATTAAATCTACCAAAATCAGCTATTCATAGATTTTTATGCAAATGTCGATTGACTGCCCTGCATGTAGAAAAAGCTCCTGTTTTCGTTGGGATCATTTGAGTAAAGAAACATTTTGAATTTGTCAGTTTATTAGTGTGAAAAAACAATTATTGAACTGTACATTATATTCTATAACCGTAATTATCCGAGGTAATGGGGGACTTCGGCCATGTTGGAGAGCCAGAAACACAGATAGCAAGGCCCTAGTAACTTAGTAGTGAACAAGAGCCTATACGAATTGCAGAAAACAAACAAGTATACCACACATACTAAGGCCTAAAAGAAAGTTTTGTTTCCTGTAACATGAGCAAAAATATTATGGTAGGTAGGTAGAAAAAGATTTTGTTTTGCTAAATATTTTTAGCAAATGCGTAAAAGGAAATATTATCTGAGTATTGATGTTAGATTTAAAATTGATCAGAGTAAAATTGGTCAGTGATGTAAAATACCTGGGTATATTTATTTTTGCGGGTCAATATCTTGAGTATATACTCGGGTATTTACCCAAATCGGGTATTTTAGTGGGTATTTATAATTTATCTTCAGGCTTAACTGCCTATTCACCCCTAAAGAGTTTATTTATGACATGTAATGTCCGAACTGAATATATAATAAACAATTATTATTCGATTACGATCGCTGTGACATCGTAATCAATTAATCGTTTTTTGTATGGTAAATTCAGCGTCGGTCGGGTTACAGGAAACAAATCAATTTTTTTTTGTTTGGCCTAACAAGTAGTCTTAAGACTACTTGCTACTGGCAAATTCACAAAGCAAGCATTATAAGGGTCGCGTTATGTGACAATAAACTTCCTTCTGGCCATACTACACTAGTTACAAAGTGTGCACACTCATGCTCGAAGATTTATTTAAAGCTTAAAAAATCAGTATTCAATTAGACTGGGATAACACGGACACTCGGTTAACCATAGAGCTCGGATGGCCAAGTTTCTACTGCACTTAAGTAAAAAAAATTGAGGGTTAAATTATGTCGCGTTAAGAGCTGGAACAGGAAAGGAAGATATTCTGAGAAGTGTCAGATATCTTGCACAATCATGACGACATGCGTAGAATAGAAATTGTGTCCAAGAGAATAAGGCATTTGCCAAATATGGTCCCTTCGCCATTAAACGCCAAAACAACGAACCAAGAGAATCAAAATAAGATATCGAATTGATCATTCAATGGGGGCGTGTCCATGAAAAGGAATTAGACTTGGGAAATGACGCACTAAAGTATCAAGAGAAGTTCATTTAAAATTCACGGCATGAATTCAGATGGAATACATTAAAAAATACAACATGATAACTTAATGGTTGTTTCGAATTATCGAACAAAAAATTATTATTCGATTACTTTCGAATGTTATTTCCCTTTCAATCCATTCATAAGCGATTCCTTATTGTCGTGCTTCTGTTACTAAGCATCACCTGTATGCTATGTAATGTTAAGACCGTTTTGTTTCACAAACGGGTTGAAATCGAGTCTCCATGCCTTTCGCTGTTAACTGTGCGAGAAATGGAAAGACTGTTAACATACCGGATTAACCCCACGATCGCTTAAGTCAAGAGTTGCAGCTCTTAACCCATCACTTCCTGTTTTCACAAGTCGCTTGTTTAATTGGCTATTTACACAGGGGCATTACCATAATGTCTGAATTAATCTCAGAATTAATATCCCTCTGCGCATATAGAGGCCCACGTGATTCCCTACGTCTTGTGGTCACATGTACTATGTCATTGGGCCGCTCGACTCCAAACCAGTTATTGGACCGCTAAATGATTGTCTGCGAGAAATGGAAAGGTTAGGTTTTTTTTATTGGCAACTCTTTCTGCAGCCGCGGGCATGTTAGGTGGGTCACCACGTGGGAATCTTTCGAACGTTATCTTCTGCACTGCTTACATTGCCACCTTTCTCTTGGGAAAGTCTTCGAATGCGTTTTTTTCTTTTTTTTCTTTTGTAGTTTCTGTATCGTTTTGCGTGCTTCTTAGGGACGTGGGAAAAATTTGCAGTAGTTAATTAATAGTTAAGAGATGGTGGTCCTCCAGGTCATGTGCCCTTAATTATTCAGGTTTGTCTGGCTGAGAATCGAGGGATACGTGATCACCTTGGGGGTACTCTCTAAAAGGTTTAATGAAATCTAAAAATAATAATTTTCTAGTTAAAATATTTAGTTTTGCATTTTTACTGAAGAAATGACTGGGTGGGAGCAGGCCCCATCACATTAGCACTCCAGGACCCAGTATCAAGTTAACTGATAACCCTTCCAAAAGACAAAAGTACATTCCTAGCACTCAGTGTTTAACTCAATTGTATGCATTTTTCTCCCTTTCCCTTGCATATTTGTGGAGTTGCCGTGTCTCAGTGGATTTACCAATGTCCCAGCAAAGTGAAAGTTGTAGGCGGCCGGCAGTTTCATTTAGAGTAACTTTGCACTGGGTGTATTTCCCTCTTTTATGTCAATAAAACTTTTCTTCTTATGTGTATGTCCATTATTTTGCACTGTTTTGTATTCATGAGTATACTATTACTTTCCACTATGGAATTCGATTTACTCGTTTTGCATGATATGCACGTGCAACATTATCTATCTTATTTTGGTATCTCCCGTATCAAGCATTGAGCTCTAAGTCCGACTGTTTTTCATTCCCAGAACTAAATTGAGTTGAAGTTCAATTTTAGAAATAGATTAGAGAATAGAGAAAAAGATATCAGTTACATTACATTTTGAGGCTTACGCTTCTATATTCCCTAAATGTATTTATTGAACGTGAGGGTACTTTGAAGGGCTCTAAGTAACGAAACTTTTATTTGTAAAAACAAAAAAGTATAACGAAAACGTTGCGTTCTTAATTTTTAACTGAAATTGGGACACATGTGTTCCATCGGTCATCTAGAGAATTTATTAGCATCATAAACAAATTTAAATCGAATGACAAAACATTTATAAATCATAGCCTTAACGTACCTCAAAATTTATACACGCTAGCCTTATCCTTCATTCATGTCCAGCATTGAATTTGAACAGTTATTTCTTTTCTGACCCAAGAATTTGATTAAAGTAAACAAATTCAACTTTTTAATGCTAAAGAATATATCCAATATGTTTTATTTCGAAGCTACTTTCTATTTTCGAGGGCAGTTAAATAGATTTGCAGCGAACAAAAAAAAATCGTATACCAGGACCTTCTATATGGAACAAAACAAAAACAAAAAACCTTTTTTTTTAAGTTTGACTAAAAGATGGGGGACCTGAATTGAATAGCATTGGGGTATTGAAATTCATCCCGGGATCATTGTCCGATCGATCGAGATCCATGAATCGATTTTGAATCAGCTTGTGATCGATATGCTGCGAATCAGCGTTTTTATATTCTCGTTTTTTATTTCAGCATTTTATTCTTTCAAGATAACGCTTATAATCTTTTACTCAATTCTCATTTTATTTAAATTTCTTTATCTTATTATGCCCCAGGGTTTTGCCCGATTGAGAGGCTGTTACTTGAATTACCTTCCGAATCTCTCTCTCCTTTCAGGTTTCTCGAATATATTTTTGAATTAGCTGTGGTACATTGAACACCATTTCAGCAGGAGCATTCTGCTGTTGTCAAAATTTCACTTTTATAATGCGACAAGTAATTCATATAAATGCTTTTAGAACTGATGACTGAGTCTTTTGAAAAAAAAGACGAGCACCAGTATGTATTGACTTTTTCCAGTCTCAGTGAAACATCTGATTGGTTTAGTTTTATGCGCAAGGTCCATATTTGCCCAAGCTGCCAAACACGAGACAGATAATATAATAATGAAACATCTGGTGTCTCTCACCTCATCGAATTTGTTAAGGTTAGTTATGTGAATACCGTATTCTACTGTAGCTGCTGAAATTATTCTCTCATTTGATATACCATCTCGTCCACTAAAAATATTTGTGGTATAAATTGTGTAATAGATATCCACATAAAGTATTTGGTCAACCCGCAATTTTTTGCATGCCTGTCAGAATTAAGACGGTATTTGTTTCAAACAATCTATTTGTGTTTAAAATATCTGACTGAAAATATTGCGATCTAATAAAATCACGATAAATAGCAAACGATTAAAGTAATAAATCGTATTATAATATAATATATATAATCGTATTATAAAGTAATAAATCGTATATATAAATCGTAAAATAATAAATCGTATCTAATAAGAGAACACAATAAACTCACGGCAAAATGACTGGATGCAATAACAGCTTCACGGAGGACTAGAATGTTCTACGTCACTTCCGTTACGTTTGACAATGCTGTTATAATACTCTATCATACAAAAATCAATGGATAATTCATGATTCGATAGGATTAAAAAAAAAAAAAAAATTTTGTTTTGTTTCTAACACAAGTTGATGTTTGTATTTTTAATCCAAATAATTTCCGGAAGGTTCCTGGTCAGCGCATGGATGTTTGTAAACGTATGGTGTAGAGGTGGCTGGTGCACCTTAAATCTGTCGTGGTCGAAAGTTCTCACGTTGGGTTGGTGTGGATGTTTGGAGAGTGTGGTGCCAGCTTAGGTGTTGCCTCGTCATATAACCGTGGTTCAAAATTACGTGGTGTTGTCCTCGTATCTTTCCCTTGTGGAATTGATCCCGGACCATCGTCAATAGCCCGTTGTGTTGCTCGAGTACGACGTTAATTAAAAAATTATTAAATTACCAAAGAATTTCATTTTACAGGAAAAAATAATTCAAAAGCAGAAACTGATGTTGTGTTACGATTTAGACAGTAGAATTTCCCGTTTCTCGTTAAGTTATGCGTATTTTGAGCACTTTAAGTGTATATTCTGTTGAATTTCAGGATAAAAAAACACTTATTATTATTATCTCCTCCATATTACAAGCCCGATATGGAAAATTTTGTAGCTAATCGTAACAAAGTTATGGATTTTAAGGAGCATCATGATTTGATGCGTGATCACGTGAATCACGTGATTTGATATCGTTATTCACTTAATTGTAACCACAAAAGGTTTGCTGCTGTCGACGCAGTAATCTAATTTTCCCACTCAAGTTGAGGCTAGTGATACATTTGTTGAGGTTTAAGATGGAATTCAAGCATGAAGCAAAAGTAATGAAAGAAAATGAGATTTGGATATGGACGGCAGCTGTTCTACCATGGTAACCAGAGTAGAAAGGAAGGAGAGAGTGGCTTACAATTCTTTTTTCTTAAAGCTAATATAGAGGGCACGAGCGTTTCTGGGATTAAATGCTTCCTGTTCATTGCGGAAGTGACGTAAACGACTTGTTACTCCAATGCAATTCGCGTCATCTCTATTTGAATGAATCATAAATTTAATAATTTTCGAGCTTTCTCTTTTATTTAACTGAAAACATTCCCAGTATACGTGTTGCACACACATATAATTGACTACTCCTTGAAGTCTGGAACAATTGTTCCGCACGAATGCTTTAGTGTCGGGGAAGTAACGCTAAGTGTCGTCAAAAAAGGGATAAATCAATTTTAAGTTAAATTCCTTTAGTAATTGTTATGGTACATATATAAGAACAGAATCGTTCTTAATTCGTTTTTATTTTCTTCTAGTAGTTTGTTTATGGAAAGTACGGGACACAAATGTTCTGTTTCTATCAACGAATAACGACCGGTTTTAATATGCAATACAATTATACATATATTATGTAATTAAAAACAATGAATGAAAACTTTGTTTCAAAAACACCTGTTTTGATTTTCTCTCATATAAAATCATATAAAAAACATCCGACATGTATTTCAGAATAAACACGAATGCACACGGTTTTCTCATGCTGTAGAAATTGAAAATAGAGATCTGTTAGAAAAGCCAAAACTCAAACGGAAACGGAAGAAATATATAAATTACGTCTACAATTTCATTCATTTACTGCACGTGTTCTGCAGGTAACATGTTACCTCACCCCGAATCACTGGCGGGCTTTTGTTCAAATACCCAGGAAACTATCGGATCGGACCTTGCTTTGAAAAGCTATAACTCCAAAGCGCGGAACATCCCACTACAACTAGAAATCAGTGATCTGTAATAATTCCCATTTATTCTGAATCGAAACGAACACAAGAGCCATTTCCTGCTGCAAAACATTCAGTCATTCAGCAAGCGTTTGATAAATGAATTCTACCACTTCGTCGAATGGGGGCCCGTGTTACTCTTCTGAGAATCAGAACAGAACGGGAATTCGAATTTAGAAGTTGCCGAACGATTCAGCACTCACACAAAGAGAATCTCGAGCCGAAAGTTAAAAATAATCGAAATGGATATCGTTTTATTATATTTCACAACCGTTTTCGGTTTCCTTTTGTCGTCTGCGGCAGCTGGCGCGTATTGTTTTCGTGCAAATGGCGGCCATTTTTCACCTAAGCTTCGTTGATTTTGAAAATGTTGATGGAAATACGATTCCAGATTCTGTGTTCACACGATCTCTGACGATAAAGATCATTAAAGCACATCATATTAGGTAAGCATGCGTGAATTTCGTTCACTTGAAAAGAATGGAGAGATAAGAAAAGCATTCTAATGTATTTTTTTTAATGAGTTTTTGCAGAGCTTTGTCATTTTAATAATATTCCTCAGTTTGTTGATACATATAAAGGAAAGTAATATTTATGGTCTAGTTAAAAATATTGACCGAAGCCAGTGTGTTCAATCGGAATGAAACTTATGTGGGATGTGTGAAGAGAAATAGAAAATCTCAATACCAAATCCAGCAGATTCTATTGTTTTAGAATTACAATAGAATGGTCATAAATTATGATCTTGCAAAGCCCCATATGGTCGCAATACTCCGATATACGGCGTTGCATATGATCAAACAGAACCCTTATCAGGGTTCCCACTCGATTTCAGAAATAAAATTCCCTGACTTTACCAGGTTTTCCAGACAAATTTTTACAAAATTCCAGGTCATACTTAAGCAATTTACAACAGTTTAAAAGTGAAAAAAATTACAAGAAATAATTTAGCATTCAATAGTCAATAATAAAAACAAATTTAAGAATTGTACTCAGTAAAAATTAATACACAAAACACACACACATAAGTACTTTTCTATTAAAATAACTTATTCACAAATAATCCACCACATTTTACTTAAGTGTTTAATGTGTCGAGCATGAAATTCTTCATTTTAAGTTAGAGGATGAAACAAAATTATTTTTTTACCAGTTAAATATTAGTTGCTTCTCTTAAAATCGGTTGAAAAAATTATATTCATAAAATAAAGTGATATAAAACTGTATGAATCTTATTGGCTACTTTTCTCCAAAGCATCTGTGAAGCCATGATCAATCATTTTCCAGGTCAATGAGGCGATTTTCCAGGTTTTAGACAAAAATCTGTAATTTTTCATGACTTTTCCCTGATTTTTTGGACAAAATTAAATTATCTGACAATTACAGTTTTTTTAGGTTTTCCCTGACCCCTGGGAATCTTGCTTATGCTATTTCGTGTCAAATTATTCCAAGCATTCTATGCAGCTAATGCTTCAGCTCCTTTATATTTTGAAGTTATGCAATTTCGAGGAAATGAATTCATTTTCGGACATGAATCCTTTCAAAACTACGTCCGAAGTTTAACATTACTCTAATTTCTTTATTCGCCTATCTTAAGTTGGTTGAATAATGGACCTTATTTTAAAAGCTTTGAGATAGGCTTAGGTCCAAGCAAGTTGCATTCTTGTTTATGTAATACAATCATCCAAGCACAATCGGAATAATATTCTGAAAAATGAGAATTTTCACCCAAATTTATTGGTTATGAATGCTCGCCAGTAAGCAGAAGGTTTTGATTGGTGGATAATTAATGCAAGTTACATCCGACTTTTGCTATTTTATGATGTAACGGTCGTTCTAGATATATTTATTCCCGTTTTTGTCGTGAACTGCTTGCTTTCAAAAGGAAACAGCACCAGTCACTTGTTGTGATGCATGATGTCACTTCAAATGAACCATGATGGTTATTGCAAAAGTTGTGCAGATAGTTTGGCGTGTAAAAGAGTTAACCAGACTGAAAAAAAAATTTTAACACGATCATCCTTTATTTATTAATATCCGTATAGGGCTTGTAGTATGGTAATTCTAATTTTCCGGACATCATAATTTAAGAATTTAATTAAAGAAGCGTTTTACTTCTGATTATTATGTGCCGTGCAATGCTTTACAATACCAAAACACAAAAAACATTACGGCATTTAGCAACCTCTGAATATTATTTTTTGTTCACACACGCACACACAAACTTCACATTCGTTCTTCACTTAAAAAGAACCAATTTAAAGAGCAAAAGTAATAAAAGTGCAAGAAAGTTTTTGTGGGGCCATATAAAATCAACCAATGCGGTACTTGTTTGCAGGCTTATTCAATTTCGAATTTCTACCCCTTTTGTGAATGTAATTAACTTGTACCGTAATAAAATCGTCCTCTAAGTCTACTTTGGAATAATATCTTTGGTAACGAATATATCGCTCTGGGTATTCAAAACTGGTGATTTAACAGCAAAAGCTTTTGCACAATGCGCAAATCTACACTTAATTTTCTTTAGAGTTCAAAATTGTATCATAGAACTGCTTTGTTTCGAAGAATGACGAAAATTAAAGGCTACCAAGTGCTGTGAACATGGAAATCAGAAGATATAAAAGTTGATTTGATCCTCAAACTCTTAATTTTAACAACAGGGTATTTGAAATTTTCTCGTGTTTATTTTTCGGCTTGTTTGTTTTAGTTCTTTTGAATTAATAAAAAATATTTCTCAAAGGATTTTTAAAAAGTAGCTTAAGAGCTAAATGGTTGGTATTATTTTTGTAAATCAGGTAAAAGTGTAGCTGTTTTTTGGTAGATCGGCAAAAAATGTTCTTGGTGTGCCGCAGAATTTTAGAAATTAGTTTATGTGTGCCATGAGATGAAAAATGTTCAAAATCGTTGCTTGAAGATTGGAGAAACTTATTTAGTCAAAAATTGATCTGAATGTCCAAGTGTGGGCTCACCGAAACACCCTAACACTTGGCTTTACTCAAATCATGCTACGGGGTTCAAAATCAAGATGGATGGGCTCAGTCCTCCTCTGATAAGCCGAGGTGTTAAACGATCCTGTCTCGCATTGGATGAAATATGTTCCGGCTACATATTGGACGAAACGGCTCTTAAACTAGGACTGGATTAGTTAAAGCTGGATAATATATCATATCGCTGGCGATTTGAAAAGACGAATTGATGATCGTGAGTGGAAGATTCCGAAGTAAATTGATTTGCCATTGGGAATGGGGAAATTTATTTAGGGTTGAGATTCATTGCGTGAGTTTAATTTCCAGTTTCAAAATACTTTGAAATTATCATATAATTTTATCTTCCGTGTCTGGAATAAGTCATTCGTAGTAAAAATCAACCAAAAATCGTCGATTTTTTTTACATGTTGCAATAGATTATTCGAGTTTTCTCGCAAAAGGGAAGATGTTTATGCACGCTTATCAGGTTTAAAATTTTGATTTTCTGTTTCTGGTGGTTCAACAGAAAGTTGAAGTAACTCTCAGATTTTTTTTTTCGTTTTACAAGGTCCCGAAATTTTTGTGGTAAAAATCCCGACTTTTTTTCAAGCGATTCTTTCTTCTCGTGAGTTTAAATTTCCGTTTTGCTTTCATCTTTTCCATGTGTAGCCTCGTTAAATTTCTAACACTCTTGTGAATTTGTTGGAATGAATCCATATTAAAGAAGTGTGAGTATATCCAGGTAATCTCTTTCTTTGAATTACTAGCCATTGCGTGGCCAGCACGGCACTGTTCGTGATAGCTACTTTTATGGGGTTAGGTGTGACCACTATTATCGCTCGCCAACCCCCAATGTTTGCTACGCATTCCCATCAAATACGAAAATCAAATGTATTATGTATCGATCTAAAGTAAAATTTCCCGCAGATTTCAAATCCGTTGAAATTTTTATTCTATCTTTAACGATTGCCGAGATAGAAAAAAAAGCACTGAAGAACGTAAAAGTCTTGACGTCATTGTCTAATATATTTTTAGGTATCGATCTATTGTAAAATTTTTACTCAATCTTTAACGACCTAGGAGATATAAAAAAGAACTACATAACTCCAGTTAAAACTTTATTTGTTTTGTTTGTCCGCTGAGATCGTTCCTCGGAAAATCAAACGGAAAAAATAATTTTAGAATCTGTCATCTCTTTATACTGCTCCCATTCTAAAGAAAACAATAATAATTAAATTCCAATCAATTAATTTTAAAATGTTCTAGATTACATTTTAAAATTTGGGCGCGATAGAAATTTCGCAAGAAATTCGGACTACCTGTGTGCCAAGTCTCATTATTGTAAGTGAAGTGTCATAGATTCGTCAGGACAGTCCACACACGCAGACACACACACAAACACTTCCTTTTATAATAATAAGAGATGCGACAAATACATTTCGCTTGGCTGGTAATATTGGATTTTTTTTCATTTTGTACTACATTCAGTCTCGAAATTATATCTAAATGAACTTTTAACTCGCGTCTTATCAGTATACTTCACCTTGTGTATTTTATTCCATAATTCATCAAAACACAGACGAATAAAATTTAAAGACAAAGATTTTTAGTGATGCGTAATACTGAGAAACAAAAATAAAATCAATCTTAATGACTCGTTGCATAATAAATAAGCTGACGAGAAGTACTTTCTTAATGGTTCAGAGTTCGGTCATCTTTGAGAAATGTGCAAAAAGACATTCTTAGGAACCTTCATTTACTTTTATGGAAATACTTTTTAATCGAATTTATTAACTGTTTAAAAATTAACGTGGGAAGCTTAAAATATGTGTCAGTAACGAAACAGGCATTTTTATAACATTAGGTTTGAAAAGGAAAAATTTTCTTCTCATTAAAATCATCAAATTTTTAATAAAAGGTTCAGATTCCACAAATGAGTTCATTTTGAATGTCTGCTTACAACAGAAATTAGTTCACTTTTTTAAGCAAGATTCTCCAGAACACGTCGTAAAACACATTTTTAAAAAATTTTTTTTTTTAATGTTGCATTCCAATATGGTGTGCCAATCGTGCCATTTCTAACTTACACCAACAATAACGCTTGGTTCGCTCGTAATAGGCACGAATGGTGAAGTACTTTTCAAAGTTTCGCCATTTTGGAGTGAAATCACCTGCTACTTTGTCATTGAGAAGGTCGCCCTGAAAGTTTACACAGCTTAGCTACACTCCGCTGGCTAGAGCGATTTCTGCAGTCTTGATGTCTGTCAGAAAACAAATGATACCTATGCACGCGTCTTCTTATAATCCTTTAAATGGAATTATGTTTGCAAAAAATGGCCTTATGTGTTTCTGAAATGCATTTTATGAACAGAAAAGTTGGTTCGTTTAGTTGGGTTTTTATATGGCACAAGAGCCATATTTGGCGAAGCTGCCTCAAACAACCGTCATGTAAATAGACATGCACTCTAAAAGAAAGTTTACTGACACACAAGAGAGAAATACATCCAGGAAGGAATCGAACCTGAGCAGCTTACAATTCTGTTTAGTTTCGGGTTGGAAAATATAGATATTACATAGTGCATAACTTTTCGTTTCTTAACATTAATTATTACTTTTTTCTGGTGTTGAAATCACAAGGAAAATCAATGTACTTTAATCAATATGTAAAAATAGTTTGTGGTTCTTTTTTCCGTAATGGCAATTTTATTTCCTGACGGAATATTTAAACCACTCTACCTATAAAGCCTTTATTGAACCCCATCATGTGAAACATCGCCGCCTTTCCATTTTTGGCATTTCACGCGACTCGTTATTTTACGCTTTAACAAATCCAGTGTCCTCTTCGAGAATTTCGAAGAAAATCCACTGACGCATACAAACCCACTTATGCAAAATGTTACGTTCTGTTGTACCACAGACCTTCTTTTCTCTCTTCAATTCTTTTCCTAAATCCAAGGAACATTTCTCACCTCATGGAATATTTCCACCGAGTCTTGAATGCAAAGCAGGCAGGGGACACCGGCATTATCGTGTTTGTCTTCTCGCTTCGTCGACCGAGAGCAGAATAGGCACAGCAAACGCTTGGAATAATGGGACCGAAGTTCGTTCAGCAGCTGTGGCAGCAGCGAGAAAAGAGAAAGTTATTTATTTTTCTTTTTGGAAATGAATGGCGCGGCAGAGACGATCTTCCTGCAAGCGTTACGTTGTGATTAAAGATCTCTTTGCTATCACAACAGCCACTCGGGTTTCTTAATACGCATAGGAGGTCAAGGACTTTCGTCTATTGTTATCGGAAACATGTCCGATTCACGTCCCCTTTTCCCCCACGTTTAAAGAAGACAATGAACATCGTTGAAACTAATAGTGCCCGGTAAAGAATAATGTTTGGTGAAACTTGGTTCCGTTTTAAGTACGCACGATGGAATTTCGTTATTTTCATTTGACGTAATGTAATGTTTAATTTATGGGACATTAAAAAGCGTTTTTTTTTATCAGTTCTGAAACAAATTATTTTTATTTGATAAAAAAGGAAGTATTCTCATGTATATAGAATTTCTTCCTTGGAAACAATGAATTGCGCTTAGAAAGCAATTCTTTTTCTGAAAGTTTGCTGTTCAGTCGGTAGCCATGATTCCAAAATATAGGCAGGTATAAAATTTCGAAAATGAATTTTTTTTCATATGCAGTATTTATATGCAGTGACTCTCTAAATTGAATGTACACCATGAAGATATTTCTTTAAATGTCGAAACCTGTAAGAAATTAAAATTTGTTAATTTAATTTTTATAATGGTGAGAAATACATAATCAGAGGCATATTATGCTAAAAAATAATTCCACAGTTGGTATATTTGATATATATGTTTTTACCATTTAAAGATATGTTTTAAATATCAACTTCACAAAATGGAATACATCAAGCCTATTTATGTACCGATACACACGCAAACACATGCGTACACTCGTACTTGGTTGTTGGTATAGTATGGGTACTATGTGTTACGAGACTCTCCTTGAAATAACAATATTCAATCGTTCTCTACAAAGTACACTTTATTTTATCCGACTCCATATATATAGCAATATTTACACGGCTAAATTATCAGGCATTCTCTTTTGGAATTACACGAAAAATCTCATAAGAAATAGTGTGCAGACGATAATACGAAAATATAACAGAAATTAGGGTACAAACGATAATACGGAAATATTACAGTAACTAATGTGCAAACGATAATTCGAACTACTTTTAACACTATGTGCTTCCTCAGCATGGATGGGTAGTGTGTGTTTCGTCAGCACACCATACCCACTTTCTAGAACGAATGTGTTTCGGTGGTTGTATGTGGTTGTAAACTGACTAGAGAGGTTGAAAATGTGGTTAGAAATCATGCAAAAATATGTTATGAAATATTTAACTCTTGAAAAATAATTTAAAAAAACTGCGTCGTCTTTTTGTGTTTATAAATAACATCTTCACAGAAAGAGAAAAGACACGGTCATTAATAGCTTAATTCAAGTTTCTGTGCCACCTTAAACTACAACTTTACGCCACGCCATAATCTCAGGACCTCAATGGGCTTTAAAATTCGTGGTCTTAGTTGGTAATGGTAATTTTAGTTAACGTCGTACTAGAGCAACTCAACAGGCTATTGACGACGGTTCGGTATAAGTCACTTAAGGGAAAGATCCGAGGACATCACCTCGTAATTTTGAACCACGGTCAGTTGGTCTTAGTTAGAGAAAGTGGTTAAAAATCATGATATTCCAAGCAGAATTCTGAGAGAAATTAACATAAATATTCAGAAAATAGCACAAATTCTCCTTGATCGAGTGTCTATCGGCTTATAAGCTATTCTATATGCAAAAAAATATGCACAACAAAACTTTATTTACGTTTTTATTGTATTCCTGTACGAAATAGGCTGTGTGCCTACTCAATTTTGTGACCTAGAATTCGGAAAGTTTGACTTTTAAAACCTCTTTAAATATCATCGCGAATATCGAATTGTTTTTTGTAATAACTGTCACCATTTCTGCAAAAATTAAGTTCACATTATTATTTATCATAGAGGTATGTTATGAGAGAGAGAGAACACATTTTTTTTAATAAATATCTTCATTGTATATACTCAATTTCGAGAGCTACTGTATCTTCGAATAGAAATGTAATTACCAAAACATGTCATAGAAAATCGATGCTTAACATTGTCCACTCAATATATTTATTAAATGAAAATAATTAATTACTATAGTAAATTTAGTCGCTGGAAAAAAAAAACTACTTATCTTCATACAATTTTAGCGGTAAAAAAAATTAAGAGATGGCGTTTGACAGGACCCTAACGTCTTCTATAAATTCAAATTCATAAAATTTGCTTAAGGGGCCGTCTTGATATTAAATTGAGCACAAACTTCATAATTTCCAATAGAAACCCCCTATTTCGACACACAATTTTAAATGTAAATCAAAATTTAACTGCAGATACCAAATTTCATGTCATTAGGTCTTACCGTTTTGAAAGAAAGAAAGATTGGAGCTTCGATTTTAAATCAGTTTCTTAGACTTTTATGGATATCTTCCTAAATAATATTTTTATAGCGCGATATTTTGTACCATGTTACTGTTAAACAACCCAAAAAAAAACCACCCAATATTTTATTTAAAAAATAGTGTTTAGGTATGTAATAATAATTATTAAATTAATGTTTAAAAAAATTTAAGAATTGGAACAGAAGGACTTCTAGTATTGCCATACAAAATTTCTGTTCATTCCGATAATTAATTTTTGAGCTACATTAAATTTTCCTCGTTATTGCGATTTAGGGGGCAACCAAAAGTTTACAAGGCATTTGATAAACCTCGGATTATGATTCTCGGATCGTTTGCACTTGCGTAATAAATATAATAATTCTCGGATCGCTGAAAAATACGTTTGAAATGGTGTTCAAATTTGAAATTCGGGTAATTAATCTCAATCTATGAATAGCGGCTTTCTGTGTCGAGATGATCCCGGAAATTGAAATGAATTTAGGATTGAATATCTCGGGATATAAAGGTAGTAAAGGATAAAATTTCATATTAAGTCTAATTTAACGATGCTGAATATAATTATGGCATCGAAACATGGAGTTTGCATTAGAAATTTCGTTTGTGCAAAATTTGATATGAAGACGTCCCCTTATGCAACTTTTTTGGGGTTTGAATTTGTAGAGGACGATATTCCCTATTGAATGATACCTTTGAATTTTTTCTAGTTGTCGAAATAAAGGAGGAAGTTCGATTTTTTCCGTGACTATAACTGGAATTCAAGACGTATGCATTTGTCTTTACATAGGAACATTAAACATTTGAAAAGGATATTCAAAGGTGCACTCTCGTGAATTATTAACCACGTTTCCTTCTACCACAATTTTCTTAAAAAATTTTGTAAGGCCCAAAATAGTGATAATTTTTGTTAGGTTATGAGAAAGGTAAAAAAGGGGAACTGTTAATTTTGAAGAAGCAGTATGCACTTAATTTACAAACATGTTAAAATTAAACATTTCAAAGTTTGCAAATTGTTCTGTAATTACAGATATTTGTTCCGGCATATTTATAAACGTGCATTTTAGAGCTGGATTCCAAACACATTCTTCTACTGCTGAGATAAAAACGTGCTGTAAAAGAATTTAATAAAGGCTTTTTCTCTCATCCTGGAGATGAAATTTGTACTACTTATAATAATCGTGGCGCCATCTATTGGACTTAGATGCAATGTTTGATTTCGATTACATTTGCGCACAAAATCAAAAAGTTTATAACAAAGTGTATTTAATAAACATCTAAAGTTACTATTTTGGGGTAAAAAGAAAAACCCAATTATAAGTACAATGTCAAAATGGATGGTTATAAAACAAAAGTTTTGGTAGCTAATCAAAGAAATATTTTTATAGAGTGCTACTTGAAATTAAAATAATGGATGATTTGATTGACAATTAGAATGCTTTTCTTTTCCAAGAATACATTGTGAGAATGTTGCCTAGAAAAAATTCAGAGAAATCAATTGTCTAGAAAAATGGGTGGACCTAATTCTGGGAAAATTCTTTTGGATATCTTAAAAAAGTTTTTCGCCTATTAATTTAAATGAACAAACCCAAAAAAAATTTTCTACAGAACATGGTCTATAGAATCGTATGGAATTATGGACCGTTTTTCTGTAAGCTGTAAAGTAACCTCTAGAACGTCTGTAAAAACCTCTTTGGATTCTATTCAAGCTATTTTTTTTGTGTCACTTTACTTTTCTATAAAAATAGAATTCTATATCATTTTCTCTAAAAATCTATTACATTTTTCAAAATAAACTGAATTTTGTCTTTCTAGAGTAAGGAACTCAATAAAGATTTCTATATTCTATAAAAAAAATTTTCTTTTAAACTAATGTTTCAAAAATTAATTTTTGCAAGCGAAAAACTTTGATATTTTTTTGTGTTTATTAGGATGGAATGGTAATGTGTAAAGTATCATGAATTCATTGTCATTGTTTCTTTTGTAGGCAACTAAAAAGAAACCAACCTGAAATAATTTTTGGAAAATGCTGCTATGACCTGCCCATGAAGAAAGTTGCCAAATTATCAAAAGTTGTACTAGCATCACACACTGGACCTAATGGCGGCTTGACTCAAGTAAATCGGAAGCAAAAACCTTTCGAATACCTCGACTTGGATGTAGATTTCATTGATGAAGATTATGAAGGTAGTTCTGAGAACATTAACAAGCTTAACATTGAAGATTCAAATCCTGTGGATAACAAGGAAAAAATAACTGAACAGGTGCCTGATAAGGAGATTAAAATATCTTTAACACAAGGTAATTTTACTACAATTTTCACATTATCTTGTGAAAGGCATTGCAATTTTTTCTTTTTAATATAGAAGATTAAAATATCTAAAATGGCACTAATACACTAGTTTTTGTGAGACTGAAACATGTTCTATCATGTAAAGTTTTTCAAGTATCTTATAATTTAACTCTTGAAGGGATACACATAGACATATCATTTCTGAAACCAGTCTTCTCTGCAGTTTTCACTTTTGTTTTTTGACCAATAGAATCTTTTCTACAATTCTTTCAACCAATACATGTCTGGTTGTTTTGTCATGTGTCTGTTGAAGATAAAGCAATACTACACAAAGAATTTAAGTTAGGATATAAGGCTGAATGATTAATTAATAATAAGGCAGAAATATTAAGTAGGGATTTTTTAGAAAAAGATAATTATGTATATTGTATTCTTTTTAATCAGTGAAAATTGAACAATAGATAGTTTAAACTGTAAATGAACACATTTTTGACAAATCTGTGCATTGAGTTAAAAATTTACCTCTTGGCCCAATATCGCTCAATTTAGTTGGATTGTTTTTTGATAAATTATTACCTATATTTTTGAAACAAGTTTCTTTGTTTGATGTGCATGCGGCTGTAGAATGTACGAAAACAATATCCTATTCTTGACATGTGAATATATTTAAGTTAGTTGTTCTTGTATCCATTGAACACACATTTTTATTTTGTACATTAATCATATGTGGATGCACACCAATTATGATGGAAATTAATTTATAAATCATGCTTGACAATATTTTTGTGAATAGTATGTTAAGCTTATGTTATACACATGCATTAAACACTTATAAATATATTTTGAAATTCTATTAATATTTTTTAGGCTTACAAGTACCCAAAGGTTTATTTATCAAAACTTGTCATCTTCACTGCTCTTTAAATCTTTTTATATAATTAATTGCCATTTTATGTATAAATTTGCATGGACTATCTAAAATTCCAATTTATGCAAATCCTTCAATACCTTTTACAGATTGTCCAGATGAAATTGCAGGAATCAAAAGCTGGAACTCCCCAGATGAGAGAGCCTATGGTTTTGCAACTACCTTATATGAGAAACACCCCGTGACAAGTGCAAATGCAGGTTTGTTCAAAATCATCTGCTATTTCCAAGCTGTAAAATATTTACCCAGTTATTTCACTTTTGTAGTGTGCAATGTTTGTTTTAGTGTTCAGTTAGTTGCTAGTTACTTTATCAAAATGGAATGGTATATCTTTTGTACTATGAATCCTGATGACTAAGGCAACTTTTTCCAACAAATGCAACTTTTTTTCACACGTTCTACACAGCATGTAAAGTACTAAAAACAAAATTCCTCCTTCTTGGGGTGTATTGTAAGTGAGTTATAACTACAACATTAATGCATCTTTCTGCACAAATGCAACTTTTTGCATAAATGCATCCCACCTGCAACTTTTGAAAATTTAGCTTAAAATAAATTAATATGAAATTACTATTTCCTTTTTTGCCTTCTTAACCAAACCTTTGATCACGTGTGATCTTGCGAATACCGAAGTATTGCGAATCACACAAGAAGTTTACGGAAGGAAGGTGTTCGTCCTAACAGACGAAAGTGAAATAAATGTCAAGAAGTACTTTTAACACATTGGTTGGCACTCTTGATAATGCAAATGAAACTTGCGTAATCGACTGCAGAGTTTACGAGGTGAGTGTCGATCACCAATATGTTGTTCGCCTGATAGACGACGTTTTAAAATATCTGAATGTTGAACGAAAGAATTTTGCGCTTCTGCTATCCGATACAGCACATTATATGACTGCGGCTGGCGCAGTTTTTCAATGTTATAGAAATTACTGGCCATTCAACATTCTTCTGTGTTTCAGTATGTATTATAACACTGTTGTACACGACTAGAATTGTCAATTTATTTTGAATTTTTTCATTCTTTACAAATAATTCATTTTAGAATTTAGTGTATCAAAAATAAATGCAACTTTAAGGAATTATCAATGCAACTTTTCCCATTTTTACTTCAACAAAAAAGTTTCCCTACTGATGACAATAATTCTTAAAAAAGCTTTGTGTGTGTCTGTCAACTTAAAAAAAATTTTCTGAAACAAATCTTGAATTTAAACCTTGAAAATTGTTCAAAGGAGGCTCATTTCATGAGAATACTTTATTAGGTTCATTCCACAACTTGGAGTAACAGCTGCTTAACCCATTGGGTGCATTTGACGACTGAGGCTCGTCATGCGCTTGTTTTGCCTTAGTTACGGATGACGAGTCTAATTTGTCATTCAAACTAGGACAAAATTAAACATGTACATTTTTGTTCGTAGCAAGAGTGATTGGGGTTACGAGACTCCTTGAATCAAATTATTCTTTCGTTCTCCACAAAAATACATTTTATTTAATCTGACTCCATACATAGAAATATCTACACTGCTGTGTTATCGGACATCCTTTTTTGGAATCAACGTGGAGATCAGAAGCTGTGCAATCTCTCATACTGTTGCCATTCTTATCAAATGAAATTATATGAAAATATAACAGTAACTAGTATTGCAAACGAAAAAATAACGGTAATTAGTGTACAGACAATCATATGAAAATATAACAGTAACTAATGTGCAAACAATAACCCAAACTACTTTTCAAATAAATTTGTACCCAAAGGGTTAACTTAAAGTGATCACAGGATTTGTCTTCCCCACTAGGTTCTGGGTTTGCATCTCAGTTATGTGAGTAATTGTTGGTGATTGTCCCAGTTATGAGTAATTGCAACTTAACCATTGGGTGGTGTTCCTCATAAATGGCCATAAAATCACATTTTATGGTGCTGTAGGGACAGTGATCGGGCATTTGAAATATAACAAGAAATGACAACAAATGTCATGGGTGTGAAATGAAAGTTTAAATACGTTTAAGTAAGTTTTTGTTGCAAATGCGTTTGCAACAAAACTAAAGTATTTATTGTTAAACAGTGTTTGTATGCATTAAAAATAATTTTTTTTTTATTGAACGCATGTATTCAGAATTTAGAAAATCCGATTTTAAATGATGCGTGCCAATTTTAAATGATGATGAACAGAGGTTTGTTGTGTGGTTTTCAGAACATGTGAGATTTTCTTTAAACAAATAACTTTGCACAAAATGCTTAGAGGATGATCATTTTATTTTGTGGTCACTTCAGAAAGTTACACTCAGGAGTGGTCACTGGATCTCCCAGCCCTTGCTCTAGCAAAGGCTAAAGTGCTTCTGCCAGTATTTATGTTTCCAGAACATGTAATTTGCATCTATGCATAGCACAGGTGTTTGTCTTGTTTGTACTCGGAACATGGGATATTTTCTGTCAGTATTTATGTTTGCACAAAAAAGCTAGGAGGATGAACAATTTAATTTTGAGATCACTTCAGAAAGTTACACTGTGGAGTGATCAATGATTATCCTTCCGTGGATCTGATCAGCCATTGCTCTAGCAAAGGTTAAGGCGCTTTTTCAATAGTGCATGATTGTGTCCAGGAATTGATAAAATGTAATTTGTATTTGTGCATGGCACAGGGATTTCTCTTGTGTGGTTTATCTAGTCATACTCAGAACATGTGGTATTCAATCAGTGTTTATGTTAGCACAAAAAGCTAGGAAGATGACCAATTTGATTTTGAGATCACTTCAGAAAGTTATATTATTGAGTGATAGCTAATTATCCTTCCATGGATCTGATCAGCCATTGCTCTAGTAAAGTAAAAGCATATGGTGTTTTATATTGATGAATGTGCTTAGAATTGGGAATTGGGAAAGTACAATTTTAAACTATGCATTGAAAATATATTTATTTGTATCTTCTCAGAATATGTGATAACTTTTGTAAGCACTTAAATCTCTGCTGAAAGCTGAGATGACCAATTTGATTCCCTTTTCTATTTAGATTGATAAGTTTAACTGCCATATTTGACAGGGAAGTTCAAAGAAATTACTCTAAAACTGTTTTTGCTATTTTTTTGTTAGTTTCCTTTAATTTTTAGGAATTGCTTGTACTGCTTTTTTTTTATTGTGTAAATATATTCTTTCAACCTGATTTGTTCTTTTGCAGTTAAACTGGTGTCAAAATAGTTATTTAAAAAAATTTCTTTTATTTCATCTTCATATGTTCAGTTCAGTGAAAAATGTATTGCCGTCTGTTTATTTTGATTCAAAATATTTTCTGTTAGTTAACTGTTCCAAATTTTTGAAAATTGGAATTTATCACCCAGTTGTATTAATGGTTCATTTATTCTTGTTTATCATTTTAATTATATGAGAAACTTGATGCATTTTAGTATGAGTGCTTGTTATCGAATCCATTTTCAATATTTCTCATGTTTTGTCTCCATCTGGTCAAAATATCAACGATATAAGCATTCCATTTGGTTTTGCAAATTTATGCCAGCTTTTTATCTTTTAATTCGAATTATGTATAATAAACTTTCTATGTATATGATCATGTATAACATAAATTGTATAAGAGTAAGATTAGACTTTCACTTGAATTTCAGGAGAGCCTCTTGCTGACGCCTTTGCAGTATGCCTGCGTGAAAACAGCTCAGTCTTAGTTCTTGCGGATGGTGTAAACTGGGGTGAGAAGTCATGCCTTGCTGCCAGATGTGCAGTTCATGGATGTATGGATTATTTGAACAATGCGTTGTACAGAGAAGGGGGAAGGATAGAAACAACTATGGTTTGTTAATTTCCTCTTGAATTACTTTTTTATTCTACAAGGTGTCCTAAAAGTTCCTGTATTGAAGATTCGTAAATTTACTATACAAAAACAAGAAACTTAGAAACAATTATTTTTATGCCAATTGTAAAAAGCACTTTTAACCTAACGTAGGAAAAAAATGTGAGCTTACATTTATAATAAATGTAAACTCAAATTTTCCACCCTTTTCTTGGAAGCAAAACTAAAGTCGTTTGCGCATATTTTTAGAAACGCGTTTCAAGATGCTGGGAGTGACTTCTTGTATCCTTTGAGTAATGACAATTTCAGAACACAAATTGTTTGGTGATTACATTTTTTAACTTTGTTCTTTAAATATTCCCACAGAAAATAGTCAGGGATGCTCAGATCAGGGGAACGAGGTGGACAAAGGTTTCTTGAGATAAGTCAATCGCAATACCATCGGCAATAATAAAGCCACTTTTCATTTTCCAGTGGCTTTAGCTCCTGTAACATTTTTTCACGATAAGCACAAAAATGCAAAGCTCTTAAAGCAATATCTATCAATCCCTGTGATGTGCCCATTTGTTGCGACAAATGACTCACGGATTGACAAGGGGATTCAAAATAACCTTTTTTGTTACCAACTGATGCTGGTATTATTTCTATTTCTACAATCACAAAAACATTCCTTAGATTTTTTTTTCTTAGCTTTTGCTCATGAGTTTCAGACTGGTATACTGTTTATGAATATTAAGTTTTTAAGCTTTGATTTGCACTCTTTTTAAAATACTATTGTTTTTGAAGTTTTGGTTTGATGATTGCAATTTTTAATATTATTCTATCAGGACTGTAATAAAAACATTTGCTGAATATCTAGTTGTATGCCCATTAAATCTAGTTCAGTCCATATTGTGACTGTAAATTAATATTAAGGCTTATAAAAATCTTGTCCTCTATAACCTGTATACATTTTAAAATGTTACGTGTATACAAGTTAATGGGGATTTGTGCACTGGAAAATCAGTTGTTAATGTGTATCATAGCTATTCTTAGTTGATGAGAAATGGAAAAATCATTGGCAAATATTTTGGAAGAGAAATATTACTAAATAGTACTTATTATTTAAAATGATATCAAGCTTGTTCTATTACATTTTCCCATTACATGGTCAAATAGGGTGTCATTCTTTACATTTTATTACAATTTGGATACAAATGTACTAACTCGATATTTTAAAATCTGTTCAAATTAAAATTACATGTCTTCATTTGTTTTTTATTTAAAAAAATAATACTTTTAGTTTACCGCTTGGACACTTAAAATTGCAAACCTTCAATTTTTGCTGTTGTAAAGTATGAGTAAAACCTCTATTGCATAATAAGAATGAACTTTGGAGATCTAACACTCAAATAGTCATTCTTGGCAAAGACTTTTTCAATAAATGTAAAAAAAATTTAAAAACTCAAGAAATTTTATTATTTTTTTATTTTTTACATTCTTAAAATTTTGTATCAGTTCTCTTGGATTGTGAAACCTATCTGAGTTAGACAGTTGTACTATAAAGGTGTGTAATTTTTCTGTAATTCTTCCAGGATATATTCGTCTGTCTTCTCCGTTCATTTCATGCAGCTCACAATTTAATCCTACAAGAGGAAGGCAATCTTACCACTCTGTGTGCAGCAGTGGTTTGTCAGTTGAGGAATTCGGACAAGTTTATAGTATGCACATGCAATGTCGGTGATAGTTTGGCCTACATTTATAGTCATAAACATGGAGTCAGAGAAATAACTCAAGGTAAGAACTTGGAAACATTTTGTTGGTATGCACTCTGGAAACAACTCATGTTATTGAAATTAACCCAATTTAGCAAGATTTGTTAGAAAATATTAGACTTCTGGAAATTTACACTGTCTTAAAAACTAACAACTTATATATAATTACTTATAACACTAAAGCAGTCAGAAACATCTAAAGACAATATACACTACCCTACAATAATGGACTGGCCGCTAGCGGATTTGCATAAAATTCAACTACTTGTTCGGTGTTGTTTTTTATGGTATGACCGGGGATCTTTGCATGTTATTTCTATTAAATTAAATGCTGACGCCTACATGAACATTTTAGACAATCAGATTCTTCCTACGCTCTAGCAATTTTATGGAATGGACGAATGTTACTTCCAGGACGACAACTCTCCATGTCATGTTGCAGCCTCTGTCGAACAGTGGTATCAAGATATGGTAATAAAATGTCTTCCCTGGCCTGCTCAAGAGTTCCGACCAAAACCCCATAGAACATTTGTGGGATGAGTTAGAGCGACACTTACAGACCAGGGAACTTTTGTCTGAAATCTACAGCTGAGCTGGCAACATTCTTGTAGCAGGAAGGGATACCAATACCTATAGCTGTGTATCGAAACCTTATTGAAAGTATGCTCTGAAGGGTTGCTAGTGTAATTGCAGCTCGTGGGTGACCATCCCCCTATTAAAGGATGTATTATTTCCCTTATACCATCACATCTTATTATTGTAGGGTAGTGTATATTTGTATATATTTAGCCCTCTTTTTTTCAAAATTTTCTTTATTCATACAATATTATACTTTCATGCTTGGTTGAAATGTAGAAATTAAATATGCTATCTTTTTAACCTATCAAATAACCTTACTTATTTACAAATGCCAAGTGTGACATTTAAACCATTATCCTTGTACTGGCTTAAATTAGAATACAGTCAATTGTGTAGTGTCGTATTTGATTTTTTAAGATGTGGAATTGCGATATGTAGAAAGAACTTCTTACTGGAAAAATATTTTTCCTAGGGTCAGTACCCAAATTGTAATGCTTTTTATATTATTCAATCTTTTGGAAACAAATTGTTGGGCAATTGTACTGCCAATTCTGGAAAATTTATATTTTTCATCTTGTTTGAAAGGGCAGCTTCTTTTTGGACTTTAAAATCAATGACATTCAAGTTGATTTTTTTAGTGGAAAAAGTTGTTATCTGACCATACAAGACAGAGAATAGGTGACTCAATGTACTGTCTGTCTATGCCAAGAACCGCTACAGACACTAAGTCTGCCCATGTCTGTTTCCATATAAATGGACGTCCTATTTTCCAAAGGGGATGCTTAAAGAAATCAATTTAAGTTTATCACAGGCCATGGCAAAGGTTCATAAAGTTGAAAGTTCTTAAAAATAAATTGAAATTTGCTTTAAGATATTGGGAAGAAACCCAATGAAGTTCCACAAAATCATGTTCATTTGTAAAATCAGAGTTTGTTAAAGTAAGCATCAACTGTAGTATAAATTTTGCTTAAAAATTGCTAAGACAATTAAAAATGTAAAATTGATTAAATCCTGAAAACATTCAAAAAATGTTCTCATATTTTTTGAAACTTTTTTTACAACAGGCTCTCATGACATTCATTCTATGAGAGACATGCGAGATGCTCTTGGTGCTTTGGGACCAGTTGATGGTGTCAATCCGGAACTCAACAATCTCACTGTTTCGATGACCATTGTTGAACAGGGAGACTATGTATTCCTCTGCAGTGATGGAATTTCAGACAACTTCGATCCAGTCGTCGGGAAATTTGCCCTTCCAAAGAGACCAGAGAAGCCACACCGTAAATCCTCTGAAGTCGTAAAAACTGAAACCACCAAACACAGCAGTTCGAGTATCAAAAGACAGAACAGCAACAGCCAAGACGTGACCTCCAAAAGGAATGGCAAGTTTAATTCAGTACTCAAACGACAAAGCGGCAACAACAATAACAACGAAGAGTCCAAGCGGTCCTCGGTGGTTGAGACCATCCCTCAAGAGCCTTCTCTCCCTGTGGTTGAAGCTCACCAGAGGCATCAACTGACCCTTCTGCGGATGGAAGACCTCCTCAACAATGGACAAAATGATAATGACAAAGGTTTTGACTCATCTCAAAAACTATGTGAAATTTTAATTGATTTCGCCATGAAGCTTACAGTTGCAAAACGCAAGATCCTCGAAGATCCAGATCTGTATACCAACGAGCCAGATTCTCAGCAAGATCAAAGATCTCGTCGCAGGAAGGTGGGAGATAAATTATGTTTGGTGCCAGGCAAGCTGGATCATGCCTCGGTGGTAGCATGCCGCATTGGGAATTTCAAACCCCACTCGCCTGTCCGAAGATCCAGGGATGCCAGCAAGAGCCATTCAAAATCTCCTGTGGCAGCCAGTAACAAAGGTAACAAATCTTCTGGGCATCACCATCATCATGGTCATCATCACCATCACCACCATCATCAGTCAAATGTAACTAACAACAACAATAACAACATTTCTAAAATCTCTAGAGGTATGAAAACCGAGGAAAATTCTCATCGTTTAGAATCTAGTATTTAAAAGCTTTTCTGGGCTAATACAATTCTATTTTCTTTTCTTCACTGCCACTTGATCTTTGTTCTGCTCTTTGTGATCTCAGATTATAGTATGGACAGTATACATCCATATGTGATTAAGATAATTTTATGTTGTTTTGTAGGCATTTTGAATGGACAATGATGCTTCTTACAGTATATCTGACCTTTTGGTCGTGTTTTTTAGATTTTGGAGTCGTGTCGAATATGGTTTTTAAAGGGAAAATAGACTCGTGAATCATTCCTTATGTATTTTATTTTGTCATCAAGAGTTGAAGTACTTTTCATCGTATAATTTTCATGCATTTTATTTTGTAATACTCACATCATAAAGGCTTGTTAATCTAGAATATTTCTAAAATTATCATTTAAGAGACTAGTATGCTGTGTTGAAAGTGTTAAAAAACTGTCAGTTATTATATAGCAAGTGTTATAGGATTGAAGGCACCTATTGCATATTCTATTGAAGGACATAACCCAGCTGATATACGTTATAACTAAAATATAATAGTATTCTATTTTAATTTGCAGAAAGACTACTTGCACATGCAATCTGCATGCTACAAAATTGAAGAGAAGTCTCTTACACGTAAAACTAGAAACTCATTTTTTAGTTATGGCGTACTGCAAGCAGGGTGCAATATTATTAAAGTTATACATTGCAATACATTTGGATCGTTTAAAAAACAATTTTATTGGTATTTTAGATACATGTGCAATTAAATGTCCTTATTAAAAAAACTAAGTTGCTATTAAATTTTAGTGAGCTTGATGATTACTTTAATATTGGAAAAGGAAAGACATTTTAGTGCACTCTAAATGGCTAATTAATACAAACTACCCAGATACAAAGATATTTTTTGCTATGGAGCAGCTCATTAAGTAAACTAATGTTTGTGAAAGGAACAGAAATCTAAATAATCTATTTCAATTAACTCAAAAAGTCATACATTAGAAATAATTGGGTGCTCTCACAAATTGCCTTCAATTCAATATTCAATTTTATGCTGTTTATGGTTTAAGTTTTTTAATTGAAAGTAACTTTTGATTGTTCTAGAAAGCCTACTCATACTTCAATGTTTTTGTACACAAAATGGTGCTCAATTTTTTTTTCTTTTATAAGTGAAGAAATTTTTTTTAAAATTAATAATTGCTCTCTTCAAAAACATAAAGTAGTAGACATTTTATGTTATGTTGGGATGACAGAACTGCATGCAACTTTTACCTCATTTTTGCCTAAAAACACATTATTTAAAAAAATGCTTGATTTGAAAGTACTTTAACACTAATTGTTACCAATAAGCTGTATGTATTTGCATATAGTGATCTTTTTTGGTATAAGTGCAATTTGTTTTTTCATTTTTATTCATCATGGACTTAATTTTAGATTTGTTCTCAATTGAAAGAAAACAAAATTAGAGAAAAGCCTGGTGGTCTATGTGATTCTCTTGTATATAAAATTGCTTGCACTGCTAATTTTAACGTCACTTATATATTCGAGGTGCTTTGATTTATTGCTCAAAAGACAAGTGTAAATTCTTGATAATTGCTCCCTAAAGGAAAAGAGGTAATTTTTCAGTTTCGAGTAAATTCCCAGTTGGAAGTTCAGCATAAATTTGCTTCGAATGAACTACATTACATTTCTCTTGGAAATGTGCTTTACATACCCCAGGGACAAACCCGAAAGCACGAGATAACTAAAAATTGTGTTCTTGTCGACTAACAAGTCGAGTTGCTTTAAAACTTGTATTACTTTATACCGATGTCTGCTAATCAACCCTCACTATTGGGTCAACCATGTCTAGTGCTTTATCTTTGCGATAGTTTAATAACAAGATTTTAGTTAATCTAATGCCTTATTTACACAAGAGAATGAATAGATTTATTCTTATTTTTGTAATATGGTGCTGTAAAGTGTTAAAATAATTTAAATCAATGATCTTCCAGGCCAGAATGAACAAAATTTAGAATTTAATTTGGCAAAATGATATATAAATTATAAAATTAAATGGTTAACAAGATCTTATTACTTCAATTTTTCAACCAGAGAGGTTAGATGCAAACATGACATTGACAAAATGCCACAAGTATTAAAATTGGTCTAAATGCAGTGGACCAATTTCAAATCGCGTCCTTGTAGTATATATTAGTGACTCAGTCCTTCCAGCCATAGTCATACTTATTCATTACAATAGATGTAATGAACATCTATATATGAATCTTTGAATATCCATTTTAGTATTAGAATTTTAAGTGTTCTTTAGATTGTTTGTGATATAAAAAATAAGACTTCAGTCAATTTGCAGCATTGAGTAAATGCTCTAGAATCTGCAATCATAGAACCTTATCTTGAGCGTTTTCATGCATTAGTGTACAAAATATCTGCAAAAAAGTATAAATAAATATTTAAAAACTGTTTGTGTTTATGATTTCAGAATGATTACCATATAGGCTTAGTTAAAATGCATATTTCACAAAAGTGAAAATTTATTCACATGCGTAAAATACAGACATTTCGGGTAAATAACAAAGAGAAATCTTTGGTACAATGAACAACACTGACTAGCCAAACACTGAAATATGGCACTGTTCTGATGAAAACACCTGTTGAATCAATTTCAGAATTCGGAGTCTTCTAATACAGAACACCCATATTAAAAACATTTCATGAGATCATTAAATTTCCAAAAATTAAATTCATGGAATGAAAGTAGACTGGCCTTAAAATGTAAAACATTACAAATAAATTTTATTAAAAACAATTGAAGTTAATATAAAAATGAAAATAAATATCCATAGAAAATGTCCACAAAAGTAAAATATACTTCCACACAAAACAAAGCAACTAGGTTTTGACCAAGAGAACATAGATCATTCAAAAGCAACATATTTTTTTATTAATCTTTGAACTAAAAATTTATTTTATTTGTGAAATAACTTATAAAGGTGAACTTCCAAACCATCACTGAATATAAAAATATATACAGTGCAGCTTAATTTTGGAAGTGTGAACAAGTATTACAAGCAGTTTCTTTAAAATTTGTACATAATCATATCCGACAGTTTTCTTGACTACCAACAGCAACATTTACACAAGCCAAAGTCACATTTTACAAGCTCTCAAATATATTTTAAAACATTTAACATAACGACCATGTATAAAATTATGAAACTGCAATTAAAAGCAAATCAAGGTAAGCCATCAAAATAAACTTAAATGTTGCACAGTCAAATTCTTTAAAATTTTATTTCTTGGAAGAGAAAAATTGAAGATGGCTGTATTAAAACCAAAATGGGGTCAATTATTTACACTATATAAAAATCCAGATAATAATCTTGATGGTATTTCTTACTTTAACAGATAAATAAAAAATCATGAATTTAATTGTTTCTACCTTTCCGATATAGCCTTTCTACGACTAATTGCTTTGAGCTCAATCAGATAATAAAAATATACATTATGAAGCATTTCAAACACGTTTCCAAAATTCAAGTTGGTTGCGTTTCCATTGAATTAGTATGCTGTGGTGTGAAATTTGTATTCATTGCTGTTGCCACTTTCCATGGAAATATGCAGTCGAATTTACTAAAATTCATTCTTTTTATTTTAAAGGTAGCAAACGCACAGTATTAAGTGTATTTCCAATAGCTGAGTACATTGCATACTGTGAAATTAATATTTTAATGAATGTTATAATAAAAATATAGGATGTCATACCCAAAATATAGGTTTTTATGGAGGTGAAATGAAACAGTAGTCAAAAGCTGCCACAAGAGGAATCAAAATTTTGGTTGGATAACTAAACTACCAAAATTTCAAGGGTGCCATACAAAAAAATTAAAGATGCACCGATTAGCAAATAATATCCAATTGGACACCAAGGCTAATCAAACATTTTTGCTATGGAAATTTTTTAATAGCTACAAAAGTACTAAGTTCAGCAAACTGTTTTAATGAACACAAAACAGAAAATCTGTTATGGCACATGTGTTGATATAGATGTAACACAAAATAGAATTAATTAAAATAAATTATATTTAAAATTAAGATTCCATGATGTTACAATCAGCTTTACTTCTAAAAGTTCTATTTCAGATGGTGCAATAATTAGACAATGTTGATATAGCCTTGTAATTAGAAAACATGATTTGCAATGTTTTTTAAAACTTTACTTCAGTCCCAGTTCAGTTTCTTTGATAAATAAGTAGTCTTGTGTATATTAAATTTATAGCTCAGTTAAACCGAGTCATGCATGCATAATTTTTATGTATAAATTGTACAATTAAATTAAACTGACAGAATTGTTGGAAAAATATTAAAAAAGAACTATAAATTTATCAATATTCATACACTCAGTTGCTCAGTCATTGAATAATTTAGTATGTGAACCTGTTTAAGATCAAAACTGTACATCATGTTTTTAGCATAACATTCCTTTGAATTTTACAAAAAAAATTTAGGATTAAATTAAATGTGAGGATTGGAAACAAAACCGATTTGATAAAGGTGCAAATGTAAAAGCAATTATCCAGCATGCAGCAGTGTTCAAAAGAAACATTTAATTTTTCAACACCTAAGCATTGCTTATAAACAGTATTTCAGCTAAAAGCAATAAATAAATTTCACAAAAGGAAAGACTATGTACATATAAAACATTTCTGTACAAGGTATTAAAAAGTAATGTTAGTTTCACTACAAACACTTAGCTCATGAAAATGGACATGCCTTGTTCTGAATATTTCATATTCTATGAACTAATCTTTTTAAATTCTTGCCCTAAAAGCTACAAAAAATAATCCGTTTTATAAAAGTTAATTGTATAAAAATAGTTGCATGTCATTAATAAACATTTAATCATTCTGTATGTGGACTAAAGATGCTGATCAACTTTCAGAAATTGCATTAAATTCTTGAATTACATTCTTTTAGTAAAAAGGTTTGTACTCAATTTGCCAATAACATGTAGCTTTACATATTTACAATGTTTGAATTTTTATTTTACTTTGCTACTTTTTAAAATCCATTCTATTACCTATTCCCTTACACTAGCAGTATGACTGACTTGACTGCATTGTAATGTGTAATCTAAGCTAGTTTAAAAAATGTTCTGCACTGTGCTTCATTAAACAAGGCAAAATCCATTTCCATATAAGTTTCTTCGAGAACATCTAAAATTGCATGGAAAAAGCTTCATGAGCTTACATCTTAAAAAAGACACCTAAATAAATTATTTTTACAAGCCTGAAATGGCAAGTGGTAGCACATAAAACGAAATGTCAGTTCATCTTTAAAAATGATTCCTCCTACTGTCATGAGAATGGACTAATAAATAGTACAAGCTCTGAGTAAAAACTTTGTAAAATAAAGCTCTCACATTCGGATCAGAGGTAAAAAATGCGACCCAGAATCGACATAAAATGCTGGGTTGGAGCAATGCAATGCTGGACTTCTACTAAAAGAAGTTTCATCCAGCATTTATCTTTGGATCTCGAGGTACGAAGACTGGTACACTCAGAAGAACCATCAACCACACTCGAGCCATGACTTGTTTCCATTAGAACCACTCTAGGCCATTGCCATAGTCAGTTTCCTCAAAATGGTTCTTTGAGGAAGAGAATCTATGGTTGATTTGTTTGCTTTCCTCTTCAAAGATAGTTCAATCAGCAAATATTACACTTTTGACACTTTCCCGTCAGCCAAATGATATGGCGGAATGACTTGAGGTGGAAGTTGCCTCACATTCGGTGTGGTCGGCCTAGGTAAAGACATTACATTCAACTGGTCGTTGGGAAAAGGATTTGATAAAATGTGAGGGCCTTGCATGATGTGATGGTTGTTCCCCAGCTTCTGCTGCAGCAGGTTGGATCCAGAATTTGAAAATATTGCCTGAGGAAAAACGGGAACATGTATTCCTGTTGATGGCACAGTGGCATTGCTGATGTTAGTGATATTGGTGGAGCCCGTGTTGTTACTAGGACCAGTGCTGCTGTGCTGACTACCATTTTGAGCTGTGCTCCCAGAATGGGCAACGCTCACTGTCCTCGAGTGCTCCCTAGACTGCCTGGAAAGCTCTAGGATATCTTGCCAGGAAGAGAGACGAGTGTGGAGTTCTTTGAAAGTTGGTCTTCGTGAGGGTATTTCGTGCCAGCATTCTATCATCATTGCATATATATGTGCAGGACAGTCCTCAGGACATGGCAATAGTTGTCGAGAGCGGATCATGTCGATGACTTCTTGATTGTTGTAGCCAAAATATGGCTGCAGGCCATAGCTGAAGGTTTCCCACAGGACTACACCATAAGACCACACATCGCTTTCAGTTGTGAATTTACCATACAATATCGATTCAGTTGGCATCCATCTTACAGGTAAAAGAGACTTGGATTGCACTCTATAGTAGTCTGATGAATAAATATCTCGAGACAATCCGAAATCTGAAATTTTCACCGTTAAATTCTCGCCTACAAGACAATTCCTAGCTGCCAGATCTCTATGGACATAGTGGTGGCCTGAGAGGTATTCCATTCCAGCTGCTATCTGCTTTGCAATGTGCAAGAAGTCTGGGAGTTCCAAAATGTGGGGAGTTCCGTCATCACTGTTAGCAGAGACATCGGATCGTGGGGAATGCAATATTAAGTATTCGTGTAAATCTCCTTGGGACATGTATTCAAATAGCATGCACATGGGTTCTTCTCTCATGCAGACTCCCAGAAGACAAACTATATTAGGGTGATGCAAGTCGGACATCAATTCAGCCTCTCGTTGAAAGTCGTGCTGGGTCTTAAGAGTGGCATTTTCTTTCAGTGTTTTGATGGCTACTGGTGTAATGCTACCATTGCCATGCAAACTCAACAGCTCTCCACAATACACTTTTCCAAAAGCACCTTCGCCGAGCTCCTGAAGGAATCGGATTGAGCTCAAGGGAGCCTCCGGTACACGGAGATTCGGCCGTGGAATCAGCGATTTCATTTCCATCTGTTGGTGTGGGCCTTGCTGACTAACAGGACGCACTGGCACTTTGGAATTCTTGATGGGTGGTTTGGGAGATGGTTTTGTGCGTCTCTTGACACACCACAATCCAAGTAAGAGCCCAACAAGAGCAACCATTGCTATAGTAGGCACCAAAATGTAGAGCCACAGGTAGTCAACTGAAATGAATTAATAAGTAAATTAATGAATATAAGAACACCTCTGAGTTTACAAAAATATTTAATTTTACAAATTGGGGAAAGTGTCATATAAATTAGACCTGAAGACCACATATACTTCCAGAAAAGAATAACCTCATTACAAGGTTTACTCCACGTAACACATCATCCCTAATTTATTATCAATATTTCTGGGAGAAAGATTGCATCAATCCAATGCCAAAACAAACAAAAGAAAGAAATGTGATGTGAAATTTCCAATGTGAGAATAATAAGAAAACCTATACAATTTAGACATAGCAACAATTAATGCGAACCATTCCAGAGTCAGCCTACCTAAATAAATGTTTGTATAAATTGATACACGCAGATGGCATGAGTTGAATAGTAGATGCACCCCAAATCAATTTTGAACAAGGTTCAATATTTTCTGTTATCTTTTAGAAATTAGTTAAATTTTGATGATTTCCCCTAGAAAATATGCAATGCACAAACCAACAAAATGTTATATTTATTCATTTCAAGATTTTCTATTAAAAACTTAATTATGATACCATAAGAGAGAATGAAAAACAATAAAAATCTTTCACCTTCAGGGATACAAAATAATTTTAACTAATGAGATATCTTTTCTCCAAAAAATTTGATTTGGAATACTGTGGTTTATAATTTTAAGAATTAAGTAAGAAATAGGTAAATAAATTAAGCCACAAATATCACCTTGTCACTGAATTTAACTATTGATTCTAGAGCAAAGACAACTAATAAAGCTTATAAAGACAAATAGCAATTACATAACTGGAGTAATATGAGATCTTAATTAGGGTATGAATTAGGAGGCATTTTTCTAATCTTGAGACTCCCCCCCTCCCAAAAAAAAAAATTAAATCTCGCCTACGTTACTGCTGTAAACTAGTACAAAATAAACTATTCTTTTATATTTCAGAGTGAAAAGATTTACCTATCTGTGTGGAAATAACCTGTACATTTGATTAATAGTTCAGAAAATCTAAACAGGATAAAGACAATTGCATTGTCCAGGGTTCACACTCTATTTCAGAAATGAAATTCCCTGAATTTTCAAGACAAATTTTTACAAAACTCCAGGTCATAACTTAAACATTTAAGTACGACAATTTTAAGGTGAAAAACCAAGATATAACTCTTAGCATTCAATAACCAATAATAAAAACCAAATTAAAAATTAATACACAAAGCACAAATAATTTTGCATTAAAATAACTCGTTCAAATGATCCAACATACTTGACTTGAATCAATTTGTGTTATAAGGTATCATAAGCAAAACCACGAAATTCTTCAATTTAAGCCAGTGGACAAAGCAAAATTCTTTACTATTAAATATTAGCAGTTTCTTTTACAATCGGTTGAAATATTCAATTCATTTAGAAAAGTGATACGAAACTTACGAATATTATTGGCTACTTTTCTCCAAAGCGTCAGAAGCCATGGTCAAACATTTTCCAGGTCATTAAGGTGATTTTCCACGTTATAGATGAAAATTCGTAATCTTCCCTGACTTTTTTTTGGACAAAATTAAATTTCCTGACAATTCCAGGTATTCCCTGACCTGTGGGAACCCTGGTTGTCTCCTCAATATTCATCAAGCTTGCTGAAGATATTAAATTAATTGCTTTGGTTGTTCAGATTTTTTGCATAAGGTCCAAAATTAGGACCTTGCCAAAATTAGGGGTTCATGAGCCAAACACAAGACCATAGAAAAACAATAGGTATAAACACAATGAGGGAGGAAGAAAAAGTAAAAAAAGAGTATAATAGAATAAAATCAAAAGGAATACCCAGAGGGCTTAATTTAATTTATGTAGACTGTACATAGAATTTCACTTTAAAAACTATAATACTAGATCCAGTATACATCAAAATATATTGTCTCTATCACACAAAGGTTCAAAACTAATACAAATGAACTGAGTTTAAGCTAAACTCGAGATAATTAATTTTCAGATAAAAATAACCATACCACATTGAGGAACATTGCAGACTTCTTTTCGTACATTAGGATCTGTGGTGAAACACCAGGGCTGGGATTCTTTTCCACCTGGGTTCCTGCAATAACTATGACCGCCAACCAGTTCAGGATAATCCGCAGTTTTATAAAAGATCTGGTCACTCCATGGCTGACATTTCAATCCAGAAATTGTGGTTGACATAGTCCCTCTGTAATTTTCTCCATTACCCTCAAAGCAAGTATCCTCTAAAAAATGAGCATTAAAGCAATTATTCTTAACAAGTGTTGAAAATCTATAATAAAAATCTTTAGTCACAGTAATCGAAAAATGGTACTAAAAATGAATTACTTCTGACCTACATTTTGTAACAATAGATAGGAAAGAATAAAATTTTATAAAACATTTTTTAAAAGGTAAGAAATATTTATAAAAATAAGTGAATTCCTTGCATTTTTTTATCCAAGTTAAATGTTAAGATAGCATTGTAAGTAAAAGAGATAACGGCACAGAGATCAAGAAATTGTCATTCAAACATAGAAAAATATTTTCGTCATAGATTTCCAAAAGACAATCAAATTTCGATTCATACAGTCATAGATAGAAGTGGTTTCAAATGTGTTTAAATGTTATGCATCACCATTCCAAAATGGTTTTTAAAAAATTCAGCATAAAAATGTATTGAATAAAAAAAAACCTTTTATTGTGTAACATTTAAGTGTTTTTTCATCAATAACAAGCATTTCATTTTTGCAAAAGAAATGTGCATATATGGAACATAAGTCTTCGAAATAATTTCGATTTAAGATGTTAAAAAACATTTTTAACCGATATAAATAACTAGCCACTGCGTGGCTAGCCCGGTGTTGCCCGTGGTGTAAGATATTAATCGGTGTATAATTTTCCGCATATTTCAAATCCTTTGAAGATATATTCAATTAAAAAATTATTTATATAAAGAAAATGATATTTTTAGGTATCAATCTAAAGTGAAATTTTACGCAGATTTCAAATCCGTTGAAATTTTTACTCTTTGTCTTTAACAAGGTCTAGGAGATAGAAAAAAGAATCACATAACTAAAGTTAAAACTTTTTTATCCTCTGCTGGAAAATCATTCCTCTTCGCAAAATGAAAGTAAAAATGAAAATAATAATTTTCTCTGAGTCCCCGCGATGAAAAAAATTAAGCATGGTTCCAAAGGCTGACGGCAAGGTCACATGGGTAGAAAAGTCTAGATTATGGCGTTTCTTTGGGAAGAAACGCGTTGAAGAACCCACATAGAATAAAACTATTAAATTCATTTTTGAATGTTCTAGATTGAATTTTAAAATTCACTGCAACCCAAAAATTGCAAAAAATTCGGACTACCTGTGTGCCAAATCTTATTGCTGTAAGTGCCATAGAATCGTCAGGATTTTGTATAAGAAACAGAAAAAACAAACACTTCCTTTTATAATAGTAGAGATTACATGACATGGATGTGCATAGTGACGAAACAAAACCAGGAGCAGAACACTAAAGAATTAAAGTAAATTATTGCTGGAATAGTTGAAAGTCCAGGTTGGTAGCGCTTTATGGCACAATGAACATAATAGGAGATACTGCACCAAAAGTGAAGAGAAAAATACAAGAGAGAAAGGAAGGAATTGAACTTTACATGAATCAAGTCTGCACAGCCTACAACAGAGTTTACTAGCACAGTGGGCAAACTATCTGAGACAAGACACCGGTAAATCCAAAGATTGAACATAAAAGCGGTAAACCAGAAACAAAACACAGAAACTGACAAACAATAATTTCATAAAAAGATGGAATAACTCCAAATTACCTCTGTCCACCAATACCACATTGGGTATGCCTAAACGCATGCAGGTATCACTCTCTTTCGATCCCACAGGTGGTAACTCCTCGCAAACAGGAAGAATCTGCTGCTGGCCAAGGAGAGGATGCCTCTTTGCAATGGAATATTCCATCCTGCATATGTTACTTTCCAACACCTCACACTCATCTCTGCAGACTTGTCGGGGCACAGGGTATGGAGTATCGGCCTCGCACAAGGGGAAAGCGAAGAAGCACAGGGACGGAATGGCATACTTGTGGCATTCATCAGACACGTCATGAGAGGTAGCAATCACTGTAAAAGCAGCTGTAAGCTTTTCTTCCATGTGGCTGAGGCTTAGCGGAGACTTGACGTACACGGTCCGGTTGCCGATGAACTGTACGCATGTGACTCCACGATACAGTTGGCAGAAGCCATGGGAGTTCTGCTGTTCTACCTCGGGCAAACTGAAAAGGAGAAGATTTATGAAACACCAAGCTAATTAAAAGTATAAATTTTAGGAATGGTAACGATATTTAATTAATGTTGCACTGGGCAACTCGATTGGCTTGTGCCGACAGTCCAAGATCAATCCCCAAGGAAAAGAAGAGAACACCACATAATTTTGAACTACGCAGGGTTTAGGCTAGAGAAAATCCCTTAGCAAAAAAGCTAAAATGAATATAAAAGCTTTAGCAAAATGCTAAAATAACAAAATTGTTAGTAACAGCAATTTTTAGAATTGTCAGAAAAGGCACAGAAGCTTGAAAACATCGGATTGGAATACTTCAAACGGAATTATTTCATTTAATAACAGAATTAAGAACAATTGTTTTCTTCAGTGTTTATTATTCTTGCTTAAATGATTAAAAAACGATATTTCTTCTGATCCTATTCCGTTTTTTTTTTTCACTCACCATTGATCAAGGAAGCGATGTTTGGAACATATGCCGTAACCATTTTTTATTCAGATTTTTGCGAAAGTTGTCATCATTTCTTTCGCATCCTGAGATCTTTCTTTCGCATTTTGTGAAAAAAGCGATCGTAGCTTAATCCCTGGAACTATGGTCAGATGACGAGGTCAGCACCTGAGCTGGCACTCTACTCCAAATTTCCACACCACATCAAAGGAAGGACGTATGAGGGATACGTGATGGTGTATGGTTGTACTGAGTTTTGAACTTGTAACCCCTAGATTGCTAATCTGGTACTCTACCAACCAGGCTACAACAACCTCACAATTTTAAAAAACAATTAAGCTTTAAAAAATATTTTAGAAACGATTTGCACACCAAGACAAAATCAGAAAGGGTTTAGGAGGTTGAGCTTATCTACCTATTCAAACTTTAACTGAACTAATAAAAAAACTTTTTCAAATTTCTACAAAAATATCAACAGCCCAAAGTTTAAAAATTTTGATAATAATTTGTTTGCAGAAAAGATTGCATCTTTTATAATATTTTCAAATAATTTATGTTTGTGCTCCTGTGTAAAGACAATAATCATTCTGAATACATGTGTTTTGTACATACGTATTAATTATACTTAATTGAATATTTATTGATTACACTTTCAAAATTTTTGTTTTCCTCATCAGTTGGTTTATCCTGCGAAGATGCGCGCCCTATCAGGCCTGAGCATTACAAAACCGTAGCACAGAAAACCAGACCCGTAATGGAATTATTCCAGTTTTACAGTAGTTGTATTTAAGGTCATGTAGGTCACAACCACAGGCATTCCAAGAATTTCTCCCCCACTGTTTTCTTATAAAAACGGTGTTCGGACTTTAAAGCCTGGTGCACTCACTGGCAATTTCGTTCAAGGCTGTGAAGGAGAACAGACGGATTGAAATTGTCATGCTATTTGAGCTAGGATGATGAAATGAGCTAAGAGATGAAAATTACACTTGTTGGAACTCTTAGAAGAAACAAAAAAAGAGCTACCAAAACATTTATATGTGGAAAGAATCAAGAAGTGCATTTATCATTACTTGGATTTAAAAAAAACATGACTTTGGTTTCCTATGTGCCAAAGAAAAAGAAATGTGTTGTCCTGTTATCTACAATGCATAATGATAGTGCCATTGATTGCTGTAGATATAGTAGACAAAATGTCATCTACATATTCTACTGCTATAACAAGCAAAAAATAGCCCATGGTTCTATTTTTCAGTATATTAAGTATTGCAACTATAAATGCCCGAGCACTGCTGTTGTCGTCAACAAAAACACAGGCGATTCAATACAGAAAAAGAAGTTTGTTTATCAAAGAACTTTCGTTAGAACTTTTGAAGGACCACCTTCCAGAAAGAAGTTTGCAACCAATGCGTCCACATAAAATGCAAGAAAAACTAAACTGTATAGCCAGAGAGAAAAATTGTGAAGCACCCCTGGCAAAAAAAACAAGTTCCTCAAGAAAAAGTTGCCTTTTATGCCTCAGTTCAAAGAACATGAAATCACAAAATTGTGCTGTGCAATAAATGGCAGTGAAATGTAAATGAAAGTTTTATTTTCACTTTATTAACAATAATTTAATTTTTCATAAATGAGCACAGTTTCTAATTTGGGCCTTAAATTTTGTTTTTTAGTATCATTGCAACATAACTATAAATTTAAAATGCAGTTTAAAATGTCAAATTTTAAAAGCGATATTTATCTGAAAAATGTATTTTTAATATTTTTCACATTGTATTTTGATTAACTAAATTAATTTTTAACCGTAAAATAATTTGTTTTGTGCTTCATAAAGGAAAAATTGCTTTGGGCCTACGAAGCCAGTCTTCATGTAACAAATAGCATGTGTCCCCGAGGGTTAATAATCACATCTCTTAACACATTAATAACATATACGTGCAATAAATTTGAAAATTATTGTGATTTGGCTTTTATATTTGAATAGACAAACAGAAATGTACAAAAAATCAAACCCCAGAGCACCTTTAAAAAAAAATTATGTCTACTAGTAGTGCCACCATAGAACTTGTCCTCATGGTTTAGTGTTAAATATGAATGAAAAAGATAATTTACCCACAGCTTGCAAAATTTGTCACCTTAAAGTATTACATCAGTTTCAGTTTCCTTCAGAAACTTCCACATTTGATCCCACTGGTGCTAGATTATTTTGTTCAAATGGGAAATCATTGTTATCTAGGTAAACAAGAACTGAACAGCTTCAAAGGCTGAATAACATAAATTTGAGAGGCTCTGGGAAACAAAAAATGAAACGCAGAAAAATTCTAAGACCAAGATTACAATAAAAACAGTTCTATACCCTTATGTGTTACATTATACATAAAATAAATTTGCAAAATGCTCAAATCTAGTTCTTATGGCAAAAATCTACTGAATATAACAAATTTTGCATAACTTTTTAAACATCATTCATGCAATAAAATAATATTTTCTATAACATCGCATTAATTAGAATGTACTAAGACATCGTCATTTTAAAACGGTAATATTTACACTTAGAAATAAGATCTAATGAACATGAGCATTCTGGAATAAAACAAATGGGTGGGAAACCAAATAAAACAGTCTGAGAAGTATTGGTAATAATTTTCCTTGTAACTGAGAACACAGATAATATTTTGTCACTTACACTTGACAACTCTCTGTCAACCAAAATAAGTCGGTGCGTTCTTTAAATTTGTACAACCTTTATTTCAAGTTATGTTACAAGCAAAATCATACAATTGTGTACAATTTAAGTGAATAGTAATTACTTATTTAAAAATCGTATCGTGAAAGTGAGAAAAACACTCCAGAGTTTTCAGATTCCATTCACTAAATAAAGAGAAAATAATCCCAAAACCAAAATGTGATTTATATGCATAGTCAAAGTCAAGATTATAAAAGCTAAAAATGATGAAAGCGGAAAAAGATGAAAGCTTAGTAGAGGAAAATATGCTAAAAATAAAATAATCCCTGCTACAAGGAAGACATTCGATTTCCAAAACAAACAAGTCCGCCTTAGAGAAACAATTCAAAGCCAAACATCGAAAAAGAAACGAATCAAAAATATTTCATAAAAAACCTTTTGGTAAATTTCATTGTTTGTATATAAACATTAGAATAAATATCCATAGATTAAAATAAGAATTTAAACCATCAGCAATACAAATCGAGGAAAAAACAACACTACGAAACCACTGCTACCGCTCGTTCCATTGCAAAGGAGAAAGTTTTACATTAGCAAGAACAGAAAACTGACCTGGAATTGAAATCGTCAAAGTATTCGGTGATATTGGAGTAAGCGGGAGTCGTAGCGAATGCTAAAGAAGCGAAACTAAGCAGAAAACAACACAGCGTTACCGCCATGTTGTTAAACTGGGTGGAGTTCGGAGGTTGAGTCGCTACATGCGCACGCCTGTGCTCTTGCCCAACAGCTGCGTAGTGTAGTGAAGTGGCAGCCACAGGGGAAATGCCAAAATTGCGATAGAGACGAAATTGATGAAAATACGGTCGCCACGGTTTGAAATAGTTTCGGTTTGCGTTTTCGTACCCGTTATACAAGAGCAAACAAATAAGATGTCATTCTATTAATCTATTAAACAGGTTCCATTGATAAACTATTCTGTCAATTAAAAATTTAAAATGAGGAATAAAGGGATTTTCAGGACTGCATTTTTCAAATCGGAATACCGCTAAATTGCAAAGTTAGATTAGAATGGCGCGGTTTATTTTGAAATAATAAAAAATCTGATGTAATAGAAAAATTTAAATTTGATTCTTTATAGGGAATAAAATAATCGTAAAGCGTGGGCAGATAACAATATTATTACAATGATCAATCATTAAATAAAATAACAATTTTCAACTGTAAACGTTACAATTTGAAATGGTTATACGATAAGTGTCGAGTTCTTGTTAGTTTTATTCCAAAATTACGCATTACACACAACAACTGTATTATTTTGAATTTGATCGAATTACTTTTAAATTTGGATAGTCTTATTCAGTGTTTCTTACCGATCTGATCATGTTTATGGAATTAATAATTGTCTGAATTCACCGTATAAAAGTGAATAATTCCAGAGCGAGAATTAATTAAAATGTCATTGTTACAAAGCAGACTTTGGGTACAAAGAAAATAGTAAAGAGGAGGGAATGCAGTACGATTATTGGTGATGGAACTCTGTGGCGTTCAACTTAAACGTTAAGATAGTTTTGGTGGTGGAACGAAATCTACCCGCAGCTGGTAATTTTTAAAATGTGTTTAAAATCATTGTATTGAATTTATTTCACTTTGTGGAATCAGTTTACAGCAGCTATTTTAAGCCAATCTCATCTCATTGTCCACAAACTAATTACTAAAAATATACTACACTTTTTACTGATATGATACAAAAAAGTGTAATATTAATTTATTTACAACCAATAACAGTTTTTCCTACCTTTTTACTCCCCAGTAGCTTTCTGTCTTTAATCGTTTTAAGATAATTTATTTATGGTACTTTTTCGTAAAAAAATATTCCAAATTATTTGTAACGTGTACTACTTGAAATTATCTATGAACACGTGTGTCAAAAGTTCAGAACTAAACCGTCAAACGAAATAAATCATACATAGTTTTAACCGTTTCACCAACCGTGATGCACACTAGTGTCATTCTTGTGGCACACCGGTTGGTAATCGTTCGTTTAGACTAGAGGAATGATTGTAGTAAAATGCAATTTTGTGTTATTGGATAAAATAAAAAAAATTGAATGGTTCAAAATTTCACCTAAAATTGATCAAGATCAATTTTTTGATAAATTTGGGAAATCAATTGCACATGCACAAACAAAATTTTAGCTTTTGGAAATTTCAATTCCGCATCCATCTTTTGTATCAAACGGGAGGACTATTGAATGAGGATATTATAGATTGTGATCAAGTTTTTTCCACCATACCCCAAATTCCAACAGGATATTCAGCGCTTGCCAAACACAAATTCTGGGTAATGAGCACTTGATGGAATTGATAAACACGAAAGAGAAATTTTTATGCTATGGTAAGTTTCTGGAAGAAAAGTTTATTTCGAAATAGCGCAGTCAGAAATGCATTCTCGATCATGAATTTTCCACAAAAAAAAGTGTTCAAGAACATGAATGTTTTAGTCGGAGTGCCTTTGTTCTACAGTGATTTTTGCTTCGGCAAAAAACTTGAAGGAAAGTTTATTTCGAAATAGCTATGTCAGAAATGCATTCTCGGTAATGAAACTTCTAATTTTTCAAAAAAAGGGTTGAAGAACACGAATGCTGCAGTCACAGTGGCTTTGTTCGACAGAGATTTTTGCTTCGGCAAGAAACTTGAAGGAAAGTTTATTTCGAGATAGCGAGTCAGAAATGCATTCTCGGTAATGAGACTTCGAATTTTCCAAAAAAAAAAAAGGGTTGAAGAACACGAATGCTGTAGTCGCAGTGACTTTGTTCGACAGTGATTTTTGCTTCGGCAAGAAACGTGAAGGAAAGTTTATTTCGAAATAGCGATGTCAGAAAAGCATTCTCGGTCATGAGACTTCGAATTTTCCAAAAAAAAAAAAGGGTTGAAGAACACGAATGCTGTAGTCGCAGTGACTTTGTTCAACAGTGATTTTTGCTTCGGCAAGAAACGTGAAGGAAAGTTTATTTCGAAATAGCGATGTCAGAAAAGCATTCTCGGTCATGAAACTTCGAATTTTCCACACAAAAAAAAGGATTCAAGAACACGAATGCTGTAGTCGCAGTGGCTTTGTTCGACAGTAATTTTTGATTTGGCAAGAAACTTAAAGAAAATTTATTTCGAAATAGCGATGTCGGAAATGCATTCTCGGTCATGAAACTTCGAATTTTCCAAAAAAAAAAAATGGTTCAAGAACACGAAAGTTGTAGTCGCAGTGGCTTTGTTCGACAGTGATATTTTCATTTTACGCCAACCATTTTCCCAATAAAGGAAATACAAATCATAACAATGAGAATCGCGGCCATTTTTCCTGGAAAAAGCTGATAACCCGCGACCTGTATGTAATAAATCGCAAGGCCTACCCGCCCCCCTACCGGCAGAGCACGCTTGAATGACAGCGGGCAACTCCATCTCGAATTTCACGCTGGTAAAAAAGATTTCGGGAACTCAGCAGTTCGCCCCATTTTGGAGCCCTAATGACGTCCCTGGCATGGCGTTCATTAATAACGCAAACCAGAAGGGGGCAGCGTTTAACGAACGGAAATTGAATCCGCCCTGCACTTCGCTTTTAACGAAATTTATAATTTTCTGTTTTACATAGCACTTATTCGTGCGATGCCCTTACCCCCCCCCCACACACGACTTCTTGGGGCGGGGCAGGAGGGGGCGCAATTTGCATTGCGCACGCTGGGAGCATTAGTGTAATGCCCTTACGTCAGTGCACGTGTTGTACGGAATCGACAACTGCAAGGCTCGTCTTGGAGCATAATATGATTATAAGCAGACCAGTGTTGAAGTTAAGATGTTTCGTGTCGAATTATGGAGGAAGTGAGGTACTGAGAAATGGAGGATATATGCCTCTGTTTACAGGTTGTAACGAAAGTTTGTGAAGAAATCGAAAACAGCAGTCACTATCCAAAACAGTTACACCTCAGAAAAATGGTTTGTGTATAAATTATTCTACCCAAGCGATTTTCAACCGTTGTGCCACATGAATGGCGCTGGTGTACCTTATGGACGGTGCAATTATGTAAGATCGATTTAATTTAGTTTTGAACTTTTGAGAAGTGTGTTCAAATATAATTTTAAGCAATGCCCGTACTTTGAGTATCGTTTTTTTTATCAGAGAATATTAATATAATTAGTTCAACATGATTTAAAAAAAGCCATTTTTGGTGTAAAAAGGGGTAGGTAATGAAATATGTTTTGTAAATAAAGCGTTCCTTTTTTCGTTAAATCAGCAGAAAATAAAAAATATATATTTTTTGGTGTGCCGCAGAATTAAAAAAAATCACTATAGCCCCACTGGTTTGTGAAGCCCGTACACACCTAAAAAAGATGCTCCTCTGCGGAAAGATGTAGATTCAGAAATATCTTTTAACAAAATCGTTAAAAAACCCAACAAATTTAGACGAATAAAATCTGAAAGACACCAAATAACAGAAAATGTATTTCTGGACATTTTTGTTAAAAATTGGTCTGGTGGATCACCCCCTATTTATCTCACGATGAGCACGAGTTCTGACAGCACACCACTAAGGAAAAGAGCTCCCACATTCCCGAAAATCTGAACGGTCCTACTTTCAGCTTGCGAGCTTCTGTCACCAAATGTTGGTGCGGTGACCTTATCTCTGATCTATAATTATAGTAACGAAACCATATCACATAACTATTTCCTGTTCATCGCCGAAGCCCTTGCGATACGGACAAAAAAAAACAACCCTCCCTCATATTTTTGCTCTTTTATTAGAGGCCTATCAAATTTCGCCAAGAAAAATCGCAGCAGATTAAGCGGTGGCGCCAATGGTACTTGGGAATCACGTAATCATCCGAAAGGGGGTATCCTAAGAAGCACCGAAAGTTCTTAAGATGAATGGACGAAAGATGAAAAAAGTCGCCAAATAAGTAAAAGAAGAAAAAATGAGAATGACGCAATTCTAACTGGGATTAGATAAAAGAGCAATAAAGATGGCCGGGAAAGAAATCTAAATCACTCGATTTCGCCTCAAAGAGAGTTGAGAGCAATTTACACGAGATCCAACGATGCATTTTACGGATTGCATCTGTTAATTTAAACGAGCAGTCTGATTTCACTTTTTAATGTATTATCTCGATGTAATTTTCTCGGAAAGAGGAAATTTGTACAATACTATATAGCAGGTCCCATCGAAATAAAAATACTTGTCCCAAATTCTGATCTTGCCCAAATGTATAAAACTTCCTTTAACCCAGGGGTCCCCAAAGTGTGTGTCTCGGCACCCTGGTGTGCCATGTAGAGAGATCAGAGGTGCCGCGAAGCGCCCATGAGCTCTAATCGAATTTTTTGCAAAGATGGTAATGGTAATTGGTAATTTTAGTTAACGTCGTGCTAGAGCAACACAACGGGCTATTGACGACGGTCCGGGATCAGTCCTTTAAGGGGACCGGGAAGACTCTATCTCCTCCATGTTAAATTCACGAAATTCAAGACCCTTTTTCTCAATAACTATAATAGTAATCAACACAAAATTTTTATGGTGGTTAGACTGATATGTTATACAAACTTTAACAGCTCACTTTTTTTTTATTTAAAAATTTTAATTTAAAGAAATTTTTAACTGAATATCACTTTTTAGATAGCATTTTTTAACACATTTAAATTTCTAAAAAATTCAATTTTCAAAACATCAAAAAATGCCCGTGTTAAAATCTTTAGAGATATAACACAAATATGTCATAAAAATATTAAGTCATTATGTTCAGTAGACTCTGAGAAAATGGGGCATGAAACTTAAAAATCTAAGTTTTGAGAAAAATGGATTTAAACATTTCAAATGAATTTTTATAAATAATTTTACGTCTAACCTTAATGAAATCCTGATTTATATAAAGGGTGATCTCTTTCATTTTTAATACACGTATCTTCAATTTTTTTTAATGCTTTTCTTTCTATGGCGGGCCTTTTAACTGTATTCGGAGAGTTTTCGCTCTCCATCGATAACACGGTCTTAGTCCAGTTTTCTCAAAAATTTGTATAAAATGGCAGCCTGGATTGATTTTAACTCTAGATAATGTATAGCACTTTATAATATTTCCACTGTTGGAGCAGGAAACAGCATCAAACACTCCCAGTTTTAAAGTTTGGATGGTTACAAACACATTTTTTGGAACGCGAGTCCAAATCACATTGTTCACCGATTCATTTGGGTTTTGAGTCTTTCCGTGAACACATTTTTTCAACAATTCTGAATTCGCCAAGTCTCTGAAATTTGATTTAATTGTCTTCAAAATGTAGGCAGTATAAGGCAAGGCAATATGTGTGTGTGTTTATCATGGTAATATACATCACTTTTAGCTACAGCACGTTGAAATTTCCACCAGCTTTCATTCCCAACTGGAGACAAAGACCGTGATTTGGATTTAAGTTACTTGACAGTAAATAAAAATATTCTGCCCAGACAGATTGTTGCATATTGTGCAGAAAACCAACATTTATCCTTATTGCTAGTCCATAATAGATCAAATGTCATGTCTCAGAAAGTGCTAACTTATATCGCATGGTAAAATTAATAAAAATAGTTAGAAAAAAACTTAATGATTACAGTTAACTCTACTGTTACCAGATTATCGAAAATAATTCGAGTAAAGTAAAGTAAAAAATATAATATACATTGTTGAGCAACAAAGATTAGAAATGTCCACAAAAGGTTTGTTTACATTTGAAAGGCCGTGTCAGATGTGATGTGCTTATTGGAAACGTGCATAATTTTCAAACTTCCTCTTATTCTATTACCTAGTGTGATATATCATTGGAAAGAGGAGATTTTGAACTATATAAAGGAGCAATAAAATAGAAATTGATTTTTTAGTCGAATTTTGCTTTCCCGGTCCCCTTAAGGGAAAGATCCGAGGACAACACCTCGTAATTATGAACCACGGTCAGATGACGAAGCAACACCTGAGCTGGCACCCCACTCTCCAAACTTCCACACCAACCCAACGTGAGGACTTTAGGCCGCGACAGATTTAAGGAGCACCAGCCGCCTCTACACCATACGCTTACAAACAGCCATGCCCGGACCCGGATTCGAACCAGGAACCTTCCTATCTAGAGGCTAACACCTTAACCACTATACCGGTTGGTCGGCAGCAACCGGTATAGAAAAAAAAGGTTGCAGCGCAAAGAAAGGGAAGCAGAGAGCCAAAACGTTTAGCTCAAAGATTGTAAAGGAAAACAATTCAAAATATCTCGTCCTCTACTACGGGAGCTACTTTAAGTTTTAATTTGCTACAGAATTCTAATGCCACTATAAACACAGTCATTGATAATAATTATTCTTCAACTTCACAAACGAGAACTAAACTTCCAAATGTAGCTCAGGCTTGTGACAGAACTGGCGTTTCAGATAGATCAGCAGCAATTCTAATAAATGCTGCTTTGAGGGATATGGGAAAAATTTCCAAGGATGATTCTTCAAACATAGTTGATCGTAGTAAACTTAGAAGAGAAAGGACAAAGACTCGCAGCTACCTGAAAAGTAAAAATGAGGAAACTACCTCTTTATCAGAATATGGAATATACTTCGATGAGCGAAAGGATTAAACTTTAGTAATGATTAAAGAAAGAGAAAGGATTTCTAGAAAGACGGTAACAGAAGAACATATCGTTCTAATACAATAACCAGGATCAAAATATATGAGACGTGTCACTCCTACAACTGACTCTTATCAAAATATTAAAACAAGTATTTTAACTTTTTTGGAGAAAAATATAGATTTTTCTAAGATGCAAGTGGTTGGTTGTGATGGTACAGTGGTAAATACATGTTTGAAAAATGGAGTCATTCGACATATCGAGCTCTTTTTAGGATGTCCTGTGCATTGGTTTATTTGTTTATTACATACAAATGAGCTACCCAGCTACCTTTACGTCATTTGTTGCAACATTTAGAAGGGAAAACCACAGAACCAAAAGGATACAACGGAAAAATTGGAAAAATGTTTGAATCTTGTGAAAAATTGCCTTTGACAAACTTTGAAAAGATATAAGTAACTTTGCCAGATATTGTCCTAGAGGATCTTATCACTGATCAACGATACATTTACGAAATGTGCACAGGTATATCAAATAAATATATTCCATTAAGCTTGTCACAAAAAAATCCATAAAAATTGAATCATTCCAGATGGTTGACCACGACAAATATAATTTTAAGGTTATATGTTTCAACAGAAGATCCAACCCATAACTTGAAAATATTAACAGAGTATGTTGTGAAGGTACACTCATATGTGTGGTTTAAAATTAAAAGTCAGTCATCATGTCGGTAAGGGAATTCCTAATTTTTACCATATTTTAAATATATCGAGATTTTAGCCTGAGGATATAAAAATTGTTGTAGATAAGAAATGCTTATTATGCCCATCCAGAAAATATTATTTTGGCAATGTTAGCTGATGATAGAAAACACGTCAGAGAATTGAGCCTCAGAAAAATTTTAAATGAAGACAAAAAAAAAATAAAGTCGAAAAGAATATTCGAGAGTTCCAAATTCCCAAGTTAAACTTCGAAGCAGACGATTACATAAATTTAATTGAATGGCAATCAGATTCCATTACAGATCCACCACTTACAGTATCTCTTTCTGATGATCAACTCAAGTCTATGATTCTAGACGTTCCAACCAATAGTAACATGTTTAACTTTCCATGCCATTCACAAGTAGTAGAACGTCGCGTTAAATTAGTAACTGAAGCTTATAGTACAGTATGTGGTACAGAGGCACGAGATGGATTTATTCGGTCAAGAATTGCTTCTAGACTTGCTTTACCCAGATTTGAAACCAAAAGTCAATATCAACCACTTTTAAGCTAAACCACTTGCCAGTAACTTCAACTTAATTTTTTAGTGTAAGCTATTGAAATTTTTAGGGGGGGGGGTGGAACTCGATATGCAGCCATCTCCTCGTGCTAAGTTCTGGTTTGTTTTCATAATTAAAAAAAAGCGAAGAGCTGCAAGGGGAAGCGCCCGTGTAAACGCGTGGTCGCAATGATGAGTCTATTGAGAGGAGTGGAGACGCGCGTGATGGCGCTCTAGAAAAAGGGGAATTTTTTAATTTTCCGGGATAATGTTAAGTGTAAAACTTTTTTTTACACGCAGGGAAGTTCATTTCATCTACCTATGGCTTTAAATAAGATGCAATAAATTTTTTTAAATGCGTTATTATTATTTTTGTGAAAAAATTGGCAAAATTTCTCGAAATTTCAAAGTGATTTGGGCACCTGAAGATATTAATTGATTTAGCTCATATTTTGTACTGTTAATAAACATGGTAGTCCCCAACTATTCCCACCATAGGCGTTTTCAATTTCCGAAATTCGTGTTTTTCGCTCCACCCTAATGTACACGTTTACCGAGATTGGCGAACCGAATTTTTTACCCCACTTCAGTTAAGGCGGTCGGTTCTTAATGCTAATGTTGAGGCTTTAAGGCTAAGCCTCCACTTTCGATTTCTGGTCGCAAAAATAAAACTCATTGTTACGAACTCAAGTGCACAAACTTGCGACTAAACAATCGCAGCTATTAAAAAGCTGCAACCGGTCCTATTTTCGCTGCGACGCTAATGTCGCTCTGCCCAATGAATCAATCACACGAACAGGCATGGACGTCCACTTGCGATAGTTTAGAGGCAGTTCTGAAGCAGTCTTGTTCTGGTCTCTGTTTGAAACACTGCAAATACTTGTCTAAAATGTCTGAATTTGAATTATTATAATAACAACCGCTACCGTTTTCATTAGTCAGTTTTGTCGCTTCCTTTAAAAACGCCTGGGCTGGGAAGGGGGGGGGGGTGCCATGTTACTAAACTACACGAAAGATGCCGCTCCAATGAAATACTTCAGCAGTCTGACTGCAATGAAAAATCTGGAATACAGAAATCAGCGCAGAAACGAAAATAGGTTTAGACGCCAAGCAAAACCGAATCGTCAGTTCCAATAGAATAGGGTGCAATTTAAGTAAATCTTCAGAAGATATTTGTGATAACACAACTGATACCGGTTAGCTTTTCCCCATGAATTTTATTGGAAATTAGCCACTGCGTGGCTAGCCCGGCGTTGCCCGTGCCCGTGGTGTAAGGTAATTATCTGGTGTAAAATTTTCCGCATATTTCAAATCCGTTGAAGATACACAGACCAGTCACATAAATGCGACCACCACCTACTTTCGACGTCAACGTGAAATAACCAATCACAAAAGGCAGGTGGCAGCACATTGCAGTGGAGTGTATATAAAGGATGTCCTAAGGAATCGGAAAGCATTTCAATCGTTGGCGTAATGCAGAAACGTAGCGATTTATCCCACGTCCAAAAGGGCATGATTATTGGCTTTCGGGCCAAGGGTGGAAGCATTTCGGAAACGGCTAATTTTGTGAACTGTTCGCGTGCCGCCGTGGTAAAAGTATACCGTGCATGGCAAAATGGCACTAATCAGCGGCACATGCGGTGCACCACGGGCTATAGATGACAGAGGCGAACGAAGGCTACGGAGATGCGTTCGGGCGAATAGACGTGCAACTATTCAGCAACTGACCGCCCAGGTGAACCAAGGGGCTACCAAGAGTGTATCCTCAACAACGGTTCAGCGAACGTTGCTGTGCATAGGCCTTCTCAGCAGACGCCTGGTTAATGCACCTATGCTGACTGCTGTTCATCGGCGACGAAGGCTGGAATTTGCACGCCAGTACCTCAACTGGGCGTCCACTGAGTGGCGACAGGTGGCTTTTTCCGATGAATCACGTTTTATGCTCCATAGGACAGATGGACGTTGGCGTATACGGCGTGAAACGTCTGAAAGCAAACACCCTGCAGCAATTGCCGGAAGGATCCAGGCTGGAAGAGGGAGGTAATCTAGCGCAGCTAGCCACGGCACTGGAGTCTGCATGGCTCAACATGCCATTGAACACCTTCAGAAACCTAATTGACTCTCTTCATGCACGTCTCACAGCAGTCCGATCTGCCAAAGGTGGTAATTCTGGCTTTTGAGAGGTGGTCACATTAATGTGACTGGACTGTGTATATTCGATTAAAAAATTATTTATTTAAAGAAAATCATATTTTTAGGTATGAATCTAAACTGAAATTTTCTGCAGATTTCAAATCCGTTGAAATTTTTACTCGATCTTTTAAGGGTCTAGGAGATAGAAAAAAGAACTGACTTCAGTTAAAAGATTTATCGTCTGGCTGGAAATTTATTCGTCCACGCAAAGTCAAAGCGGAAATGAAAAAAAAAACAATTTTCTACGCGTTCTGCATGTCTCCAAACCCTGACTGCAAGGTCACACGGGTAGAAAAAGTTCTCCGCGTTTGAAAAAGCGATGGAGAATAAAACTATTAAATTTATTTTTAAAGCTTCTAGATTGAATTTTAAAATTCGCCGCGACCCAAAAATTGCAAAAAATTCGGACTACCTGCGTGCCAAATCTCATTGCTGTAAGTGCCATAGAATCATCAGGATTTTGCGGCCCCAAACAAACAAACACTTCCTTTTATAATGTAAAAGTTCAGAATTAAAACGGAAAGAGAAATGGTGCCTTATACTTTTGATTGATTGATTTTCATTTAGAGGTTTGAAATGAGTACATTCATACCAATATTGAATTAAATAAATTATAAAACGTACGTGACTCTGCTATCAATAGAAAAAACAATTAAGAAATAAGCGCAGATGTTATTCGCGGGTTTGCTAGTTTAAAAATAAATTACAAACAAAATATGAAGATTCTTAAGTATCTTTTACAACAATATCAAAAATAGTCTTCAAACAACGACTTATTGGCGACGTCTTTAAGAGGATCAGTAAAGTCCTAATGTTAAAATGACGAAATTTTAAGGAACATTTCCTCAGAACCTGTTATACGTATTGATTTGAATTTTTTTATTCAGGTTATAAAGACACTTTAAAACACTTTAACACAAAATTTTTTTTAAAACTTAAAATTCGAAATTTTGCGATTTTTTCAAATACATATACAAATACAAATATTGACGACCAGCTACAGGCTCGAGCCCAACAAGGCTGGTCCTTTGTTTATGAATTCCCCAATTCCCACTGACTATCCAATTGTATCTTAAATTCGTACACTCCCTTTGAATTAACTATATTTTCTGGCAACGCGTTCCAACTGTCTATTACCCTATTAAAATAGTAGTTTTTCCTTAAATCCCGATTAAAATGTGTCTTATTCAATTTATACCCATGACCCCTTGTTCTGTTATCCCTATTGAAATTTAAGCGCTCTGTGTCCCCTTGTTTTACAAACTTGAAAAGCTGAATCAAATCCCCCCTCCTTCTTCTTCTTTCCAGTGTATACATGTTTAGCTTACTTAAACGTTCATTGTAGTCGAAATTTGCTAGCCCCTTTATTATTTTTGTAGCTCTGTGCTGAACCCTTTCAATTAATTATATATATATATCCTTTCTCATATATAGAGCCCAGAATTGTACAGCATATTCTAGATGTGGTCTTACTAAACCTTTATATAACGGCAAGATTATATTCTTATCCCTTGAAGTTACAGTCTTTTTAATATACCCCAATAACCTATTAGCCTTTTTACCCGCAGCTGAACATTGGTGACCCATTTTAAAATCCCTGTGAATTATCACCCCAAGATCCTTGACTGTTTCTCCCTCCTTTACCTTTACTCCCTGCAAACAGTACTTGGCTCCACTGTTCCTGTAACCCATATGCAGAACTTGACGTTTCCCTACATTAAATGACATACCCCATTTTACAGCCCATTCGGATATCTTATCAAAATACCCTTGTAAATTTTCTATCTGTAACTTGGTATCCACTGTCCCCCATATTTTTAAGTCATCTGCAAATATACTAATTCTATTCTTGATCCCCTGACCTATATCATCTATGAAAATTATAAATAAATCAAATTTCCCTTCGACTCATTTGTTTTTTTGAAAACTGACAAATTGTCATAATTTTCAACGATCAAAATGAACTTTTCTGAGCAGATAGAAAAAATGCCCGTGTTAAAATATGTTTTTGGGTATGTTATACTTGTAAAGACATTTTTTTTTGTATTTGTTTGAATAGACTTTGAAAAAAATGTTCCTTTTATGGAAAAAATACACATTTTGAGATATTGAAGTTTAACCTTACTTTGAAGCGTACAAGAATTTTTCAAAAAATTATTTAAAATACTTCTACTAAACGTAATCTCCATAAAAAATATATATATAATTTTATTAGAATTGTACAAACATTTTTATTTATATTTATAAAAAAAAAAAATCGAAAATTTGAAAAGCTAAAAAGTAAACTCTAAAGTTAAAGGCATACGAGTTTGCCTTTCGTCCACTCCTATTTCTTAGTACAATTATACAGGGGAACGCCTCTGCGTGTCTGCACTACCATGTTTACTTATCAAAGAATTCTAAAAGAATGCAACATTTTTTTAAGAACAGGCTGTTAACACCTGCCAAAGCCATAAATCCTCTAATCTGATGCTCAGTTTACGATAGAAATCGCTGTCTGCGTTTACGATATGAAAGTGAAGACAGAAATACGTCAACACAATTTTTTTAAATGCTTTGATACTGAAGAGCCTTGGCATAAAAACTCGTTAACTTCAAGGCTTTTAACCAAATGTTTGTTTATGAATATTTCAGTCGATTTTTAGCTTACGTGTTTGTGAAGAACGTTTATAGTGTTAATCGATACATAGCATTTTGAAATCTATAATCAGTGAATTAATTTTCGGCACTGAATTATAAAATGCATTTGAAATAGTGAAAGAGAAAAAGTGAAGCATAATGAATTAAGCGTATCATTCGTCTTCACATTTATACGAACCATAACAGCCTCAACAAAGTGAAAATCTAGTTTCTAGAAGAAGAAAAATGTAAAATCAAAAGAACATTTTTATATGAAAATGTGCTAACGCTTTGGTTTTCTTATTCACATTTTAAAATTTAAAAAAATGAAATGTATTTCATTTACACTGGGGAAATTTGAAACTTGAATAACGTAACAATTCAGCTTTATAAATGGTTAATGTCTTTGCATATTTACATAGAATTGATTTAATATGTCACAAGAAAAATAGGACAGAAAAATTTAATCTTATCAAAAAAATAAGCTAGACGGAATTATCTTTTGTGTTCAATGTAATCAGAAGCACTCAGAAAACTGTTGACCTGAAATAAGGGGGAATGTGTTTACGTTTAATTTGTGTGGTCTCTCAATCTTGAATTATTCATAAAACATAAACAGCTTTGCTGAGTTCTTGAAAATTCTTCGCGACTTAAAAAAATCAGATTCTGATGTCATTTGATTCATGAAAACGAATGAGTACATTTTCTTAGAAAAGAGCACTGACCTCTAAAGTAATTATTGAAAAATAATGAATAAAGTAGGTTTTCGAATGCAACGAAATAATTGTAAGAAAAAAACTTTTTGAATCAATAATATCACACGAATTTTCTCTCCAAATTTGCTTCAAAACTTGAAAATGGTGGCATAATCAAATCAAACTACTAATTTTTCAAATATTAATAGGTTTCATAAAGGAAATATTTCATCTCTTGCTACAAGATGGCGCCACGACACAATTTTTGAATTTCTGATTCGTTTGTACGTTTGGTAAACAGGTGAACATTTTCTTTCATTTCGAATTATTGGATACGGTGCAAATAGATTGAGTTTTCAGAATATAAAACGTCAAGGTAATGTACAGTTCATTTGGAATTAAAAAAATAAAGTAAAAACCTAAAAGTTAAATATATAAAAGAAAAAGGCCATATTTTAAACCTCTTTGTAAAACTATGATTTGAAAAATACGTAATGAATTGTGTTGAGTTGTTAAAGGTCGAGTATACAGTGAGTTTACGTTGATTAAAAGAAAAAACTTCATTCGTTTTCGGCCATAAGTTACCATTGGGAAATTAACGACACTGTATCGATTCCATTCTCCAAATCTCTGGAATATTCTTTTCATACATTTTATGTAAAATAAATCCTTTTAAATTTCTAGATGATACAAAAATTAAAAGAAAGTATCAACTCAAGGACTTCAATTTATTAAAAGTTAATTCCATATTCTTGAAAAAACTATTTTACTTTCTAAAAGCTTCTGATTGACAATCTTATGGAGATTGATTCTTTGTCTCTATAGTTCATTTATCAACTTCTAAGACAAAAAAGAAATCATCCGCACTTTTTTTTCTAATCTTTGTTGGTATTTTACCCATTGGATAAGCTTGTCCAAAAATACATACCCAATATGCCCAGGCTCATAGGGGCTGATCTGTAAACTATCTTCATATGCCACATCATTGAAATTCTTTAATCTTAAATAGTTTTGATGTCTCACACCGACTAAGTCTTACCGGTATTGTTTTAACAAAAGTTATCTTGAAATGAGAGGATGTTTATTCTTACCAAAATTCATTTTTAAATAATTTAAAAGCCCTTATTGTGAAGAGATTTCAAGTTACTTAAAAGTATAAGCCTTTTCGAATTTGATTTTCATGGAAACTAGTTGAAAGGTATTTTTTTACACCAAAATAAAAGTAAATTATCTGTTTCTCAAAGTTTCTTTTGAACATTCTTTTCAAAACATTTCGAATTAAGCGCTTTTTATACTGCATTTTAATACTTTTTTCGTTCCATGCATTCACCCTGTTTATTTGTGTTCGAAAAAGTATTTTCTTATTTGAAAGGAATCCATTTTCATTCACTCGACTTCGCAAAATAATTATTTTGCTTTCCCAAACGTTCCGTTTATTTTCAAGGATCCGAAACTTCGGAAAAGTGGATTTGAGAACTAACGAACGCGAAGAAGTTTTAAGACAAGAAAAAAAGCCACCCACTCTGTTTTATATTCGAGTCCTCAACAAGAGTAAGCTTTTCCAGAACGAGAAGGAGGAAGTAGGCATGTAACATGCAATTTCTTTTTCGCCTTGTTCCGGAGTTATTTTTTCCCCTATTCTTTTCTTAATAAAAGAGATATGCCCTTTGAGGGACCGAAATTTATTTTCCTTCCATCGAAAGCTTTTATGGATTCTTCCGGACTCGTATTTCGTGGGACAAAGAAGGAATTTCCGATTCCTTCCTGAGAAACATTCTCGGAATATTTATAAGATAAAAGCGCGCGCTGAATTTTTTTCTCTTCTCTTCACTTCACCGAAAATAAATCTCGCCTTTAGTGATTCGGTCGAAAATTGAGCCAATCTCGCCAACTATGTTCAGACTAATAAGCAGCTTCCCGGCCGATATGAAGGTTACCTTGTTGGCTAATTTATCTTCGGAAGTTCTTTCCGTTTTCGGGTGGAAGTCTTATTTGCGCCATTTTCTACCTTTTCCGAATTCTTTTTTAAACCGGAAAGCAGGACCAGAAAAGTGGGGAACTTTTATTACCCGGTTTTATTTTCGTTCCCGATTAAAGGAAGGAGCGGGCGAAAAATTTCCCCTTGCTTGCTGCCGTAGATTCTATTTCGCCGCAACCTATTGCATTATGCAGTGACATTTCTCTTCTGATAACGGCCGCTAGGGGGATTATTTGCATACAGAAGTTGCAGATATTCGAATTTCTCGACATCCTGATTTTCTTTAAATCTTTCGGTAAAAGTCGGTTCTCCACACAAGAGAACTGTAATGATAGGTTTCGCATAGATATATATTTTCTAAAGGAATGGCATTGGAAGGTTTTTCGTCCGAGAATTCTGAATACTATACGAAGATAAAATATTTCTCGTGCTATTTCAAGATTGATACGTGTAAAAGAGCAAATCGAGAGAATGTTATCTGATCGTTCTTGCACGTCTAATTCACATTAAACCGGAAAGAAAAATGATTAAAATTCTTGTAAACTGTTCCAGTCAATAAAACGCTGATGTGAGAAGTAGGTAACGTGCGATTCTGCCTACAAACGCAATTCTAATTCTTTTTCACGGATGAAGCAATTCAGTCTATATTTCTTTTATTTCGTCCAATTCTTATTTTACAGCCTTTGAATTTTATGTATATAGAAGATACCGTGTAATAGGGTATGGAGCTCTGGAATCACGAAATAAACATGTTTTGTATATACTTGACCGACGCCTGTTGGTTTATAACTCGAGAAGACTGTTCATAACTCGAGAAGACTGTTCATAACTCGAGAAGAGTGTTCATAACTCGAAAAGACTGTTCATAACTCGAAAAGACTGTTTATAACTCGAGAAGACTGTTCGTAACTCGAGAAGACTGTTTATAACTCGAGAAGACTGTTCATAACTCGAGAAGACTGTTCGTAACTCGAGAAGACTGTTCATAACTCGAAAAGACTGTTTATAACTCGAGTAGACTGTTCATAACTCGAGAAGACTGTTCATAACTCGAAAAGACTGTTCAAAACTCGAAAAGACTGTTTATAACTCGAGAAGACTGTTCATAACTCGAAAAGACTGTTTATAACTCGAGAAGACTGTTCATAACTCGAGAAGACTGTTCATAACTCGAGAAGACTGTTTATAACTCGAGAAGACTGTTCATAACTCGAGAAGACTGTTCGTAACTCGAGAAGACTGTTCATAACTCGAGAAGACTGTTCGTAACTCGAGAAGACTGTTCATAACTCGAGAAGACTGCTCATGTAATTCTTATCCCAAATTTAAACGATGATTTTAGCTTATGATGAGGCCGCCGTGGATCAGTGAATTGCCTACAACGCTAGAAACTTGTGTTGTAGGTTGCGCAAGTTCAATTCCTGTAACTTTTCCCGGGATGTATCGTATCTCTTCTGTATCGGTAAAACTTTCCCTGTGTGCATATCCATAACTGGATGTCGCCTGTCTTCTGTTTGGCGCAGCTTGGCCAAATATGGCGATTGCGCCGTAAAACCCAAACAACCAGCTTTCAAAGGACGATTGGCGACGGTTCGGGACTATGGAAAGATTCGAGGACAACATTTTGAACCACGGTCAAATGACCAGGTCAACACCTGAGATGGCAACCCACTTTTCAAATTTCCACACCACGCCAACATGAGGAGATTTGAGAACAGATTTAAAGTGCATCAGCTCCCACGTACACGATGTACTCTCAACCCTCCAAGTGGTTTCGACGAGATATCTCGTTCATCAATGTCTGATAAATTTTTCAAATGGCGAGATATACCGTCATCAGATGCTACCGATTTTATTTTTATGATGACGCGATCAAGATCTGATCAGTTTTCTTCTAATGACGAGATATCTCGTCCATAGAGATGTGCCAATGGTATTGCTAATGTCGATATACATCGTCATGACAACCACCAGGAGGATTAATCAGGGGGATTCCGTGCTTTTGGGCTCTCGTAGACACTGCGCCACTTTCCAACCAACATAATAAAACATTGTATTTATTGAACACATGCAACCCTCGTATAGCACGGTACTTCTATAACATGGATTCTCTATAACATGGTACTGTACCATAGTGAGAGCTAACAACGGGATGCATTCTACCGGTCTGACTGTGGAAGTGACGACTGGAGGAGCATGTCTGGTGAGAGATGCTTTTGGAGACAGGGGCTTTTGCTAGCCAAAGACGACTGCGAGAACTTTTAGCTTAAGGCTGCTGTATTATATCGGTGATAGATATCGTCCTTAATTTTAAAATTGTAATTGTACAAATCCTGTAAATACTAATTATAAATATAACTATTTTAACCTGGAAAGTGGTTTGTTTCTTTTTCGTCGATACGGTACAGTACCAAAATTGCGGCATCCCTCATATCACACGCCTAGATTCTCCATATTGCATAATTTACAATGACAATGATAATTTATATAAATAAGAATGAAGTGTTTGTTTGTATATATACTTTGAATATTTTGGACCCTTCTGATGCCAAATCCGCCTCTTGCGCGTCTGTCTGTTCTGTCTGTCTGTCTATTCATCTGTCTGTATATCTGGTCTGTCTGTCTGTTCATCTGTTTCGTTCTGTCTGTTCGTCTGGTCTGTCTGTCTATTCGTCTGTCTGTTCATCTATTTTGTTCTGTTTGTTCGTTTATCTGTATATCTGGTCTGTCTGTTCTTTCTGTCTATTCGTCTGTATGTTCATCTGTTTTGTTCTGTCTGTTCGTCTGTCTGTATGTCTGTTCTGTATGTCTATTCGTCTGTCTGTTCATCTGTTTTGTTCTGTTTGTATGGCTGGTCTGTCTGTTCATCTGTCTGTCTGTATGTGTGTGTGTCCTATACACGTCCAACCATTATTTTCACGAAAATTGTAATTTCCATATAACACATATCACAGTCCTTTGGTTTCCATGTAACACGGTACGCATTATCAAATATCTATGACCTCTGAGTTTTGGTTAACACGATATTCCATACAGCACGAGTTTCCTATAACACGGTAGATATCATAGTACGCAATATCAAATTTGTGGGACTTATAAGTTTCGTATAACACAGATTCTCTATAGCACGGTACTAATTAACCGTCCCATATATATAAGTGAAATCACGAATTGCCAACCACCAAAACGATCAACTGCTTGCATCAATCGAGTCGGAAACGAATTCGTATTAAAAAACCGACGAATCCTTTCCCCCTGTAATATGTTTCCATCGCAAAATAAGTCAAAGCAGAGATGACAATCATAACCCAGGAACTGCACCATCACAGAGTCAATTAAAGATAAAATTCCTCGAAAACATTATGCCTTCCCATCCGTAAGAGCCACCTCCAGGGACTTGGCAGGGGTAGATAAGTGTAATGACCCCATCCTCAACCCTTGATTACCCCTTCCAGGCAGACGATACACGAGTCGCTCTCCCCTTTCAGCCCGTCCCTTACTCATAATTACACTTGCTACTTAATTTCGCCTCCCCCCTAACAATGTTGAAAAATTATCCGCTCCCAAAGTTTTTCATCGGTGCTAATTGCACAGAAATGCCGTTAATCTTCGGAGGAAAGTCATCGATAGGGGTTTTCCTCTTTTTTTACTTTCTCGCTGGCTCTGGCCGTCGATTCCGGAGAAGAAATTCGGGAATTAGCCGATTCGACCAGATTGGCGGGTGTCGTGGAGAAAGTGGCTGGGAGTATCGAAAAGCAAAAGAATATTGCCAGCGACTTCGGGCGCAGTCCGGTATGAGGACGTGGACTTATTTCTTGGAACGCTGACAAACTAATCGAGTTTTTGCAGCTAGGTTTACTCAGGTCTGAAATACACTTCAGAAGATACGAATAAAAGTCCGGAAAACTGGTACAAAATTAGAAGCTCAAAGCTTTATAGATTTATAATTCAGAAACATCTGGGGACAGCTAACTTGAGAAACTTGGTATCCGAAACTAAATTTTGTTTCTCTAAATTTTGATAAAAATTTAAAATTTTCTTTAAAAGTACAAATTCTTATATGAAATTATGAAATCGGTGCGTAATTTGATGCGAATCATCAATCTTATGAAATAGACGGTCTTCTAATGAAATATTTTATCTTGTCAACACGCTGAAAACTTTCAGACAAATTGAATTCAATGACTCGGAAACTCTTTGGGACACAAAAACGAGTTCATTTCAGTTTTTTTTGACATTACAGACTTTTTTTACAAAAAAATTTATCCAGATTTTTCCCAGTCTTTCGCACACAATTAACTTCTTCGAGAAACCCTGTCTCCTATTTTCCGGAAAACACAATAAATCTTATTTCATGCAAGAAAAACACTAATCTTCAACATAAAGGATAAAGAGGTCAGCTTCATATTCAAAACCGAGGCACCCGACAGCCTCGTTCCTTTATGTAGCCATCTGTCAGTTTCAGAGTCCATGATAACTTTTTTTTGTACCCCCAAAAGCCTGCATTTAAAACACACAATTTTTCTCTACGTTCCCCATACCGTATTTTTTGGCTTCATATTTTCAGTTTATTTTGAAATGTATTCGTTCCAGATCAACGGATGAGAAACATCTCCTCCTTATACTGTTGAGGGGAATATTATTCTGCATCGGTAATTTAAAGTCTTCGTTTTTCTCTTCCCTTTTTTACAAATTGCAATTCTGCTCATACGGAGATCTTGGCATGGTTACCATCGTAATAAATAACAATAAAAAGAGGCCGAACTTCGTTTTGGAAATTTTCCAATTTGATCCGTTCTTGGCGGCGCATTGTGAGTGTAATAGAGTTATATGAATGGAGGGAATGACAAGGAAGCAAGTCAGTACTAAGAAACGATCAGAACTTTTCCCCTTCTGGATAATGGTACAATTAAGTTATTCGTGTTCTGAGTTCATGTTTCCCTAAACTTCACTGTGGACGAACAGTACTCTGATAACCGTTCCAAACAGGGTTATGTTATTATATTAATTCATTACGTTAATTCAGTGCACTTCTACCGCGGGAGGTTCAGACCCAGACCTGGATTTGGCTTAGTTCTATGACGAAAGATAAAAAAAAGCCACCAAGATATGGTCAATACATTTCTAATGACAATACACTTCATCGAGACAACCACCATGAATGGTAAATTTAAAAATCACGACTCCTCATACGTTTGGTTCGCTTGCCTCGGAATTTTTACCATCTCAGATTACAACCCACCACTGAATAGAGCTTGTAGAGTAGGATGCTCTCTGAATTAAATCAGTATATTAGTTAACGCTGTAAGTAGATAAGTTAAATTTAGATCAACCGTCACTCTTTTAACCGTCAGTCCTTTATTACGGATCATTGCCGCTCAGAAAGCACGAGTCTCGAAGAAACAAAAGAACCTGACAGACTATTTTAAAATTTGAATATGTATGTACGTCTGGGTAAATTTGGTTAACGTCGTACTAGAGCAACACAACGGGCTATTGACGACGGTCCGGGATCAATCCCTTAAGGCAAAGATCCGAGGACAACACCTCGTCATTTTGAACCACGGTCGGATGACGAAGCAACACCTAAGCTGGCACCCCACTCTCTAAACTTCCACACCAACCCAACGTGAGGACTTTCGGCCACGACAGATTTAAGGTGCACCAGCCGCCTCTCTCTACACCATACGTTTACAAACATCCATGTCCGGACCCGAACCAGGAACCTTCCGATCTAGAGGCTAACACCTTAACCACTATACCGGTTGGTCGGTATATGTACGTCTAGATCGTAAGTTCATGTAACAATAGGTACTATAGTAGTAAGTACGTACAGTGAAACTTCGATTAACCGTCACTCTCTTTTAACCGTCAGTCCGTTATTACGGATTATTGCCGCTCAGAAAGCACGAGCCACGAAGAAACAAAAGAAACTGACAGATTATTTTAAAATTTGAATATGTATGTACGTCTAGAGCGTAAGCTCATGTAACAATAAGTACTATACAGTACTTAATGTATTAGGTCATCTGGAAAGTTCAAATCGAAGCTAGCTTTGTTAGTATTATTTTGCTACCGCTGATTAGGAGTGACCTTGATTGTTGAAGATGTTTAAATTCGGTCTTTTCTGCTTTACACTGCATGATTATAGCATGTGTTGTGGCATAATTTTTGTTGCACTACAGTGCTAAGAATGGAGAACCAGAAAGTTCATTTTCGTCACAATATGCACTTTTATTTTAAGAAAGGAAAAAATGCTAGTCAGACTGTTTGTAAAATGTGTGCTGAAGGATAAGTTCTGAGGCCATAATTCGAAGGTAGTTTGAAAAATTTACGCGTGGAAATTTCAGCCTCGAAGATGATGCCCGCTTTGGACGACCATCCTATGTAAACGGCTCTGTATGGTGGGACTACGAAGGAATTGTTTATTATGAATTGTTGCCACAAAATCAGACAGTATATTCGGAAAAAAAAACAGTTCTCAAACGGTAGTATTAAATAAATGCAAAAATCGAAGCAAAGCGGCCAGAACTGACCAATCGTCGAGGTGTTTTCTTCCAGCATGACAATGCACAGCCCCACATTTCACTGAATGTCAGAAAAGACTTATTGAGTATGGCTGAAATGTTTTGTGTCATCCACCATATTCACCAGATCTTGCCCCTCAGATTTTCACCTCTTCAGGTCACTTCAAAATTTTCTGAACGGCCTAGAGTTCCACTTCTTTGGAGACTGTCAAATAGCACCTCGACAACTTCTTTATAAATAAGCCTAATGATTTAAAAAAAAAAAGAATTTTCCAGCAGCAGGAAAGATAGCAAAAAGTCGTAGAACAAAATTGCGCTTATGTGATTGAATAACATTTTTTTATGTTTTCGTACTACTTCGTTGAAATTTATCTTAAAAAACCCGCAGAACTTTCCGGAGGATTCAATAAATTGTAAATTGTTTGTTTCTGTAAAATGAAATACATGTTTTTCCAGTTCGTAAACGAGCATTTTTTTATCATTCGTTTATATGTAATGGATGGGGTGGGTTGTTGTTGTTTAAGGTTTTTCTGTTATTCGCCTATTTGATTAACCGTCACGGTCCCGGTCCAGACCCTGGCGGTTCATCGAAGTTTCACTGTAATGACAAAAAATTACACTTGATTATTAAAAGTAAGACTGTTTTTAGTTGCGATTTATTTACCCATGATACTGACGACACTAAAACTAAATTGATTTTTGGATTACTTAGGCTTATACAAACAACTAGACCAATTCTGAAAGTCCGAACATGTTTAAAAAGTCCAACACTAGATTAGGACTTTCATAGACGTCCTCTTTTGAAATACCTACGCCGACAAAGACGTCTCGGAGAAACTTTTTTTTTGCAAGTTGGAAATGCTTAGGGTCCTGAGAAGGATGGAGATAGAATATGTCCATCTCACAAGTCTAGAAATGACAGTCTGACATTTTCTGTGATCCGTTTCGAGGCTACAGAGAAGATCTGCACGGTGAGTTATGGGGTCTCTCCAAGTTTTATGATTTGTGAGCTCTTCTTTGTGACGAATAACTCTTGATAGGTTAGATGAACAAAATGAGCACAAAAGGATCGGTTGTGGCGAAGCTACGATTTCATAAAATTCGAGGTCTGATTCTTATTCAACTAGGTTAAACTGCTACTTTCAAGTTATTGTTGAACCTAGTTCGCAGTTAATTAAGTGCGTAAACCGAATTTTTAATAAATATTTTTCTCAAGGTGGTACTTTATAAAATGTCTATCAGTTGCTGAAAAATAATTGATTGTATCAAATATATCCGATTAGTAAAAGATTAGAAAGGTCTCTTTAACATCATCTTGTATTCTGTATTTCTAATTTTCAATCCTCTCCAATCAAGTTGATATACGTTTGTGGAAGACCATTCTATTGATTAGTTTATCGTACAACCATACGATAGCTTGATAGGTTATCGGGTAACCACCAGTTAGCTACTCCTAAAACGCGTGCTTAAAATCAATATTAATACATTTGAATAAACTCTGTTGATTGGAAGAAGTTCTGAGCCTTACCAACTCGAGCATATTATTGTCATGACTGATACAGACACATATCCCCATTACGTCAGTGAAGTCAACAGGCCGTTGTGTCACATGTCTTTTCTTTTGAGCGACATCACGTACCAGTGGCGTATATAGGAGTTTATTTCGGGGGGTGCCAAATATTCTCTAAAGCTATTTAGTATATATCGTACAAATGTATTAATTTTAGGGTAAGCAAACATTCGAAAGCTATTTAGGACTTCAGGATATCAATTTGAATAAATAATAAAAATTCAATATAATTCCAACAATTTGAAAATTTTAAATTGTTTTAAAATATTTTCTAAAAATAGGTAGTTATGCATTTTAAATAATGTCAGTGTATATAATAATGACTCAAAACCTGTATGGATATTAAAAGGAATAGAAGGTCAGACATAGGTAAAAAAAAGGACAGCTTAAATGTATTTTTAGAAATTGGGAAATATAATTTTAAATATTATTTTTACAGTGAAATATATATATGTTTCTTTAATTGAAAAAGATTACCTTGTTTACTTATTTAAAATATTCTATAATTTGTTCTTATATACAGGGGGCCCACTCTTAAAGTTGATGGATAGGTAATTTACTTTTAATTACCATCTCAATTGAAATTTCTTTGTTTAATGTATGAGTATCTGGATATTAGATTACTAATTATGACTGATAGAACTAGAACATCGAATAAAAAAATATATATTTTAAAATTGAGAACTTTTTTTTCCCAAAACGTTTTAAATACAATTTTTTTCCTTTCCAAACATTTGTGTTATTGAAAATATGTATATATAACGAATGGTTAAAAAATTAGTGAAGACATTATCAGTCAAGGTTCAGAGTAGACACCCTGTAAAATTACAAATTGCTGAGAACTTTACAAAACAAAATCCGTATTTCTTGGTGAACTTATCAAGAACTTCTTCGTCTGATATTTTAATGTCTCTGTGAATTGAAAGCAGCGCCAGTCCATTTAGTCTCGTTTCTGAAGTCGTATTTCGTAAATAAGTCTTCCGTCTCCGCAAACTTGAGAAACTCCTTTCCGCAGTCGCAACAGAGACTGGAAAAACCGCCAATATTTTTAGTAGAATGAAAATATTTGGGAAGAATGTTTTATCGCATTTTCCAATCCTTTTCGATACAGAACTCAGGAACGACATTATTTAAGGACGCAATTGTTTGATGGTGGGATGCAAAACGCTCTTTCAGGGAATTGCAGAGATAATCAAGAAAATGTATATAAACGGCTCTCCTATAATAATCTTCTGCTATGCAGTAAGGGATGTTGGTCCTTACAGTTTCAAGGCGGCAAGTTCTATGAACTTCTTCTCTTATCTTTATTTTTTTAGGAAATTCCTTTATTTCACTGTACACAGAGTCTTGAAATTTTCATCGGCATCCGTCTTTAGGTTTGATGCCAGTTCCAACACAGTTGATACATTTCACATTGCTTCCGAGAGGTCGATATTTTTTCTTTTCAGTTATTGCGGAAGTTGCAACGCGTGACTACAGGATCAAAATAGGAATAAACTACCTTTGAATTCAACGGACAGAGAAGAGAACGGATTCTTTCTGAAATACAACCAATCCGAGAATACCCAACACGTGTGTCTGAACAAATTTCTAGAATAGCATTGTATCTCTTCCCTACCGAAGTTTAAGAATTGTGTTTACCCTATTGGCAAGTATTCTTTCGTTCCACAATATTGTAATTTCTAAGGCTGGGGACGTAAAACACGTGAAATGCCCAAGGGGTTGTTTGGGGAGCTAGACACAAGGTTTCTTATCTCGCAAATTAGTAAAACTGTCGGGGGTGTCCTTTGGATTCTGCAGGCAGCGGAGCAAGAAAATGTTCACTGTTGAGCTGCACTCTCACAACCACGTGGTTACAGCACATATTTCATCAACCATCATAAATTTTGGTGATCCCTGTGTCCAGCCTACTGTGTTTACTTTACTCAGGAAAAAAATAGCTTTTAAATGTGTCCCAATAATAAAATTTTTTAAGAAAATTGTTTCCGCCAGGAATACAAATTCGGTTTTAAAAAATTCAAAATAAAAAGTTATCATGATTGAACCTAGTCAAAATTTCGGGAGGGGCCCGGGCCCCCTCGGCCCTCCCCTTATATACGCCCCTGTCACGTACTAATCTCGAAGACCGCGTTCTTTCGACCTTGAAAGGTAAAAAGATGTGGCAAGGAGCGCGCTTTGCATTGCAGAACATCGTAACTTATGATTAAAAAAAAAAAAAAAAAAACGGCTAAACCAAAAACGACGTACGTCGCAGTTTTATGCACTTTCTGCTCCCGGGTTCATCTTGTAGCTATTGAATGTCTTTCAGCCCTCCAATATATTTACTTGTTGCACAGGCAAGTTGTTTTTTCTTCAAAAGTCTTCGAGAGACCAAGTAAAAACTTTGAAAAACCATTCCGAAAATAAAAAAGCCTACAGCAATCTGAAATACTAGCAGTTGCTCGACTCACTTTATTAAACCTCTTTCATGAATACTTAAAACCTAGTTTCGCGTGCCTAAACTCTATAATCGCATGGCAATTTTCAGTTGATTCGATTACACATAGATGGCGCCACCTCATTGAGACTAGGAAATATGAATGAAGCGGATCCAAGACTAGTTGACTAAAGCGGATGGAGACCGACCGAATCCTAATGTTAAAACTTACAAAAATCGCCGATAGAGGGCCTATACGTTTCGTACTTTTCAGCGGTAAGGGAAAAATACTTTAGGGAGGGATATTCGTACAAATGGGGAAAATCTCCGCGTGTTTCATTTAACATAAGGATTTGGTCTGTCTTGATTCTAGCTGCCGTTCCCGCCGTGATTTTTTGTCTCATGTTCTTCGGAATTAGCTCAGATTTCTAGCTGAAATTCAAAAGTATCGTATTTTCTTTGTCATATTTTGTTCATGATTTTGCATAATTTTATATTGTCATAAACTGTGTTTCTTTTTAAATAAGTTAATTAGCGTTTAATAAAATTACGATTTTCGTTGATCCGCCATTTTTTTTTTTCATCACTGATTTTAAAGCGTATTTGTATTAATGTTCCCTTCGGATTAATTACTAAGCGAAATTCAAGTACTTTTTGTTTGTCATATTTAGTATTGATTTCATATTGTCATTTCTGTTCATTAACGTTTTATAAAATTAGGATTCCTTCTAATCCGCCAATTTTTTTATTTCGCTAATTTGTTTTATATTTATTCTTCTAATTAGAGTGTTTTAGCAATTCATTGAATTAATTGTATACTGTAACAATCTGTTTGTTTTTAGTTTAGTTAATAAGCGTTTGACAAAATTAGGATTATCGTTCATCTCATTGTTTTTATTTTCATCGCTGATTTTGATGCATAATGTTTCTGTGTTCTCATCGGATTAATTACTAACCGAAATTTAAGTATCAATTTTTTATTTGTAGGTTTGAGTTTGTATTGTCATTTTCTATTCTTAACGTATAAAATTAGGATTCCCTCTGATCCGCCATTTTTTTATTTCGCTAATTTGTTTTATATTTACTCTTCTAATAAAACTTTTCTAACAATTCACACACATTTCACTTCAATGCATTTCGTTTGGATTAATTAACGATTGGATAGTTGTTTTGGTTTATTAGTAAATTGATGTTTCATAGAATTGTCAAGTTTTCGGGGTGGAGTGGTCGTTCACGGTAAGACGTTTGTCGCCAACTAATTTTTGTCGCCAAATCAAGATGGCGGCTGAATTCCGTAACTGTAGATAGGGTTGCCATAACAAAAACGGCAGATGTGAAGGAAATCCGCAAAAGGTGAAGGTTGCCATATTTGGCGACAAATCGCCTTCTTACCGTGAACGACCACTCCACCGTACCTTGTGTCCAATAACTGTAATCTCCAGAAAATCTTTGGAAGAACACATGATGTCTGCATGATTTAACTCTGCAAAGTGAAGAGTTAAAATTCCAGTCAAAAGAATTCATGGCTTGGAAAAATGAAACCGAAAAAGAAACATCTTCCATATTTGTAAAGTGGAATGGAGTTTAAAGGCATAAATGGTATCTGTAAAACCTATTTTCATTGCCATCACAGTGGGGAATTTGCTAGTAAAAGTAAAAGAAAGAAAACCATTAAATTGCTTAGTTCGAATAAAATTAATTCAGTCTGCCCTGTTATGATGAAATTAACAGAATAGCAGTGGTTTCTTTGTTACATACGTCAAAACCCATGTTGGTCATGATATTGACTTGGGTCAAATGAATGTTGGTGGGGAGGAAAAAGAAAAGATTGATATGAACGAATGGTATACCCATCGCGATAATTCTGGATGAAATACGTGATTCAATAGGTGATCAATTAGAACCTATTCATCTCTCAACTATGCGAGATGTTATTAATAAACATTCTAACTAAATATAATTAAAACTTGAATGGAGTATTAGACAGGAATGATGCTGTTAGTGTTACCATGGGTAAGTCACATGCAGCAAGATGAAAACTCTGTTGTGGTTTTCTATAAGCCACAAAATGTACTTCTTGCCGACTGTCCCGGTTGAAAAAATGAAGATTTTCTTCTAGTTATTGTGAATGATTCCCAGAAAGGTATGCTTAATTTGTATGGCAATGATGTTATATGCATTGATTATACACATGGTGTAAATGCATATAACTTTGATTTAGTCACAGTGCTGCTTCTGGACGATATAAGGAAGGTTTTCCCTGTGCTTTCATTTTCAGCAATCGTCAAGATAGTATTGCTTTCAGTGCATTAAAATACTATCCATTTGTATTTTTTCCATAAACCTTTGTATGAGTGATGATGACTTATGACTTGTAAAGGGGTGACTCCGAAGAGTGCCAGCACTGCGACTAATAGTCTATTGTACTGAGACCCCTACTGATCCACTAAAGACCGATGGCCGAAATAAATTTCAGCATGTACCTGATTGGAATGTTTGACAGTTCCCAGGGTTCGATACAATGGTATCCCAGATATTCAAATCGTTGTGCAGAGTAATGGTCACATTTACATAGAACGTGTACAGAACTCTCCTCTACCATCCGACAACCTCTACATAGTGGGTCATCTAAAACACCCATAATGTTGAGGTGTCTATTCAGGGTACAGTGGCCAGTTAGGAGGCCAATAGCTATCCTGATTTCTTTCCTACTGAAATTCAGCAGCTCTCTTGATCTATCCCATGGAGACTGCTGATTGAGCTCTTTGGCTTGTCTTTGATTATTAGACTGAAGCCATGTTTGGTAGGACTCGGCAAGGAGCAAATCCCTTATAGTCCCTCTAACCACATTGTGAGGCAGACCCAAAACAGGCTCTGGTCCAATAAATGGTGTTTCAGACCCATGTTTTGCTAATAGGTCTGCCGTTTCATTGCCTTCAATGCCACAGTGACCAGGGACCCAAACCAGAGAGACCTTGTTTCTCTCAGCCAGGTCCTCAAGCACATTGTGACATTCCCACACTGCTTTTGAGGAAAAGCAGTGACTTTGCAAAGCCTTTAGGGCTGCCTGGCTGTCAGAGAAGATTTTAATAACCCTCTTAACTACACCTCTATTGAGGCAGTTGTAAGTACAAGCAGAGATTGCCAGAACCTCAGCCTGATATACAGTGGCCAGCTTACCCAAAGAAAAAGATAGCCTTATTTTTCGATTAGGACAGAAGGCACCTGACCCAGTGCCATGAGATGTTTTTGAACCATCTGTGTACCAAATTTCATCCCCCCTTCCTATCAGCCTGGAGACGAATCTCCATTCTTCTCTGGTGGGAAAGATGATATTATATTTGGCTTTAAAGCAAAATTGCTTTAACATCCAGTCAGATCTCATTAATAGATAGGGATGTTCCTTCACCTGCGGATCGACATTTTTGAAGGCAGGCATTTCATAAGATGACTTCCATAGTCCCATGAGTTTGAGGCGTTGTGAGCATGAAATTGCCTCTAGTTCCACTTGTTTATGCAGTGGTAGAAGCCCCAGAAGCAGTTCTAGACTCTGTGAGGGAGTGGTTCGCATTGCACTAGTAATTGCAATGGTAGCCATTCTTTGTAGACTAGTGAGTTCTTTTTTCACTGTCTCATTACGGGTTCTATTCCACCAAGCGATGGCGCCATAGGATATCATCGGAACAATAATCCCGGTATATATCCAATGCACCATTTTCGGTGTTAGACCCCAATTATTACCAATGGCACGTCTACAAGCCCAAAACACTCTCTTGGCCTTGCTCGTGCAGTACTGGAGATGTGAGCTCCATGTCAAGGTCTTATCAAAGATTACTCCTAGATATTTAACCTCATCCGAGTATGCAAGTGGTGTTCCAAAGAATTTTATCAAATGCATATCTCGTAACCTTTTCCGGGTGAAGAGGACTAGACTAGTTTTGTTGGGGTTAACCGACAAGTTCACCTTTTTGCACCAAAGTTCAATCTTTTTTAGGGCAGTGTTCATGAGGTCTGTTACCGTGTTTTGGAACTTCCCTCTTATGACCAGCGTTATGTCATCAGCATAACCCAGACAATACAGGCCCAAGAAGTGAGTCCTGTTAAGGAGCTCGTCAACCACAAGGCTCCATAGTAAGGGGGATAACACACCACCCTGGGGGCAGCCTTTACAGTTTCCCACAGTTAGTGTGTCTCCCAGTAAGGAGGCCTGAGCCATCCTTGTCTCGAGCATGTTTTTAATCCAGGCGCAAACCAATGGATTAACATTTCGACTGATGAGGGCATCAATAATTACGTTTACTGGAACCTTATCAAAGGCTCCCTCAATATCTAAAAAGGCTGCCAAGGCAATTTCCTTTCCATTGACTGCTCTATCAAGGACCGTAACAAGATCATATAGAGCAGTCTCTGTAGATTTCCCAGGCTGGTAGGCGTGTTGAAATCTCGATAGGGGTTCGGCTTTTAGAACCTCGTCCCTAATGAGTGATGATACTAAAGCATTTATAAATGCTTGGGCATCAGCTTTTGGTAAACCTTTAAAATGTCTGATTTGCTCTTGGCATGTGGATAGAAGTTTGGAGAAGGAAATTGAATGAATTAGTTTCAGATTCATTAGAGTAGGCCATTATTTATAAAATGCTCAGATGCTTACAATCAGACTGATAAAGATACATTTGTGGTTTTGAAAAACAAGAGTGGGCTTTGTGTATTGCAAATGGGCTGGTGTCAACACGAACATGGACGTTGAATGTATGCACAGGATGATAAAATATATATATTTGGGGGTAAAAAAAGTAAAACGTCTGGATAGAACAATCTATTTGCTAATGAAATTTGTCAGTGACAGGATGTTTGATAAAATTATTGCTCTAGAGCAGTGTTTCCCAAACTTTTGACATATGCGTACCCCTTCTATAATTTTCATAACGCTGAGTACCCCCTTTTAAAAAGCGATGTATTTTAATAACAATCAAAAAGGTTTTTTTTTGGGGGGGGACATACACAAAATAATAAGAGAAATAAAACTATTCATAATAAAATATAAATAAAATTTCTATTATAAATAACGTTTATTTGGATCAATGAGAAGGATGAAATTGTTTGTGCTGAGATAGCAGATCCTCATAATTTGGTTCCCTGGTTGTTAATTTTAATCTGAGATGGTGGTTCTTCGTCCAATAGTCTGTTCCTTTTTTTTTTTCGACTTAATGTCTACAAATGCCGAAAAAGCAACTTCACATAAATATAAAGTTAGAAAAGGCAAGATGTATTTTAGAAATTTTTCTGTTAAAACAGGATACACAAGTTGCATTTGTAACCAGAATGATGTTAAAGTACTCTCCTTATGTTTATTTTTCAAGAATCCGTCTAGCCAATTCCAACAATTGTTCTTCTTCCTCATGCGACAAATCTTCTGGCATGGATGTTGTGTAAATGTTAAACGGATATCTTATCCATTCAATATTTTTGGTTCAATCGGGGAAATAGTTTTTCAAGCCCACTTGCAAACTCTCTAAATGTTGTGTTATGCATTTCAGAGTATCAGCATCAATTTTAGTAGTCGAACTTGTTATAAACTCATGAAGAGAGGGAAACAAGTCTATGTTTCCATTACTCTCTTTTGCCGTAACTTTAGTTTTGCAATGGCAGCGTTCTCTTTATCTTGAACGTGAAATAATAAAATTTCTTTGCCTTGTAAAATACCTTTATATGTGTAACGCATTCGGCCGCAATGTTCCTGAGAGATCAGAATGAAGCTGACAGCTGTCCACGAAGCACGTGAATAAAATTAAAAGGTTGGGTCCAAACATCCGGTAAAGATAAGAGACTACTAGAATAAGCAGATTTCTACCCCTTCTATGAGAGGAGTGGGGAACGGTTGCGCCCAACGGAGGGTTAACGAAGTAAGTTGTTACTGTAACGAAGTGTGGTATATTTCTGCCGTGTCACTCGAGACCATCTCACGACTCACAAGACTCTGTCTTGACTCATGAGAACATAGAATTAGGTGCAGCTAAGCACAGTGCAGTGTAGTGCATATCCCCACCAAACTCCGGTGCAACGCGTACCCCTGCCAAACTCTTCTCGTACCCCTGGGGGTACGCGTACCACACTTTGGGAAACACTGCTCTCTAGAGAAAGGAAAAGTTAGCTCAAATTTCAACTTTTTTTTCAGGTGCAGAGAGGATTAAGGCTCCTGGCAATACCTCTTTAAAAAAAACGCATCATGATTCCTACCTCATGGGTGATGTGGAAATGGAATCTGGTTTATTTTAGGTTGCCTAGTCTGCAGATAAAGGAGTTTGTTCAAGTACCTGAACTCAGGAAAATGTTCTGTTTAATGCAACTATAGTTATATTATTTTATAAAACCTATGAGTTTTTAATACTTTAAATCAAACTTGGTGTATAAAATTATCTTTCCAGGAATAAAGGGGGGAAAGAATACCCTTGAATTAATCAAAATTAGCATCAATTTTATCTGAAGCGTTTACCACCTGTTGTGATTTACTTGTCATTTAGTTTGGATGTTGACAAATCTGCAAACAAATTAAAGTTCAGAGAATTGTTTAATGTTTATTGGCTACAGCTAGCTTAGTAGGAAATCGTTCAGAATTTAAAACATTGATGTTAGCGCTATCATCGGTAAACCAGCATTCAAAATAAACAATCTATCGCTGATTTAAAAAACTGCTGTCTCAATGGCATACATCAATGTTTAAAAATTTCAGTACTGAAGATCAATTTTATATGTACGTTTCATAAAAGATGACAGCAAGATATTTTTATCCATTTTACTTCTAGAAAATGCAACTGCTGACAGATTCCTTAAGGCTGTTGAAACAACACTTGACAAATGTGGGCTTTCAGATTTATTATCTTGTAGTTTTTATGTAATTCGATGATGTGCTATATAAATGGACCATCAGTGAAAGATTTTGATCCCACAAGGACTGGACAAGAGGTAAAGCAACAAGGCATGTTCATGGCCATAAAAGAATTTCATTTGTCAGAATGATTTTGTCTTATGGTCTATATTAGGGTACTATGCAGCTGGAAAAAATTAGTTTATTTAATTCAACTCCACTCCTAAGTTCCACACCAACGTGAGGACACAAAAGATTTAACATGCACCAGACCCCTTTCCACACAACTGTCTCTGGCTGGATGCGAACTCGTAATCCTCTGGTTGCTCTTCCAACCGGGCTACTGTGGCACCTATTATATCGATGACCTCAACTAGTTGTGAATGGAAAAAGAATGAGGAAAACTGTCACATTCTGTTCGAGTTATTAAGCTTTGATTTTAATAAAAGTTACTCCATCTTAAAATTGTGCTATTTTCTCAGAAAACAGATGGTAAGTGAAACATTGTCCAGATATGTATCCCAAGTACTTTAAATGGGTTTTAATTAACTTAGAAGCATGATGCAGGTTTAATTTATTTTTCAAGGCTATTCAAAATTATTTTGTAATCTAAAATTTTTATGTTCTGATTAGGACAGATGTTATGAGTGAGTTACATTACATCTATGGCGATAGCACGAGCACAGTTTATGTAAGTTACACAGAAGTCTACTTTAAACAAGTCTAGCTGACTCAGAGTTTAGAATAGAGGTGCACAACCTGCGGCCAGCGAATCATCAAGTTGCGGCCCACAAACTAATTTTGACTAAACTTCCGAGGGGATTTAAGTTAAGAAGCAAATTGACTGACAATCATTTAGAATCAGTCTTAGTTTCTACTAGCCGTATTGAACCTAAAATACCTAAATTAGTTAGTAAAACTCAGTATCAGCCATCCCATTAGCAAGCTGTAACATAATTATTGTTTATAGTTTAGAAATTTAAATATATTTGATGCTGTAATTTTTATTTCTAACTTTACTGATATCATTAAAATTTCCGATACTCATCTTTATTGCTCATTGTACTATTACTGTTATTAAGTCAATAACCTAAAATAATTTGCTGAATTACATAAAACGTTCTTGAGACACATTCTTAAAAGTAATTCTAAATGATTGATCATTGCAAATGTTTGTTAACTTCTTTTTTTAAACTATTCACAATATCATTCATTTAGCTCTGTAACGAGCTCCTAGATTTTTTAAGAAAACATTTGTAAGTTTAATCTTAAAAAAATAAATGCTTATTTTTTACTATACATATTAAGTGTTATAACAGCTGAACATAATTGGGTAGTAGCACTTTCATTGTGTCTGTGCTGTAACTTCATCTGCGGTCCCCCCATGTCTCAATCAACGGTGCGAGTGGCCCTTGTCCCAAAAAGGTTGTGCACCCCTAGTTTAGAAAATTATGATAGTTTAATGCAATTTTAAGTAACATATTTCCAAAGAGTATTATATTTATGTAGAATAGTGTAAAATTTTCAACTGAAGCTTTTCCTCTTCATTATTTTAATCAAGAACATACATCTGATAAGATTAAAATTTATTTTTTCTTCAATAGGACTGAAGAGAAACTGGATTAGCTTTTAATCTGACCAAAGCCAATATTGCAATAATCAGATTGTATAACTACAGAAAATTGTATGACTTAAGACATTTACCAAACTAAAAATTGGTTTGCAATTTCTTAAAATGTTATCAGTGCTGTAGTAGTAAAAAAAAACAGGGTATGCCTGAAGAATTTTTTCCATGGGGAGGCGAAACAATGTACTTACTATTTACACTCTCCATGGGGAGCAAAAAAACATGTACACACATGCACATGTTTATATATAGGAAATCCATAAGCCAGGCGGTTGACCGCCTCCCTCCTCCAAATTATGTACCAAGCTGATTTCTTAAAATAGAAACTTTTCTTTTGCTTCTGTAGCTATCTGCGTTACTCGTGATGTTTCATAGGAAACGCAAAGCGTGTACGTAGTTTTTAAGAAAAATCAGAGAGTATACGGTGTATACCCTCCACTACAGCCCTGGTTGTTATGCAGGATGTTTACAAGGACATCATATTTTTTGGAATAACTTTAATAAAACATTTTTACTTTCATTGTGTACTCAATTAATGACATTTTTTCAGACCATTTTCCCTTTAAAGCTTTTACTGGATTCAATTGTCATTTACTTAGGAAGATTCAGCACATTTTAGCAAACAATTTAATCAAAATGCATTATCTATGATGGAGACTTCTAGAAAATTACTTTGGGTTGAATCATGTGCCTTCAAAACAAATACATGTAAAAAAGATTTTCGAAACACTGTTCTCTGGAAGATATAAAAAACTATGACTGACTTCTTACAGAAAAGTTCCTAAGAAAACATTGAGGGACCTCTGATGACATTACACACAAGTAGGCTTTCTCCAAACACAATATGGAAAAAATTTGGATTTTCATCCAAACTCTAAATGACTTCTTTATGCATGCAGTCACCTGGTCTATATTATGTTCCACAAATAAGTACAATTAGTTCAGTTCCAAAGTTCAATTTAAATTACAAAACAGTTCAATCCAGAAAAATTACTAAGTTACCAAGTCTAAATTTTAACAATACTTGCGTGTACCATAGACAGCATTGGTAATCTTGAATAATTATTAAAATCATAACTAAAGATGTAGATATAAATGTTTTAATACAAATTGTCAGCAACATTTAATATTTTCAGAATGATTTGCAAGACACTGACATTGCAAGATATTTTTGTACACAAACACATAAAGGTAAACAAAAAGAGTGTTACAGTTACAGTGAATATGTACTTCATTATTCAAGGTATTTTTTAATTAATGTCGTATTGGAGCAACACAACAGGCTATCATCATACAAGAAAAACAAAGAAACAAATGGTAGATAAAAACTTTTATTTTCAATTCAATAAACAAAGAACTTTAAATATCAAGTAATTCAGTAATGGTACCAAAATTTATTTTTCTGTAAATATAATTTATTATACAAGACTTAAAGAAACTTTTTGCATGGCAAAACTTAAATAATGACCATTGAGAGATTTTTCCCAGTTTTAAATATTTTTATCTTAAAACTTTATTATTTAATTGGGTCATTTAAAAAACCACTTAACATGTTGGCCATAACTCATTCACTGTTTATTTTTCAAAAGTCTGATTTCCAATAACACCTGCCTCAAGAAATAAAAACAAAACCACATAGAACACATTTTGATAATAGAAATTTCAAAAACATAAATAAAAGTATTATCCCAGATGGCCAATTAGATATCTGATGGATGAGGAACCTAAAAATATAAAGTGTGCACATCAGTACAATACAAATGAGATCAAACTCTCCTTTTTTTGTCAACTTAATGTACACCTAATTCTGTTTGGACGAGCACGAGCCTCATCTCGTGCGGATGTTTCAACAGTTTTACAAACTAATTCAGTTATTAATCGTTGTTGTTGTTAGCACGTTATATAATTCTCTGCAAGAGGCTGCCAACAACTTCACTTCACGTTCAAATTTTTCAGCGCGTTCCTCAAAAGGATCATGTTTTACAAAATTATTACCCAATTTTCTGGTCAGTTCCAGACATTCTTCTATTAAATCTGCTTTTAGAACAAGATAATTTTATTCATTATCACTACATCCTGTGGATTAGGAGTCTCCAATTACAGCCTCTAATATTTCATCTTCGCTTAGGGAGCTTTGTCGACTGACTCATCAATATCTTCAAATGATAGATCATCAAATCCTTCTCCACCGATTGTGTAACAATGTAATGATGTTAGGAAATTCAGATGTGTTAGCAACCAAATACAATAAAAACGTTGATGCTTAGATGTAGATTGGTAAATGAAAGCACGCGTTCCAAAATGCATACACTAGCTGTTATGCAATTAAAATTTGGGCAAATAAATTCTTAGAAATTGGCTTGGTCTGCTTATGTTAAATCAAAATGATTCACCTGAAAACAGAATTAGGTGTGCATTCACAAACAGGAAATGTTTGACACAAAAATAAATACACTCAGGGTATAGAGTCACATGAATTGAACACATGTCATTTACAGCTTGCAAGCCACTAACACCATGAGAAACCTCCTGAACCACAACAGCACCTTTTCAGTGGCAGATTCCTCCTCCTTGCCTTCAGCAATGATATCACCTCCCTTTTACGCTTTCTCCCCATAGGTATATCAATAGCACAAAATCATTAGTAGGTACTACCCTAATTTTGTTCAACAGTGGTTTGGTATAACCAAATCCAGATCGACATATAACATTGTTTATTATAAAATATATGAGAACTTAGAATAAAATTTGAAACAAACAATTAGCAAAACAACTCGTAACAATATTTCAACAACAAATATTGAGAAAATACTGTATAGTTGACTATAAGAGTAACTGTATTTAAAATAAAAACTTGGTTCTCAAACAAGCGTATTCTCAGTTACGGGTGAGTTGGGTACTTAAATTCTGCACTCCCCTCCTGTGCTATTTCCTTGTATACAATGCCATTCAAAATTCAAGCATGTTATTAGTGTTTTTAAATTGGTTGATTTTAATTTATTTTTGTTGTGCATTTGTTATTTTTCCAAAACTTTTTGCTGCCCTGGACTATAGCCCACCCCTAGATCTGCTACGGCACCTCGCCCCCTTTAAGTTAAATCAAACTTGCTGGCACATATTGAAAGCAATGGGCAGAATTATACAGGAAAGAATCATTCATAAATTTTATAGAAAACTTGGTATGTTTCCTAAGTACATTTGTTTTCTAAGATAAAGATAATTATACTAAACAAGGCATTTCTTTTAACACGAGAAATGCATATAGAGCCTTCATGCAGTATGCCAGCCTAAAACTCCCCGACGAGTGAATTGAATTTGAAATTTTATGACTGCATTATTTGGTTTATACTAATTATTCTGGTCTGACTGAAATGGAACCAGGAGGAGAGCAGTTTACCTAGAAAGACAGAAATGGCCAAAGTGGAACCCAACAATAATATTTATGTTTGCTTCACCGCTTTACATTTTGTTTACAAACAGTATGTTCCTCCTCCCAGTTTGATCAATGGATTAAAATCATGATTTTTAATGAGCATTCCCTTAAACATTTTAATAAATAATTAAATTGAGTAAGATTTTATGAGACAAAATTGTAAGAAATGGTCTATTACAACATAATCAGATGTATTCTAGATGCATCTATCCAACACTTAAATTTTTTCTAACCGAGTTATGCAGTTTTCAAATCTGCTATATCAAAAATAACTTTTCAAAATTGGAGGAGATTGTACTACTTACTTTTCCGTGAACTTTTTTTTATTCTTCCACTTTCAATAGAAAGACCGTTGAAATCCGTCAGTTTCTCTCCTCGAATGTGTGTGTCGAATCTGTACAAGTACATGCTTTAACAAACGTAAACATAAATATCAGAAAAGGGATTTTTTCCAAATTTTCCCTACCGCTGCAGAACTAAAAAAGTTTAAGGTATATACGCCCTCCAGTGGCAATTTGTGTAAGTTTTAACATTAGGATTCGGTCTGTCTCCATCCTCTTGTCTAGTTGACAAATCCTCGATAACAGAGCACAAGCGCTCTTCATGCTCTGAGAGCCGTAAGAACCCCGACGCTCCCCAGGGGGCAAGGGGAGGAGATAATAATGCACTCTGAAAACCAAACGAAGACGGAAAAGCTTCGGACGCCGCGGCAATCTTTCTCCCGGGCGCAATATTTTACGGCGGAGCTTCACCAACTCACTTTCTCACACTTAACGTCATGCTTTGTCTCTCCTCCACTGGGTGAGTGCCGCTTTCGACTTTTATGAAGCATTCATGGGGCGCTTCTTGTGGGGAGAGCCAGCTCTTATTATTAAAATGGATTTCTGGTATCTTTGAAGGTAAGAAGCAGAGCGGAATAAATAAAAATGTCACGTGCAATTCAATTGCGATCGCAGCAATCGCTCACTGGAGTAACTAATCAAAAAGAACTACTGTCGCTGCTAAGTCTAGATGGAGATCCCTTTTGGGCTACTTCATTTTGAACAAGGATGAATGCGTGAAAGTCGAAATTTTATTTATTCATTTATTTTTTGTGATTATTGGCGACGGATAGTTTTCTGCTTAAGAATAAGTGAAAAGGCATCCAATTTTTTTCTATTAGTTGTTAAGTACGCTAACGTAACAAACATGAAGGCAAGCATTTTTGGAAATGGATACATTCCGTTTCTACGGCAACAGACAGGCGCAGACTTGATAACGGGAGCAAATTTCGTGTTAGATAGACACTAGGAATTTCAAAAACGCCTTTGGATTTTACTACAGTTGGTTGCCTTTGAAAAATAAAAAACACACCAACTGACATATATATATATATCGGATTCAGGATTAATACACTACAAAAGTAATCACCAAAACTAAGGCAGAAGGAGATAAAATAAAAACTGTTGTGCTGTTAAACTGCAATACAATGCACACAAAGTAGCAAAGAACCTATAGTTCTCCAACGGTCTCGGGGATATATCCGATCTGATATCCAAAACATACAATGCTACTTTAAAATATATAAAAGCATAAATATAAAACAGTCAAAATCATCAGATCTAATAAAATTTCTTAATCCTGATTTATCATTTTTTCTATCAATACAAATATTTTTATTAGAAATCTAAAAATATTTCAAAGCATTTTTATCTTTTTGTAGGTGTGACAAGAAAAAAAAATTGAATTTATAGGTAAGTTCACTCAACATACCACACCCTAGCTATGGACCACTCCTTTCATGGTTTAATAGAAACTGCTTTTGAAAATTTTCACAACCTCCGGAAAGACTGTTTTAATCCATTAATGGAACTATTGATTTTAATCTAAAAGCGTGTCAAGGTTATCCTTCCAAATGCTGGTGTTCCATTTCGATAAAATGGTAGTTGGTTCTACTACTAATTTACGCTGCACTGCAGCAACACAACGGGATATTGGCGACAGTCTGGGATCCATTCCGAAGGGAAAGATTCGAGGACACCGTAATTTGGAACAAGTGTAAGCTGACGAGGACAACACATACATCTGAGCCCCTCTCTCAAAACTTCCACACCAATGTGAGGACATTTCGAGACCAGGACAGATTTAACCTACACCAATCCCCACGTACATGAAGGTCTTTGATTAATGCTGGGAGGATTGCGGGTTGATTAAATCTAGTTTCAAACCCGCAATCCTCCGGTTGATAATCCGTGACTCTACCAACTTGTCTACCACGGGCCCTTCGAAAAACTTTTAAAATAAATCAATTTATCAAACTTAGTATTCCACAAGTTATATTGGTTTTTCTTGTGTCATGTACTGTCTTTTCGCAGCCAATTCCGTAGATTTGTTTTAAGACCCTCTCTCCTCGTCAGTAAAATGCAAATTCTCAGATGGAAAGTACTGCTATCCGAGTAGAATTTATGAGATTCATTTTCCCGGAAGCTGCAGAAAATGAATTTCAATAATTTTCTGCTGCTATCGAGAGAAAGTATGCGAAGTTCGAAAAACGTGCCGAAGGGCAATTGGCTTCATCCCAAATTAGGTATGTGCTCAAGAATGAAGTGTTTGCTTACATGGATATATCACTGCAACGAGGATATATGTTGCTGAGTGTTAGAACACACATCGGATTGGGCAGACAAATAGATTCCAGATTGACGACAGCGATAAGTTGTTGGTAGAAGAGATGTTGGACAAAATCTCACGCAGGTGGCTAATTTTTTATGTAGGTACCATTTCTCATCCTTCCTGATTTGTGGACACAATTTTAATTGAGTGGAATCTGCTCAGGAATGATGAAAAATGATTTAACAGGTATTTTCAAGACCATGGTCAAAAGAGCTGTTCCACTAAGGATCTCATCTCGGCACTAAAAGCTCATGTTGTGCAAGTTAAATTATAAGAATAGGTTATACCAGGGGTGGGCCAAAGCGGCTCTTCGCTGAGCCAAGAGCGGCTCCCATTGAAAACTTAAATCATTTTTTTAAAATTATTATTTCAAAACTTTTTTCATGAATGTGGTTACATTAACTAAGTGAAGCGTTTAAGTCGCACGTAGTCGCTTCGTTAGTAGGTCTTCGGTTGAATCGGATGAAGTGTAAAAGTACGTAATCACTTCGAAAGTTGATCTATGCATCGTAACAGACATGCTAAAACATTTGCAAACACTTAATTTGTCTTCACAAGGAAGGGTAAGGTTAGATAATTTTAACTAACGTCGTACTAGAGTAACACAGTGCGGTTCTCATTGAAAACTTAAATCAGTTTTTTTTTATTATTTTTCAAAACTTTTTTCGTGAATGTGGTTATATTAACAAGTAAGTGAACTATTCAAGTCGTACGTAGTCGCTTCGATTGTAGGTCTTCGGTTGAATCGGCTAATGAAGTGTACAAATACTTAATCACTTCGAAAATAGATCTATGCATTCTTACAGACATGCTAAAATATTTGCAAACACTTAATTTGGCCTTACAAGGAAGGGTAAGGTAAGATAATTTTAATTTACGTCGTACTAGAGCAACACAACGCTACAAAGAAAGGAAAAAAATATTGTAATGCATATAAAATATTATTCATTTGTCACAAACTGTATTCAGTTTCAAAATTTAACTTCGGCTTTTTGCGTACGTTTTGTGATCTTATGGACAAAATATTTAATAATTCTCCAATTTAAAGTAAATATAATAAATATCAAAGAAGAAAGTTTTTTAGACGAATATACAAAGAAAAATTGGAAGAATTGCAAGCAGAGATTTCAGAAATATAGGTTTGAAGATTTGAAAAGTTTTAAATCTACAACATTTGCATATTTTGTGAACCCGTTTATATTATTGAAGATGGATTTCCAATTTCTGAAATAATACTGGTTGAAAAAACGGCTGGGGAATTGGAATTATTAAAGAGGACTAGGAATTGTGCAAATGCGGCAGAAATCTAGTTCTATATTTGAATTTTGGAAAAATCGTGCCCGAATCAAAATATCCACACTTCAAGAAAGCTGCTTGCCGTCTAATTTCAATTTTTGGTACAACATATGGCTGTGAATCTTTGTACTTCACAATGAAGTTCGTGGAGTTGAAATATCGTTCACAGTTGACCAATTCAGCTGTAACAGATTTTAAGCCAAATTTCAAAGATTTGACAAAAGGTCTTCGTCAAAAGTTATACTTTTTAAATGCATTTTTATAAATTATATTTTATTTTTATTATTAAAATTTTGAAATAATTATTTTGTATTTTCTTTTTTTTTATTATTAAAATTTTGAAATAATTATTTTGTATTTTCTTTCTCTTAATTATATTTTCTTATACGTGTAGTTTCTTATAGTATAGTTTACAAAGCACTTAAGAGTTGTGTAGAATATGTAATCACACACATTATTTATATTAAATTAAATTTGAATTTGTGTTCTTAATACTATGTAACTATGGTGTGACTCTTTATAATACATGAAAAACTAGTGCGGCTGTCATTGACCTCATGCGTGCCCACCCATGAGTCAGACGATGGGTTTTGTGGAGAATATTTCGTCAGCTCGTAATCTCTACTATTATAAAATGAAGTGTTTGTCCGTTTGTTTGTTTTCAGCACGCAAAGTTCTGCCAAATCTATGGCACTTACGGTAATGGGATTTGGCACACTGGTAGTGCAATTTTTGGGTCGCGGCGAATTTTAAAATTCAATCTAGTACATTTTAAAATGAATTTAATAGTTTTTTTCACCGTTAAGTCTTCTTTCAGAAATGAAGAAGCATAAAAAAAAATTTAGATCCCCCCCCCTCAAGTCACTATTGACGTCAGCCTTTGGAACCATTTTGGTTTTTTTCACCTTCCGTCTCGAATGGGAGCAAAAAGATTCGAATGACCTTCGTTTGATTCGAGATTCATTCATTTTGATTTCCTGAGAAACGGATTCGAGTAAAACAAAAGAAATTATTAAAGTTATCACTGACGTTCTTCAGTGTTTATTTCTATCTCAGCGATCGTTAAAGATAGAATAAAATTTTTAACGAATTTGAATTCTGCGGAAAATTTTACACACACTGTAATGGCTGATATCCAATAGGCTACGAATTCCCATTTTGTTTGCGACGCAAACCAATAACCCCCTCCCACTAACTTTCCAATACCCCCCCCCCCCACACACAAAAGCATCTGGCATGGACAACGCCGGGCTATCCATGCAGTTGCTAGTTACTCATATAATGCGACTCCGACAAGAAGACAGCCGACATTGGGACAGTTAAGTTTTGAAAATGTGTGAAAACTGGCTAGGAGAAGGCTGTTATTCGCAAAAGCATGGAAGGAGATCACTGTGGATGGTTCCACCCACCAACTCGTCGCTTTTGTCACTTTCGGCACAGAACGATAAATTCAGAGCAAGAATCCGTGTTAAAGACACCAGTTGTGGTGATTTGTTTACATTTCAACCTTATCACCTAATTTAACGAATAGACTCGTTCATTATCACGTGAGTCAACTACCAACTCGATTTCGGCACAGAAAAAGAAACTCAAAGTCGGGATCTGTACTCAAGAAGTGAATCATGGTATTGTTTAAGTTTAAGCCTGTCCCCCTACCTTAACAAATGGATTTGCTCAAAACCACGCGTGTCATATGCTAGCTAGCACAGTCGAACTATGAGAGGTTTATTAGGTCAAGATAAGTGAACGTGTCGACAGTGTTTTTGCGGCGGAACGTGATTCTGACGTATTCTGGATGTGATGTTACTTGGTTTGTTTTTCGAATACGAGCCAGTTAAAATTTCAAAGAATGAATTCCGAATTGATGTGTGATAGTTAATTGATCAACACCATTAAGATTGAGTTCCAAAACGGCGTTACATTACATTTTAAGGCAACCACAATACAAATCATGCCAGAGCATTTGAGTCTTGGAAGTAAAATCTGTCTTTTCTGTCTGGTTTGATACCTAACACAGAAAATCTTTCTCATACTCCACAAGTCAAAAAACATAGCCACTTATACTTACCTTAAATATATCTTATTTTTATTAAAATTTATTTATTCAGTCTGACTTCTTCGGCTCTTCAAGGGGCGAACTAGTGGCTATTCGTAAAGGAGCAACCCAGTGGGCATGTGCTGTTGTTGCCACTGGGTAGTTCACATGGGCTTGGTCACTGCATTCGGCCAAGCTGCGCTCAACACAAGACAGCCAACGTCAAGTAATGAACAGATTCAGGAATGTAAATGAGTCAAAGTTCCAGCGACTAAGAAGAAAAATACTGTTATGTTACGATCTTCGATGGCCCTCGCTTCATCTTATATATGGGCGGAACTTGGGGATTTCCATTGGAATGATGAGAATCGAGGCAAAAAGTTGTTGTCCTAACAAAAGGGGATTGATTTGCCCCCCTCCCCTTTTTGTCTTGCCAAAAAGGAAATGAGACGAGAAGAAACAAGAAGGAGATGAGGACCGAACTGGGCTGTTCTTGAGAGGTATGAGTGACCCGAACTTCAAACATCTTCCACTTTAAACTTACGGAACACCTCAGGGACGGACTCCATTTCCTAAAAGAGGTTCCTGAAACCTATTCGCGACATCCTCACGGCCGTATTCACAAGTCCGAGTTAACTCGAGGATCAACGATAATCCGCGAGTTATCGAAAAAACCGTATTCACAAGTCCTGATCCGTGGTTTAAACTGCCGTTTCGGTGTTACATTTTGATCCTCCGAAATCGGCGAGTTAACTCGCGAGTTACATTTAACGCATGCGCAGTACCATCTTTTTGGAAAAGCAAAATGGAGGACACATTTCATTCTATGCTCAATTACAGTATTCTTTCTACGACTGGACTGGATCTGTCATTACGGAGCACCTGCAAAATAGCAGCTCATCTCATCATCATAATATTGCTTAAATGGAAAAATTTAAACATATTTTTATTGAAATTCAAAAGAAAAATGAAAATAAAGGTAGCTGCGTAAATCTTAAACAAGCAGCTTAGCGAAAAGATAGATGGCACCACCTCTGTCCTATAAGCCGGAGAGAGCGAACGGTAGAAAACGACCATGGCAGATACAAATTCGTCGTAGAATAAAAATTATTCTGTTGATTCATAACGAATGAAAGAAAATTGACAATGCAAGTTACTTTTCACGACACCAACACACACCCATACTGACAAGTATAAAGATAATCAGATTACATACATCTGTCAAGACATTGTGTACAATTCTTTCTTGCCAAATTTAGGTTTCCATAAAAATCCAATTTGAAATTAAATACCTTTGCATTTCTTTTCCCAAACCCATATTAAAATGCTGTGCGAGTCCTATTTATTCACAATTTGGAATCAATTCTACGGTGAAGTACGTGCTTGATCAGTATGAATGCATATTGGGGCGTCGTAACCAATGTAAACAATACCACGTGATCGTGAGGTAGCCAATCACAGCGAGCGTCTCATTTTAATCCCCGGATCACTTAACACGCCGTTTGAGAATACCGTTTTTGATAATCCTCGAGTTAACTCTTACTCGCGGATCAACTGATTCTCGAGTTAACTCGAGACTTGTGAATATGGCCGTCAGTGTCGCCAGGCCCTGATGGCCTTGGGCAAATTTGTGACTGGAAAACTTACGCCTCCCTTTACCAACTCTCATAAACCCCACTCTTCTCGATATAAGGTATAAGTTGGGACTTATTTTCTAGTAGTAGTGTGATGATGCGTTGACTGTTGGCTTGAGGTCTTGTCCACAGAGGGACGTGCTGTATACTGTGAGGTACTCGTACCATTGCCGAATTAAGCAAAGCATCTTAGCCAAAGAAGTATGCGCTGCAAGCTCAGTTGGTGGAGGCAGTCACGGGTTATTATTTTGAAGGGAATGATGAACCTGGGTGAATAATCAACCGTCCAATGGGATTAGAACGATAAAGAAACCTTCGGATTACAGAGCTAGTCTCCAAGGACAACATTCCACCGACACTATTGGGCCGACCACGTTCATGTCCTGGCTTAGCCAATAAAGGCGTCAAAGGACCTTTCGAGCGGTCCTGCGATTCCGGGCAGAATCAGTAGTGTTCTTCCCTGCATATTTTATTTTATGACCGCTACCCAGGGTTAGGCGAGTACGCCACAACATTCATCTACCTACTCAGAAATTCTATGACCTCTGCACCAGGTAGATGGCTTAGTGTAGCTACACACGAACTGAAATGCACAAACTGAAAGCAAAAAACACCAGCTTCGGCAGGACCCTAAGGACTGCCCCCCGCCACAGGTGTGAGACCCATTGGCGAGATATCGCCAACGCATTACCATCTTCAGAATCCGAACCGCACGCGACGGGACAAGACCGCATCCTCCAAACTCAAGCCCCTTCAATCGATGGGCACGTGATTAATTGAAATGGCTAATTGAGAAGACTCGGGTTTTGTTCCGAATGACGCTTCGCCACTTAATGAATGAACGCCCCTCACAATATCGAGTGGATCCCCCCCCTCCAAGGGGTCGGCAGCTGCCGCGTCCCGATCCTGCCGCTTATGGCTCGGAAATTCTCGCTAATGAAAGCCCCCGAAATCTTCCCACGAAAGTTCCAAAGGTAATTAGCGCTGAAATCGTAACCACGTTAAACGCGGAGATGGATGGAGGACGGTGTCAGCAATGCTGCCGCTGGAGCGTCCGTCAATTTGTGTGTTTGCGGCCGGTTTGTTTGTGCGGGCCGGTTTTCTGAATCATCATTAGGACGCTTCCACACAATAGGACGCATTAAGGAGAGGACATTTGTGAAGTTCCTGCAGCTAGTCTCCGCAGCGTAATTTTCTGAATTTAGTGTATCGTAAAAGGAATTAGGTGAATTGTTAAGTTGGGACAACTGGAGTAAGCAAAATGGTGCCCCATTTGGAACAGTGACTGAATGAAAGTGAGATTAATATGTAAGTGGTAGGATGCATTTCATTTATTTATTTGATGAATCCTATTGTGAATTGGTTGGTAATTGAATTAACGTAACACCGAAGCAACGCAATGGGCGACGGTTTGGGATCGATGCGGACTATGAATTAGCCGACTTGAAAAGTGAAGTAAATTATTTTTTTGTAACAAATATAGTCATCTGAATAAGTGACATATTAATTGTTTTTTTCTAGCAGGGATTAACGATTTTTCCGACGCAATTCTAATAATAATGATCACCACGAATTCGTTCAAACATGCACATCAATATGTTCAGATATTTCCCTTAAGGGATTGATCCCGGACCGTCGTCAATAGCCCGTTGTTTTGCTCTAGTACGACGTAAATTAAAATTACCTTACACATGAATATGATAGGTAGTAGTTGAATTAGCTCGAATTGAAGCAACTCACAACGAGCTATTGACAGTGGTCCGGGATCAATCCCGAAATGAAAAATTAGAGGACAACCCCTCGTAGTTTTGAACCACGGTCAGATGACGACGACGACATCTCAGCTAGCACCCTACTCTCCAAACTTCTGTACTAAGCCACGAGGTATTTAACTTGCACTTACCCACACATTCATGACGGTCAGATATCAATACGAAGACTATGAATTAGCAGACTTGAAAAGTGAAGTAAATTATTTTATGTAACAAATATAGTCATCTGAACAAGTTACATGATTAATTGTATTTTTTCTAGCAGGGATCATCGATTTTTCCGACACAATTCTAATAATAATGATCACCACAAATTAGTTCAACCATGCACATACATATGTTCGGATCTTTCCCTTAAGGGACTGATCCCGGACCGTCGTCAATAGCCCGTTGTGTTGCTCTAGTGCGACGTTAACTAAAAATTACCATTACCATTACCCGGACCGTCGTCAATAGCCCGTTGTGTTGCTCTAGTACGACGTTAACTAAAAAATTATCTAATAATAATGATCAAAACGAATTAGTTCAACCATGCACATGAATGTGATAGGTAGAAGTTGAATTATCTCGCGCTGAAGCAACTCAACGAGCTATTGACAGTGGTCCGGGATCAATCCCGAAATGAAAGATTCGAGGACAACCCCTCGTAATATTGAACCACGGTCAGATGACGACGACATCTCAGCTCTCCAAACCCACTCTCGAAACTTCCACGCCACGCCAAAGAGAGGACATTTGAATCCACGACGTATTTAACTTACACCTGACCCCCCCCCCATGACGATCTTTTGTTGGATTGAGTTTTGAACTCGCAACCCTCCGATTGCTAATCCTCAACTCTTCCAACGGTTCTGAAATAATAGAATGACAAGCATGCATATTTTTGTTAATTTCTGACGAAGTGATAAATGTCGTACAAAACACTTCGCAAACATTAGTTGAATTTATTTACAGCACACTGGGGCAACAGAACGGACTATTTTCTAGACTGAAGAAACGATATTACTAAATAATGGCATTACATTATCGTAGTTACCGGGTACTTTAAAGAAAAATTTCACGTGTCATAAAAGTATCCAGTGCGCTATGTATCATTTTTATGGTGTAAGTAATCGTGTATGAGTACTAGTATAATTGGGTTATTCAATGATTAGAGCACTTATGATAAACCCCACCAGTGAACGAGCAGCTAAATGCTTTTAAGAACTGATAGACGAATGGAAGTGCTTGGTTATGAGTTCCAATCTCGTATGTATAGATATAACAAGCACGATTCTTTAAACTTTCAAGATACAACTGCTGTAATAGCCGTAGTCTAAATTCTTTCTATGCACGATTCTTATAACTTTCAAAGTACAACTGATGTATTTGCTGTTGTCTAAATTCTTTCTTAGCGCGATCATGGTTCAACTGCTGTACCAGCCATAGTCTAAAGGATAAAGTTTCATGATTTCTTAAATACGATACTTAAATACGGGTTAGCCTCCCAATAGTCCTTCGGGAAGGCTTGGCCCCAAGTTCAAGGTGGATGCGATGTGACAACTCTATGATGTGATGTGAGTACCCCTATGATGCCCCCGGTTTACACTGAGACTGCCACATTTTCGACAACTAATGCTTGAAGATTAATGCTCCCATAAGATGACAGTAGAGAAAACGTACTCATAATAAATACATCTAAGAAACTCACCCCTGAAATATGCTTGTTGAAAGAAATTAAAGTTACAAGCTTTATAAAAGGCATAGGAAAACCAATTATTTAACCAGGAGCGAACACTTGGGAACACAAAGTGGAACTACAAATGATAACATATTAGTAATTTATTACAGCGACAAAAATATTGTCAAAATTGCATATTCGTATGCTAAAAACCAGAGGACTAAAGCATGAGTGACACTAAGAACTATTTATATATTATCAGCTCAACCTGAAAACCTCATCTCGAAACAAACGTAAGCTCTGGGTCCCAAACAGCCGAAGCGATTCATCAAAACAGCTTTATCTGAAGCGTTTTGTCATCTTACTAACAACGGTTTGATGGTATATGTCAGTCTATTTATTACAAGACGAATGGGGAGGTATATATTTTCTCCTCTTCACAATCATACCGAAATAACGTTACATAATTAGCGCTAATGTCTTCCCAAATCATTTCGTGTTTTTATAATCCTGGAATCTTAAACGTACTAAACCTTTCTCTGACATGACGAGGTAAAAATCGCAATGTTTATAGAATTGCCGAGAGAAGAGCGCTCGGAAAACGATTTTTGTTTCGAAGTGACGCCATTTTTTTCTCGTCTTTATATTCCAAAAATAAATAGGTTGGAAGTATTAGCGATGGGAAAAAAGGGAGAGGGATTAGATGGTAGTTGAGAGAGCAGGGAGAGGGCATGTGTTAAAGATTTTGAAAGTGTTCTATCTTTCTTTTATTATTTATTTTTATCGTTTGATATCATCCGAGTTAATCCGAGGGGAGAATTAGTGGTGGAGTTTTTTTCTTCCGCTGGCATGTGCAGTGGTATATTTCACGGCTTATACTGTTGCCAGTCACAGCCCGTAATCCTGGCATAAAAAAGTATAGAGGGAAACTCTTATGTTTTTTTTCTTTTCTCTGGTTCCTGGTGGATCAGTTGAAATAGTGAAAATGTCTGTTTTTTCGCTAAAGGGGGGGGGATAGAAGTTTCTGCTGTACATTTGGGTGGGGGGTGATATCTCACAAATGCCATGAGGAGATAGAGCAGGTTGTGGAAGTCATTCACTTGCTAAATTTTTGTGTGAGATTACAAGCGGAAAAATTGTAATTGTGCCTTTCTACTGTATGTTTTAAAAGAGGTTTCGAACTATGCGTTGAAGGTCTCTTAGGAGCTATGAACTTTCAGGGGAGCAGTAGAAATGTAACTGAGCTCTGATAAAACGTGATCATCTATGTGGTATAACTGTGTTTTTCTATTGCATGTTGCACCAGAGGTTTTCCAACTATGCGTTGAAGGTCTCTTAGAAGCGATGACCTTCAGAGGAGCAGTAGAAATGTGACTGAACTCTGATAAAATGTGATTCTCTATGCGATATAACTGTGCTTTCTATTGCACGTTATACCAGAGGTTTTCCAACTATGCGTTGAAGCTCTCTTAGAAGAGATGACCTTCAGAGGAGCAGTAGAAATGTGACTGAGCTCTGATAAAATGTGACCCTCTATGGATCTATGCGATATAACTGTGCTTTTCTATTGCATGTTATACCAGAGATTTTCGAACAATGCGTTGAAGGTTCCTTAGTAGCCATTACCTTTCAGAGGAGCAGTAGAAATGTGATTGAGCTTTGATAAAATATGATCCTCTATGCGATATAACTGTGCTTTTCTATTGCATGTTATACCAGAGGTTTTCAAATGATGCACCGCGGTTCCATAGGAACTGTAGTCTTCCAGGTAAGCTATAATGTACGCTCTGGTAACCTGTACTCCGATATGTGATATAACTACTTTCTTATTGCAGGTAATACCAGAGGTTTCGAAATAATGCGTCGTGGTTTCCTTAGGAACAGTGACCTTCCAGGAGAGGCGTAGAAATTTGACTGCGCTATGACAACATCTCCTATATGATGCAACTGCTTTTCTATTGCATGTTGTATCAGACATTTTCAAATTTCGCACCTCGGATCCCTTACAAGTTGTGACTTTCCAGGAGAGTCATAGAAATTTGACGACCTGTGCTTTGCTATGTGACATAACCGTGCTTTTCTGCTGAATGTTATAATAGAGGGGGTTCCTTAGGAGTTGTGGTCTTCTAAGAGGGCTGAATAAGTTTAGGCTCTATAAGAAATTTGACGACCTGTGCTTTGCTATGTGACATAACTGTGCTTTTCTGCTGCATGTTATAATAGAGGGGTTTCTTGGGAGCTGTGGCCTTCTAAGAGGGCTGTATACGTTTGAAATTACGCCACCTACAACTCGCAGGATGGACATTCAAGAGCTAATTTAGAAAGATAACTGAGATGTGAGCTTTTTGCCAAGGATTAACACGAAAGGCTACTTTGTTTGTATACGTATCTTTCATTTGGTGCATTAAATATACATCCCGATGCTTGTATTCATCATTAATGGATTTAAACAAGGCATGAAATGTGAGTAATGGCATTGCTATGAATATACACTATTTGGACACTGTAGAAATTCGGAGGAGGATACATCTTAGTGTAGGGTTGTTCTTCTGGTTATGACTCGGCCCATTGCTTTATGTACCTGGTACCATGAACGCTGACGTGCACCTCGACGTTCTGGATCATTCGGCATTGCCTAAATTATGGCAATATTACGGCAATGATGGTTGTTTCTACCAACAGGATAGAGCTCCATGTCATGCTGCAGAACTTGTGATGGACTGGTTTCCTGAAATTGAGGTGAATCTGCTTGACTGGACTGTTCAGAGCCCCGATCTCAATCCAATCGAGAACTTGTAGGACTAACTGGAGCGACGAGTACGATACGGACACGCACGCCCATCATCACGACAATCTCTTCTCATAGCCTTGCAAGAGGCATGGCGTGTTATTCCTGCCAGACTTACAGATAACTTGTGGAAAGTATACCTCAACATGTTGCAGCAGCTGCAATACAAGGAAAAGGAGGGCATACCCGTTACTAAATATATTCTCCATATAGTGTACAACTACTTGGAAACCTCGTGACGATCAGGAAGGTAAAATAATTTTTCACGGACCAGATCAAGTTTTCCATAACACAAGCTAATCGAAGCCACCACAGAGCATTTGGATCTGAAATTTCCTCCACAACTGTCATTTTCTTTTAACGCTATACACCAATAACCAAGCACTTCTTTAATGCAAAAAGTGAACGAAATAGAAGGGTGAGTCCGAAACCCGAGCAATTTGCGGATATTAATTTCTTTGGAAGGCTTAGCGGTGTTCAATCGATTAAACCCCTCCACTCGAAAAGAAAACGCCGAAGCGTGAGGAAAATAACTCATACACTATAAGAGAGATGCCCCCCTCTCCATCCCTCTCTTCACTTCAGTTTTTTGCAGTCATTTGATGTTAGAAATCTCGCCGGCTCGTATTGACAGCTCTCTTCCGATGAGGCACACCAGACGCCCGATTCTATGAAGTGAAAATCGCCCCCAAACACTCCTACAAATATGCTGAAGGAGTTTTTCGTTTTTTGCTCTCTCTCTCTTTCCTTCTTTCTTTTTAATCCCTTTCTCTGGAGTTGTTTCCCTCCCGAATAACGTTTCTAAAACCAATTTTTTTTAGTGGACCAGCTCCCTTTTCATTGGTGAGAGGCGTGGAAACGTTCCAAGAAATCTAATCTAGTCGGCCGGTTTACGCTTCTTCGAGTGGAGAAATATTTTCGAAGGTGGTTCGAGTAGATTAAATCCATGAGGGTTGAATATGACCATTCTCTCTTATCGAGTATTTGCTTGTCGATAGGGTGTACGCTGTTACACGGTATCGACATTTTGAGCATCGATATTCAATCGAAACTAATGTGGATGAAAGAAATAATTGTTTGGTATTGAGCTTCTAAGCGTCACGCGATTTCTTAGTAAAGGCAGTTCAATCGCGTGGTTTGGAACGAGTCTATTAGACAAATTAGGGGACTGGTGGAAAGGTAAGCAAATCCCCTCCATAATTGGCGTCTTTAGAGCCGGATTTTAGCTCTAAGTTTATCATTTAAATAACCCGTCGTTGCTCGGGTTTCAAATATGACCGCGACATTTCCCTGTGTTAACTCAAATAAACCCTGTAGAACGTGTTTCCTTGTCCATGTCTTTTTATTGGAGGAAAGCAAACTTTAGATTTTAAAATTGGGGCTTCGAGCGGTATCTTTTAGGACTACCTGTATGCCAATTTTCATGGCTACAGATTGGTCTGAAAACAGGAAATAAAAAGGCTATTCAGAAAAGTGCTTTATTATTCTGTTTAAAGTTAGTCATTGAGTTGTTATTAATACATTTTTTCATTTACTGTGGTCAGTTAAATTTGCATAATATCTAGAAAAGGTGGGAAAAATACGCGGAAGAATGATTAACCCCCAAACAAAAGCCCATAGGAATTAAATAAAAATATATAAAAGTTAAAATTATTCAAAAAAGTAATTATCGGCAAAAAAAAATTGAATTGTTCTTTTTGTTCTATGGAACAAAATTTATTTTCCTAGCACAGATTTAAATAGGTTAATTTCTCTTCACCAGGTGGCATTGCAAATTACTCTCATGAACTCTAGTGAAATTACTCTATAATGATCTGTGCAACATTTATGGTTGAAGAACGTGAAAAACAGAAGATAAATATCTTTAGTGAAACGTATCAATTAAATTATTTTTGATTATTGAAATATTTCATAAGATTTATAATGGCCACTGGCCAATGTGGAGTTCGAACAGACATGATCTCGAAATTCCTTTCAGTATCCGTATGCATAACACAAGAGAAGAGTCTACAGAGTACAATGTTCCATCGGTTTTAGCGCCATCAGTAGTTGGTGATTCGGTTAATAACCGAATTACAGAAAACTAAATAGTCCATTTACAGCTTTTATGGCTTTGCGTGGGAAGATTGTAATGCCAAAGGCCATTCAGAATGGCGTTGCTCCTTTTAGGGTTAGCTCAACAAACAAAATATATGGATAATAAAATTTGGCAGACTGCTATGTGCCGAATTAGATTGGGCCATAAACTGGCACACATCAATCCAAGAAATAAATTCGCTGTAAATGTACCTTATAGATTATTTGAACGTATTGATTCGTTCCTTGTAGGGATGCGACATCGACAGCAAAACATCGATGGTTAAAATTAAAACATCGATGTTTATAATACATCGACCAAAAACCATCGATGTTTTTAAACATCGATGTTTTTCAAAATCAGTGTATTTAAACTTTTTAGAAAATAATATTTACAATAATTTGACATTGTAACTCCTAACTATAACTATTATTAGGAAGGTACATAACAATAATTATTGTTAGTTATTATTAATTATTTATCAACTTATGGGGAGAAACAGGCCTATAATTATTATCTGCCACAAAATTTGTTATTTACAGTATGTAAAAAAATAACATCACATAACATAACATAACAAAAAAATAACATAAAAAAATAAGTTTGTTAACTTTCTCCACCTTAAGTCAACTTCTTTTTTCACTAACTATCTCACCAGTTAGGGAAATACTCTTTTTGACATAACGGATGTCGCCATCACTTAGAAATACTTAGTGGCACGGTTATTTTTCTTAATTTATTTCATTCAAAAATAGAACATCGACAATTTTAACACATTGATGTTAAATAAACATCAACAATAACTCGATGGTAAATACATCAATGTTTTTTTATCAAACTTCGACATCGATGATTTTTAAAACATCGACATCGATGTTTTTTAAGACATTGACATCGATGTCGCATCCCTAATTTTCAGACACTTCACCCTTGGCCACTTTTGTCTAAATATATGTTCAATTTACTAAATATAAAAATTATGCTAATTGTTTTATTATTATTATTTTTTTAAATTTTTATAATGGTATTTTTTCATTTAAAAATAAAACATCGACACCGAAAAACATCGATAAGTATAAACATCGATGTTACGAAAACATCGGCTCCAATACATCGATGTTAAAAACCTCGATGTTTTTTTATGAAACATCGATGTTTCGAAAACATCGACATTGATGTCGCATCCCTACTTCCTTGTACGAAAGCAACTAACAGAAATCAAATCTTGCGTTGCTATTGAGGGACTCATACGAAATTTCAGCCTGCAGTTTAGAGATAATTAAAAGCCAGTTTATTTCATTCTGGAATCTCATATGATCAGTTTATGCAAGGAAATAGTAGAGGAATTTTTTGTATTACTGGACTGGTATGAACTAACGATGTACAATTGCAAGGTTTCATAAAATGTGTGATTTTGGTTCAAACAGATTTTTAATCTCTCAATTGAAGATCTGATTTCCAGAACCATCGGTAGGTAAGTATTTTAATTAACGTCGTACTTTAGCAACACAACGGACTAGTGACGAAGGTCTGGGTAATAGAAATTTTAGTTAACGTCGCACTAGAGCAACACAACCGGCTATTGACGACGTTCCGGGATCAGTCCCTTAAGGGAAAGATCCGAAAACAACATCTCGCAATTTTGAACCACGGTCAGATGACGAAGCAACACCTGAGCTGACGAAGGTCTGGGATCAATACCAACTGGAAAGATCAAGAACAACACCACTTAATTTCAAACCACGGTCAGATGACGACTAAGAACCATCGGACACTAGACAAAAACTAGACAAAACATATGTTTGTCTGTGAAATGCAAGCTATGACATTAATGTTCTCTACTAAATATAATTAGGTAAGCGTAATTATGAATAATGAGTTGTGCATATTTGTAATCACTCCTGCAAAAAGTTTGGTGTGAACAAATTAGATGAACTGCGAAGACTTTTCTTCTTTTTCCAAATATCCAAGTGTCTGGGTTACCTCAAAATGTAGTTTATTACCATTTTGGTGACTTTCGGCTTGGTGTTGAATCACCTATCATGGAACATTACTGAATTCATTCTTTGGAGTTTCTATTGATGAAGTGTTGAAATCGTATCTGAAGAATTGACGTCATATTCGGAATACGCATGTGAAACTTCGAGCAGAAACACTACCGCCACCTACTTCCGCCATTAGGTTGATAGAAAATGCCTTTCATAGAATACCAATACTACTATAAATATTTTGGAAAGTGAATGTAGGTTTTGGAAATCTTTTTGTTAAACCCCCGTTTTGAAAATCTTTAGGTGTGTATGGGCTTCAGGTAACCGAGGTACTCTTCTTTTCTCATGGGGTTTACTATCTCTGTCTACAGGATACTCAAGCGATCTTTCTCTATATACTTTCTCTTCTCCATCCTTGCTTTTTACAATTTTTTCACAATATTTGTCTTGGCGCCACTTGGCCAAATATGGCCCTTGCGCCATAAAACCCCAAACCAACCAACTAGCCAACCTTTCGTCAAATTAAAAAATATAAATTTTTTTCGATTAAATTTTTTTTTCTTTTGTATCTTTAATTTAAAAAAAAACCCTATTCACTACGTCCAAACGATGGAGCGTCCAAAGCTCCAAATGGAGGACTTATAGCCTTCATTAGGTTGAGAGAAGGTTCCGCCATTAGGTTGATAGAAAATGCTTCTCAAAGACTACCAATATTTTGGAAATCTTTTCGGCAGACCCCCGTGGGCAAATATTCTTTAGGTGTGTACGAACTTCAGGTACCCGAGGTAACCTAGTGACCTCTTTTCTCATGGGGTTTACTATCTCTGCTTAACATTGGGGATCGCTACCCCAGAATTCTCAAGCAATCTTTCTCTTCTCCATCCTTGCTTTTTACAATTTTGTCTCTTATTTGTCTTGGCTAAATATGGCCCTTGCGCCATAAAACCCCAAACCAACCAACTTGCCAACCTTCCGCCAGATTTAAAAATATTTATTTTTTTCGTAGTTTTTTTTTTTTTTTGCATCCTTAATTATAAAAAACCCTGTTCACTACGTCCAAATGATGGAGCGTCCAAACATCCAATCCAAATGGAGGACTTATAGCCTTAGATAGGTTGATAGAAGGTTATGCCATTAGGTTGATAGAAAATGCCTCTCATAGACTACCAATATTTTGGAAATCTATTCGGAAGACCCCTGTGGGCAAATCTTCTTTGGATGTGTACGAACTTCAGGTACCCGAGGTAACCTAGTGATCTCTTCTTTTCTCATGGGGTGTACTATCTCTGTTTAACAAGGGGATCGCGATCCCAGAACTCTCAAAAGCAATCTCATTCTTCTCCATCCTTGCTTATTACAATTTTTTCACGTTATTTGTCTTGGCGCAACTTGGCCAAATATGGCCTTTGCGCCATAAAACTCCGAACCTACTAACTAGCCAACCTTCCGCCAGATTAAAAAATATTTATTTTTTCGAAGTAGACTTCATTTCTTTTCTTCTTCTGCTTCCTTAATTCTTCATAGCCCCATTTACTTTCTCTCCAAGATCCAAACGATGGCGCGTTCCGATCTCCCTCGTCCAAACTTCCAAATGGAGGACTTACAGCCTTCCATAGGTAAGCATCGGAATCTCAATCCAAGCCCTCGATGTCTTAAAACTCACGCACCGACATATGGCAGCGGATATAATGACATTTTTTATGCGCACCGTCCCGAATGCTACACCGACGCGAAGTCGTAAAACCCGGACACACCACGCTGCACAGTTTCATCAAACTAAAGCTGCAACAAATCCTCGTCCTCTCCGAGAAGGACCCTAAAAGTGAACAACACGAAAGTCGCTTGCCAATCACTGCGGAGTGAGAGGCCGCTATAAAACTGGCATCGCCAAATCCCTTCAATTTGCACTGGGCTCTCTCCAGTACCTCCTGTACATTAAATGACAAGAGAATTAACCTACTTGGGATACATCCTGGAATCTTTCTCGCCAGTCGCATTTGCTCCAATCGAGCGATGTCCTGAGGACTGAATAATGCATGGGGTCCCTCTGTGAGAGAGAGAGTGTGTCTTCTCCGGTTACCATGGAGACGGGACGCCACAGAATGAAACGTTTCGAAGGGCCTTTAATCTCCTTCCCCCCATAGGAAGACGTCACCCCTCATTACGCATCGGGTGGATGTTTATACGGGGTCAACATTTCTCAATCCACGATCTAGCCGGAAGGTGGAACTGGTGTGTGTCTGAGGAGTTACTCACGCATTTCGGTCGTTTGAGAGGGTAAGGTTGGTGTGTGGGGGTGCTTGAAGAAGTTGATTTAGACCCCCTTAATGCCCCAAAGCGATCTTTTCAGAGGAGGGGAGAGGACTAAAGCGAAAACAAGCAAATCCCATTGGAACAAGAAAGAAAACAGATATCGAAGTAAGGAATAAAAATAAATTCAGGCTTATGTGACACGGTAACTGGGCTTTAAGGCACCCCCGGAGATGCTTTGATACATTATTACATTTCTAAAGGAAATCATTCGTAAGTCTGCCATTGCCGAAACACGCTGGCTTATGCAGTCGGCCAAACAAAGTTTAACAAGTCAAATGGACCGTATTCTTCAATGGGGACTCTTTATGACATATTGTCGTGACTGGTCATAAATATTTGTATTGATAAAAAACGAGCGGATGTTTCAGTGTGAACATTTACTTCAAGAAAGAAATGTAAACATAACGATTTCAATTTTTTCTTGCCATATAGACACAGGAAGCATTTTTTCCCCTTAGAAAACTCACGTTTTCCACACATTTTAGCTTAAAAAGTCTCTCACAAACTTAAATCTTTCCAAGTCATGTTTCAAGGAAGGTAGGTAGTTTAATTAAAGTCGCACTGGAGCAACACAATGGGCTATAACATTTCTTAGGGAAATCATTCCTAAGCCTGCCATTGCCGAAAAACGCTGGTTTATGCAATTGGCAAAACTAAGTTTAACACTTCAAATGGACCGTAAACTTCAATGGGACACTTTATGACATAATGTCGTGACTGATCATAAATATTTTTAGCAATAATAAACTAGCCCGAAGATACCATGCTGTTTCAGTGTGAACATTTACTAAAGAAAGAACTGTAAATATGACTATTCCAATAGTTTCTTGCCGACTGCACACAGGAAACATTTTCCCGCCAGAAACCTCACCCCTTCCACATTTTAGCTTAAAGAAAAAAGTGTCTCACAAACTTAAATCTTTCAAATACATGTTTCAAGGAAGGCAGGTAGTTTAATTAAATTCGCACTGGAGCAACACAATGGGCTATTACCGACTGTCTGGGATTAGCCCCCAAGGAAAAGATCAGAGTGTATTTGTATGTTAAAACCAACTCTAGTACACGACTCAAATTAGAGATTTATGTTGTAAGCTGATATCGAGAAGCTATCTGAGAAATGAAAGCCAAGCTAAAGTTAAGTAAGCCATGATTGGTTCAAACCCCCTCATACATCACGCGTTTCCACTCTTCCAAAATTTACTCTAAAAGAACGTGAAAAAATTAATTCTACCTTCCCCTCCAGAACTCCAGGCGTTAAAGTTCGAAAGCAATCCCGAAAGAACAAATGGTTTTTAGAGCTGCGGCAATTACCCCAACTCTTTCTTAGCCCGCCGACAGACGATATTTCCAGGGAAAATAATCTCGTCCGCAGAATGATAATCTAACTTCAACATCTCAACTTCACTAGGGGAAAAGAGGAAAGAAAGAAATATGGCAGGTCGATCCATTCAAGTTAAGAAATGCCTCGGATTCTGTCTTTCGGCTCCATCTAGAAGAGATACTGCTAATGGTGTCCATTAATAATTCATTGGACTTCCTTTTACACACGCGGAACGAACATTAATCAAGTTCTACGGACATTTCCCCCTTTTAGTTCTTCTCTCTGCAATAGCTTTTCCTTCGTGGGTTCGCCACGGAAAGGTAAATAGGTAGGCGCTTTGTTAAAAATGCAAAAATACCAAATGCGTTTCCTCCATCTTTAAATAAATTAGGCAAATACGTCGAGTCTTGGCGTTCGCTCACTGAAATATTATTCGAAAATGTGAGTACCTTTATTGAATAAATTATTTTTATCATTCATATCGTGATTGGCGATAATCTACGTGGCGGAGAAATCGGCATTATTTGTGTAGTGGCGAATGGCAACAAATGGATGCAAACCATATAAAGTCTACCGCTGTACGATTCAATTGTCAGTTTTCCTGCCTTGTTTATGTAGCCCGCTTGGATGAGCAATGGATTAGCAACCGGATTGTTGCGAGTTCGAAACTAGATCCCACCAAAGACCGTCGTATTCGCGGGGGCAAGTGCACGTTAAATTTTGTGACTTCAAATGTTGTCATGTTGGAGTGGTGTGGAAGTTTGGAGAGTGGGTGCCAGTTCAGGTGTGATTTCGTCATTTGACCGTGGATCAAAATTACGAGGCGTCGTTCTTGGGTAATTTCTTTCGGGAATGATCCTGGACCGTCACAAATAGACCGTTGTGTTATTACAGTGCGACATTAATTCAAGTACCTACCTACCAACCTACATTGAAGAGCCAAAACATTATGACCACCTACTCATTAACGCGTTGCGCCTCCTTTGGCCTGCAAAACAGCTGAAACTCGCCTGGGCATAAATTCCACAAGTTCTTGGTACATGACTGGAGACAGGTTATACCAAATGTCTAAGCAGCGGTCACGCAAAGTCGAGATATTCGGACATAGTGGTTGTTTGCCGCTCCATGACAACACAAATGTGCTCTATCGTATTAAGATCCGGCGTGTTAGGTGGCCAGGACATTAAGTGGAATTCATCAGTATGCTCATAGAACCACTCCAACACAATCCTCCGAGCCTTGAAACAAGGGGCGTTGTCCTGCTGGAAGATTCCATTTCCAGTTGGGAAGACAGACGCCATGTAAGAGTGCAACTCATACGCAATGATGTTCAGAATAATGTTCGCAATGAGTTCACAATGATGTTATCTCTTCCACTCATCTATGGTCCAGTCTCGATGTTCCCTGGCCCACTGTAGGCGTAGTTGACGATGACGATTGGTCAACAGAGGCACACGAGTGGGATGTCTGCTGCACAGTCCCATATACAACAGTGTCGGCTGAACTGTGTATTCCGGAAACCTTGCTCTCGGACCTGCATTGTATTGGGATGTCAGCTGAGCCACTGTCTCGCGCCGATTTTGCTTTACCAAGCGGGACAGTCTCCGACGTCCTTTTTTCTTTAATGACGCATGGACGACCCACACCTTGGCGTCTACTGCTGGTGTCACCGTCATTTATCCACTTTGCATAAATACTAACAACGGCAGATCGTGAACAACCTACCAGTCGTGCAGTTTCGGTGATACTCGTTCCGAGTCTTCGGGCCATTACGATCTGCCCTCTATCAAATTCGCTTAGATCAGCAGCCTTTCTCATCACTCGCAAAAGTAAGTGCAAGAATGATTACTTACCTTCTCCAGCAGCAGTTAAATACCATTTTCACTTAATCACGTGCCCTCCACTTCATCCAGACGAGTTTATTGAAAAATGTGGGGATTGTCATTATGTTTTGGCTCGTCAGTGTAGTTTAAATATGCTGGATTTCAGCTATGCAACATCATGGAATTGTTAAAACAGCTCGGAAGGGTCTGCAACTCTAATGAAATTGTTCAGCGTAGAATAGAAAATACGTTTAGCGTCGAAAAATGCCAAAACTCCTTTGAACAAGGGAATGCGATGAAACTGAAGTAGATATTCAGTATTTAACTGTGGTAATATGACCGATGTATGAACTTTATCCAAGCATTTTGATATAAGTAACAATAAACACCAGTAAGGAGTGTATGAGATGTTGTTTTATATTTATGACTAATTCGATTTCTTTTGGAAGCATAAAATATGTATATAATTGCTTATAATAATCTTAAAAAGGGATTTAAATGACGTATGAAATATGACCAACGGGATATAAGTAATTAAGAAATGGAATACTTTATACTTAGTACGGAATACTTAAAAATGTATCATATTGAAAATTAAAGTGGAGCAATAATTAACCTAAAAATATAAAAACTAAATTAACGCATAAATTCAATACATTTAACAAAATATTAGCATAATTAATAGTGATTAGTATCTTTTACACTCCTCATCAATACATTAACACTCAAGGATTACAAACCACTGCTTTCAATTCAAAAACATTCCTCAAAGTAACCTTTTATCCATAAGTTGAAATCCAAGAATTCCAACACTTAGAAACTAAAGAAATTATAACAAATTAACTACTTAATGGTGCAGACGAGATTCGACTTTACATCATTTTAATCGTTCTAAAAAGAATAATAACGATATCGTTGTTTATTATACAGCGTAAATCGTTGCGACAGCAGTTTATTTGCAGTAAAAAGAATTTCTCGAAAAAAAAAAATTAAACGTGCACATACATTTAGGACAACAGATGACGAAAAACGCAGTTCTAACGCTTCAACAGTAGCTATTAGAAGTTTGTTTTTCTGCTTAATGTATACCCTAACAGTGAAACAACATTTACAGAAAACCCATTTCCACTCTGTTGCAGGGAAACTGGCTACTTCTCACTTCTACAGAAAACAAGTTCAACACTAGGCGCGTTGTAAAAAAACGTTTTCATTGACACGGAGTACTTTTCAAATGTGTCTTTTCCGGAATTAAATTAGAATTTAGGACTAAAGCTGAAAGGTGTTGTAAAAAGAAAACGATGCGCACACGTCTTATCTAATTAGGTTTCTTACATCTGTTTGCCTTACTAAGTCAGAAAACGAAGAACCAAATTTAATTTAGCGAATCAAAAGTCTTTCCTGGAATGTTAAATGCATTCGAAAAGCATGTTTAGTTGACCAAATACTACTTCGTCGTAATGCGTAAATGATCAGAAGGAATTATATTTGGCAGCTAATCTAACGCGAATGCTACTGCACATTTGCTTTGGAGACATTTTTGGGCGATTATAAAAAGCAAAATCTCAATAAGAATAAAGCATCAGGAGCTTTATTGGTTTAAATATACAGAAAGGGGATCGACAGTACAAATGGTACTACGGCTCTAGGGGGCGCTGAAGGTGGGAAATTTTGTTCTGTATTGTGTAGTCTATTTTCAAAGTTTAAAGGTTAAAACATTTTGTATTTATAACATAACTGTGTAGGCAAGTATGCAGTTAAGAAATAATCAAAGACTGAGTACTTGATATACGCACAAGGAATTAATGAGTGGCCATTCATCTAACCTGGCATTAAGATACGGGGTGTAGCTGTGTGGGGTCCTGTATAGAACGATACTTTTAGCTACTTACGGAAAATTTCTTATGAAGTTTTTTTAATGTAGTAGTTTGTCGAATTGGTGATGATTTTATATTTTCCCTTCTGCCGACCAACCGGTCTAGTGATTAAGGTGTTGGCCTCTGGATCGGAAGGTTCCTGGTTCGAATCCGGGGTCAGGGCAAGGATGTAATTGTTCTGTCCTTAGTTAGGGGTAGTGATGATCGCCCATTGGGTGGCCTTCACAAATGACCATCGCTTCCCGGCCTTGCAGTGGCCTATGATTAGCAATCGAGTGCCCGCCGTAATTTAAAAAAAAGTATTTTCTCTTCTGTTCTCCTGTTTGTTTTCTTTTGTTTTTCATCATTTGACTTTCATTGTCCCTGTTAATTTTATTTAGTACAAATTAATTTGGTTGAAAAGTTGGTATAGATATGAAGGTTCAAAGATTAAGCAATCCAAATTAAAATGTCCTTGAATGCCTTAAGCAAAAGGTTGGCTTGAAGATAAAAGGCGGAACACCCTTCAAAATTCGTAATTGTTACGTACTTTTAGATTTGTTTGGACATCGTTGTACACCTTATATCTGGTACGTTGGGAACAATTTATTTAATCAGGTAGACAGCAAAAAACGAATAATCATATGGTATTTAACTTTAAAATGCATTAAATACTAATTTGCAGTTCCTGAAGAGTTTGTGTTCGATATAAATTCTGGAAAAGCCTATGATGCTCTTGTAATTTGAACAATGATGATGAATGAAAAATATGATCTAGAAAGTCTTCGTATTATTAACTTTCTAGTGAGACTTCATGTTAAAATTGATGTACGAAGGATAGTTTGATTGATATTTCAAATCTACAGTTTATTTAAAGAGTATTATTTATATTATGTGATTTTGTTTATTTTTACAGTATTTATTTCATATCAAGAACGCATCAAATATATTTGTAGATTTTGGTTTGTTGATTTAAGGTCATAAGTTAGACCAGGACCTACATCCGTCAAATCTAAGATCTACGCGATTTACATACTGAACAAGGGTGTTTCGAAAATATCAGGCGACATTTTGTCAAAGAATAGCAATGCTTCGTTTGGGTGATAGATGGTGCTGCTAGGCCACTCAAAAACATCGTTTTTTTCGGCGTAAGGCGTCATTTTTCGCTTGGATTTTCAACTGCAAGCTCCGAATTCGTGTAGCGATGCAAACGGATTTTCAACGGTACGCATTTCTACACGAATTCGGAGCTTGCCATTGAATATCCGAGAGGGGAATGCCACCATACGCCACATAAACGATGTCATCGACATACCTAAACAGCGCTATTTATCGCCTAAACACGACATTTCCGCAGATACATTCTTTGACAAGTTTTTTATTTTATTTTGTGCCTCTTTGCCGACCTTCACAATTTGGGGAAAGATATTTTTGAAACACCCTGTATACCATGTTTATGAAATACAGCCCTCAGTTTTGAAACATATTGACATTGCTTCCTTTCTTTTTCGAATTCGGCACAATGTACATAAACAGGTAGATCTCCACATACAGAATGTGTATTACACATCGCCCGCTTACAAGTCAAGCATTGAGTTAAAAAAACATGGTTCTGGGAAAACGAAAGGAAAATATTATATTCCCTATGCTATATATTCACTAAATTTGTTCTTCAAGAGTAAACCTAATCTTCATACAAAGAAAAAATTTCTTAGTGGACAACAGTCTACGGATCGTTATATTATGGCCAAGGGGAAAAAAAATCATATTTAAAGATTTTGTTTTAGTGTGTTTCAGTTGTAAGACTATACAATGTATACTGGGCAGATTTCCAATTTTAGAATCATAGTCACTCAAAGTACAAAAGGTCGTATGACAAAAATTTCATTTTTTTTTCTTTTATTATTGCTATATGTGGCATTTTGTGATTACCACCTGGTGGCAAAATCTTATATGTCCAACAAATCGTTATATTATGTCCATGAAAAACAATTTAAAAAAAAAAATCATATTTAAAAATTTTGATTTAGTGTGTTTGAAACAGCTGATTCAATAAAAGTTACAGCCAAATGCATATAATAATAATAGAATCCAATCATAAGGAAAACTATTCGTTTGTTTTGCTATCATGTGTGAAAAATGCAGATTTTAAACACACAACCTTTAGCACTTTAAGCGACGATATTTACATTGTTTCCCTTCTTTTTCGGATTCAGTAGAAGGATAATTGCGCCCAATGCCTATGATATAGAGTAGATAGGATAATTCCCCGGGTTTTTTTTCGAAAAATGTTTCGCTATTTCTTCCATCTTCCTAATTTTTCCATACCGAAATTACTTCAACCACACTTTTTTCTCAAGGAAAAAAAATAACGTATACCATCCTGTCCATCTCCGCGCAGGAATCATAAAACTACCCTCCGATAACGTACAAAAACCAGAGAAGGCCGTTATCACTTCGCAAGGGCGAAGAGAACCCGACAATAATGAACAGTTTGTTTTTATGAAAGCCACATGCTCTCCATCCTCCACAGAGAGCAATAACAGAGGGAAGAAGAAGATCCGAAGACCATCTCCGCTCTGGGGACTTGTTTTCCAGAACATGTCAGCCGCCTTATGATGAATGGCCGCGTTTTTTCCCATCGCGATATTCCCCTTTTTATTTTCCTGCACTTATTTATTACAGATTTATCTCTCCTCGGGAAGAAATGAACACGTGTTTTTCTTGTTTTGAGTGCGCGGGCCCCATGCATCACTGTCTGGTTTGGAGACGAGGGATATCGCCGCCTTCTCTCGGGACCAGGATGGGTTCCTTGTCTCGAGCGTTAATTTGGTTTTGATGGAACACCCGAGTGTTCCCCGTGCGTGGTGGGCAGGGGCGATACGGAGGGGGATGTTGGAGTGAAGGGAGAAGATGAAAATGTATAGAAATGAGGTCCGGATTCTTTTTATAGTATGTGATAGTCCTTGGACGCAAGCTGTTGGCTCTGTTCAGACACAAGGAATCGACAGTTGAAGTGTGTGACTCGTGTATTTTAAGATTCTTTGAGTGATCTTTTAGATTGTGGAAACTGATTGGAGATGCTTTTTGCCTGGTATCTTATCCACTATTATAAAAGGAAGTGTTTTTCTGTGTCTCTGCGATTAGTGTTCTATGGCGCTTATAATAATGAAATTTGGCATAGTCTTAATTTTTTGCGGTTTTTGTGCGGTTTTGTGAACATTTTAAAATAAATTTATAATTTATTTTCTCCCTTGCCATTCAATTCGAGGACAATTGTTTCGTCAGAACGTTCCAATACCTGATGAGGGGCCGTGTATGGAGATGTTAGTGGCGGTTTCACTCTATCAATACGTAAATAAACATGAGTATAATCGTGCAATGATTGGTGCACATCAATAGATTGTTTGACATGATGGACAGGTGAATCAGGTGTTAATGACTGCATGACGCGTTTAAGGTCTTGAACGTAGGACTCTGTAGGTAAAGACACAGTATTAGAACACTTCAGAATGTCTGATGGTTGTCTAAGGGTAGTGCCGTACACGAGTTCTGCACAAGTGGCATCAATGTCGCTTTTAACAGCTGAACGTATGCCAACAACACAATGGGTACCACATCCGACCATTTAGGCGTGTAAAGGGCCATGATGCCACTTTTCAAATGACGATGGAATCTTTCGAAAATTCCATTGGAACTCAGGTGGTAGCTTGTGCTACGAATTAGATTTGCTCCACAAGAGTGATAGATACCAAGATACTTTTCAATTACTTACAAACCCATATTTTTGACCTTTTGGAATTGTGCCAAATCAGACGTCAATGTTCGGCGTGGAGAATTTGACCTTCGCGATCGTTGAAGAAATCAGATTCATTTTGATTGCCGGGTGACATGCCCGTGTCATGTCGGGTGGAGGTGGGCCTCATTCTTTAAACAAATGTTTTTTTCTCTCACACAGATGGGGCTGTGGTGGAAAGAATGAGGCGACATGCCCGTGTCGTAATTTTTTGCAAATTTAATGTGTCCAGCCCGGCTGTTATATTTTAATCTAAAATAATTTTTAATTAATTTATTGGCATTTATTTATTGCTAGCCAATTTAAGGCCATCGCGGCGTTGTCTGCGGTGTTGGTTTGTGAAGCAAACCAAATGCGAATGCGTAGCAATCACAGGGGTTGGCGAGCATTAGCGAGTAGTCGTTCACACATGACCCCACAAAAAGAATTGTCACGGGCAACACAGCGCTGGCCACGCAGTGACTAGTAGTGATGCGACATCGACAGAAAAACATCGGTGTTTTGAAACATCTATATTCAAAATTAAAACATCGATGTTGATAATACATCGCCCCAAAACTATCGATGTTTTTAAAATTTAGTGTATTTAAACTTTTTCCCCCATTTTTTAAAACTGGTTTAGTAACTGGTAATGCGACATCGGCTCCAATACATTGATGTTTATAATAAAACATCAATGTTTTGAAAACATCAACATCGATGTCGCATCCCTACTTTTCAGACCCTTCACCTTTGGCCACTTAGGTTTAAAAGTATGTTCATTTAGCTGATTATGAAAATTATACTACTTGGTTATTTTTTAAATTTTTATAACGGTACTTTTTTCATTTAAAAATAAAACATCGACAAGTATAAACATCGATGTTATACAAACATCCACTCTAATACATCGATGTTTTAAAAAAAAACATCGACATTGATGTCGCATCCCTAGTGGCTCGTCGTAAAAAAGTTGCGATTCCATATTTCGGTAGGTACGTAAGTTGGTATTTCAATTAACGTCGTACTGGGTCTACACAACGGGCTATTACATATTTCGTTCACCCCATGTCTCATAGAGTTTGAGTATTCTAGCAGCCGCATTGACGTGAAATATAAGCAGACTGAATATTGTTACTGAGAGTAGTTACTTGGTTGACCGATATGGTATCGTATCGCCTAGTTTGGAGACTTAACATTGTTGCGTAGTGAAATGTTCAAATGCTTTCAAAGTAGAAGACTCAAGTGCAAAGAAGAAGAATTTATTTAATATCCAGTCTTTCCCGACTGGGAGGAATCAGAAAGTAAAAATTAATCATTTAGATATACAAACGTATCACATTCTTCTGGTAACAGAGCATGGTTTTCAGAAAGGCACTCTCTTTTAATATCGCCAATCTACTTAATTATGCACCGATCGAGATCAACCTGTCGCCAAACAGCATAAATTAAACACACAAGAATGAAAACTCATTCTCCCGAACGGCAACTTCGTTTCGTTGCAACCGAACGAACGACCAATAATATTATCAAAGACTCAACAAACATTTAATGACAGGGTAGTTGGTGTGTGAATGCGTATTTTTATAGCTGCGACAAAAGTGGTGAAAACGTCAAAATCTACTGTTATGACGCACGAACCAATCAGATGATGAATCAATGGATGGGCGTTTCTCCCGTCTTTTTGAGGTTGCTTCAGGAACAACGCAAAAAGAAGGACAAAAATGAAAGACCGGCCTATTTTTCTTTGAAAACAATCATAAAATTCCGCTTGCAAACATATATTTTTTAAAGAATAAAAAGGAAAAAAATTCTATCCTTAAATTACAGAAACAAAAATCCAATACACAATTCCCCATATGTGGAAATTTTTCCCTTTTCATAAGAAAAAGTGCCGCAATTCTGATTGAAGAATCTGGTGGAAAATTCCCCCGTAAGTGGAAAATTTTTCCCTTTTCCCAACATCGACACGATTCTCGATGCTTTAAAGGAGAATCTCCGGAAGTTCCAGAGCACTTGGATACTCTGGAGTAGCATATATATAACAGTGTAACCCAACTCTACAATGGAATAGTTTTTGGTAGATACAAATGTTGCATTGCTTCACATCAGCTTACTAAACATTAATAGAGGAAGAAGACGATGTCCACAAGTTTTCTAGTGATAGCAGTGATATTCCAGTCGTACGAAGACGTGTGCGCCGTTTATTGTCAGAAAGTGTTTTTTGAAAATTACTTCGGAGAGAAGGCGACCAACCTGTCTAGTGGTTAAGATGTTTGCCTCTGAATCGTAAGATTCCCGGTTCGAATCCGTGGTCAGGGCATGGATATAAAATTGTGCTGTCTGTGTTAGGAGCGATGATGGCCGCCCATTGGGTACTCCTTCACAAATGTCCATCACTTCCGACCATTGCAGTGTATATGGATTGAATTGAAATACGGTAATATGTTAAAAAAATCTTTGAGGAGAAAAGGGTAGGTAAACTCTGTAGATGTTTTTTTAAATCCATCAAAATCATAACTGTTTTTTGGTTTGATCGTAATGTTTTTTTTTTAATTTGAAACAAATTTTTTTTTATTTTCTGCGTGACATGAGAAGAGATAGATTGAAAATCGCTGCTTTAGAGGGCTGAAAAGCACTCATGTTAATGGGGTTGAAGGTCATAGAATTAATTCAGTTATTGTGTTACGTGCACTTACTGCACGCAGAGATCTAAAGCATGATTTTCATTAAGTAAAAAGCACTTAGACATTTCTCGTTGTAGGATTCAAATTCGTAGAATCTATACCTCTTTGGTATAATCGAAGCTCACATTCAAAATGCTCACCAAAATTTCTGTATACTCTTTGTCTAACAAAGCTTCAATTGGTGACTGCGTCAATAGACTAATTCAATCCTAATTACATAATTTATCACTCCAGTAGAAAACTACACAAACACATTACCAATCGAACGAGACAAAACCGCTTAAAACTTTTCCCACACTCGATTAAATCTTCGAAATGGCTCAAAATAAGGGGAATGAAACTGTAAAATAATAATAATAATAAAAGGGTTCAAAAAACGACACCGAGCGAAAAGCGAATCGATACAATCACGATTAATGCCCGCCCCAATCGATTGTGGATCAAACATTAACCAACGTGTTTCCCGAAATGCGCGATAGACGACGGGTATCACCGTGACCTACTAGAGAAAGAAGGAAGAAAAAAAAATTATCGACGGGACAGAAATCGATGAAGGAATTCGATGTTTCGATTGCCGTGACGTCACTTGACTCTTTAAATAGCGAGAGTGGGAATTCTTTTTTTTTTAATTTTGCGGAACGTGACGGTTTGCACGCGACACGAGGGACGCGTTCCCGTTTTGTAACCGCAGATGCTTGTCGCGGCTGCTGCTGTTATGCGGCGTGAAAACTTGTTGCGCAGGGTTGGGGAACAGTCCCCTGTCACCCCGTGCGGCACGTGACTTTTTTTGACAGTACGAGGAACACGCACCTTTTCATATGTAGGAAAGAAAACCCCCAAACAGTAGTCTCAGAATAAAAGGAGGAAACGCACACGTACTCTGTCTATAATTTACTAGCGGCATATGGTGGTAATCTATTTTAACAATAGGTAATTATACTAAGTTCCTTCCCATTTTCCTTTGGAGATGTATGTTACAACAAATTGTTCTTTTCCATCTGCCTCACGTTGGGTTGGTGTGGAAGTTTGGAGAGTATGTGCCAGCTCAGGTGTTGCCTCGTCATCTGACCGTGGTTCAAAATTACGTGGTGTTGTCCTTTACCTTTGGGGATTGATCCCGGACCGTCGTCAATAGCCCGCTGTGTTGCTGTAGTACGACGTTAGTTAAAAATTAATAAATAACCTAATTTCCATTTGTTAATAGGGTAGCACAATCGGTAGGTTTGTAGTTAATCTATGTCGCACTGGAGCAACACAACAAGGTAGCCCAGTTAAAGAGCAACGGAACGGCAACCAGAAGGTTGCTAGTTTGAAACTTGGTTTAGCAAAAGAACGTCGTGTACGCGGGGACTGGTGCATGTTATACCCGCAATGTCCTCAAGTTGGCGTAGCCTGGAAGTTAAGAGAAGGGGTGCAGCCGTGGTTTAAAATTACATTCAGTTGCTGGTGATCATTCCCTTCGGGTTTAATCCTGGACCGTCGCCAATAAGCAGTTTTGTAACTCCATTGCAATGTAATTAAATACCTACCTACCTTGTCCTAGGAATTTTCCTTTGTTATTGAACCTGGATCGTCGCCAATAGCTCGTTGTGTTGCTCCAGTCCGACATTAATCCTCCTGATAGTTGTCTCGATGCGATATCTTATCCAAAACACAATCATTAGCAAAACTGATCAGATCTTGATGAACGAGATATCTCGTTTAAACCACTTGAAGGGTTAATTAACTATATACCGATCTACCATCTTCCAAATAGGGGATTATTACAAAATATTCTTTTCCATCTATTAAGACATCTGAGATTATTATTGTCCATATTATTATCCATAAGAATATAATTCAACTTAATATCACGGAATTAGTAGACGACGAATCTATAAGTCCATTTCAAAGGGATGCACTGTGAGGGAAAATTAATTAATGAAATTGAGAATGATGTTCAGAAAACTCATGGAAGTGGGATTTGGAAGACGTACGAAAGAATAATCTAAGCAAGAATGTTTTTAATTAAGCAAACTGCCACACACCTTTCCTGGAGGATACATCAATTGAATTAAGATAGAATGATTGGATAGTGTATAAACCGTATGCTATCAATCCAAATTCGATACAACAAATAATCTCATTAGCATAAAAATTAACCAATTTTCAATTGCTGGAGATAAAGATACTCATTCTTGTTTTTTGTTTATAAAACAGTATCTTTTTATGCTAAAAAATAAAATACTCTGCCAAATAATTTAACGTATTAACGACCATCCCCCGCTTATTGCATCACTGTCATCCTGATTGAACCATCAGTCAGGTTCAGTGTTGCGCAAAGTTTAATCTGACTAATGAAAAAAATGACTATAAAATGAATCAAGGTTAGTTTCATTCCTTCCATGTTAAAATTGATTAATTAAGTTTGTAACACAAGTAATCATGAATGAAAACTTTCTATGTGATTAAAGACTTTCCCCTGATTGAAATTGGGCTACCTCTTTGAAAAAAATAGTATGTGCCTGGGAAACTTTTATCAACAATACCCAACTCTGTCCACATGTTGGAGAGGAAAATTTAAATAAAATATAAAAGAGGATAACATGATTAAATTACACATGGATTAATATTTTACTGAGTAACGAAATTCGCTTAAAACAACAAACTATCGATTCGACAAATTCAAGCCATTGGGAGTAAAAAATGTACGAAAATTATTTTGCATTCCTCTAACCAAAGGAAATTAGTTAATCCACGACTAAAACTAATTATTGAATGATTAGTGACTAATCGTTAGCCCAGTCGGAAGAGCAACGGATTAGCAATCGGAGAGTTGCGAGTTCGAAACTAGGTCCAGCCAAAGACCGTTGTATGAACGGGGACTGGTGCACGTTAAATCTGTCGTGCTATACAATGTCCTCACGTTTTCGTGGCCTGGTAGTTTGGTGAGCGGGATGCCAGCTCCGTTGTTGTTCTCGTCTCCTGACTGTAGTTCAAAATTACGAAGTGTTGTCTTTCCCATCGGGTTTGATCCCAGACTGTCGCCAATATCTCGTTATGTTGCTCCATTGTGACGTCAATTAACTACCTATCTTTAGTCACGATTGAAATTTCAAGTACCGAATCAACGATCAAAACTAATGATTGAATGATTGGTGCCTAATCGATTCAGCTATGATTGCGCCTAGTGATTCAATCATGATTACGACTAGTGATTCAATCATGATTACCTTCAGTCATGATTGAAATTTTAGTTCACTAACCATTCAATTGAAAAAATTAGTTGACTCCACCCAAGATTCGTCAAATCAACGACCAAAACAAATGATTGAACGATTGGTGACTAATCTATTCAGTTATGATTACGACTAATGATTCGATCTTGATTGAAATTTCAGTTCACTTACCATTCAATTGAAAAAATTAGTTGTCTCCACCCAAGATTGGTCAAATCAACGACCTTTACTAATGATTGAATGATCAACGACTTAAAACTAATGATTGAATGATTCACTAACCATTCAAAACATTAGTTGACTCCACCCAAGATTGGTCAAATCAACGACCAAAACAAATGATTGAACGATTGGTGACTAATCTATTCAGTTGTGATTACTACTATTGATTCAATCTTGATTGAAATTTTAGTTCACTTACCATTCAATTGAAAAAAATTAGTTGACTACACCCAAGATTGGTTAGGTTCCATCTATAATTTGCTCTCAACATGAGGTCAGCACGGGTTGGCTCCTTTTTAGTCGCCAAAAAAGAGCGCTCGTCCCCTTCCCATGATATCCCGTCCAGCGCCATCTGCTACAAGATAAGGTACAAGAGGGTCGGGGAGCGGGTTTTATCACCTACGAGCCACGGTGCGAACGATAGGGTTGCCCTGCATCGCCATACGCTTCCTAGGGGAAACATAACTCATGAAAGACCCCCATCTATCGACTCGTACGTGAGAGAGATATCTCACTGGGAAGAGAGAGATAAAGTCTTCACGCTTCGGTCGTCATATCGCGCAAAACCCCTTCGAATCCATTGCGGTAGATAAATTAAAATAGTTCGTGTTTCCAACCTCGGGTTTTGGAGTGGAATGCTTGATGCATTGCCTCGATGGGGCGTTGCGAGGTGAAGAGAGTTCGCCCTATCTTCTCGAAAAGCCTGATACCCGATGTGTCGGAGAAAACTGAATTCCTTACTGCATGCATGTTTGGGAATGTTTATTCAATGAAGTTTAGTTCTCGTTTAGTGTTCAGGAATGCAATGTGACGTTTGTGTTTGTGTTTGATTCGAGAGTGTATTTCGTTTTTCTATGGAAGAGATAAGGTAGGTAGTTGAGGTTACTTGGTACTAGAGGAACACTCCAGTTTTGGGCTAGGGACAATTTGTTTTCCCAACTTGGAACTTCGTTTCTCTTGTAGTATCGGGCAGTTTTGTCTCGACGAGGTATCCCGTTTTGAAGCAAAATTGACCAGATGTTGGACAGATGCATCGTTAAAACACTTGAAGGGTTAACTAGATATGAGTAATCTAACTCCAATTTAAGTCTCCCAGCCCTACACCTCACAAAAACGCTAAACTAAAAGTAACTGGCCTGTCACCAGTTCTTGTCTATGGACAGTTTGTTTTTCCAACTGATCTTCGTACCTCTCGTACTAATAGGGCAGTTTTGTCTCGACGAACTATCCTGTGAAGCAAATTCGACTAGGTCTTGGACAAGACAATCTCGTCGAAACACTTGAAGGGTTAACTAGATATGAGTAATCTCAGAGTCTAATTTAAGAGTCTCCCAACCTTACACCTCACAAAAACGCTAAACTAAAAGTAACTGGCCTGTCACCAGTTCTTGTCTAGGGGCAGTTTGTTTTCCAACTTGGATCTTCGTTCCTCTTGTAGTAATAGGGCATTTTTATATCGACGAGGTATCCTGTCTGAAGCAAAATTGACCAGATGTTGGGTAAGATGCCTCATCAAAATACTCGAAGGTTAAACTAGATTATGAGTAATCTAACTCCAATTTAAGTCTACTAGCCCTAGACCTCACAAAACCGCTAAACTAAAAGTAACTGGCCTGTCACCAGTTCTTGGCTAGGGAAAGTTTGTTTTTACAACTTGGATCTTCGTTCCTCTCGTACTAATAGGGCAGTTTTGTCTCGGCGAACCATCCTGTGAAGCAAAATCGACTAGGTCTTGGACAAGACAATCTCGTCGAAACACTTGAAGGGTTAACTAGATATGAGTAATCTCGGAGTCTAATTGAAGAATCTCTCAGCCTTATCGCAAACACGCTAAACCAAAATACGACCGGCCTCTCGTTGGATATTTAGAGGTTCAACTCTGCGACGCTTCACTCACTTGAACGAACGAATCCCTTGCCAAGTTAACGATCCGAATCGAAATTTAAAACACGCGAAACGCAACAGAAAACGCGTGATGCGGTTAGTCACCCTTCTACCTAGCGACAATTGACATTTGTTGCCGGTCCACATCCCGAGATTGCCGAAATAGAGATCTCGCAAACGCGTCCCACAAAGAAGCCATAGAAATCCCGGGAATGAGAATGGGCGCAAGAGAGAGATGACATTGCCACATGAATGGGGCAGTATTGTCTCTTCGCCTACAATTTAATACGGCAACACAATACGACACATGCGGTTGTTTTTGCGCGAATCTCGTCCGAAAGGAATACCGTTGGTGAGGACGGAGGAAGAAGGGGAGGACGTGGAGATAGGGTTTCGGGATTTTAAGTTGTAACGCGTCGCATAGGAGCGCGGGAAAGTGTTGCCTTTAGCTGTGAAACTTAACACGGGATGAGGCGTTGAAATGTGCGGAGGCTGGAGTGGGAAGCGGTTGCTTCGTTTGGCGCAATATCGCCTGAAATGGGCTATTGCAATTTAAATAACAGCGTTATTGGGTGAATAACAGTTAGCAACTGTTATCGAAAATATTAACAGTTATCGACAGATGTTTTAGCGATCGCAATGAAGCGATTCAAAATTCGTTTGCAGTATTTGATGAAAAAAAAAAGTTTTAAATTACCAAACATTTAAAAATCGCATAACAGTCAACGATCAAGATTGCAAATATTAACTGTTAAAAATAACTGATCGCATAATAACAGTTTTGTCCATTTGCATTGATAAGTGTTAACATGGCTGTGACTGATTGACTAACTTTTTTCGAAAGCATTAAATGCTTATTTTTATGATGTGAAATATTGTCTCTGTGTATTGTCCCTATCAGAATACTTTTCCATATACAGTGAAACTTCGATTAATCGTCAGGTTCGGGACTTGGACGGTTAATCGCGCGAATAGACGGAAAACAGAAAAACCTTAAACAATCCACCCCATTCATTCCATATGAACGAATGATAAAAAACGCACGTTTACGAACTAGAAATACACTATACATAATGTATTTTATTTTTCGCGGCAATCTGCTTACTGTACATGGAGTACAGTATGTATGTGTGTACGTACTAATAACTTTTAATATTTAATTAATTCACTTTTAACAACAGACTGACGGATAACAGAGTGATAGTTAATCGCCGTTTCACTACACATTATACATATATTTTTTATATTTCTGTACTATTAAATTTAAATATAGGAATATAAACTGACGTGAAAATATTGTGGCGGAATAGATTGCAGCAAAAATAGCTATTTAGGAGATTCGAAGCGTTGTCCTAAAGCAGCAACCCGAACTGGTAATCAGGACTTTAATCCGCTAATCGGGGAACAACCCCCTGTAATCTATTTAAAATATCTAGAACTATCAAAATGTTTACAAAAATATTTTCATCGACAGACCCGATAACTAATAGTTAGTAAATAGAAGTATCGCCAAAAAAAATACAATTTCTGCTTTAAGATGATGAAATTACAGTTAACCCTCGTTAAGACTATAAGACTTAAGACTATATAGACCTAAAATATCTAGAACTATCAAAATGTTTACAAAAATATTTTCATCGACAGACCCGATAACTAATAGTTAGTAAATAGAAGTATATCCAAAAAAAATACAATTTCTGCTTTAAGATGATGAAATTACAGTTAACCCTCGTTAAGACGAATTAGCTTAATACTACTATACTACTAATAATACGAACTAAATTCCAATTCCTATCTAAGTAATAAGTGTACCTTCTTTAAAGAAAGATACTGCTGGCTTAAAAATTGTTCACCTCTTTCTGTTAAGCAGTGAAAATTCACCTGCTCAATTAAGAAACGTTGACCATACCAAAGATTTTCTTAAATACTGTCACTAAAAAACCCACTAAAATCGATAATAGAACTATTTCAAGATAAAAAAATGCATAATCAGGAAATACCAGTGCTATCGAGAATTATCTGTGTAATCAAGAATTATCTGTATAATCAAGAATCATCTCTTTAATCATTGGCAGTTGGTAATTTTTAATTAACGTCGTACTAGAGCAACACAATGAGCTATTGACGAAGGTCCGGGATCAATCCCCTAAGGGAAAGATCCGAGTATAACACCACGTAATTTTGATCCACGGTCAGATGACGACTCTGTAATCAAGAAATATATGTATAATAAATAATGAGAGATATATATGTATAATATTTATTATGGAGATTATCATTTATATGTGATTCATGAATTGTGTACAGTAAGTAAAATAAACTAATGATTTATTTTATTGTTGAAATAATGCTTTTTTATGAATTCTCATCACACAAACTACGGTTAATACAAGTGTTTTTACGGCCGTGCGAAATTCGTCAAAACGAGGTTAGACTGTAAACAAACTGACATCACCTTTGTCTCGCTGTATGACTCACGTGTCCCATCACTCACAGAATTTCCTAGATATTCATTCGGTCAATCATCCCAGAACGCTCTCCCGTTTCGCTCCCAAAAAAGTCCGCCAAACAGATGTGGTTCGAAACACTCATCGAAACATTTCTCATAATAGCAACCGAGGGGCGACGACGCAAGCACGTGAGAAGACGTGACAGTTGCACGCGTAATCCAACCAGACAACGTGACAGCTTTCGCAACGCCACCGGTGGCCGGGCATGCAACCTAAAACGGCCAGCCCCGGATGAATTGTTGCTCCGGGAATTATTATTATTATTTCAACTTTTTTTTTGCTACAGCCTCCTTCTCAAAACGTATTCTAGCAGCTAAGGGGGATGTGGGAAGTAAAAGGGTTCCTTAACGGAGTTCTTGTTTACCGAAAACTCATTTACGGCGGGAGATTATGTTCTGCCCTTCCCCCGTTCCGGCTTGGAACAAGGGGGGGGGGGAAGCAGTCGGCAGTTTTGAGTATGAATGAACTGCTTCTTTGTGGGCCCCAATGTGTTTTTATAGTCTCGGTAGCGGTGGTTACGTGCGGAAGGATACATTGGGGCTGAGAATGTGCCAGAAGTAGCGGCCGGGAGACGTGTGGAAAAAAAAAAGTTGCGAGGAAGTGCTTAGAACATTATTTATTTTGCGTGCGAGTATATTGTGTGTGGGGTTGTGCGTTCGGTTGGGGTCTAGCAATGGTGTGCATTCCAAAATGGGCAGGGCGGTCCTTGAGTGGTGGGATAGGCAAAAATGGACAAAAGTATTTGAACACTGCATGTTTTTCAGGAAAAGTGCTTTATTATTCTATTTAGAAAAGAAAATCCTGTGTCCTACAATGGATACCAGCACATGTCAATCTTGAGGGAAATGAATGTACGGATTCTTTGGCCAAAGAAGCTGGAGAACTTGATCAGAGGTGCACCACCATCACACTTGCTGATGCTGACGCAGTGGCAAGATATAGAATTATGACTCACAAATATAAGAAACCCCTTTTAACAGAATTCGACTGTCCCAGAAATATCACATCCACTATTGCCAGGCTTAGAACTGAGCATTATAAGAGCATGAAGATCCATCCGGACAAAACAAGAACCTATGCCCATTGTAAAAACTGCCCCGAAGTCCAACTCACGCCCAACCACATCTGGGAATGCCCAACTGTTGCGGTGAATCTTTTGAAGATTGGAATGGTTCCACTCAGGGACTCATTTACGGGAGATCCTCTACAGCTGGGATGCACCAACATTGGCAGAGGCTGTGACCAATGCTTTTGATGGAATCTAGACAGCTACCCCACTACTATATACATGGATACGCGAACAACAACAGCAACATTCTATTTAGAAAGGGTGGGCACTTTATTTTCTTGTATTACAGTACAACACGTCGAGGTATACTTTCCACAAGTGCTCTGTAAGTCTGGGCATTAATAGCTCGCCATGCGTCTCGCAAGTCTGTAAGAAGAGATTGTGGTGAAAATAGGTGTGCGTGGCGGTGTCGTACTCGTCGCTCCAGTAAGTTCTACAAGTTCTCGATCGGATTGAGATCGGGACACTGAACAGGCCAGTCAAGCAAATTTAACTCATTTTCAGGAAACCAGACCAGCACACGTTTTGCAGTAGGTATGACATGGAGCTCTACCCTGTTGGAAGAAACAACCACCATCGCCGTAGTATTAACATTGTGTAGGCAAGGCCGAATTAACCAGAACGTCGAGGTACACGTCAGCGTTCATGGTACCAGGTACATAAAACAATGGGGTTGAGTCCTAACCATGAAAACGACCCGACCCTAAGATGGATCCTCTCCGAATTTCTGCAGTGACCAAATACTTTTGTCCATAGTGTACTAGGATATTATCAGAATACATAGGGGTGGCCAAATGACAGGTGTAGTATGTCTTCAACAATAGAACGACGGGAAATTACCTAGAAAGACGGAAGGGAACAGCCTGGCCTCACGTCCTTGGAGATGGCTGGATCAAATTACGCAGGTTATATTTGGTAGCAGATGGTAGATTCAACTTTTATCACGCTGACAATATTTTTATTCAGTGCCATCCAAACATAGCTGGGGATGGGAACATAACCTTCATAAACAAATGTAAAGAGGAGGAAACAATGTTAAACTACTTCTTTGAATGCCATTGCTAAGTAATGAACGCTCCCAAAAGGGAAGAATTCGCGTTATCATTGTGATATACCATAGGGCCATAATTTCCGACCTTTAGGATATGTGGTTCTGCGCAGCAACACGGAAATTGTATTAAAAAATGTTTTAAAATTTTACGAGAAGAGAAAAATTGTTTTTAACAGCCACAATGTTGTTGTGTGATGTATGTATATGAGCAATGCGATTGGTTTTTCAAAATTCCTAACTGAAACTGGAGTGAAATCCACTAAACAATGTCTCCATTCAAATTAGAAGATAAGATGCGAACTTCAAATTGGATAGTACCACATTTTAACCAGTCAGAGTTTTAATCGAGGTTGATATTGCACGCAAAAGAAATGCACTTAAAACTGTGTATAAAGTAATGCTTATGAATATAAACTGAAAAAAAAAAGCATAATTTAATCAATGCTATTAAACTGTTTGGAGTGGTAATCTAATTTGGACACATCAATGATATTTTATTTGAGGGAGGCTAAATTAATAGAATCTGCAATGTTGGAATCAAGCATTTTATATTTAAATTTGAAATAAATTTAAATCTTCGTTGAGAGATTGCATGATAATCTCATTATGCTGTAATTCATTTCCAGCGAAATGTCGTTGCAATTAAACAAAACAAAATTATCTTTGGGATAAATTTCTTTTCTGACATCTAATAATTAAATTTGATTTATATTATGTACAGAAAATAATAGTACAATAATTGCACCGAAAAACAAAACATATTCGAAATGGAATATTTACATGGCAGAAAATCAAATAATAGCATTTAATGAAGAAAATGTGGTGTCAATTATAAAGAAGGATGCAATTCAACGGAATGTGATATAGCATGAGGTTTGTTTTTTAGCTCTTTAATAAACGTCATTATTTGTTTATAACCTTTCTTTGTGATTTTAACAATTGTTTTATTCCAAAACATATCTTTCTCTTTTGTTTCACTACTTTTGCGTGGATTTGATGCTTTTAATCCAAGTGGCTTCGACAAGATACCTCGTGTACTAAGATTTGACCAATCTTAGATAAACCGAGATATCTCGTCATCAAGATACTGCCGATAATTTGAAGATGACAAGATCAAGATCTGGCCAGCTTCCATCTAATGCCAAAAGTTGGCGAGATCTAGATGGATGAGATTTTTTTTTCCATCAAGATCTAGCTGGTCATTTTTTACTTATGACGAAAAAACTCTTGGAGACACTCCCCATGAAGGTTGATACGACTAGCACCCATATTCCTTCACAATACACATGTATAAAAATTAATGATAGTTCTGAATTCGTGTCAAGCAAGGTCATTTTATTTAATTCAGTTGTGCGCTTGGGATGCTCTCAGATATTGAATTGCAGCCTACACACCACTACCAATGGCGTGCTGTAGTACGTAGAAGAGCAAAGACGTATTTAGTATGCTTATTTTAATCCAAATAGCTTGTGAAATATTCATTTGTCAATTGAGGTGCTCCAGTACAGGTAATTGGGGCAAGGGCATCTAGGATTGAATTATCCTTTATTTTTGGGATAGGTGTATATTAATATATTAACCCTCCAAGTGGTTTCGAAAAGATTTGTAGTCCACCAAAAATCTGACCAATTTCACTAATAATGAGATATTTCGTCCATCAAGATCTGGTCAGCTTTGCAATGACAAGATACCCAGTTGAGACAACCAACAGGAAGGGAAATACCGTAAATTATTTTGTGGGCAGGCAGTATTTCTTTATGTAAGCACTTCAGCATTACATAAAAATCTGACTTTATATCTTCCAGGGCAAAAGGATTTAAGTCAAAATGGCTACTCAGAATCTTAAAGAGTTGACTATTTCACTCTTTCTCACAAATATTCAGGAAGGAAAAGACACATGTCACGAAACTAATAATTGGGTAATGGTAATGGTAATTTTAGTTAACGTCGTACTATAGCAACACAACAAGCTATTGACGACGGTCCGGTATCAATCCCTTAAGGGAAACATCCGAGGACAACATCTCGTAATTTTGAACCACGGTCAGATGACGAAGCAACACCTGAGCTGGCACCCCACTCTCCAAACTTCCACACCAAACCAACGTGAGGACTTTCGGCCACGACAGATTTAAGGTGCACCAGCCGCCTCTACACCGTACGCTTACAAACATCCATGCCCGAACCTGGATTCGAACCAGGAACCTTCCGATCTAGAGGCTAACACCTTAACCACTATACCTGTTGGTCGGCACAAATAATTGGATATCAATCCGTAGATTCGTTCAGTTTTAATTTTAAGTCCATCCTATTATTTTTAAAATTCTAATGATGCTCTTGTCACTTTGGATCCATCAAAAGTCAGACTTAACCCCTTTGACACGGAAGATGGTAATGGTAATTTCAATTAACGTCGTACTAGAACAACACAACGGGTTATTGACGACGGTCCGGGATCAGTCCCTTAAGGGAAATATCCGAGGACAACACCACGTAATTTTGAACCACGGTCAGATGACGAAGCAACACCTGAGATGGCACCCCACTCTCCAAACTTCCACAATCAACTTTGACACGGAAGATATTACATCAGCTGAATATTTCTGTTTGCAGTATTGATAATGAAAATGATACCACAAAAGACCCCCATTAAAAATCCTGTCCAAATCATTGAACATACGAAGGGCAATTTCTACCAGCGTCATCCGGGGCATGACCTCCCAGACCCAAGACTGTCACAAGGACTCCCCCATCCAACGCTTGGCCGAACCCCGATCGGAAGCAACAGCCGAAGCACCTACATCACTCATCTCCCCTCCTTTTAACTTGATTGACCTGCATCGAATCTTCGGCGTGGGTGGCATCGGGGGGCCCCCTGAATATTCAATCAATGCCCCCGACTCTCCCTCCTCTTCCGCCTCTTTCGTCGCCCTCGCAGGCACTATTTTATTCCGCTCTCCGGGTTCCTTTGTTGGTGGCGATTGAAGGGATGATGAGTGAGCGGGTCGGGGTGCAGCGGAAGCGGCTCCCCCAGCGTTTCTGCCAAGAAGGTTTGGGAGTTGCGCAGGGCGTCTTGTGTTTGGTTAAATATTAGATAAGGAGAGGGACAATCGGCGAGACTGTGATTGTATTACTAGAGCACGCATCTGCGGAATTGTCATCGAGATTATGCTGAACATAAGGTAATCCTATAACTTTAGGCGAGAAGGTATTGTGTATTTAAAGGGCTCTGTAAAACATAGTGGGTGGGAGAGAAGCTGAAGATATATATTAGTAACTAGCAAAATACCCGACCTTACTCGGTTTGAATTGGTTTACTCTAGATTGAAGTGATAATCAAAATATATTATGACTTACGTTTTTTGTAGAATAAAAATTTATTTTAACACCTTTCGCCATCTTTATATTTTCTACAACTTACTTTGGACACAAATCCTACACATGCATATCCATTCATGTAATACATTTCACATACATCGCACAATTGCTGTATGACAAAGCTACAAAATGACGAAAGGTGATACTAAGGTTACTACTATAAAAGACGATTTCGAGGGAGATTTGGAATTCCCTTTCTTAAGTTCTTTTCATGTTCAACTCAATTAATTAAAATTACGATTTACGGAGAGTGCTCTCGCACTCATAGTCAACAAAACAATATTTTTTTACTTGTGGCACTCTTGCCTCCGGTATGCGACATTGTGAAATTTTGCAATCTTCTCCTGTCATTATTACAACGAATTTTTTAACGTTGGAAAAAGTTCTAGTTTGGATTTTTAAACATTATTATTATTTCAATAACGGCATTATTCTTCAAATAACGGCATTATTCTTTCAATAATGGCATTGCACATAAAATTTACTGAAAATTTATACTGACTTACCTAACATTTTTAAGTCTAATACTTTGTAGTGCTGTTGCGTGTGATGAGAAGGCAAACACATTTATTAAAATAATAAATATTTAAAACAGGAAACAGCGAAATAAAACAAAATGAAAGATGTCGCAAAAAATTGTTCTAAAGATATTAATTTGTGATTCAATTTTATCTCTTGATCTCGCACAGTTGCCACAACTTACAACTAAAAGTGTACAAAATTTAGAAATGTGAAATTAAATCAGAGCGAAAGAACCAGAAAAATATCACTGCTTGCGCGATCTTGTTCATTCTCGTTTCGTTAAAAAATATCGTCTGTCCCAAATATTCGGAATTCGTTTTCATTGCGCAAAGAATAAAAATAAGACTCGAAATAAATAAAGTATCAGAGATGAAATTCCATAAAAAAAAATTTTTTTTGAAGAATAATTACTTTTTCAGCAGTACTGGTAAAGCAATCGAAGTAATCGTAATATTCAATAGACATTCCAATTTTTCCAAAACTACCAAATTATGGTTGATTTAAGTGTACTTACTCAGGTGTTTTAGCATGAAACTCAACTAAATATAACAATAAAGAAATGTTTAATACTGCATTCACTAAACTAATAGATAATGTATAAAATAAAATACACTGCAGTCAAATATATGGAATATAATTTATGTGATGCTTACACAAACACACAAACACAAAATCGAGCATAGAACAGAAAGACAGACAGACAGACTTTCGCAACCAATGCCACTCACTAAATGAAGATAAGTACTCACTGTATGCAAATTTCCATGAAAATATCTTAAACCGCGTGGACGTGTATAGGGCACAACATACAGACACCAAACGAGAAAAAGGCAGATTCGGCATCAGAAGGGTCCAAAACGGATAGAAAACTTGAAATGGGTCGAAAATATTGAATGTACAAACAAACACTCCATTCTTATTTATATAGATGATAATATTAAAAACGGAATACTTAATAGGATCAGAAGTTTAAAATAACATGGTCTCTGGTGTATAATCTGTACAAAGCATTACAATTTTGATGTCTTTTAAAATTTGTAAATGTAGCTTAACATTATGTTGGTAGAACCCCTTTATCTGTATTAAAAGCACAAAATATCTTATTTTAAATAACAAAGAGGAAAGTTGCTATTGATAAATGCCACACAATTTCCAATCAAGTCACTTGCCCGTCCATTAGCGTTAAATGTACCCAGTACAAGTATATAAAGTATGTATACAATACAATAAACAATATTATGACTACAATTTTTTTATTGTTGAAGGTAGGTATTTAATAAACGTCGCACTAGAGAAACACAACGGGCTATTGGCGGAATCAAGCCCGAAGTGAATATTTATTGTAGTTATTACAAGCGTGCGTGAATTTTTTAAAATATCATCTGCAAGAAAAATTACCTTGGTAAACATTTATGTTGATATTGTCGTGTAGATTTATTGTAGGTAAGCTAACCTCTTCGTGTATATTTGCAAAAGGCAAGCGAGGACAAAGATTACTGATCTCAACTCGAGACTTTATTATCCACTCGAACTGAGTGATACATCTCCTATTATACCTTTTCCGAAAATGAATCGAACATTCGAGAATTCGAAAGTTCTAGAAATTAACATAAGTATATTACTGAAGAAGTGAGAAACAAACAGAAAGGGAACTTTAAAATGAAATCTACTCTTAGGCCACTTGCCTCTAGTGGAATTGGAACTCCGTACCTTCCGATTCGCAGTAACGTGCAATACCGACTGAGCCACGATTTTCAGACGAAGTGAATAAGTTTCGCTACAATATTGATACACTATAAATGGCCCTATCTCGTGTTCTGATGAAGTTTTTCTTAAAGAACCAAATAAATCTAGAAGATTAATGTGATAAAGAATTTATTTCCTAGTTTTCTGCACAAGACAACAATCTAGATGAATTTAAAGTAATTTCAAATTTCTTTGGAACACCAGCAACGTTTGCGGTATAAGTTAAAGTAGCAAACGATATCTGACAAACCTAATTATCGCGTTATTCTTGTTTTTGTAATAAAATGTTAAGCAAAGTATAGTATTAAATATTTACACACGCTTGGCGCAAATTTTCGTATGTTAAGACATAGCTTAACTAATTAATTTATTTAAAAAATCCAACAATTTTACTTCAATAAGTGAGAATAATTTTGCAAATTAAACTAGATATTCGATTTGAATTTTATCTATAGGCCTGTAGTTTCTTACGTGCAGGTATTTCTTTAACAGTAGAACAGGAGAATGTTAAAAATTATGTATATGATAAAACGTCAAATGACTGTCGTGAAAGGGTAGGTAGTTAATTCACGTCTCACTGGAACAACAAAAGGGACTATTGGCGACGGTCCGGGATCAACTCGAGGGTAATGGTAATTTTAATTAACGTCGTACTAGAGCAACACAACGGGCTATTGACGACAGTCCGGGATCAATCCCTTAAGGGAATGGTAATTTGGTAATTTTATAACGCCGTACTAGAGCAACACAACGGGCTATTGACGACAATCAGGGTAAATTGGTAATTTTTTAGTTAACGTCGTACTAGAGCAACACAACGGGCTATTGACGACGGTCCGGGATCAGTCCCTTAAGGGAATGGTAATTTGATAATTTTATAAACGTCGTACGAGAGCAACACAACGGGTTATTGACGACGGTCCGGGATCAGTCCCTTAAGGGAAAGATCCGAGGACAACACTTTTGAACCACGGTGAGATGACGAGTCATGGAAGAAGAAAAGACGGTTTGGGGAGCAGGTAGATAGGCATTTTAATTAATGTCACACTGGAGCAACACATTGGGCTATTGGCGTCGGTCCGGGATCAATCCCCAGTATTTGGGAGCAGAGTAACCGAGTAGTGGAATGCAAGCAAAAACAGATAGCTTGGGTACTCCGTGTCTACTAAAGACAACATGCCCCTAGTGTGAAAAGAAAAGAGAGATCATTTAGGTACCTCGCTACGGAAAAGTCCTAACCACATATTTCAGATTGCTTCGTTACGACAATTTTCCGCAATTATTTTCCTTAAGGTATATGACTACGTTAAAAAGTCAATTTTTGACCACAATTTCGAATTCTTTTAAATTCATTATTCTTAAAATATGAACTCTTCTCTTTTCAATGTTAGCCTCTAGATCGGAAGGTTCCTGGTTTGAATCCGGGTCCGGGCATGGATGTTTGTAAACGTATGGTGTAGAGGCGGCTGGTGCACCTTAAATCTGTCGTGGCCGAAAATCCTCACGTTGGGTTGGCGTGGAAGTTTGGAGAGTGGGGTGCCAGCTCAGGTGTTGCTTCGTCATCTGACCAAATGTCGTGGTTCAAAATTACGAGGTGTTGTCCTCGAATCTTTCCCTTAAGGGACTGATTCCGGACAGTCGTCAATAGCCCGTTGTGTTGCTCTAGTACGACGTTAACTAAAATTACCATTACCATTACCATTACCTTCTCTTTTCAAAACTGTTTTGTTTCTGACGAAAACAGAAGTTGAGATATTTCAATATAAAAAAAAACCTTGATGCAAACTTTTCAAACCGGAAGTGGTGTTTGCGAGCCGGAAGTGGGTTCAAGTTTCGGTTTCCTGCAGGATTTTAAAAATTTAAATTTCAGTTTATGATTTTTAGTTACGCTAGGTTCCAGCCAACACTTATTTTTAGAGCAAATTTAAAAAGGTTAGTATTCAAAAAATTGCTTTTCAATCTTTGAATGCTTTTTTCTCTGAATGCTATTTTCAACAAAATCATTGCACGGTAACAATGATAACTAAAAAAGTAATTAATATGTTTTTTAAAATTTGGTGTTATGGTTCTTATGTGTATATTTTAGTGCCTGAAACTGGATTTTATGTGTACCTTAATTAGGAAATTCAGTCACTTCTTGTTATGTTGTAGAGTTGTTAGATCCAGTTTCAGTCATAAGCTTATATATCTAAGAGTCTTAGGGTAAAGTTTTATGTTAATATTGTGATGAGTTAGAAAATTGGAGTGTTTTTCGTGAACATCGTTTTTTGATCTAATTTTTTAATCCTCGTTTTTTGCATTTATCAAATTTTTATTTTTTTCAGAGTTTTGCTGGGTTAGAATGTATTTTTTTATGTTTATTTAACTTTTAAAAGAAAATAAGTGTTATTGAATCAATTGAAAAAAAAGTACTCCGAACGTAGTCAGATACCTTACAACACCACTTTTGACAAACGCATTATTTATTATTCTCTCTCTCTGAGAACAATTTGCATCTCGAAATAATTCGAAGAGTAATTGTCAATAAACAGCGATTTCGGGACAGCAACCGCATTAAAAACGCAATTTAAATCTCATTTTCTCGCTCACCAATACCCAGATCATTTTGCCTGTCCTTTGTCAATCCTCCCTCTTCCCGTTTTGGCAGATTGAAGGGGGAACGGGAAAACCCGAAGCCATAAGGAAAAAGGCTCCCCCCCCCCCTTTTTTTTGAAAAAGACAGAGCGCAACAGATTGGCCCGTATTCGGTTTCAGACACTTATTCCACGAGTATCCAATCGATTAATCAATAGATCCGGTTTCATCACCCCCACCAAACGATGATGATACGCGAGGGGTTTCGCATCACCGGTTAGACACGGCTTCCCCCTTTTTCGATTTCGCGTTTTTTCCTCGAAAAAACGAAACACGATACATGTAATGAGATTTTCGTTTTTACATCAAACAATTTCTCCGCTCTCAGCCGTCGGCTCTCCTGATTGGGATTTGCGTGTGGAGGTTGTTTGCAGAAGTAGCGACAAACGAACTTCAAATTAGCCGGAACGAAAACAATTGGAAGATTGGAAAGAAAAATGCTGGGGGGCTGCGTGAGTAAAAGTTCGTGTTTTGGAAAAAGAGCAACGAAAGATTTTCAAACATATCTTTAAATTGGGATTAACTAGAAATAAAGAATAACAGATTATTAGTTTCCGTGTTTTTTAACCCTCATTGTAGTTGTCTCGACAAGGTATCTCGTCATTAGATGGAAACTGAACAGAACTTGATGAACAAGGTGTCTCGTCATTAGATGAAAACTGAACAGAACTTGATGGACAAGGTATCTCGTCATTAGATGAAAACTGATCAGAACTTGATGGACAAGGTATCTAGTCATTTGATGAAAACTGAATAGAACTTGATGGACAAGGTATCTCGTCATTAGAGGAAAACTGAAAAGAAATTCATGGACAAGGTATCTCGTTGAAAACTGAATAGAACTTGATGGACAAGGTATCTCGTCATTAGAGGAAAACTGAAAAGAAATTCATGGACAAGGTATCTCGTTGAAAACTGAATAGAACTTGATGGACAAGGTATCTCGTCATTAGAGGAAAACTGAAAAGAAATTCATGGACAAGGTATCTCGTTGAAAACTGAATAGAACTTGATGGACAAGGTATCTCGTCATTAGAGGAAAACTGAAAAGAAATTCATGGACAAGGTATCTCGTTGAAAACTGAATAGAACTTGATGGACAAGGTATCTCGTCATTAGAGGAAAACTGAAAAGAAATTCATGGACAAGGTATCTCGTTGAAAACTGAATAGAACTTGATGGACAAGGTATCTCGTCATTAGAGGAAAACTGAAAAGAAATTCATGGACAAGGTATCTCGTCATTTGAAAAAAACAGACCAGATCTTGATCTCGTCATCGTCAAAACATCGGCAATATGTTACTGACGAGATATCTCGAGATTACATAATAATGTAAATTTGCAAATTATAATGTAAATTTGAGTCAGTGGCTTCTTCCCGAGGCCCTGTACACCGATTAAGAAAAATTAACAATGTAATTTTATGAAAACGAGAAATTGAAATTTAATCCTTCTGGTTTTTGGTTGTCTTGACGAGGTATCATGTCATTAGTAAACCCATTAGTAGATCTTGATAGACAAGATATGTATATCGCCATTGGAAGAGAATTCGACCACATTCTCATTCCGTCATCCTCAAAAAATCGGTAATATCTAGATGACGACAGATCTTGTCATTGGCAGAATTGGTCAATCTCGATGGACGAGATATCTCCTCGAAACCATTTGGTGGGTTAATACATCTGCGTAAGAAAAAAAATCAAAGTGTCATAGAATGGAGGAAATTATTTCAGATTTATATGATTTTACCGAAAATATCCTCGTGTACGTCCCTCCCACCATTGGTGTATGGGTGGTAAGCCGGGGTTGTTTGTAGCCCTTTCCTGCGATAGACAGTCCCAGACCAGTCTCTCACGTCTTGCCAGCGGCCACTTGAAATGTCTTTCATTTTTTGAGGGCAAGAAACTCTACGCTAAATGCTCAAAGTACCACGCACACCATGCTTCTGCTGCGCACATCCTTGATTGCATGGACCTCTCTAGGGATGATATATACTCATCTCCTCTTCTTGGGATCGACTTTCAACGGATTCGTGTCAACGGATTCGTGGACTTGGTCTGACTTCGCCAGATCATTTTGGAGGATAAGAAACAACAACAACAAATTGAAGAATAGTTTTTGGTCCTAATAAATATTAATTTTTCCAGAGAATTCGAAATTTCCTGGAATAAAATAAACGTTAAAGAGAGGTATTGCCCATCAAAATATTTTTTCCCCAAAGAATGTATGTTCGGAAGTGTTGCTGTTTTCAAACCTTTTTTTTACCTTCGTCATTCGCAACCTAGATTCTAGTAAACTCAAACGAAAATGTTTAACAAGGATATCCATGAAATTCCCCGATAAACTCAAGAACCGAACCCATCTCTTGTACACTCACCTCCACTCTAACCAAAATACTCAAATCCTTAGGTAGATAGGAAGTTAATTAAGGTCATAATGGAGCAACACAACGAGCCATTGGCGACTTTTTCGGGATCAATTCCGAACGAAAAGATCCGAGTACAACACCTCGTAATTTTTTTAATACGGTCAGATGACGAGGTCAACATCTGAGCTGGCATCCCATTCTCTTAGATCTTAGGTCTCGTTCATCTGTTCATATTCCTCATTCCGCACGAAGGCAAGCCGCACATTGGTTCAACATCAGTCCTGGGACACTAAATAGTATGAAATACGCATGCGTAACGACAAGTTTTGTGCACAGAAACCGAGATGCGCATGACCGGATGTCTTGTCGTTTGTCGGATCATTGTGCCGTTTGCTTAACATTCTCTTCCATAAGGCTTCCCAGGGGTTTCATCCTGAAATTATTTATCAAAGAACAACCCAAACAAAACCGGATTTTTCTTTCAATTTGCAACGATTGCGAGACTCGAATCCAACGGAGAGGGAAACAACCGTAACACCCAACGGGAAAATCACGCGATCTCTCCCGATTTCCCATGATCTCTCATTGGCGTGAAAGGCAGAATCAATGTCCCTCAATGGATGTGGAAATAAAAGTCCAAATGGGAGCACATTACAGCGATCCTTTAGCAAAAGTGCTTCCTTTGTTGCGCCCCCTTCTTACCTGAATTCTGGAACCTCTTCGTGACCATGGACTCCTTTCCTGTCTCCTCCGTCCCTTTCTTCCTTCTTTCTTTCTTGGGAGGAACTTCCTTTCTTCGCTACGGCCTCCCAATCAGCGTTAAGCGCGGAGTTCTTCATCCTATTCATTAACTCGGGCTCTTTTTTATTTCTACTCGAATCTTCTTTTGTAGCGTGTCTTTCTTTTCCCTTTCTCCTTCTTTTTCCTTCCTTATTTTCTGTTTGCCGTTTTCTTTCTTGCTTCTCGGGTTTTTTTTCCCGAGTGTGTTTTGTAGCAAGGGGGGCAGAGTGGATGATGCCAGCGGTATATCGCGTATCTGAGTGGCGCGATTTTTGCGGTGCTAGAGCTGGATCGTATCTGGGTTCGTAAATGTGTTGTGGTGGTAGATTGGAGTTATCAATGGAAGGGGTTTATTTTCAAACAACATCGATGAGGAAACCAAAAGAATGCAGCACAGCTGTAGAAGCACAAAAGTATGAAAAATTCCTCAAAAAATTCTTCTCCATCAAAATAGGCAAAAACGACGATTTTTTAACGTAAATCTGACTGATATTTTAATTTGTACTTAATGTCCTTGATTCTCACCACTTAAGACGAACCGGGGATCATTGATGGTCAGATGGTTTTCACTATGATTTGTTAATGCATCTGTCATGCACTATGTGTAGTTTTCTCTACTACCTCGTGAGTCCTACTGAGGCTATCTAAGTGAGATGTTAGTTTCTACTTTAATCTTGACGCTGCGGCATTTTTTCAATCGTCTCACAGAACAGCTCTATCGCCTGCATGTCCGACCCGCTCTTACCTAATTACCTAACTTGAGCGATGGAGCCTTGAATGGCATTTAGGACTGACGCTTTCCTTTCATAGTATTGTGTGGCGTATCGTTTGGCGCTAGAGACCTTCTGCCTTCCCCCGAAGAGTTCACACCTCACGGTCGACAGGGTAAGGTACCCCGAATTAAAAGAAGAACCCTGCAGAAGGTCAGTCGCTGACAGTTCGTAAATGGTGATCGATGCCAGCGGTCACTTAAAAGGGGGATATCATCTTTCCATCAGATCTTTTCCATGCCGCTGGTGTAAACGTAATTTTAGCGGTAACAATTGTCCATCTGCCGTAGCGTAAAGGTTAACGTCCATGATTTTATCACTCAAGGTCAACCGCAGACTGTTGATGATCCATCCTCGAAGGGTTTAGCACTGCGATTTGTTACGGTGTTTGTCATTCGCAACATGTACTCTTTCCCACTACACCCTGTATCCTGCTGAGGCTATCATCCAGTCCAGATAATAATGCGCAGTGGGTACTGGACCTATATTTCTCTCCTTGTACTCTCATTTTCCAGCCTTTATAAAAGATATCCTCAAGCTCTAATACAGCGCTGGGATCATCCATTCCAGGTTTGCGTGCAATAGTATCTTTAAGGCCGATTTTTAAATCATGAAAAAAAATATATATTTATACTTTATTGTCTCTGAGAAAAATAAACACCGATCTCGTTGACTTATAAAGTCAGACAACTTTTTTTTCAAAGCTAGGTATTAGATTTTATGCTTTCGGTATAATCTCGGTAGCTAAAGTCATTATTGTTCCTCTGTGTAGTATATATGTCTGAAGTAGAATATAAGACAGTAATACTCTACTTTTAAAATGGAAAATAAGGACTGGACTGTCCTTGAAAACCCATGATAGCGTTTTAACACCCTCCAATTCGAAAGGACCATAGCTGAAGATGGTGTCGTTTAACAAGCCACTTTCATTGCCGGATACAGTCCCTTTGATTTCATAATGATATTAATACCTTTACCTTATTTGCCTAACTTGAGCGATGTAGCCTTGAGCGGCATTTACGACTGACGCTTTCTTTTCATAGTATTGTGTGGCGTATCATTTGGCGTGAGATAGATATCACCGGAGCGACCTTTTACCTTTCCCCCAAAGCGTTCACACTTCACGGTGGACATGATAAGGTACCCCGAATTGAAATATGAAGATGGTGTCATTTAACAAGCCACTTTCATTGCCGGATATAGTCCCTTTGATTTTATAATGATATTAATACCTTTTCAGCGCTTGTAAATTACTAAAATGCAAACTAAGATTTTCGACTACTCTTTCCTACTACAGATAAAGATCTTTAACTTGACACAATCTTCCTGTACTCCTAAAGTGAACTACAACTTTCATCAGCACCATTCAACAAGGACACACAAAGCTCAAAAAGAGTCCCACGTCCATAAACTCAATCACCGAACTCCTCACACAGCTAATAAATCGTAACCGCTTTTGTTCGTAATCGCTCCGTTTTGATTTTTCCCAATTTCACGCCGTTTTGGTCCTTAACTATGCATTTTTTCCGTCCAATTAGCTGTTGCCAGAATCCCCAAAACTCTTTTCCGCGTCCGCGAGCTAGAGAACGGAGCAGCCGTAATTGGCGAGGAAGCAGAAATCCGAAAGTTTATTCACTTCTACAAACACATCTGTTTCCAAAGGCGCCCCCTCTATCTTAAGAAGTTTTCCCCGGATTTCTAAGGATTTAATCCCGACGTTTGCAGTTTCTTTTAATTGAAGCCGGCGATCCGGAAATATTTTTCCGGTTTACGCTCCGGATTGTTTCAAAGGAGAGAGATCCTGAGTTTCGGTTGATGTTTGTTTTAACTTGTGATGTTTAGGCTTCGCGGGGGGGAGGGGTTTGGGATTGTTTTAATTGTAACTCTGGGGGGGGGGGCTTTGAAAAGCGTCTGAAGGGAAATGTTGTGTTGAAATGTAAATATGGGAGACGGAAATAAGGAATGGCGCTTTTCGCTCTGAGAAACAGTCTGTATGAAATACAAAGCATCGATGTTTTTCGGTTGTTTCATTGCGACTGAGCACCAGTGTGTTTGGGAGTAATAATAAAATTTCATCCTGGAGGCGCCTTGTCCTTCCAAGGTGCAGGGGTAAAAACAGTCAAAATGTAGAAAAGAGGAATATATACGCAACGTTATTTTGTTTACAAAAATAGCCGAATAAGAATAGTATATTTGTGTACTAATGTGTGGACAGAACAGAGGTTCAGCCAGAAATTTTTTTGAGGGGAGTTTTAAGCAAATTTAGTCTGATAAAGTTCACTAAAAACAATAAAATGTGTCTTTGGAAAAGGGGGGGGGGGCTTTAACCCATAATCCCCTGTGGCTGCACCACTGGTACGTAATATGTATTTATGACAAGCATGTATTTTTATAATTCAAAAGCACTTTATTCAGTTTTTCTTTTGCGTCTTTTCAAACACTCTTTATGGTTAGGATATTACTTTCCTTTACTTTAGGATATTTAAGGATACACTTTCCTTATTTTTTTACATTAAATCTTTGGCTGTAATTCCATGATATTATTTAATTCTAAAGAAAAAATTGTAGAAAAAGCAAAACTTTTCACAAGAAAAAAAGCGGAAATCCGCGTTAACACGGAAGATTTTCATCACTGAAGGTGACAGAGCTCGGCAAACCACTATTTCTAGACTCCTCAGTGGATATACTAGGTGTCTTAGATTTGTGCAGGGTCACAAGACATTCTCTATCTGCCCTAATTGCAACTCTGCGCAAGCCTGCCCTCTCATCTCTTGAACTGCATCGGGGTGTCTAGAGATGATCTCCTAGTGGATCCCCTCCTGACTTGTGAATTTCTGCATATCCACGGACTCATGAACAGAGGCTAGACCTAGGAGATTAGAAACAACAATAACAATAAAATTTTACTTAACAAAATATTTTCCCATCTCTGTCTGATAACTGGTATATACTCATCTATCACTTACGAAGTTTCGGGTTCGAATTCTGGTTAGTAATTTGGTAATTTTTAGTTAACGTCGTACTAGAGCAACACAACGGCCTATTGACGATGGTTCGGGATAAGTCCCTTAAGGGAAAGATCCGAGGACAACACCTCGTAATTTTGAATCACGGTCAGATGACGAATCAACACCTGAGCTGCCACCCCACTCTCCAAACTTACACACCAACCCAACGTGAGGACTTTTGGCCACGACAGATTTAAGATGCACCAGCCGCCTCTACACCATACGCTTACAAACATCCATACCCGGACTCGGATTCGAACCAGGAACCTTCTGATCTAGAGTCTAACATCTTAACCACTATACCGGTTGGTCGGTCCTGGTTAGTAAGCTAGGGTATGGATGTTGGTGACAGCCCTTGTTATAAGTAGCGGAGGATGGTACTCCCTTAGAAATAACCACCAGTAAACCCCTTGTAAAGTTGAATAATAGATTAGTGATCGGGAATGAAATTATAAATTTAAAACAATAACGACAATATTGAAGACTCTAGGCAGTTATTCGGTGAAGGGCCCGTGTCAGTGTCGCTCGGTGTGAATATACGTCACGTGGGTGTCACGTTTTGGGTGGTAGGAAAAATCATAATGTAGAACAAATTAAAGAGCTTGATGTAAAGCTCTAGTTTCAGCTACGATAGCCAATGATGGCAAGTCAATTTCCAAGCAACATACTCTTCTGAGATCTTCTAACTGCGACTCTGCCCACATACTCCCCTTATTTCATTTCAAGGTCTATGAGTAGCTAGGTCTTTGGATTAACATCACCCTTGAGCAACACAACGGCCTATTGGTGACCGTCCTGGATCATATTCCGAAGGGAAAGATACGAGGATAATACTTTGTAATTGGAACCCCGTTCAGATACCGAGGACGGAACATGAGATGGCATCCCACTCTCCAAAATTGCACACCTCACCAAGTAAGGACATTTAAAGCCACGACAGATTTGACCTGCACCAGTCCCCACTAACACGATGGTCTTTGGTTGGATCGAGTTTCACGGTTGAGTGAATTCAACACCACCTTCGCTAATCCGCTACTCTTCCAACCGGGATACCAAGTTGATGGGTACAACAAAAATGGCGTATGCGTAACATTTGGAATAGGAAATAAGATTTCAGATGCTTGTGTTGTGAAGATACTCATACGCGATGATGACTTGTGGATCACCCGAAGATCCACTCCAATTGGTGTAATACAACCACGCGCAAGAAGGAAACGACACACCTTTAACATACCTTTCTCCAACACCACTGATCACACGTTGCACCTTTAGTATAAGGTATTTGGAAAAGCACTTTTCGGGGTGAATGAAACACATTAGGGGGAACATCGGAGGCACTCCCCATCCGGTGCGGAATTGTCTGAAGATGGAGCTACCTTAATGTCCAGGGACTTATTTCAACCTTGCCACGCAATCATCCCTTCCCAGGGAGCGAGGGACTGTATCTGCCACCGACTTATTCTACCAACCTCGGCTATAGCTTTTATTTTTATTTCAGATACACACGGTTGCGGTGAAATGCCTACAGATATGAAAAATAAATAGGGGCAGCCGAAAGACAAGCGCAGTATATCAGTTCTGAAGAAACCTTTCTCTATAAATTCTTCGATACTATTGACTTATTCGGTACTTATACATACGTTAATAGGTCAATAAATTGATTTCAATATGATTGAGAATATGTCTGCTCTTTCGCACATATTATATAATTTATTTTCTAATATAATTGAGGCGTTGAGATTGAGAAGGAGGAGAGCACCAAATTTTGAAAAAATTAAATGATTCTCTTAAAAGGAGGAAAGTTTGTAACTCAAAAAGTTAGTAACTTTGTCTGTCCAGTCCCGAAAAAACCCACTAGATGTCACTAACGGTAACCTGATTACTCTTGACTCTATGGAGGTAAGTGAAACCTTCAACTTGCTTGTGCTGTAAAATTTAGTTTTAGGGGTTTACTTCCTTTTCAACGTCAACGCTTCAAATGATTAACAAGTCGTTCTTGTAAGGTAGAGTAAATCATGTGCCGATGACTATTTTACTAGCTGAATCGTTGCTCGGGTTTCAAATATGACGGCGACATTTCCCTGTGTTAGCTCAAATACACAAACCCTGTAGAACGTGTTTCCTACCGCGACATTTCCCTGTGTTAGCTCAAATACACAAACCCTGTAGAACGTGTTTCCTACCGCGACATTTCCCTGTGTTAGCTCAAATACACAAACCCTGTAGAACGTGTTTCCTACCGCGACAACTAAAATATAATAGCGACATTTCCCTGTGTTACCTCAAATACATAAACCTTGTAAAACGTGTTTCCTTCTCCATGTCGATTTATTGCAGGAAAACAAACTTTAGATTTTAAAATTGGGGCTTTGAGGGATACTTTTAAGACAACCTATGTGCCAATTTTCATGGTTACAGATTGGTCTGAAGACAGGCAAGATTTTGCCTATGGATTCCGCAGTGTTCTAAGGTATAAGTGTACCAAATTTGGTATGGATTGGTCAAACGGTGTAGATTTGTATAGAGAATATACACTCATCCTTTTTTTATATATATTTCAAGTTCTATTTTCACAGGTTTTTAAGTGACGAATATTATTTTAACAACAATGTGATTTAACCGATTTCAAATTTCCTCGTTTGCTAACATCTTTGAACGTTTTGTTACGTTCCTATGATTTGCATCGAGTCTGTTAAATTCACTTTGCTAATGCTCTCAATTTGGATTTATTTTCGTAAAGTAACATTCTTTAATAGCTGGCAAGAAAGCTTCGACGGTGTTCCATTACACTTGATAAATCCCTCTTTGTTCTCTATAAAAGATAAAGAATACACTTGTTTCTCGTAATAAAAATAAAATCGGATACTTTTACGATATTCAGTAAACGTGTTCTTAGAGTAAAAATTGCAAGCCATCAGGCAAGACGTTAAGCAAACATAGATCCTTAGAATGCGAATATATTCAAGCAATCTCCTCACAAACACGCAGTTAAAATAAATAAATTCAGAAAACCAAACGATTTTCTTTTTCCACTTTCTTCCATTAACTGAAAACTAAAACTAACAGTAATAAAATATTGGGAGTAAAGTCACTCCTGTACAATTAAATAAGTTTTTTTTTTGCGATACCTTATTTCTCAGCTCAGTGAATCGTTTACGGCTTCATATTGCGGCAATTACCAGTTTTAATTCCATTTTTTGTTGTTTATTAATTCGTTCTTTTTTCCCTTCTTTCTCGCTTCGAGGACGCACCCTCGAACCGCATCAATTACGCGGTTGTCACGTGACCGTTAATGAGGTAGCATAAACTGCGTTCTGCGCTACGCCAAACGAAATTTACAGCATTAGGTTTTTTAATTTTGTGCGGCTTTTTTTTTTCTTTTAAATTTTGTTTTCATGGGAGGCCCCTTTTCGGTCTCTTTTAACCCCCTTCCGTCAATTCCGCCATTTTCCCTGAAAAAAAAATATAAAAAAGACGCTTTTAATCTTTTTTTTTCTTTCTCTTCGTTTTCTTTTCCTCCGGTTCAAAGTATTTTTCCGGATGTTAGCAGCACATTGAAAGATTAGCGTTTAAATTTAGCCTGCCGCAAAGAACGTTTTTTTTTTTTTTTTTCACCGTTCCGTTGAACTTTTTTTTGTTTCGTTCTTCGTGTTAGTAGTTCGGTACTGTTTTTTCTCCTGTTCTGGAGTAGTAAAACGGTAGCTTTCGAGAAAACTATCGTTTTTTTTCTCTCTCTCTCATTCTTTCAGAACTTTTTTGCCCTCTCGTCTGCAACTTAAGTGTTCTCTTTTGAACAAGCGTGAAATAATCGATATGTTTTTGCGAGGCCGCTTAAAGTGTGAAACGCACGATGGTTAAACGGGCAATAAAAGAAACGTATTTTACTCGTTTTTACCTCGTTCCCTCGCTTCCCCCTTCATCTCCTTCTGAAGCGGAAGGGTAAGAGGAGGGTAAAAAGAAGGAATAAAAGGGAAATGCACTTTGCGATGGGTGAGGATGTTTCGGTGGAAAATTCTGTAGCGCGCATTCCGTTGGTGATCTTTTCTCTCGACTTTTTTATTATTTGCTAAACGCGAAGAGGGCTTGTTTTTATTTTCAGTGCTTTGAAAACCTGCTAAAAAGGAATGAAATATCGCATGTTTTTGAAAAAGGGAGTTCTCCGAAAGGCTTGTGAAAATAGCGCTGATAGTTAGTTTCGAAGGTTATTACTTTTAAGTTGAATACAGAGTGCATCATCCTCACTTAACGACCGAGTTCCGTTTCTGCGACAAGATCGTTGTGCGAACTGGTCGATAAGCGAAAATTTAATTGTCTTTATTCATTCTGAATAAAGAAAAGGTCTGAAGGAGGCAGAAATAAAGGCTCAAAGGTGCGAATAAACAATTTGTTTTGGGGTCTATCCAGAACTTAGGGGCCGCTCAGTAACCATAGCAGGAATGGACAGTTGCAGGGTAAAAATGGAGAGTCGAGCACCAACAGAACGTGTAATGGGAACATTCCGACAAACGATTTATCGAGTTCGATATTTACATATTCCGGTGTCGGTGGTCGGACTGGACAACATGTGAAAACCTTCATATTATTACGTTGTAACCGGATTCGGTTTCAACACCGGCCCCAGTTTTTCAGGCGTATGTGAAAACGGCCTAAGAAAGGGGAATCCTTGTGATAGAGAGCTGGTCGTAAGTCCGAGCGGTCGTTAAACGAATGGGTCGTTGAGTGAGAAGTACTTGTATTTAGTTTTCCCACCAGGGTGTGTTTGGTCAAAAGTCAAGGAGCGTTCTGCAATTCTGGTCAAGGCATGTATGTTTCATAGAAATTAAGAATTCCTTTTAAGACGTAGATTGAAGTCCAATTAGCCGTTGTGTTGTAAAAAATGACCAAAGACAAAAGACAAAGACAAAGAGAGACAAAAAAAATCAATTGTGAGAGATATACAGTGTGTATACCGCTCATGCATATAAGAGTATGTTCAAATGAGCGAGTATAGTCCGCTTATTTAAAGCGATAGTCGTGATGGGGAACGGATACGTATTGCAAACGTAGACGAATGATAGAATTTGTACGTTAATCTCTTACAAATGAGCACAAGGCGTCGAAATTCCACTGCAATCATTCTCAACCGCTGAGTATTTTTTGGTAAACTAAAGTTACACTGTCTTTGCTGTAATTCGCTTCATGTAGCACCTTTCCAATTTCGTTGGTTAAGAATAAAGAGGAGTTTCAGCGTATTAATAAAACCTTTAAAGTAAACCTTAAAGCCGAATTCATGAAACACTAGCAGAAACTCAATTTGTTTTGAGAAAACAAAAGGAATAGCCCTAATCAAGGAAACCCATCATCACTCATCCGTAAAGCAAAATATTCTCCAGAAAGAAGCGACAAAGTATGGAAAATTTTGCACGAATCAATTTGTTGTTTCTGACTCTCTGGCTGGAGCCAGAGGGTTGGACTGCCTTAAAAATACTTTAATGCACCCCCAGTGTGTGCAATATTTCACTTCAGATGAGCCATAAGATTTAAGAAAAATAAAGGTATGAATGATTCCGCAAACACTATCAGCAAAATCATTTGAGTTTATATAAATTATTTATTGAATTCTCAACTAAGGATATCAAAAAAACCAATAAGTCTTTAACCTTTCTAAGTAACAAAATATTATATTTTTCTAAAGCATCGTGCCATGATTGAAGATAATAAAATACCTTAACGTTGAGTTAACCGAAAATCAAAGAAATAGTGATAATCAAGTTCTTGTGTTCAACACGATTCTCAACCGTGAATTATAGACCAAGTTATTTTTAATGAGCATCTCATCAGTTCTCAAGTTCTTGTGTTCAACACGATTCTCAACCGTGAATTATAGACCAAGTTATTTTTAATGAGCATCTCATTAAATCTACAGTGTTTTCAAAACTTCTTGTGTAAATGTTAAGAGAGATGTTTATTGTACAAATGTTAAGGTAAGGAACACAAAATTAAAACCTATTCACACAAGAATGTCCGTAAAGTTCTAAAGAGTATTTTTCACCCTCCTAATATTGGAAGCAAAACCATTACCAGATGTTGATGGACAAGATATCGTCATTAGAAGAAAACTGACCCGTTATTGATCTCATCATCAGGGAAAAATTAGCAAAATTTTGATAACGATATTCTTTTCACGTTAGTGTGGGAGTTCGGAGAGTGGGGTGCCAACTCACGTGTTACCTCATCATCTGACCGTGGTTTAAAATTACGTGGTGTTGTCCTCAGATTGGATACCTAGGGGATTGATCCCGGACAGTAGCCAATAGCTCTTTGTATTGCTACAGTGCGACGTTGATAAAATACCTACCTTGATAACGATATATCTCGGCATTAGCATACATTGGTCTGATATTGATGGATGAGGTATCTCGTCGAAGCCACTTGGAGGATTGAATCTTATTGCATATGCCTGGGAGAATCTGTCTTTGGTCACCCCTTATCGACCAAATTTATCATGCTCTGATTTCTTCTTTTGGTGATACCTCAGAGGTATACACCTCACCCTCTAGACTCCGAATCTGATCTTATCACAAGAATCGTGGCTGTAAATATCGAAAGGAGAGGAATTTTATAAGATATAGGGCAATCCATGCTTGGCAGCTATCAGAATTGCATTGGTGTTTCACACCGATTCCTCTGCTTATGAGTCACCTCATAACCCTACTGGCATTGTATTTGAATTATAGATCCCTCAATATATAGATAGATATACGTATATATAGACAGCGTACTTAAGAAAGAAAATCTAAGACGTGAAACTCGCCTTCCATGTAATATTAAATGCAATACTGAAGCTATATTAAAAACCAAACGCTTATTAAGTAGTGCACTGTTAAAAAAAATAAAGGACAAATAGATTTTTTTTAATGTGATAAGATCTTTGCATTACAGAAATTTAATTTTTTACTTTGGACCTCCTCCGAAATAAAACTCTTGCACTGCTACCGCTCACAACAATCTTATCTCTGACTAAAAGCTCACTACTTACACGCCCATAGAGGAGCAATAACTCTACGATGACGCCCACCCCAAACCCCATATTGGCACAGCAGCATACCTTTCAGGAAGGCGTGAGCGAAAGCTTCCCATAAACAAAACCAAACGGCCTCCCCGAAAACTTGTCAGTCAGAACGACGTCTTCATCAGGAAGGGATGCCACCAGGTAAAAGTACATAAATAAGGAATAAAAGCGCCGTTAGGGAAAGCCCCCAGGGTATACCACTCCTTCCACCCCCACTTCCCCGCACACCAGAGAAAGTAACGTTTCTTCCAGAGGGGGTGGAAGAAGTTCCTTCGCATTCTTTCTTATTTGAGGTAGATACGTCTTAGCGTTTTCCTTCCACCTACGGACAAATTGCAAGAGTCCCCATCAAAAACGCCTTTTGGAAGAGGGGGGAGGAGAATCAGGGTGGAGTAGGGGGGTGATAAAAAAATGCCTACCTATGCTCCAGACCGAAATGCATTCTTGTGAAAGCTGGGGGGACTGCAGCAGACCAACCCTACAAATCAGTGCGGATGCTACCATAAGCATAGCTCCCGAATTTCCAGTTTTTTCCTTCCATTTCCTCCCTCCCCACGGGGGTTATCCTCCCCCCGGAGTTCATTGTTAAGGGGAGGTTCGCGATGTGGGGGTGTGCGTGGCGTGATTCTGTTTTGTTGCCATGGTTACGGGGTGGTCCCCCTATTCGGTCTTTTTTTTCCTTCTGTGTTCTTTGCCATTCCTTTAATACGCGGTACCCTCTCCTTCCCGTGAAGTTAATGGTATCTTGGGGGAACGACTTTGGGGGGGGGGGGGAGGGAAATCTCCATGAAGAAAAATGAAATCGTCTCCGAAGACGTTCTGCGTGGGCTTTCCCCGATTTTCGTATTGGGTATCGCCGTGATCGTACAACACCGTTTTCTTGCATTATTCATTTTCGTGCCTCCGATTGCATGAATTGTACCTCCTACAGACGAGTCCATCAGCCGAGGGAGAATTGCTACAGTATCCCACTGCGTTCACCGCCGATTGGACTCACGGGGATGGATTGCACCCCTTGGGAAACACTGTCGCGACTCTCAAAAAATAGATTTTCGAGTTCCGTTTGGTTTGTTGCTTGAAGTCAATTTTTTACCACGCGAGTGCCAGTAAGAGAAAGAATTTCAAGGTAAAACCAAAATCCCAATTACATAATTGGGAAGTAGATGTACCTTTTCCTGATGAACCATTACTTTTGAATACAATTTAAAATTTACCCCTTTTAAACACAGAAAACAGATATACAGTACGAAGTACCTCTCTGTAAGTGCCATAACTATAAAAAAAGTAAATTTTGAGTTTTGAAAGAAACGAAAGCCTTTTCTTAAGCTTGTGTCCGCTTGGATTTTAGTAACTGAAAAGTTTCAAGCAATGGCGACTGTCTAGTCAAGTAGTGAATTAATTTTTTGCCCACAGCTTGCATAATGACTAAATAATCACATCGATTGGTTCGGTAATGGTAATTTTAGTTAACGTCGTACTAGAGCAACACAACGGGCTATTGACGACGGTCCGGGATCAGTCCCTTCAGGGAAAGATCCGAGGACAACACCTCGTAATTTTGAACCACGGCCAGATGACGAAGCAACACCTGAGCTGGCAACCCACTCTCCAAACTTCCATACCAACCCAACGTGAGGACTTTCGGCAACGACAGATTTCAGTTGCCCCAACGGCCTCTACACCATACGCTTACAAACATCCATGCCCGGACCCGGATTCGAACCAGGAACCTTCCGATCTATCGATTGGTTGGGAGAATTCTGAGAAATAAGGTCAAAACCGATTGGAAGTCATGCAGTGAAGACTGCAGGCTTTATAATATCGCACCCCGGCAAGAAAAGTGACACAAGTCAAATAAATAAAAATTTTGGTGTTATGTCATTGAAAAATATATATGAGGTGCCCCAGCGTGTTATATTACTATTCTATGAAATATAATAGAAGTTACCACCATAAATACTTACCTAAAATTTAAAAGAAGCTTATACCAATTCAATAAAAGTTTTATAGTATACTTTAAGTCAGGCCTCGAAATAGATTTTTTAATACAGGTGTACAAGTTATATTTTAGGTGCACAAGTTATATTTTAGGTGCACATTAAAAAAAACTTAATATAAGAGTATTAATTAATGTAATGTAAACTACTTTATATTTTTTAGTTGGGTATGTTTATATAGATTAGAGTATAGTAGATAATAAATAAAAATATTTGAACATCTAAATTCTCCCTTCTCTGGCGCACGGTTGTCGCGACAGTCGCTTCAACAGAGCCACCTAGAAAATGTTTCGATCATCGGAAGGTTCTGGTATCAGTGGCACAAGTAAACCTTACTCTTGTATAAACCCGATACGGCCCAGTGATTTTGTTTTCGCATAGTGTGTATTTAGGAATTTTAATTACGTTCCTTTACAGCGAGGGAGGTCGATACTAATATTTTGTTCAAACATCAAACTAACATAAAACACTCCCCCCACCTCCTTTTTTTTAAATTTTAGGTGCACTGCGTGTACCAGCGGGAAACAATTAGGTGCGCAATTTTATTTTCATGTGCACTGTGCACCCGGGTATTTCGAGCCCTGCTTTAAGTTGAGGTTTCTCAAATTCTGCAATTTTGAGTTGTGACACATTTCTTGCCGGGATGCGATATATACGTGTGCTACTTTCAGATGGTGAAAGCTTCATTCCATCGTCAGAAAAGGCTGGGGATTGGTAATTTATTTTCCCTTGCTGTTTCTGCCGAAATTACAACCCGTCCAAGACCATTACCAACAATTATAATGACTGACTTTTCCAACATCGCGCCGTTCATCGTGTCGTAATTGGCTATCTGTGTTTCACATCATCGACATTACAATGAAATTGACAGAGCACGTGGGGGAGTCGAAGTCATAAAATCTCTGAAGGGAAAATCTCGTGGGTTTACGAATCGACTTAATCAAATGACTACCGAAGCGCAGGCTAGTGTTTGTAATCACGGTGGAAAATTACTTTAACAAATACATAATTTAGGATTCGTGCTTTTTCCCACAAGCTCGCGACGGATTTTCAAAACGAGTGATCGGAAGAAATAGCATGAAGCTTCTTGCACATGCTCTATTTCATTAGAAGGTCGATGGGTTTTATGGCATATTTGGCCATTCTGCGTCAAACAAAAAAGAGATAATGTCAAATAATCCACAAAGAAAGTTTTACTGACATAAGAAAAATACGTATAGGTCACAGGAATCGTACCTGAGGCGCCTACAATTTACTCGGGTGGCCGGGGAAAGCCACTGGGTTCTGGTAGGGTAAGATAATGGAATGCAGGTAAGCCAAAATTTAGTGTGACATCTTTAATGGGATCGAAGTTACACACAACACACATATGAAATTTAGTTGGAGTTAAGAATACAAAAGACCACGCGTCCGTGCATGGGAAAACTTGTCTCTCGACTGACTATTTCATCTCACTAACCGCCAGAGGGCGACACAGACATTAGTAGAAAACAAGGGCGCTACACTCGTCTTTTACGTCCTATTATAATCTGGTTGGAGATTATGGATTGATAGTCATGTTTAGCCAAGCTGCTCAGACAAACAATTAATGTAAATGGTCATACCAACGAGTAAAGGTTTAATGACACAGAATAGGGACATAGCCACGAAGGAATCGATCCTGAGTCGCCTACAACGTACAGGTTGCATTGTGTAAACCCACTGATTGAAGGGGAGGGGGGTCGGACTGTAAATTTAAATTTAGAATTTCAGAGCCCACATGCATATGGGTAACTACAGAGCTAACTCGTCTTTAATTACGTCCTATTATAAGTTGGTTGGGGATTATGGAAAGTTATAGGGTTATATATAGTTAGAGGTCATGCTTAGCCAAGCTGCTCAGACAAACAATTCATGTAAATGGTCATACCAACGAGTAAAGGTTTAATGACACAGAATAGGGACATAGCCACGAAGGAATCGATCCTGAGTCGCCTACAACGTACAGGTTGCATTGTGTAAACCCACTGATTAAAGGGGAGAGGGGTCGGACTGTAAATTTAAATTTAGAATTTCAGAGCCCACATGCATATGGGTAACTACAGAGCTAACTCGTCTTTAATTACGTCCTATTATAAGTTGGTTGGGGATTATGGAAAGTTATAGGGTTATGGATAGTTAGAGGTCATGCTTAGCCAAGCTGCTCAGACAAACAATTCATGTAAATGGTCATACCAACGAGTAAAGGTTTAATGACACAGAATAGGGACATAGCCACGAAGGAATCGATCCTGAGTCGCCTACAACGTACAGGTTGCATTGTGTAAACCCACTGATTGAAGGGGAGGGGGGACGGACTGTAAATTTAAATTTAGAATTTCAGAGCCCACATGCATATGGGTAACTACAGAGCTAACTCGTCTTTAATTACGTCCTATTATAAGTTGGTTGGGGATTATGGAAAGTTATAGGGTTATATATAGTTAGAGGTCATGCTTAGCCAAGCTGCTCAGACAAACAATTCATGTAAATGGTCATACCAACGAGTAAAGGTTTAATGACACAGAATAGGGACATAGCCACGAAGGAATCGATCCTGAGTCGCATACAACGTACAGGTTGCATTGTGTAAACCCACTGATTGAAGGGGAGGGGGGACGGACTGTAAATTTAAATTTAGAATTTCAGAGCCCACATGCATATGGGTAACTACAGAGCTAACTCGTCTTTAATTACGTCCTATTATAAGTTGGTTGGGGATTATGGAAAGTTATAGGGTTATGGATAGTTAGAGGTCATGCTTAGCCAAGCTGCTCAGACAAACAATTCATGTAAATGGCCATACAGACGAGTAAAGATTTAATGACACAACATAGAGACATAGCCACGAAGGAATCGATCCTGAGTCGCCTAAAACGCACAGGTTGTAGTGCATTAACACACTGATTTTTGGGGTCTGACTGTAAATTTAAATTTAGAATTTTAGAGCCCACATGTATTTGGCTAACTACAGAGCTAACTGTTAGTGAGTATAGACAGAAATTTAATGAAGTTTCAAGGGGACGAACTATTATAGTTAGTCAATAATTTTATGAAGGGTTGCCAGCATAGTTCAGTTCCTTACAACTTGTGCTTATGATGTACGTATTTAACATTCCATTTGGGAATAATAAAGTGTGACTACTACTTCAGTGTTTAGATTTTGAGATACAACAATTGCACATTTTTATAGGATATTTCAGTCAGCTCACTAAATAGCTTTGTAGTTATCAATATGGACTTGAAATTGAAAATTTAAATTTATAGTCCGACTCCAAAATAAATGCTATGTTTTGCTTCAACTTCAAGTGTCTGGTGACTTTTATCAGTACAATGTATATTCTTGTCCATTTAAATTTACTAGTACAATATTTACCTTATTATATCCTTCGCCATTCCAATAAAACGCGAAACAAAGCTTATTCACCTCAAAGAAACATTGTTCCACGAAATAAAATAAAACCACCACGCAGTTTTCTCAAAACATATATAGTTAAAAGAAAACTTTAGAAAATAACTCATAACTACAACCGAAGTAGCAAAAACAGGAACATGAACAAAGCGTTCTTCCTATCAGAGAGGAAACACAACCGAAACCGTCAAACCAGATTAGAGAGGGAAAAAGGATCTATTTCTATTTACTCTTTTTATCTTAAGACCTCACAACCCTTTCGACCTGCCAACCCGTGAATTTCTGGCGTTGCTTCCGACTATCGATTCGCAGACACGAGTGAACACTTCTAGACTCGGGAAGTGGAACAGTTTTGGAGTTTTCGTAACACTTCTGGAAACATGGTACGCGGGAGAGAACAGAAGTGTGTGTTCGTGTTTTTAGCAGCTGATCGATAGTGTGAAGCATCGATGGATCGATTTTTACTGTCGCTATCAACAGGAATGCGAGCGATTCTGCTTCGATTCCGATTTTGGCAGTACTGTGACCGACTCCAAAGATGATTTCGGTAACCCAGTTTGAGGAGCAACGGATTAGCAACCAGGTAAGGTGGAGCAATTTTAATTAACGTCATACTAGAGCAACACAACTGGCTATTGCCGACGGTCCGGGACAAATCCTCCAAGGGAAAGATTTGAGAACAACACCACGTCATTTTGAACCACGGTAAGATGACGATGCTACACTTGAGCTGGCACCCCACTCTCCTAACTTCCACACCACCCAACTTTAGGACTTTCGGCCACGACAGATTTAAGGTTCACCAGCCTCCTCTACACCTACAAGTATCCGTGCACTGACCCGGATTCAAACCAGGAACCTTACGATCTAGAGGCTAACACCTTAACCACCAGAGGGTTGCGAGTTCAAAACTAGGTCCAGACCAAACGCCTTCGTGTACACGGGTCAATCCTGGTCTTAAATGTCCTCACGTTGGCGTAGTGTGAAAGTTTGGAGAGTGGAGCGGCAGCACGGGTGTTGACCTCGTCATCTGACCGTGTTTCAAATTTACTTTATGTACGACTAGGTAGCAACATCGCAGTGTAGCAACACAGTGGGCAATTGGCGATGGTCCGAGATCAAACCCTAAGAGAAATATTGAAGGACAGCACCACGAAATTTTGAATCACGGTCAGATGACGAGGTCACACCTATGTTGGCACTTCACTCTCCAAACTTCCACACCACGCCAACGTGAGGACATTTGATACCATGGCAGATTTAACCTGCTCTAATTCCCTTTCTATGCATCTTTCGACGTTATAGCGACGTTTAGCGTTTTATCTTATTGTCTTTGATCAATCATCATGAAATTTCGGTCACGTTGGCGTGGTGTAGAAGTTTGGAGAGTGGGGTGCCAGCTCAAGTGTCACCTCGTCACCTGTCCATGGTTCAAAATTACGTGGTGTGATCTCGGATCTTTCCTGTTGGGAGTTGATCCCGGTTCGTCGCCAATAACCCGTTGTGTTGCTCCAGTGCGACGTTAATTGAAATACGTACCAACATAAAAATTCGATATTTTTATCAAAAAACAAGCCAATTGACGTCATATTCGGAACATGTAACTGAAACAAAGCCTCAAAAAATATCTTGAGCACTTGAGTATGGACGGTTGTGGAGAACCTTTGCCAATAAACGCTCAATCTTCTAAGAAGTTTGGAGCTTGACTGATCAGAATTTAATTTGACGGAGCCTTTATATAGTTTTGCTGAGACTTGGAGGTGTAGCAGGTGAGGGTAGAGGCACCACTCATGAATTTAGATGCTTTTCTGAGTTCTTGAGTAAGCATTTATTTTGATGTCATTATTCAGTACAAAGTTTCGTGGTAACCAGTATATATATAATCAGCTCACAATCTACTATAAGAGTAAATCCTCATTTCGGTTTGATGTTAAGAAATTTGTTTCATTTGTTCAAAAGTGATAACAAGACATGATTTTGTGGAATCACAACACTCCCAGTTTGATATTAAGGTTTAAATGTCTCCTTTGGTAACGTGATCACACAATAACTTTTTATTTTGTTTCTACACCCAGGCGAAATCACAAGGACCTAAGTGACTGCTATTCGAAATCGAATCTCACAGTTCCAATTCCGACAACCAACTGGCCAATCGTGCACTCCGGAAGTCATCTTCATTCGCCTGTTAGATATTTAATTGAGCCGGCCTACCCAATTTCCTCTTTCAGTTTTTGTAGCGAGGCAAAGAGGCGTTGGTCGTTCGCTTTCTCTTTCGCAATGGTTGGAATAGAAAAAAAAAGCCCTCCGTCAATTTTTAGCAAACATGAAATTTTTTAAGACTTGGAACTCTCATCATGCCTGGTTGAATTTAAGAGTTAAAACATGAATGGGTATTGATAGAAATCTGTAACTTTAAAGAACGAAAGTTTTATTACTGACATAGAAGATACACTCAGGGTAAATTACAGGAAACGAACCTGCGCTGCGTTCAACTCGTAGGTTGATACCGCAATCATTCCTTAGGGACAGACTGTCTGTGGTTCAGTGTGGTATGCCCACTACGATACCAACCTGCGAGTTGTAGGTGGCGGAAGTTCAATTCCTTCCTGGGTATATTTCTCTCTTTTGTGTAAGTGAAAATTTCCATGTGCCTGTAAATCCATTACTTAATGCTGTCAGTCTTGTACTTGGGCTTAGAATGGTCAACTATGGCCCTTGCGCTATAAAAAGAACCCGAACATTCGTCCTTGGGTGGATGGTTAACGGTAACCAGTTGAATTGCAATGCGTTGACAATCTCTTCCAATACGTTTCTGCTGCACTGTGCTATAACAGACACTACTTCTCTATTCCTATCACGGCTTCACTCTTCTCTCTCGTTGCGATTTGAATATTTGCTTCACACGGCTCTTCACACTCGCTTGCTAAAGGTTACACAATACAGTTTTGATCTATTGCATGACCACGTATAGGGAAGTACATGATCTTAACACAGCTCTCAGTTTAACGCAATTAGTAATCGATCAACCAGTGTCAGCATCTACTGAATTCAAAGGCACGAGTGGAATTCTGGAGGGAGTATTATGGTGAAGTTAGCCCTTACGGCAAATATTTTTGCTACAAAGTATGTATAGCAGTGGAACCTAACACTGCCATCAATTACTTTTGGGTAAGCCAAATTACACTGTCCTTCACACGCCTTGCTAAAAGCAACAAAAGAATAAAATCAGAAGTGTGTCGACTCATATAAATGGTCTACATTGAAGATATGCTCGAATTATTTATTTATTTTTTGCCAAAGGAATAGGATACTTTTCGTGATCCAACCTCAAGTTTTAGAACAAAAGCAGCAAACCCAGTCTTAATTACAAGGCGATTTTGTGTAATCAAATTCCCCAAAACCACAACACTAAAAACGTTTCCACAAACGAAAAGGTTTCGAATTTTGAAGGAAAAATTTCAAAATTGATATTTATATATATTACCCACATACGAAAACTCCCTCAGCGTGAAAAAAATAGCACTCTGCGTGCCACATACCCAAAATGTCGTAATATTACGACACTCTATTTCATATTCTCGAAGGGGAAATGAAAAAGGGGAGAAAGGGCAGTCACTACAACACGGAATTTCCATAAAACGGGTCGCATGAGTAAAAACAAAAGAGAAAAACCAACCGCAACTCCCCAAAACACACGTACGCGATAAGAATTTTCGCGTTATTAACCCCTCCCCACCCACTTCCACATCCCCGACACGGTTGCGAGTAACAACCTCGCCAGGACATTTACATTAAACTGCATTCCTTAACTTCGCGGGGGGAAGAGCGATTCAGTAGCCATGCAAATTAACCGCAAGCTCCTATTAAATTAACGACAACACTAATAATGAATATTTAATCTCAGATGAGCTTTTTCGCCCCCCTTTCGCGTACGGTCGCAGTTAACGACGTGCGATCGCCATCTTACACACACTCACGCTGTTGTTCTTCTGGAGAAATTTATTATCAGGGTCCTGGAGCAATTAATGAGTCCGGCGTTGGTTTAATATTCAGAGGTGATAGATAATTCAATTAAAATTTCGAGGCGTGCGGTTGGTTTTGATCAATACAAATTCGTCGTGTAAGCAAACCAACTTTTAACGGAAGACGCGAGTAATGAAGATGCGATTAGTGCATGCCAAAAATATGTGAGACTATGTGACAACTGTGAAGACGGAAATTTGATTATTTGGGCAAGTCTCGAGCATAGATTCTTCCTTCCTCTCAGGAATGTGTCAATATTTTCGACACATCTTACTTTCTGATTAATTAAAAGCTAAAGTAGCTTTGGAAATGTGGCCAGGCTGCGGACCCGTACAAACGGCGACAAGACCACTTATTTTGCGATCTTTCATTCCTGGGTTGAAAGTATAAAGCTATCGGCATTATGAATCACAGTCAAAAATTGGCGTGGACAATGAGGCCCTTGGACAATGAGGCTTGAAAAAATAGTATAGGAAACCAGAGATTAGAGTCGGTGCAGGTGAGTTCTGAAGTACATAGGTTTGGGGCAAGGTTTATAGAATGAAGTATAAAGAAATGCTGTAAAGAATATGCTCATGTTTACCCTCTCTTTAATCTTCCAAGTAGTTTCTAAGCACCATCTCGTCCAAGATCAGACCAATCTTACTAATAACGATACGTGATCCCGTCATCGATATAGCCTTTTTTTTTATGACTAGGGGGCTCCGCCCCCTGCTCGCTTACGCTCGCCAACAGCGTTTTTTTTTCAAAATTAAAAACTAATAGTAATAATATATAGGTATGACAGTTTTAGTTTTGTATCGGAAATTAAGATCTGAAAGTTCCGAAAATTGTATGATCAACTTTTGATTGCATCGACTTTATTTATTAACCAATTAAAAAAAATAACTGTATCATAAGAAAGAGTACAATCTAAGGTATTCAGTGATGTTCTCAAATTAAAAAAAATAATAGTATTAAGCTGTAAATATGACAATTTTAACAAAAAGTAACGAAAATATCCAAAGATTCCGAATTTTGCATTACCAACTTTTGATCGCAACGAATTTATTTATTAACCAATTTCAAAAATAATTGTACCGTGAGAAAGAGTACATTCTGAGGTATACTGCGATATTTTCAAAATTAAAAACTAATAGTAATAAGATATAGATATGACAGTTTAAAAAAATGAAAATGTCCCGAATTTCAAAAAAATATTATCAATAACTAAATTGAAATTTCTAAAAAAACTCGACGAGCTGGCAAGAATTTACGTTGAGAGGTACTCTTTAAAAAAAACTTACGACTGAAGATTGAACACTTGTGTTTTGCTCACTCGCGGAAGAAATTTCACTTTTTCAACTTTGACACTTAATAAACCCTAAACTAATAACCGCATCGAAAAAAGATCATTACAGTTGTCCAGGGAACACGGTGAAGAACAAACCATGTTAATTTCATATTTTTATGATCCGTAATTTCTCGGGAAACCGTCTAAGAATCAAGCTAAACAAACACAGTTTTCAATCCTGCGGCGATGGCAACGTTTTTTTAATATAGAGAGATGAGACCTGAACCCGGTTATTTGTTAGTCACGTCTGCTTCAACTATTCTGTCCACCACTTGGAAACAAACAGAACTAATGCTTTTGGCGCATCTCGTCTGTTTTTGGGCCTTGCTCCCAAAAACAACCAACCAATCAACTAACCATATGAGTGCTTTAACCACACGACCATGAACAAACCGTACTAATTACAATCGAAGTTCAAGCTCTAACGATTCTTTGATGTCCGTAGTTCGTGGTTACAAGTCACCCAATTAGAACCCACTTAGAAATGTATGCGTGAATCTGCATTTAAAGTCAGCCTATTAACATCCCTAGTTAGTCGATAATTGCGGGGGTTTCCCCGGTACATTTACCATCACATTATATAAAGTAGCAGCGTTATAGCTGACAATTATGCTCCACCGCAGTGGAGAATGTAGTTAGCTTAAGCCCAAAGGGCGCGACAGACAACTTTGTAGAGTCTATTGTAGTTTTGTTCTATGTGAATGTTACTTGTATGTCTCTAATGTTATAAAAGGCAGTGTTTATTCGTTTGTTTCGTGCACACAAAGTCCTGACGAATCTATGGCACTTACAGTAATGGGATATGACACACAGGTAGTCCTATTTTGTTTTTTTGCAAATTTAGGGTCGAGGCGAATTTTAGAATTCAATCTAGAACAGTTTAAAATGAATTTAATAATTTTTTTCACCAATATATCTTAGTTTAGTCCCGCTCCGGCAATTGAAGAAAGGACAAAATTTTGCTATATTCCTGCTCAAACTTACAGAAAACGTGGAAAGTGTTGCAGCTGTAATGCAAGGAAAAGGAGGGCCTACCTGTTGCTAATTAGAATATAACACTTTTTCTGAAAAACATGCAGTGTCCAAGTATTTTTGTCCATATAGTGTATCTCTGTTGGCGATTCTAAGCAGTATTTGAAACTTCATCTGATTACTTACATCGTGAAACAGCATTTTGATTTCCAAAAATTACGGTGCCACATTAACCCATTTGAAAAGTAAAGAAAAAATATACATTGCAGAGCACAAAAATGTCTATCCATGATTCAAAAATGGCACGAACTGCCATTGATACCAAGCTCTTACAGTGGTATTGAAATATCATATTGATGTGGTTTCAAACGATATATAAGCGACAATGCTACGCTATCCCCGGAGTTATTGCGAATTGAGATATTTCGCACTATTAAATAACTTCCCCCACTAGTCTGTATATATCGCCATAAGACTAGTTCCCCGTTAAAATTGCCAGGTCTTCATTGATAGACTAACTCTAGGCATGGAATATTTGTAACGGTATAACTGACAAGCCATACTCTTGTGATAAAGAAATATTGCTGTATACTGCTATTGTTTCGTTTCGTTTATTTTATTCAAATATTTTAAGCATTTAAAGCAAATAATTTAAACATTTAAAACCATTCACATACATATTTTTTATACAAAGCAGCCGAAAAAGATTCAGTAACGTGAGTTTTTAGAGACAAAAAAGTCTAAAAAAAAAACTTTCACAGAAGAGTTTGAAGCTTTATGAAAAATAAACGTAAAAAACCATTTCATGAGCTGAAGTGTCTTATAAAAAATTCACTACTAGTGTTTCTAAAACACTCAATTCCAGTTACTCCAGACACTTGTTATAATTAAAAAACCCCGACCCAACCTCAACTCAACAAACTAAACCGAAAATTATTCCTCATCTTCAGAGAAAGGCGTGAAAACGCGCTTCAAAACCTGCTAACCATCAAAGTGTAATTCCTGTCATAAATTACACTTAAAGTTAACCCAGGAAACGTCGGCCATCGTAAATAACTCCGTCACACATTTCATGTTAATCAGTTGCTTACCTTACCCCACTCTACGACCTTCAGTGATTGTGTGTGGGGGGGGGGAGGGGGCTTAAAAATAATTATGAATTACGGCTGACGTTAGAAGGGGTTTCCTTCCTGTTGGAACTCGTAAATAATACAAGGAAGGGGCCGTGGGGTAATTATTTTTATTTTCATTTGGGTGATTTTCGAGATGAAATACACAACATTATTACTTCGGTGACCTTTTGGTGTGAGTAACATGACTTTTACTGGGCTTTAATTTCAATGAAGGGTTCGTTGTGAACGAAGGTAAGTATGGTTAAATATCACGAGTAGGGAACAGGAGGGTAATTTGTGGTGACTTTACATGCGTGTCTCGCAAGTAAAAGATATTTTTTCCCGATGTCATTGTTTCTTAATATATATATATATATATATATATATATATATATATATATATATATATATATATATATATATATATATATATATATATATATATATATATATATATATATATATATATATATATGTATATATATATATATATATATATATGTATATATATATATATATATATGTATATATGTATATATATATATATATGTATATATGTATATATATATATATATGTATATATGTATATATATATATATGTATATATGTATATATATATATGTATATATGTATATATATATATGTATATATATATATATATGTATATATGTATATATATATATATATGTATATATGTATATGTATATATATATGTATATATATATGTATATATATATATGTATATATGTATATATATATGTATATATATATATATATATATGTATATATATATGTATATATATATATATATATGTATATATATATATATATATATGTATATATTATATATATAGGCCACCTGTTAGATGAGAAAAGGATAGACTCGCTCGGACCCTTCTTATTTCAAGAGGCATCAGAGGACCGTGGTCCCGTTGACCAATGTACGATCCACGCACCATAGTCAATTTGTGCACACCCAGTAAGTCTGTTCCAGATAATATCGTCGCATTCCTATTCCGAACGGAACAGAAGCACGAACTCGTTCTTTACGGAACAAGAACACGAAGGTCTAAACGGAAAGGGAGCACGAATGTCTTGTTCGTGCACGTGAGAACGAAAAGTGAAAACAATTAATCCTTGAAAATTTTTTTTAACCCAACAAGATCATAACATAACAATACCCAAATTTGGTTGCGTCGGGACAATAGAAAATTCATTTGTCACATCATAACTCAGCGAAAGGACTTTAAATCAACCAAACTGGCATTTCGCATTGGGTGAACCAATAAGGCAGTTAAATAAAAAAGATTTCTTCCGAATTTGAATTTGAAGGAGAGTTAAACAATACAGTGACTAATAAAACACATTTTCTGATTAGGTACAGCTTACGTAGGTTCACAGGAGCAGAGTTGTGGAATCCTCCTTTTAAATTGGAGCTTTTACACCAATTGAACTTCCCCATTCTGTAGAGATTTTCCGTCCACATAATATGAGGGCGCCAACGTCAACTTTAACTAATCATCTTTTTAGACGCGCGCAATTCTATTCGAATAACCATTTTATATTCTATCAACGATGGGGGTTAATTATACAATAAAGAATGCATACGCGATTACAGTTGCGGTCTCAGTTACGGAACATTGGATTAGAATTGAATGACATATCCAAAAAGCTGAGTGTATAGCATTTTCGTCAATTCTACATTGTCTCCATAGGTTCTAAAAAATGATGCAGTGTAGCTTAATCAAAAAGTAAGAAAACTAAAGAAACTCAGCGGTTGTATAGAATAACTAAGGATAGCATATTAGTGATTTATAAGTACGTATACAGTTTCCAGATGCTGTAAAACAGGAACAGTTCAAGAGATGGTTTCCAAAAGCGACCTGTTAGCTAGGTATACTCATAAAGTTTGTGTACACTTTCCGAGCGAAGTGACGTTGTCTATAGCGAGCGTGTCACGTGACTAGTAATTGGAGAAGGCGTTTCGTGTTCTTGAATTGAGCAAAACGGAATCTGTCACCGTTGTGCAAAGGACTTAACACCATGTGACTTTTTCTTTGGGGCTACGTGAAGTATAACGTATTTAACCCTCCTCTTCCTGTTGATCTAGCGTAGTTGAAACAGCGTATCGCATCCACTATCACTGAACTTGCTTCAGATACCATAACACGCGTCTGGGCGAAAATGGGTTACCGGTTCGATGTGTGTAGTGTGACGAAGGGTGTATACATAGAACGACTGTGACTGTCTCTAAAAAGACTTGAATCAATCACCTACACTTGTGTTACAGGTAAAATAAAATATCTTACACTGTCACTGTTATATAGCGCGTTAAAATTGTATACTTACTTATGAATCACCCTATATAAGTGAGGTATTGAGTTCAGACAAAATTGTATTGTGAGTTTACCTGGAATACAACATTCGCACAATCGTCATTTTCAACGTTTTGGGCGGAAAGGGGTCGAGCCCCAAGGAGTTTGCCCCCCGGGATATTACAAATAGTGACATCTATACTGTAAATTTGAGTCCAGGATCAGTGACTCCCTCTCAAAGCTCTCAATACCCACAGTGAAAAATTGACAAAAATGCAATTTATGACAACTAGAAATTCAAATTTAATCCTACTGGTAGTTGACTTGATGAGGTACCGTCAGAAGCAAAAACCATTAACAGATATTGATGGACAAGATCTGTTGTCATTGGAAAAAATCTGATTGCATCTTGATCTCGTCATCATAAAAAACAGCGATATCTTAATGACGATATATCTCGCCATTAGAAAAATTGGTCCAATCTTGATGGACGAGATATCTTATTGAAACCACTTGGAGGATTAAGCATCAAAACATAAAACATTACAAGGTAAACGAACAATTCTTATAATTGGCCAACCTATAAAAATTACAAGGTAAACGAACAACTCTTATAATCGGCCACCTTGAACAAATTACAAGGTAAACTAACAACTCTTATAATCTTATATCTTATAATAACACAAATCTTATAATAACAAATCTTATAATAACAAATCTTATAATCTATGCAGCTCTTAGAATCAGAGTATACTATCCTCTAATGTTCAAAAATGGATAATATACTCTGATTCTAGGAGCTGCATAGATGCCCTAGAAAAATTTAACACAAATAGCCACCCACTTATATTGAATGCATTAAGACTACTTTTTATTTTAAAAGAAGATAACTTTGACATTTTACTTTGTTGGATCCCTGGACATGTGGGCATCCAGAGAAACGAGAGAGCAGACCTGGCAGCCAAAGGAGCAACTATGCAACTGAATTTGAAAATACCAAAAGACAACATCGACCCCGTTTTAAAATATGCCGTAGATACATCGTGGCAATATACGTGGGACATGGAAGTGCAAAACAAACTTCACCTCATTCAATCATCAGTAAAAGGATTCAAAAGAAATATTTTAAAAAGAGATCAATCTGTTAAACTGACTAGACTTCGAATTGGACATACGTATTTTACTCATAGACATTTACTACACGAAGAGCTTTACTCCTTTGAGCTCATTCTGTAAATCTATTTTATCCGTAGACGAAACCGTTTCCGAGCTTCTAACCCTAACCTAAGGGATCTATTGATGGATCCTTTCCACGGAAACTTGTTTTTATTTGTTACTGACATTGGTTTTATAAACTACATCTAGATTTTATAATTTGACCTTTTTCAGTTTCGATTTGAAATCTAACTTGTTTTGTTTTTAGACTCAAGCTCTCTTACCCTTCATATATACAACATTAACAACATCAATTAAGTAAACCTCGTTTGGCGCAGCATGGCCAAATATGGCTCTTATGTCATAAAACTCCAACCAACCAACCTTATAATTGGCCAACCTATAAAAATTACAAGGTAAACGAACAACTCTTATAATCGGCCAACCTATAAAAATTTCAAGGTGAACGAACAACTCTTATAATCGACCAACCTAAACAAATTACAAGGTAAACAAACAACTTTTATAAACGGCCGACCTACAAAAATTGTGGAATTTGTTCGTTCAATAAGCCCAACAAAGATTTGTTACAGGAACAATAAAAAGCATTCAGCAATTTCGTCCGGAGGCTCATAAAATGTTGGGCACCAGGGGTGTGCGTAGCGATATGACGCCCTTCCACAAGGGAGCTCATGGATTTCTTCGGCAACGGGGCTAATCTCGTTAAGCAAAGGGACAGTACGACCCTCGACAATACCCCCAGAATGCCTTTCTCACATTGGGAGTCCAAATATTCGTTCTAAGTGCGTTATCTCTCCCGTGCCGAGTAAATAAAGCCGCAATAAAAGCCCACGGCTCGTTCGAGGGGCGACCGAAATGAAGCTCGGATCCTGATTTATAGGGTCCCTTTAGGAAAAAAAAAGGGCCCCTACGTCTTGATAAAGGAAAGGAATTGAAGCAAACTGCGGGAGGGATGATGCCCCGGCAAATAGCACACCGAACGGAGGAGAAAGAGAGAAAAAAAGTCCAGAAGGTTTCATTGCCACACTCTGTATTTGCTTGGTATAAAAGTTGAAGGGTTGCCTGAGACTGCGACGCTTTTACTCGCCAAGAAGATGCCGATTTCGAATTTACAGTGAACCTCGTAGGATATGTAACAACGGACCTAGATGGATTCAGGAGCCTCGGCCTTTCCACGTCGATCTACGCTTCAGTGTGAAGTGTTTTGTTTGGACCCTGAGGTTTATGATTTCATTTTCGTAAATTACAACTTTCCCTTACAACTAACGTCTCAAATTCCGATACGTCATCTGACCGTGTTCAAAATTACGAGACGTCTTTAAAAAAATAGATTTAATTTTAATAGATTTCTAAAGAATAAAAATAGCAATTCCCTACCGGTTTTTGCGCCAAAGTGGCTCAAGAAATCTTATTTATGATACTTTGCAACACAAAATAATCAAAATTACTGATGCAAATGTTAGAAATATAAGTGTTTAAATTATTTCTGAGCACACATGAACAAAGTTTCAAATGAAATTAGGTACAATTTAAACCATTTCAACATGTGTAAAGCACACCAGTATTATTATTTCGGCACATCGGTTGGATATCGTTGATATGCATAACAGTTATGTGGAAGTTTGTGTTAATTGCATAACAGTTATGTGGAAGCGTGTGTTAATGTTGTTGCGTTTCCATTTGTTTCGAACGGTTTCGTATGAAAGGTAGAGAACTGAAAGTTTCGCAAACTTCAACAGCTAAGCAATTTTAGCCACCAAAATCCCGATTGACTTCCAAACTAGATGAGCATTGCGGAACACAAAACTTGCGTTTTATGTTTGTTTTTCAAGAAATTTAATAAAACTGTTCAAAACAAGTTCAACGGAACGGAAACTGTTGGAATATGCAACGAAACAAGCAACATTTTATCCCAACTCCGCGGCGAAACACAAACTGATAAATGCTCGAGGATCTGTTCCGGCTGTTTTGGAAATTCAAATACGTCATTAGAATTCACTGCGTGTCACAAGGGGATCGTAAAACCCGACGTTTCCACTGTCTAAGCGAATTAAACACAGCGAGCTCAATAGACACATCCCGGGACACAAGGCTTTCATTTTGTTCCTGTGGTGTGTGTTAAAGAATACTTACGACTGCATAAATGTTGACTTATACTTTATTCTTATTACGACAGACGATTGGAATATAAATGATTAAATTAAAATACGAACGTGACGCGAAGATCATATTTTACTGGGTTACGGTTTTACACTCCATAAAAAATCCTTTTGTAATTGAGACTTCGGGGAATTTCTCGTTAAGGCAATTAATTCATCGTGCAGTTTTAAGGACGTTGAATTGCATGAGAAATTAAGTGGGATAAATTTTGAGTGATCTATTTGCTGTTTTGGATGAATACGATCAAGTAAACGGAAATCTAAAAAAAATTCATGCGCTGCTGATAAGGTTGAAACGCATTAATAAGTGGAAGCTGAACAGCCCTCGACGCAACAAGGGACCGGAATCTTTTATCTGCCTTAGATGAAATACATTTTATTGCCTTTGTGATATATATTTCCGATAGCCTTTACCGCACCTGTGCCAATTGCATAGTAAATAATAAAAACTAATTACCCAATGTCCAAAAAAAAAATTTGTGCGACTGTTCAAATCTCTTATATTTTTTTCTTGCGTTATTCGCAAGAAAAAAATATTTAATTTAATTTCTATACTATACCATATTTTATACCATTTCTATACTATACCATATACTTTACTATATTATACCATTACTACACCATATTTTTTATTACCATTATTATTAGAAATTAGTTTTTGCTACACGCTGTCTTACAAATCCAAAGTCCTCCAAAGATCTTGGAGAGGGTGACATTTATTTCTTGTGGTGTACAGCGTGTTCGTTCAATTTGAGCATCGTTTATCATCCATGTTGATTTGTATATTTAAAATCAAATAACAATTTAAAATAAATTGTTAAACTGGAAAAAATTATGAATGGTAATCATATTTGGAACTGACATTTAATTGACACCTTTTTAAATCTGCTATGTTATTTTACGTTCTAAGTGATTTTAAGACGTTTAAAACAACTATTTTGAACGGTATTGTTGATTGTGATAGCAAAATTTATTTTATGTGAGATAAATTTTGTCTCAATCAGAAAGCTTTTTATATTGCTCCGTATTGAGGGACCAAGTCTACCCATATAAGGGGGAAAAATAAATTTAGTTTTTTAAGCACGTCTTTTAGATTCGAACTAATATATTTATATTCAGTTTGCAATTCTGTGATTATAATTGTTAAAATAAGAAAAATACTTGTATATTTTTAAATATGGTTTCAGTTCCTCGTGTTGTCTTAATGTTTCTGCTTTCAACTTGGTATAGGCAAGAGGACATTCAGAACTACATATTTTAAGTACCCGTGCTCTGTGTCTACTCAAGATAAGTTTTTAAATCTTATAATCGGCCTTATTCTCTGTTTAGAATTACTTTCCTTAAGGAATCACTAGTTCTAATACCAAATACTCTTCCTGGCATATGATATTAAGATCACGTTTCATTAAGAATTGAATCATATCTTCCTATTGTATTTATATTTGAAAGGTAGGATTGTGACACAGAACACGTCTAAGTTTTTTTTACTGATCCCCTTGGGGTCAAGATATAACCTACGCTAAATCCAAAAGATCATATAGTAGAAATTGCAAGTCACTTCATTTATCTATCATAGAATTGCATACAATTTTCTTAAGAAACAGGGCCTGTCATCGTGCTTCAAATAGCAGAGTTTCCTACACCTTCACGATATTATTTCAATTATTTTCTTTTTACTATTAATAAACAAACAAGTTACATTATATTTGAAACGACTTGCTTTACTATGGCTCCAGTGTTTTTGATTATATTGACATAAGCATCTTATAAGATAACGTAATGGAAGTTGGTAATTTTAGTTAACGTCGTACTAGAGCAACACAACGGGCTATTGACGACGGTCCGGGATCAGTCCCTTAAGGGGAAGATCCGAGGACAACACCTCGTAATTTTGAACCACGGTCAGATGACGAAGCAACACCTGAGCTGGCACCCCACTCTCCAAACTTCCACACTAACCCAACGTGATATAAGATAACGTGATTGTACATTCAACTATGGCTTACTCTCTCATTTTGTATGGTGTTTTTTAAGACCCTGACTACTCAGTGTGTTCAGAGTGTGTAAGGCTACACGAGAGACGGTATCGAAGATATTCGCCATCCCTCATATGGGCCTCAGGGTCCTTAACCCAATGGTGTGGTGGCTTCGAGAGTGGGGTGCCAGTTGAGGAGTTGCCTCGTCATCCAACCGTGGTTCAAAATTACGTGGTGTTGTCATCGGATCTTTCTCTTCGGGGGTTGATTCCAGATCATCACCAATAACCCGTTGCATTGGTCCGGTGCGACGTTAATTAGAAATTACCAAGTACCTTAGCCTAACCAGACAATCAAAATACAATTTATTCTCACGGAACAAATCTAAGTCACAGTCAAATCTAAGTGGTCAAGGGGAATAACTGGATAAGTCTAAAAACTACATTTCAGTAGCGCGTTTTGATGATTTTAAGTCTTGTAAATCGAGTATTTGTAATAATTTATTTTGATTGCATTTTTTTTTACTCTTTTTTCATGCACATTAATTCTCTACTTCTCTACAACGCGAAAGGCCCCCAAGACAAATACTCCAGCAGACGCACTTCTCTACTTTTATAAAAGGAAGTTATCTATTTTTCGCCGCAAAGTCCTGACGAATCTATGGCACTGACAGTAATGGGATTTGGCACACAGGCAGTTCAAATTGTTTTGGAAATTTTGGGTCCCGTCGAATTTTAAAATTCAATCTAGGACATTTTAAAATGAATTTAATAGTTTTTTTTTAACGTTCTTTCTTCTTTCGGAAATGAAGAAGCATCAAAATTTAGACTTTTCTCCCTCACGTCACTATTAACGTCAGCCTTTGGAACCATGCCAATTTTTTCACATTCCGTCTCGAATGGGAGCGAACAGATTCGAATGACTTTCGTTTGATTCAAGATTCATTCATTTTGATTTCCTGAGTAACGGATTCGAGTGAAACAAAAAGAAATTTTTTAGTTATCACTGGCGTTCTTCAGTGCTTTTTTTGTATATCAGCGATCGTAAAAGATGGAAGAAAATATTAACGGATTTGAAATCTGCGGAAAACTTTACACCAGATAGATACATTATACGTTTGAAATTATTTTAATAAATAATTTGACCCCTACGAAAAGAACTGTCACGGGCAAAGACCAGCAAACCAATATCTGATAGTTGTCAAATTTCGACTTATTAAGTTACTCCACTTGACCCCAAAAATATGATCTGAGTATTTAACAAAATCATCTTAAAATTTTGGTGGAAAACCGCCAACAGCGATAAACAGCCAAGAGGTGGCGAACCGTCCTCGCAATCTCATTGTCTAACTTTACTGCCGAATTCATCCAGCTTTTGTTCTTTTTATTACGTCAGGTTGTACCTACAACACGGAAGAGGTATGCGGAGGGGACATCGCGACTCGCCGGTGACGGTTACAGCAACCGTGAAGTTAGCCGCTCGTAAAATTCCACACTTTTCCTCTCGCCATAGAAACACTCCCACCCACCCTGCCGTAGAATTTACAGCTCGGCAGCGCTGTAAGTGATGAGGCGATAAAATGAAGAGAAATATTCAATCTACCAGATGTACTGGGGCATTTTTGCCGTTAGCCCGAGCGAAGGAAGGCGAGATGTTAAATGCAAGATTCATACAACAGCTGTAGCGGAGATTTTTGGCACAGCTAGATCTATCAGAAAGAGAAATAAGAAAAAGGTTTTGGCTGGGAAAGGGTGAAAAGTAATAATCGGGATGAAAATCCAGTAAAATATTTCTCGAAGTTACGTGGTGTTGCCCTGGAATCTTCACCTTGGGGATTGATCCCGGACCGTCAATAGCCCGTTGCTTTGTTCCAGTACGACGTTAATTAAAAATACCATACCATTCCATACATTTCTCGCGAGGTTATGCCGACCAACCAGTCTGGTGGTTAAGGTGTTAGACTCTAGATCGGAAGGTTCCTAGTTACATTCCGCGTCAGTGTATGGATGTATATAAGCGTATGGTGTAGAAGTGGCTGGGGCACCTTAAATCTGTAGTGGCCAAAAGTCCTCACGTTGGGTTTGTGTGGAAGTTTGGAGAGCGGGGTGCCAGCTCAGGTGTTGCCTCGTCACCTGACCGTGGTTCAAAATCACGTGGCGTTGCCCTCGATCTTTCCCATAGGGGATTAACCACAGATAATCGTCAATAGTCCGTTGTGTTGCTCTTGTACGATGTTAATTAAAAGTTACCATTACCATTACAATTCTTGAGTGGTAATGCTGACTGTTTATTTGGTAGGTAGAGTATTTTATTTAACGTAACACTGGAGCAACACAATGGGCTATTGACGGCGGTCTGGGATTAATCCCCTAAGGTAAAGATCCGAGGACAACACCACGTAATTTTGAACCACGGTCAGATTACGAGGCAACACTTGAACTGGCACCCCACTCTCCACACCAACCCAACGGAAGCACTTTCGGCCACGACAGATTTAAGGTACACCAGCCGCCTCTTCACCATAACGCTTACAAATATCCATGTCCATGCACTGACCCGGATTGGAACCAGGAATCTTCCGATCTAGAGGCTAACACTTTAACCATCAGGCCGGTTGGTCGGAAGATTAGTAACCAGTGGGATGCGAGTTCGAAACTCGATTCAACAAAAGACCGTCGTGTGCGTGGGGGTTGGTGCACGTGAAATCGGTCGTCACCTCAACTGTCTTCACTTTGTCGCGGTGTGAAAGCTTGCAGTGTGGGTTCCAGTTCAGGTGTTGACCTCGTCTTCTGACCTTGGTTAAAAATACGAGGTGTTGTCCTCAAATAATTCCCTTCGGGATTAATCGCGAACCGTCACCAACAACCCGTTGCATTGCTTTGATTTTTTTGATTAACAACCCGTTGCTGCAATTCGAAGTTCATTCACCTACCTATCTTCCTAAATAAAATTGGCCCACCAACCGGTATAGTGGTTAAGGTGTTAGCCTCTAGATCGGAAGGTTCCTGGTTCGAATCCGGGTCCGGGCATGGATGTTTGTAAACGTATGGTGTAGAGGCGGCTGGTGCACCTTAAATCTGTCGTGACCGAAAGTCCTCACGTTGGGTTGGCGTGGAAGTTTGGAGTGTGGGGTGCCAGCTCAGGTGTTGCTTCGTCATCTGACCGTGGTTCAAAATTACGAGGTGTTGTCCTCGGATCTTTCCCTTAGGGACTGATCCCGGACCGTCGTCAATAGCCCATTGTGTTGCTCTAGTACGACGTTAACTAAAATTACCATACCATTACCCGGACCGTCGTCAATAGCCTGTTGTGTTGCTCTAGTACGACGTTAACTAAAATTACCATTACCATTACCTAAATAAAATTGAGAATTACAATGAAGAGATTTTGATGTCTAAGCTTATGACGTCAAAACATCGACTTTCTAATAAAAAAGATGAAGTATGTTCGAGCAGCATCATAACATTTCTTTCAGTTGTTCAGCTAGAAGTTTTGGTACGTGGCTGTGGGAAAAAGCATGTCCGCGCTGCGACAGTCAATCGGCTTCAGTCGATTCGTAAACCCTCTCGACTTGCCCTGTTGAGATATTAAAACAGCGACTCCGCCCACACGCTCTGTCTATTCCAGTTGAAGAGTGATGCCTCAAAATGACGATCCGCCATCAGTTAGGATGGAAAGTGATACACGATGCTTCAATATTTATTCTTCAAAAGTACCACTACACTTTTGGTCAACTAATGGTGCGTTTGGCGATAGTGGTACGTATTCACATTGAAGAATGTCACAAGTTTCTGTTTAACTAGACACGTGAATTGCTGACGAACACGCATGTGCATTCGACTATCGCCATGCATGTTCACAAGCAATTTCTATCATTACGTAGCAACTTGCGATTTCTTGTATGCGAACACAAAGTTTTAAGGACACACGATAAACTTAAATACGCATGCGTAGCGCCATGTTTATTTACTCACTGATGAGATGCGCATGCGTCAGCTGCTAGTGGAATTTGTTGCTAGTTGTGCTACGTACGTGGTGAAAATGGCCGAATGCGATAGACGAGTAGAATTATATCTTTAAACTCTGCTAGTAAAAAATATCTCTATTGCCGTTTTTCGTGTTTACCATATAGCAGCAGGATTGAATGTCGTTATGAGACTTTAAAGTTCTGTTCACGTATTTTTGTTATGATTGATGGTAGAAGTTAATCTGTATTCAGATGGTCGGGATAGTGTACTAATGCACTAGTTTAGCACTCGATGCGTGGTTATCGTTCTCTGCACCTGGACGGATTACAAGATTTTCTACGGAAATTCTGCATTGCTATTAACTTTTAAGGGATAGTATATTCATCACAACATTCGTATTTCACTGCATTTTGAGACTCCACATTCTGAGGCGCTGATAAAGCCATTTTTTCACTCTGAACCTAACAATTGACAAGTTTAAGTGTAGGAACCAAAATAGACTCGTTTAATTGAACATCTCCATACGAGTTGAAATGAAAACATTGAACACAAACCAAGAAACAGGAACATACTTTTGAAATAATAGTGATATTTTTTTTATTTAAATCAATAGGTCGCGCGCGTAATATAAGTCATACCTTACATACTTCATTTCCACTTGTAAAAAATAATTCCAATACATTTGACACGTTTGTTATTGCTACCATATGCCGTGAATATTAGTTAAATAATATCATATGATTGGTTTGAGACTCTGGATCACAATTTTTACGAGAAGATAGAGAAAGCATAATTCATAAACATGCTGACCATTGGTATTTTCGCTATGTGGCCAGTCTTGATTATCCTAGGAAATAGTTCATTACTTGTAATTTTAAGGAAGCAACCAAGAAGTTATCGAAATACTTTAAATAAATCTAAAACTTTACATTACAGAAATCAGTTTTGATCAACGATGAGCTTTCCAGTGACTTGAAGTTACTTTAAAATCCAATTACATATGACTAAATAAAAAGGTGATCTCGTTTGTTTTATGTATACCTCGCTTTCAAATCAAAAGAAAGCGGTTAGGATGGTTGGTTTGGTTTTTTATGGCGCAAATGCAGCTTGGCCAAGCAGTGCCTAATGGAGGACAGACAACTTCAAGTAATGGATATACACGTACAAGGGAATGTTTACCTGCACAAAAGAGAGAAGTACATACTGTGGAACTAAACCTGTGCCACCTACAACTCGCAATAAAAAACGGTTAGGAATTGATTGAGGGAAAAATCATGTAATCATTCATGCGAAAATTAGATATTAAGTAGCTGTTGAATAGTTTCTGAACATAGTGAAGCTGAAAGAAATAAATTTTTAACTGAAGATGTAAAGGCCTGGTACACAACACACATAACGTATGAGGGAATAAATGTCATGAGCCTGTAACCTTTCCCTCCATTCAGCTTAAATCATTTATTATTTTATCTATTTTCGTCGTCCATTTCCTTTTTTTCACATTAACTTTCGACCCTCTCATTTGAATATTAGTATCTCAGCGATAATTATCCTTCCATTATTAAATAAAGTCAATTTTGGCAACTTGTTCGTTTTTCAAACCTTGTGCCATAAAACCCAGAATTCAATCCAATCTATATAAAGCCCGTATTGGCAGCTTGCATGTTTGTGAATCTTAAGCCATTAAAACTAAAAGGCAATTTAATTTAAATAAAACTGATCGCAATATCCTAATCCATACCTCAAATATTTTCCCTAGATACTTTAAAAACGTTCCATCTTCAGCACTATAGACATACCTTGTAAAAATATGTTCTTTCTGGCCATGACACCATCAAGTGATGATATCAGCAACGATCTGCTTGTAACGGTTAGTTCGATTTTATGGTTGCCATATTCGACCAAGCTGCGCCAACAACGTTAAGTAAACGGACATAACACACGCAAGTAAAGTTTCACTCAGAAGCGAGAAGTACACCCTGAGAGGAATCGGAACCATTACAATAATCAAATCAGCGTCGCATACAATTCGCAAGTTGTCAGCGCAGTGGGCATTCCCACTGAGTCATGAGGGTACCGCTAGTGCAGTGGGCTTAACCCACCTAGCCTCGCTTGCCGAATAGTGAATGGACCCATTAGTTTTAATAATCGATCCACTACTGCAAAATTAAATTATTTAACAAAATATATACAGTAAACTCCCGATTATCCGCGGTTACTTTGTGACGAATGCTGTTGAAAAAACTTCAATTTCAAACAAAAAAGAGGTGTTTTAACACAAAAAAACAAAAACAATTAACTGATTTTTTGTGAAGTGAATAAAGAAACTTTTACAGTTCAGAAATCTACTGTTTATTAATTCATAATTGCATGTATAGCAGGCCTCGAAATAAATTTTTTAATACAGGTGCACTTTGTGCACCTATGTTTTTAAATTAGGTGCACAGGTTGTATTTTGATGCATATTAAAAAAAAATAAGTAGTTTACATTAATGTAATGTAAACTACTTTATTAGTTGGGTATGTTTTTAAGGTCAGTAGTAGATAGTAAATAAACAGATTTAAACATCTCAATTATCCCTTCTCCGGCGCACACGGGGCTGTCGTAACAGTCGCTTCAACAGCGCCATCTGGAAAATGTTTCGATCATCGGAAAGTTCTGGTGGCTTGGCACAAGTAAACCTTCCTCCTGTATAAACCCGTTACGGCCCAGCGATCTTGTTTCGCATAGTGTGTATTTAGGAATTTTAATTACGTTCCTTTAGAGCGAGAGAGGTCGAAACTAATATTTTGTTCCAACATCAAAATAACATGAAACACGTTTCCCTCCTTTGTTTAACGTTAGGTGCACAGCGTGCACCTAGCGGGAAAAAATTAGGTGCACAATTTTATTTTCATGTGCACCCGGGTATTTCGAGCCCTGATGTATAGGCACACTACACACACACACTCTCTAAATAAAAATTGTTCAAAAATGTTTTCAAGTTGATTAGTGTTTTTTTTGGTTGCCATTTTGCTGATTATCCGCGGAAAACGCTTAGAAGCGGTTGCAGCGCCACTCAAATCCGTGGATAATCGAGTTTACTGCATTTAAAACTTCTTATGTATTGAATCATAAATTCGTTCTGGATACATCCGCTAGTGCGCATTCTTAGCCTGTGTGCTCCATACCAAAGATTTATCCATCATAGACTGAGCTTTACCACCACAACCAATCATCACCATGGCATCAAAGACGCCGGGGTTCGGTTTCAAATTCCGTCCTCCAAATAATGGTAATTAAGTTTGACAAATATGCGGGGACAGCGAGTTGACGATCCGTGAGTGTGCTGGTTTATGCCAATCGGAGTGAATAATTCGACATCATTCCGCCTATCACGGGGGGTCAAGATTATGGGATGCCCTCATCGACCCGCTCTCTCGCCTCCTCCCCCACAAGACAGAGCAGTCCCGCAGGATAGGGAACATTGTTTGCTGACTGTTTGGTGTGGTGAACGAAATGGGACTTCTCTGTATCAATGTCTACGGTTATTCTGCTCTACTTTGATTTGACTTTGAATTTGATACTATGGCAGTGCTGATAAGGTTCGGACAAAATGAGAAGTTGAGCTGTTCTGACTACTTAAATTAACCGAGTGCTCTGAACGAAACAATCAGTGCTCGCTCAGAACTTTACCCTCTGCTCTAGCAACCTTCGAGTAGACGGTGCAGGTTCGATTCCACCCTGGTTGAATTTTGCGTAGTCGTGAAATATAAGTAGACTCAGCATTGCTATGAGGAGGAGCTTCAAAATATGTGACTAACATGTCGACTAGCAGTCACGTGCCTGCTCTGAAAATATTACAGAGTTCATTATTTTCAGAGCAGGTACCAAACCACTAGGTTGGTCAATTTTACATTTTATCGCCTCGTTTGGCGGTGATCTCATGACAGGGTGGATGTAAGAATGAGCATTTCTATATTGACTAATAAAATGGTGAAATCGCCAAAGTCTACTGCTACGCCACGAGGACCAATCAGATGATGAATAAATGAATGGATGCATTCTGCCGTCCCGTGGATCAATCAGGTGATGAATTTTCTAAGGGTTGATCTAAGGTACTGAGAATGATGAATTTTCTAAGAATTAATCTAAAGGTTGTGTTACTACTAGTTTAGGTTAAAAGGCTACAATTGCTCTCTCTCTCTCTATTTTGATGATGATGAATTTTCTAAGGGTTAATCTGAGGTTCTGAGAATGATGAATTTTCTAAGAATTAATCTAAAGGTTGTGTTACTACTAGTTTAGGTTAAAAGGCTACAATTTCTCTCTCTCTCTCTCTCTCTATTTTTATACTTCCTCTATGGCATTACTCTCTTATGTATCAGTAAAAAAATTCCTCGCGAGTCCATTACTTGGCGTTGTCTGTCTTGTATTTGGTGCAGTATGGCTAAATAGGATCCTTGCGCCGTGCAACCTTCCCCTACCAAAAAACCCCTCAATGGTCTGAAACGTTTACTCCGTCACAAAAAATTATTCGTTGTGAGTTAATTCACAGGGTAAATCAAACAATCAGTCCATCGCAAGGTTCATCACAACTATCACTCTTTATAAGATGCATAAACATTTGCATTTCTACAGTCACTACCAAAATGGTGAAATCGCCAAAGTCTACTACTACGCCGCGTGGACCAATCAGATGATGAATAAATGAATGGATGCATTCTGCCGTCCCGTGGATCAATCAGGTGATGAATTTTCTAAGGGTTGATCTAAGGTACTGAGAATGATGAATTTTCTAAGAATTAATCTAAAGGTTGTGTTACTGCTAGTTTAGGTTAAAAGGCTACAATTGCTCTCTCTCTCTCTCTCTATTTTGATGATGATGAATTTTCTAAGGGTTAATCTGAGGTTCTGAGAATGATGAATTTTCTAAGAATTAATCTAAAGGTTGTGTTACTACTAGTTTAGGTTAAAAGGCTACAATTGCTCTATCTCTCTCTCTCTATTTTGATGATGATGAATTTTCTAAGGGTTAATCTGAGGTTCTGAGAATGATGAATTTTCTAATAATTAATCTAAAGGTTGTGTTACTGCTAGTTTAGGTTAAAAGGCTACAATTGCTCTCTCTCTCTCTATTTTGATGATGATGAATTTTCTAAGGGTTAATCTGAGTTTCTGAGAATGATGAATTTTCTAAGAATTAATCTAAAGGTTGTGTTACTACTAGTTTAGGTTAAAAGGCTACAATTGTTCTCTCTCTCTCTATTTTGATGATGATGAATTTTCTAAGGGTTAATCTGAGGTTCTGAGAATGATGAATTTTCTAAGAATTAATCTAAAGGTTGTGTTACTGCTAGTTTAGGTTAAAAGGCTACAATTGCTCTCTCTCTCTCTCTATTTTGATGATGATGAATTTTCTAAGGGTTAATCTGAGGTTCTGAGAATGATGAATTTTCTAAGAATTAATCTAAAGGTTGTGTTACTACTAGTTTAGGTTAAAAGGCTACAATTGCTCTCTCTCTCTATTTTTATACTTCCTCTATGGCATTACTCTCTTATGTATCAGTAAAAAAATTCCTCGCGAGTCCATTACTTGGCGTTGTCTGTCTTGTATTTGGTGCAGTATGGCTAAATAGGATCCTTGCGCCGTGCAACCTTCCCCTACCGAAAAACCCCTCACTGGTCTGAAACGTTTACTCCGTCACAAAAAATTATTCGTTGTGAGTTAATTCACAGGGTAAATCAAACAATCAGTCCATAGCAAGGTTCATCACAACTATCACTCTTTATAAGATGCATAAACATTTGCATTTCTACAGTCACTACCAAAATGGTGAAATCGCCAAAGTCTACTACTACGCCGCGTGGACCATTCAGATGATGAATCAATGAATGGACGTCTTCTCCTGTCCCGTGAATCAATCAGATGATGAATTTTCGTTTTTAATGGGCAGACGAAAATTAATCTAAAAGTTACGTTACTGTTAGTGTAGGTTAAAAGGTTGTCATTGCTCATTCTATTTTTATATTTCCGAAACGGCATTCCTCTTTTGTACAAATAAAACCTTTCTTGCGAGTCCAATGTTGTCTGTCATGTACTTGGTGCAGCATGGTCAAATAGGGCCGTTGCGCCTTGCAATCCACCCGAAACAACCCTCCCTGGTCTGAAACGTTTCCTCCAACACAAAAAATTGTTCGTTGTGAGTTAATTCCCAGGGTAAATCAAACAATCAGTCCATCGCAAGGTTTATCACAACTATTACTCTTCACAAGATGCATAAACATGAGCGCAACAACTACGTGTTCATGTCACAAGACCCACTGATGAATCAACGGGAAAATCACTTTGTACCCAACCCCTGGAGACGGCTAAAGTGCAATATAATGCCTCCTTCGGGATATTAAGCATTGGCATTTAATACCACGCAGCTTCTGTTAAGATTTTGATAGATCTCACTTTTCCAAGCGCAAACAAAATCGGCAATCGAAGATAACGAGAGAACATGAATTCATATTTGAGCTAAGAGAAGGACCACAAAAGCAAATAAAGGGAATTAATTTATTCCCGTACCGATACCAGAGATAAGGAAACGGGAAAAAATGGCAGGGCAAAAAATATCGCCAGAGGGGGTGGTTTTTTACGCTTGCTACAAAACGATTCCTTTTTACATGAATAATTCATTAGCGGGGTGCAAATTATTGTGTACTTTCTGGAAAATCTCCCAAGGCTTCAGTTGGAGGCAATTTTTTTATGGAATTCAAATATTTTTTTTGCCTTGTGTACTGAGAACGCAGATGAAAAGATGCTGGGTTTTGATACACGAAGGAAAGCTGTTTCGTTGATATTAAATCTACCGCTAATTCCAAGTTAATAAGAAAGGAGATGGGAATCAACTCGAAAGCATCTTAAATTTCTGGCTTTGGGAAAGTTATTTAATTTTTTGTTGGCTTGCTGGAATGGGCCCGAAAAAGGAGTATCTTGTGCCACTCCAAAGGAAAAACGGCTTTATCCAAATGATTCAATTAAGTTAAGTAGTAGTTGGGAGACAGCGGGAGTGTTTTTGCAACTGTCGAATTGATTTGAAGCTTTCTAACGAGAGTGAGGTTTTGGAATTTGGTATTGGAATCGCTACGTATCATGAGCTGAGAGAGAAATAAAGATTAAAATAAATTAAAGGAATCAGAGAGAGAGAGAGAGAGAGAGTATAAATCAGTAACAGCAACTATCTTGTGGAAAATGCAGATATACTTGATTTTATTCTTTCTCCTAATTGTAAAGATAGTTATATAAGTTAATTTTTTAGAGAGGGATCAGTGCATACAAATACATCAGACGTTAAACTGAAATTTTATTTCGTGCTATCAAAATGCTCTAGCATGATACATATTACCTCTAAATTTAATTTATCGCCGTTTTGACAACGTTAGACGTTTAATCTAGTTGTCGTTGATTGGTCAACGACTTAAGTCAATTGTTGGCGACATGCTGAAATCGTATTCGAAAACCAATATGCTCTATCACAGGATCACTACCACCAACTACATTTAGCTTGACGGAAAGAGCACTCATACAGGAAATCATCAAATTGGTTTCTGTTTTCATGCAAATAGTAGTACCAATCAAGCTAAAATATCCTAATTCAAAAATCAATTTTGAATATCTAAGATAGCTTTATATTGGTCAACGACTTAAGTCAATTATTGACGAAATACTGAAATCGTATTCGAAAACCAACATGCTCTCTCTCTCTCTCTCTCTCTCTCTATCATAGGATTACAACCACCACTTACATTTAACTTGACGGGAAAAGCACTCATACAGGAAATCATCAAATTAGTTTCTATTTTCATGCTTATAGTAGTACCTATCAAGCTAAAATATCTTATTCAAAAATGAATTTTGAACATCTAAGACAGCTTTATAGTGTTAATAGAGATTCAAATCAAAATATTTTAATGGAGCGTTTTCGTACAGCTTTTGAAGATGCCGATGAAATTAACGACAACAATTGAGATCCATTTATCAATGAAGAAAACGAAGTGTAATGTGATACGGAGATGCAGAAAAACGTAACTGAAGATGATTTTTAAAATGAGTGGAAATTTGGTGTTATCAAAATGCCGTAACTTGAGTCCTGCGGTTTCTCTAAACTACAGTGTGTCCAAAAAAAAATCAGTATAACTTCAAAAATTAAAAAAAAAAAAAAAGAATAGGCCTACAGCAAAACTAGTTACAACAATAGATAGAATGACTCAAAAAGTTTTTTTCCACAGTATGTTTCTGATTATAGATAGCGCTGCACAACACGCAAACGATTATTAAAGAATTCAGTTATTCAAAATGGCGGATCCCGTGAATGGCCCCATAGCACGGCCGCCTCAGTCTCCTGACATTACTTTACTCGACTTTTTATTTTGGGGTTATGTAAAACATGCTGTGTACCAAATAAGAGTTAACAGCGTCGTGGAATTGAAACAAAAAGATCGAAACAGCTGTAGCTACTGTTGATGTTAGCATTTTGAAACGTTCGTGGATTGAATTGGAATATCGTCTTAATATTCTTCGTGCTACTAAAGGATCTCATGTAGAAATTTACTAAGATAGTAGAAAAAACTTTTTGAGTTATTCTATCTATTGTTGTAACTAGTTTTGCTGTAGGCCTAATCTTTTTTTTAAATATATTTTTGAAGTTGTACAGATCTTTTGGGGACACACACTGTATTTTAATTTTTTATGCAATCAAGATAATATTTGAATGATTTTCAACAACAGAGAGTGATCGACAGTTAATTTTATTGAGAATGACAAGGCAGCAGAATCGCAACAACGTCTGGGATTTCATGTTCAGATGGTTTTTTATGGCGCTGGGGCCTTATTTGGCCATACTGCGCCAAACACAAGATATAGAATATCTAGTAATAGACAGACACACAATGAAAGTTTTACTGACACAGGAGAGAGAAATACACCCTGGGAGGAATGCACCTGACAGGAATCGGCCGCCTTACAACTCGAAGGTTGCTAGAGCAGTGGGCATACCCACTGCGCCACGAGGGCCCTTCATGCTCAGGAGACAATGCGAAATTAATGGCAGACATTCTTCCGTGAAAGCGAACCCCTAAGGCCCGGTGCACACATCCGATTTTTCAACGTGCGGCGCCAATGCGACACCGAAGCCCCACTATGCACACATAACCGTGAAATGACGCACGAACACATTTCGCGCCATTTGCGATAAATATTCTATCGAAGAAAGCGTGTTTATTTCGCTTACTTGGTGTAAAAAAAGTATGTTTAGAAACAAAATAGACCGGATACAACAATTTATTAATTATTATTTATATTCTATTTGTTTATTAAAACAAGGCACTTCAGAACGGAGACTCATGTGCGGCGACCGTGAAGCGCCGTGGGGAATTGCGGTACAAATTGCACGCAAGTTGGAAGTGCGTCACCCTAGCGGCGTTGGAGGCATGTGTGTATTGATCCATTGGATCTAATGTATCTCAGATCGCACTTGCGTTGCGGCAACGGCGCCGCACGTTGAAAAACCGTATGTGTGCATCGGGCCTAAAAGTATTCGAAAGTTGTTCCAATCACGACTTGATAACTGAGGCTTGAATAAAGTTGTGATTTAGAATCATACGTATAACAAACCAATATTAACCCCTTATGTACATTTGAAGACAGACTCGTCATGCACTTGTTTTGCCTAAGTTACGGATGACGAGTCTAAGGCCCGGTGCACACATCCGGTTTTTCAACGTGCGGCGCCACTGCCGCAACGCAAGTGCGGTCTCAGATACATTAGATCCAATGGAGTAGTGCACACATGCCTCCGGCGCAGCTGCGGCGACGCACGTCCAACTTGATAGCAATTGGTACCGCAGTTCCCCACGGCGCCGCAACTCGCCGCACTCGCTTTTGCGTTATGAAGTAGCTTGTTTTCATATATAAATGGAATATATAAAAATAATTAATAAATGGTTGTATCCTGTAACGTCTATTTTGTTTCAAAATGTACTTTTTTTAACACAAAGTAAGCGAAATAAACATGTTTTCTTCGCTAGAATATTTATCGCAAATGGCGCGAGATGAGTACTTGTGTCATTTCACGGTTGTGTTTGCATAGTTGAGCTTCGGTACCGCAGCGGCGCCGCACGTTGAAAAATCGGATGTGTGCACCGGGCCTAATTCGTCATTCAAACTAGGACACAATTAAAATGTACATTCTTGTTCATGGCGAGAGTGATTGGTGTTACGAGACTCACCCTGAACCAAATTATTCAATCGTTCTCCACAAAAATACAAAAAAAAAAAAATTTTCATTTGACTCCATACATACAATTATTTACACGGCTAAGTTATCAGACATTCTTTTTTGGAATGAACGCGGAGATTAAAAGCTGTGCGATCTCTCTCATATTGTTGCCATTCTTATCAAACGAAATTATACGAAAATATAACAGTAACTAGTGTGCAAACGATAATACGAAAAAAAAAAACCCCAGTAATTAGTGTACAGACGATACGAAAATATAACATTAACTTATGTGCAAACGATAATCCGAACTACTTTTTTCAAATAAATCTGTACCCAAGAGGTTAACTAACATTTATTTTATGCGATCATTTTGCAAGAATGTAATTTAATGAAATAAGTACATCACGGAAAATAAAAAGACGATGTTTCAATGAAGACTAAAGTATTATAGTGATATGGTTAAGCGCAATAGGGAAAAGTTAATGTATTTATTTAATTTTTCAGACCCAATACAATCGTTTCATAGTAATTATATTCGTCGCCATACAAATGGAACAAACCCGTTCAAAATTATCAAGATATGAATTTTTTAGTTTTCTAAACCAGAATGTGGTGATCTTAAGACTGATGAAGTGTGACTGAAGAGTGACTTTTCTTTGCATGAAGGTTAGACTTTTCTTTAGAAATATATTTAATTATTGAAATTGTGGTGATATCCTTCATTTTCTCCTAGCATAAAGATCTTTAATTGTCCTAGTGTTTTTCATTTGTAAACCGACAGTATGGACGCACTTCATCCAATCACTCCTAAATTTTGCACTTAGTTTCAATTTAATTCATTTAAAACGAAATTTATCTTTTAAGGAAATAATTTTTAAATAAAAGAAGTAGGTTTAGCTCCCATGTACGCAGCACAATTGTTAAACATGCCATTGTCAATTAAAGTGAATATGCTTAACGACATTTGTGAATCGACAGTATGGATGCACTATAAATTTGTTGTGCATAAAATGAAACACGTTAGGAAATATGAAACAATAATTATGAAATGCAACTTTTAAAAACATCATCTAATCACTACTGAATTTTGCATTTGTTTCAATTTAAGTAAGGAATTATTTTTTTAATTAAAGAAGTAGGTTTAGGTCCCCTGTACGCAGCACAGTTGTTCAATATGTCGTTGTCAATTAAAGATAAGATGCATTGCGACTTTTTGAATGTAAATTAAAAAGAAACGTATAGCATTCCTAGAAACATTTTTGACTACCTTAAATGGCAGAGCACATTTATATCTTCCCCTACTTTATTAAAAAATAATATAATTATAAAAACTTCTAAGTAATAACAGCTTGAGAGGAAAAAATTAAAAGCAGCCCTAGACAGAATCAGACGCAACGAAAATCATGATTACATACAGCGTCTCGCATCGAAATAAAAGCAGCAATTGCCTTTATATTAAAAATTCGAGAGATAACCTCCTCTTATTAAGCTCTGAACACACACACAAGTTTTAAATTTATAAAAATAACACACTTGGGGGGAAAAATTGAAACAGTACTCACGTTCCACCAAGGGCCGGGAAATGAGGGAAAACAGGAGGAAAATTTGGGATGGTAGCTGGAGGCTGTATGCGACCTGGAAACGAGATAAAAGAAATTCAAATAAAGCGAGAAACTCATATATTTCCATCAAATCGAAGAGAATACATTTGAACGAAAATAAAAAAAATTACAGAAACTCCGAGAAAAGAGGGAAAAAATCGCAATTATTTTTCTAACTTTTCGCATTTTGATTAGAATTTTTCCGTTTCCTTTTTTTCCGGGTTTATTCTTCATTAAATCTTGACGTCCAGCAGCGAGTTTTAAACGCAATATCGTACAGGGGCGGAGAAAAAATAGAAACAAAAAATGGCACGCCTTATTTACATAACACAGTTTCTGTTCCTTTCGAGGAAGGTTATTTTTTCATCAATTTTCTTATGTTCTCAAAAAAGAAAGCTTTCTTAACGACAGTTTTTAAGACGGCGAGGCGTTTCTTTCAATTTGAATAATATTAAATCGACGTCAGAATTTCGGCGATTTATTTGCATGGAAATGAACTTATACGCAACGGATGCAGGACTTAGAAGAGATTACTTCAGATCTGGATGGGAGATTAGAAAGAGATTCTCAACATCGCATACTTAGAAGAGACTTAGTCGACCTAAATTAGTAGAGGCGTTCACCCCCCCCCCATGGCACTAGGAAGAAACGGCTCAAATTTAATTTTTAGACGAATGAATAATTCCCTATTCTTAGTTAATGCAAGGATTTATTCACATTTGGATGCGTGGAGGTAGTTTTTCATAATTCGCAAGGGAACACTCAAATAAGACTGTAGAAACAAATTATTCATACATTAATAATTCATTTTAGCGTATGCTTTATGATATGGAATAATTTTTTGGTAACTAAAAGAGAAGAAGATTTTATTCTTCCCAACATATTGTAGAAAACCTTCTTTGAAGTAGCTCATTTTGTTTAAGTACTTGGACCGACGTTTTTAATCATGGACTTTATAAGCGTCATAGCTTGATTTGGGTGCAGTTTTTGAAGTAAAACAAAAGCCGAGTAACGGAGTATTTTTTTAAGCATTAAGCTTAAAAAGTGCAACTAAAAATTAAGCTGAAAGCAACCTTTTAATGCAAGTTTTCATTACGGTAGCATGAAAAATGAATTACAAATGATGATGTATTTTTTTTTGTTGCAATAACTAAAACCAACTAGGGCACACCTAAAAATCTTCGCAATTTTGTGTCCGCTTTAGCCTGGTTGGAAAAGTAACGGATTAGCAACAGGAAGTTTGTGAGTTCGAGTGTCTTGTGCATGATGGACCTTGGCAAAATAAGGGCCTTGGGCAGTAAAATTCGCATTAATGATCATTTCTATAGCTCCCAGGAACACCTCAAGGTATATGGATGTTCATATTTTAGTCTGCATAGTTTGTACAATATTCATACGGCATTTGAGGTACTTCAGTGTAAGTATTTGACACGGGATTTCATTTCGGATTGCATTAGACTTATTTTTCGGACATGTGTGTAGTATTCGTTAGTCCATAAATCCTGAATTTTCTTAACTCTACAGTTTCCATATCAAGTTACCACTTACTCTAAATTATTTTTTTGTTATGACTTTGAACCTCCTGGTTATTTCCTCCAATGCGAAAAACTGTTCCAAACTGTTACTAGTTCCGGACATAGGATAATATGTTTTTTTCCCTTGGATCTTGGAAGAATAGAGCAGTATTGTCACAACGAGACATCCCGTAGATACCAAAATTGATCAGATCTTGATTGAAGAGATATGTCGTCATTACCACAATTGATCAGACATAGGACGAGGTATTCGTCGAAACCACTTGTACGCATAACCATTAGACTACGTTATAGATATGACTGGTGCGATTCTTATAACTTTCAAGGTACAACTGCTGTACTGGCCGTAGTAAAAATGCTTTCTTGGCACGATTCAACAATTTTTTTTCTTCTTCCAATCTTCCTTGTTTTGATTTGGTTTTGGTCTCATAAAATAATAGGCCTGCACAAACGCTGCAAATAACTTCTGTAAACTTATGAATTTGTTCTAGTTATTTCAAAAATATTAAAATATCCGTATATAGGAAGCCGTTATGAAAATCTAAAAGTGAATAAACCTCGGAGCACATTTCGATCCACAGATCGCCTCTCACAAACAAGGGGCCAAAACCCGCAACTGCTACCGACCGTTATCTAAAAAATTTTTTGCGCGATTTTTATATAACTTTCAAGGTACAACTGCTGTTGTCTACATTCTCCCTTGGCGCGATTCTTATAACTTTCAAGGTACATCAGCTGTAGCGGCCATCATTTAAATGTTTTCTTGGCGCGATTCTTATAACTTTCAAGGTACAACTGCTGTTATCAGCCGGGTCTACATTCTCTCTTGGAGCGATTCGTATAACTTTCAAGGTACAACTGCTGTTGTCTACATTCTCCCTTGGCGCGATTCTTATAACTTTCAAGGTATATCAGCTGTAGCGGCCGTCATTTAAATGTTTTCTTGGCGCGATTTTTATAACTTTCAAGGTACAACTGCTGTTACCGGCTATGATCTACATTCTCCCTTGGCCCGTTTCTTATAACTTTCAAGGTACATCAGCTGTAGCGGCCGTCATTTAAATGTTTTCTTAGCGCGATTTTTATAACTTTCAAGGTACAACTGCTGTTATCAGCCGGGTCTACATTCTCCCTTGGCGCGATTCGTATAACTTTCAAGACACAACTGCTGTTACCAGCCGTGGTCTACATTCTCCCTTGGCGCGATTATTATAACTTTCAAGGTACAACTGCTGTTACCGGCCGTGATCTACATTCTCCCTTGGCGCGATTCTTATAACTTTCAAGGTACATCAGCTGTAGCGGCAGTCATTTAAATGATTTCTTGGCTCGATTTTTATAACTTTCAAGTTACAACTGCTGTTGCCGGCTGTGGTGTTCATTCTCCCATGGCGCGATTCTTATAACTTTCAAGGTACTTCAGCTGTAGCGGCCGTAGTCACATTCTTTCTTGTTGCAATCAAGGTATACTGCTGTTTTGGCCGTAGTCTAAAGGTTAAAAAAGAAGGTAACAATTTAAAATACAGATTTTTCACTGATTTCGATACAATAGGTAACCAGCTTCAATGAAGTGTTTTGTTTGATTTCTTATCGAAAATCTGTGTATGTTTGATTTTTTGTTTTCTGCAATTGGATACTTTTCTATGGAAAAACAACAATTATATAAATAAAAATAAACCAAAAAACACTCACCGGCTTTGACAATGAGTATCCCCGTCGACTCCACTCGTGGCAGATGCCGGGGCCCCTCGGCATCGACGACTGGGGATTCTTGCCCTCCGCTGTGGGCCTCGCATTTGTAGTAGCCCGTGTCGTGGATGTCGAGGTTGGATATCCTCAGCCGAGAGCCGATGCGACCGGGGCCCGGGTTGTACTTCCGGATCTCGACGCGGCCCTTCTCTTCCTCGACGGGGGCCTCGTTCTTGTACCACCGGAAGTGGACGGGCCCCTGCCCCCGCACGTCGCAACGCATCTTCACGCTCTCTCCGCTCTCGCGCGTGACGTTCACCAGCGATCGCTCCAACCGGAGGTCAGTTCGGACGGCCGTCACGTCGCCGCCTGTTAGAGAAAACAATGAAAGGTTGAGGATGGCTCAAAAACATTTTTACAGTTTATATGGATAAGCAAAGAAAACAAAGCTGGCTGGGATATACACCTGACCTAATCGATAATCCGTGTAGTAACATGTTACTAATTTATAAAAGGGATCCGCAGTATCCCAGTTGAGAGAGGGATATTGGTAAGCACGCATTGCACGGATTGTATTTTAGAATTACTTAAGAAGGTCTGGGTCCAAAAAAGTCCAATTTTTTTTATTATTTTGAAAAATTATATAGATATTTCGGAATAAAATGTTACCTAATTTTTTTTTACCACCATGGAACCGGAAATATTCAACTTTTTATAAACATAACAGCTGCAAATTAAACGAGCCTTCATAATTTTAAACGCTCCTTTTCTCCTTTTGTGTTTAAATGGGATTTCACATTAGTAAAAATCAATACCAACTTATCAAATAATAGTATAAATGTATTATTATTTGATAAGTTATATGCGTCCATAAACAAACCCAATTTTATACATTTACTTCTCAAATATATTTCTTTAATTTGTATTCAACAATTGTGTACATATAACCGCTAAAGCTCGAAAGCCGTTAATGTGCACATTACGTAGCTAATTTCAGATTAACTGATTTGCTCCGTTAACGTGCGGAATCAAGAGTTTTCGGCATTTACCCTAGGTGATGTGCACATTAACCGCTTCCGTATCGTTAAAGTTCAAAAGTTTGTTTCTCTCATTTCGTATCCCTACACCTTCCCTCTTTCCCTCCACTTTGAGTAAGCTAACAGAAATAAAACAATCCCTTGATACTGGGCAGAGTTTGAGAAAATGTGACTGCAAATCTAAATGTACCACAAATATGTTTCACTTTAACGAATGTCCAGTAGGTAATGTGCTGATTATCTAGGTTATTTGCAGATTACCTTTACCTAGGTAATTTGAGAAATGAAACAATTTTGGGCACTTTAACTAATCAGCCTAGTTAATCTGCACAGAACCTAGATAATCTGTATAATAATTGACTACTGCACTTTAGCTGTAACATAACTCACGAAGACAATTTATAGTAAGAACTTTTAGAAGTCAATTAATGCAAAAATGAAGTGATTTGTTATAAAATACTTTAAGATATATCAATTTTGCCCAACATCAAAATTTTGACTTTTTAAAATAGTTATTATGTTTGCAAATACAATATATAACTACAGAAAAAGAAATTTCAGAACAAAAACTTTTTAATTGAAGATTTTAGAATTTTGAGTACCGGAGCCCCCTTGCGAAGCAAACCAATACTCCTTTGGCAAGTGATTTCACTTTTTTTTTTACTTTAACACTTAATGCACCCTAAACTAATAGCCGCATCAGTTAAAAACCTGCGTCTTGTTCCCTGTACAATTTCAAGTAAACCGCGTTAATATCTTAACTTTACGATCTGTACTTCGAACTTTCTCGGTAAACCGTCTGAGAATCGAGTGAAAAAAGCGAGCCTTTTCCCTCGCCAAATAAAAAGAAATCGTTTATATGGCAATAGGTTGCTACGATAAATTTAATATCTGGCAAAACCGAAAGTCAAGAATACAACCCTCATCTAAGTGAGAAACATGCCATGCGAACTAAAAACTACGAAATTTGTATGACCAACTTTTAATTACATCGATTTTATTTATGAACCAATTTAAAAAATAATTGTACCGTAAGAGTACATTCTGAGGTACTCTGCGGTATTTTCAAAATTAAAAACTAATAGCAATAATATATAGACATGACAGTTTTAGTTTTGTATCGGAAATTTCGATCAGAGAAAGTTCCGAAAATTGTATGACCAACAACCGATTTTTACAGATAATACATCACATTAAAGAAAACAAACTGTTCTTTAAAATGAGCTGTAAAACATGAAAATCCGTTAAGTAATAAAAGTGCTGTAATATGTTTAAGTCGGGACGATTATGGAACTGTTTCCCACAATGCGTCAGCTACGGAATAGTCTACTAAAGTGCCAGCCGTACTGTAATAGACGCATTGCGTCAGCCGCATGTGTCAGACGTGCTATAGGAATCGCACCTTTAGTCCAGTTGGAAGATTAGCGGATTAGCATTTAGAAGGTTGCGAGTTCGAAACTGGATTCAATCAAAGATGGTCGTATAAGAGGGACACGTTAAGTCCGTAGTGGCCTCAGATGTTTCCTAACTGGCGTGGTATGGAAATTTGGAGAGTGAGGACCCAATCGTTGACTTCGTCATCTAACTGTGGTTCAAAATTACGAGGCTTTGTCCTTAGACCTTTACCTTCGTGATTGATCCGTCGATACAGCTATCTACGTTTATGAGTGGTGGCAACGGCCTTTGCGATTTTGTTTGGCGAACTTCTACACACTAACCGTAAAGACAGATGGGTTACCTTAATCTACCGTAACTCGCAACAAAAAAAAAATTGCCAGGCTTTTGCCTCCGCTCATAAACGTAGAGTGTAGCTGTACCGATTCGTATGTCGCTGGGCCGCGAATGCCCAGTTGGTAGAGTCACGGATTAGGAACAGGATTGTTGCGAGTTTGAAGATCAAACCAACGGAAACCCTTTGTGCGCCTTGGAGCTGGTGCAAGTCAAAATTGCCTTATCCGGACGAAAAAGTTACACGTATCAACCATATTTTTTCAGATTGCTTTTTCAGTGTTTTTCGGAACTACGTAAAACCTCGTGTTTAAAAAAGCACCAAGCTTTTTTATTTCTCGGTGCACTTTAGTTCAAAAAGTACCTGAATGCCCATGAAACTTATTAGTTCAAGAATTGAATTTTTTTCATTCTTAGCGTCCCAAATAACAGTAAATCCAAAGTGCTGAAGGATGATGATATTGTCATTCTCAATAACCAGATGCTACTTCATTACATCTAGTACGCGTCTGCTGCACGTGGATTAAAAAAATAAGTAACGCGCTACTGCTTTAAGAACATTGAATAAAACAAAAATATTCAGCTAATTATATAAAGGAGATACACACATAATTATTATAACCACACAACGGGTATTTTAGAAATTGTCTGAGTTGCCTAATTAACGTTCACAATCAATTTCACTTTACTCAATTAGTCGGTAGCTTTCAAAAGTATCGAAGAATATTCAGGCATTTGAAAGGTTTGACATCAAGTTACGAAACCTCTAAGAGAAGACTTCATAATAACGAATGGACTTGTCCGAGGGTTGGACACTGCATTGGATTTATGACTTTTGTTCACAAATCAACTTGTGAGCTGAAATTTTGGAGTCCTTATTTTGTTTGGAGAAAATGCTGGTAAAATTTAGATGTGTTTACTTGTATATGTATTACCGAGTGTTATACAGATCAGGAAAATACTAAAACTTAGAAGAACTAAAATAAAAAATCTGTGAGCGTTGTTTTCTTCATAGTGGTTGCATGTATGATACTGCAGAATAAATTTGTTAAAACTCTCGTGCTCTACGACTTTGAATAAAATCATATTTAAATATATGTATTATTTATTTACATAACGTATCCATGCGCAAAAGATGTAATTCATGCCTGAAGAAAATAATGAAACCATTTCTAAACTCGAATATTATCGTTCTTTCATCTGTTACAGTTAAGTATTGCAAAACAATAAATATTAAAAGCTCAATTTGAAATATAAATTCTTGCCCAATCAAATGATGGATTTACAATTCAAACAAGACCTTTAAAATAAGATGATCATAAAATAAGAAACAAAATCGATACAGTCTAAGAAGCATTTAAATCATAGTTCTGTTGACTAAACAAATATTTACTTACTTGTAATATTGTCATCAAACGTAGTCTTTTCCTTTTCGCTTAATGGATCTGAAGTTAATCTGAAATAGAAAATGAAACAAATCAGCTTCAATACATATTCCTGACGTTATTGTTATAAGAAATAAGTTGGGAATCTGCTTAGGGAAAATAATTAGTCTAATTGAGGACAGTATAGTTACAAAAAAAATCAATATTTTTGAAGCTGTACGATCGCATTATGTTTGAAAAATTCTCAACATCAATTCTTGATGTCTCTTGATAGGAAAATTACACCAAAGTATTACTATTTAAGAAATTTTCAATATAATTTTTTTTTTTTGGGGGGGGGGAGAATTAATTTTTTATGAGTATATTCAGAAGTATTGTCCCCCTAAGCATGTATTACCTCCGAAATAAATTAGAATTTGAGAAATTTTCAATTACAATTTTTGAATATTCTTAAAGGGGAAATTTTATTTTCTTCGAAGTATTTTCAGAAGTATTGTCCCGAAGTATTTATTTCCTCCGAATTATTAGTATTTGAGAATTTTTCAATGCCAATTTTTGAGTGTTATTGAGAGTGGAAATTTTGTTTTCTTCAAAAAATTTCAGAAATATTCCCCCTCTCCCTAAAAAAAATATATATATATTTCTTTTCTTCAAAAATTAAGTATTTCAAGAATTTCAAATCAAAAGTTTTTTTGAGGGATCTTGGTGAGTGGAATTTTATTTCCACCCGAAGAATTGTTTCAGTATTGTCACGAAATATTAGCATTTGCGGAATTTTAAATAACAATTTTTGAGGTTTTTCGAATTTTCCCCTAAATGCTCGTCTAGTATACCAAAAAGTGGAAAATAATTCAAATTGCAAGGCTAAAATTTTAACTTTAATTCTCTTGATTCGGATTGAATAGAGAAAATCGACTTTTCTTAGTGGCAGGCTCAACAATGCGCAAGCCCTCTCTCCAAAAGACAGGATTAAAGGCCAATACCATTTAATGATGCCGCGTAATTGATGAAGTGCGCTCCCAATGTTTCCCAGATGATAAAGGAATCAATGCCTGATTAAAACACCTAAATTACTCGAGCGTAATTGAATCTGATTAGGGCCATCTAATTCCTCCTTCCTAAATCAATTCATTAGTTGCAAACTCCTCAAGGGTTCGTTTCAAGTCTCGCAAGAAAAAGCAACACACAAACAATGGGGAAGAGTTTTCGAGAACTCGGAACACCTCGAAAACGGGAACGGGAAAAAGTTCGGGAGCGTTTCGAAGAAAGCATTTCGGGTTGTCCGGAGAGTTCTTATTCAAAGATTTCCTGCCGGTTGCCAAAAACAAAAGAACAAAAACCGCCGGGAAAAATCGCGCCCACAACCCCAAATTAGGTTGGCGCAAATTGGTGAGCGCGCGATTGACGGCTTCTCTTGGTAACCCCTGCCACAGTAGGAACTTATCCGGAGCTCCAGAATTTAATTAACTGTTGGTAGCTTGTAATGAATGTCAGTAATCAGGAATTGCAGCAGGGCCGTTCCCTCAGAAACAAGAGCCGTAGCGAAGGGGGGGGGGGGTCGCACTTAATCGCAACCGTAGGGCGGAGGAGGCACAAAATTAAGGAAGAAGTGAAAGTATTCTTCCAAATGATTGGGGCCGATCGCAGAAAATTAGCTTGATGGCTGAATTCCAGTTAGTGCCACTATTTACGTGCCTCGCCTAATGTACTATTATGTACAAATGTGGATGTATCTTCAAGAATGCGTCCTCGCGATTCGGAAGCAGAATTTGGAAATTTCGAACGCGTAAAAGGGAGGAGGGGAGAGTTCGATTTTCTTAATTAAGTTCTTCCCTGAGCCAGAAGGATTTAAAAGGCAGTTTTCCCGTGAGATCATGGGGGGTTTGATGGAGATGTTTAATTTCTTGGCGGTGGGATTTATTTTTTGGAGGGCTCGGGGATGATTTAAAATGTTCCTCTCTTTCGAGAACTTTGCGTTTAATGTTTGCCGAAAGGGATGGAAAATGACGTGGAAAGATTTTTCTGTGCTCCGCTTGCTTTCGTTTGAGCAGTAGCAATTCAGAAGCATTTTTTAATTTTAAAGTAAGGTTATTTTTAAAATACCGCATTTAGGCGCATGTATTAACTTATACAAAAAGTTTAATGCGCTAGGAAAACCGAGTTCTAATTATACTACATCGAATAACGTCATTTCTTCCCCAAGCCAGTTTATGGACATAGTCCTTCGAAAAATCAATTGGCGAGAACGTGATATGGAACCTCCCCTGATGCCCCGGTGTTAACACGGGGCACCATGGGAGTAGTTGCTACATCCCAACCTCCGTTAATGCGGGGAAGAGGTCTTCATGGAGGACTTTGGAGGAAGCTGGCTCATACAGGGGGGTGATGACAGTCGCCTACACGTGGTGCCCCCTGTTCTCGCTGAACAACTGTTGACCTCGCCTCTTCTTGCCTGCCTTTGCGAAGTCTTTGGGCTTTCTCTGCTATGTGTCCAATGAGAATCAATGGCTCTTCTCAGAGCCAGGACAATAGGTCCAGATTTAACTACCTCCCCTATCTGTCCGCTTTGTTGCGATGGTTTTATGAACAGACAACACCTTGCGGAGTGCTCTAATTTACAGGACATTGACACCAGGGATACTTCTCCCCAAGGACTTTATTCGCTATATTGGACGGCAAGACAGCGTATGGCCGAAAGACCTTGAGCTGAACGTAGGATAAAAAAAACATATTGTCTGAAAGAAACCAGGAAACTTTAAGCAGACATTATGACCAAGCATTCGTAACCAAGAATTTCAGCCTAAGTTTCTTAAGAGCGATGGTTTTAACCGCTCGGCTACTGGTGATGCTTAAATTGTGAATTAGTAGTGAGCTGTAAAAAAATTGCGAGGTTTGGCATAAACTAAGGATAGCGTCTGAGGCATACCACAAATCGCATTGTTGATGTGATTCATATTTTTTTCAGGCGTTACTTTGTAAGGTGTTAGTTGCGTAATGCTTAGTTACAATAAAATGTCCATTTACAATGACACAATTTTATTAATTTGAATTTCACTGTAGAACAGGTACAAGCTCTGTAACCCAAAAATGAATAAGATTTCAGTCACTCTTTCATTTTTATACATTATCAAAACATCACTCCAGAAAACATCTTAGTTCGTCAATTTAAAATGGATTAACAGCAATACAGCTTTTTATAGAAATAAATATAAAACTGATATTTTTGAATTAATTTTATTTTTGCTTTGGAAGCTAAATCTTCCATTTCTTGTAGTTTATTTTTTTATCTCTCTAGACACTAAAGAAAACCTATTTCTTGAATTTTAGAAATATATCATTCGTAAAACCCATTTTTAGTTTTAAGTTATATAATTTCCTAAGGGACTTTTCCCCATAGTAATCAAATACCTGAAAGATAAGTCTGCTTACCTAACTATAAGGAACGCTACAATTGAGAGGCAAACTTAAATATAAATGTAACTAACTTTTTCACTAATTTTTAAGATTTTAATACCCTGTAATATAATCCTCACCGAGATAACGAGATAGTTTGACTATTTCAATCAGTTTTGTTTTACATTTATTTCGAATTTATTTTCAAACAAGAGAATCAAAGGTGAACTCGATCCAAAGACATTCTTTTCTGAGTTTAGGGTATTATAGGTCGCGGCAAATCCCTAACTTTCATTAGAAGGGAGGGGGTTTCCGAATAAAATATTTTCTTCCTAAGCGCATGTCTAAGAGGATTACATTTTGCAATTATTTTAGGATTAGAGAACATGCGGCGAGGAAAAGAATCTTGCTCGAAATCACAATTTCAGGATTTTAATATTTCTTTGCGAGTTTCTGTCGATGATTTCGTATCATGGCTTTCTGTAATATGGAGTATTTAAATATTGCGGATAATACTCGTGTATTGTGAAGTTTGTTACAATTGAAGGGCTCTGGTAGACAAAGTGGTTAAGTCGCAGAGCTATGTTCCGTAATAAGAAATATATATGCTCAGAAGCAACAAAATAATTTCTGATTGTTTGAATAAGTGTGTCAAACGGGATGGTATGAGATAACACGACTTCTTTAACAGTGATAGGTAGTTGCTTTGACGTCACACGTGAGTAGCTCAACGGGGTAATGGTAACGATCCGGGATCACGATTCGTCTCGAAGGGAAAAATCCGAGGACAATGCCTCGTAATCTTGAACCACAGTCAGAGAATGAGATCAATACCTGAGGTGGCACCCTACTCCAAACTTTCACATCAATCCCCACTTTGAGGCAATACAAACGTTCTGTTTTTGAAAGAATTAAGTTAAAATAGACTTACAAGATGTCATGAACATTTCACCTTCCCAGATGTTATTTCGTCATCTGACCATGGTTCAAAATTACGTCGTGCTGTCCTCGTATTTTTCCCTTCGAATTTGATCCCGGAACGTCATCAATAGCCCATTGTGTTTCTACAGTACGACGTTAATTAAAATGCTTACCTTCCCAGGATTTCTTTTGAAGGAGAGAACCACGAAATCTCGATAAAATAAACTTGATGGAATACGAAAATTTTACTTGATCGACCTAAATGCTCTCTTATAATATACATCGCATCGGGGATGCCATAGAATGTAATTTATCGATGTTTTGGCGACGTTTGGGTATAATCAATTCGAGTTGCTAAATCAATTGACATCTATCGTTTGGAATACATTTAAGGGCACCGGGAAGTCATCAAAGGCCAGAAATCGTGAAAATGTGACCAATATTCGAATGCATATAAAATTTAAGCTATTATAAGTACCAATATAAATTTTTGTACTCATGTTTATCATGCCTTTTAAAATTAATTCAAGATAAAAAATAAAAATTTCAAAAGTAAAAATATTTTGTAGAGAGCATTTATATAGAACTCGGTGAAAAAAATTCAGTACAGTAAGTTCACTTTGGGTGCGCTCTGTAAAAAAACTTAAATATATATTGAGTTGCAACTTTTTTCCCTATCATTAGAAATGTTTTTGAATTCATTAAAATACTTTTTGTTGAAAATAACCAGGAAATTTTTTTTTATGTTCAATTTAAATCAGTTTATGAAAATTTTGTGATTTTATACCTACTAATTACCCATTAAAAAAATTATGTTCATATTTCGTCAATAGTTTTTATTTTAACATAATTGCCTAATATAAATACATGTGTATGCAAAATTTCAGACTGATAGCTTTAATAGTTTTTTCACAGAGCGCACCTGAAGATAAACATTTATCATTTTGAGAAAACGACAAAAAACTACAAAATAACATCTCCTTACCATATCGATAAGAACTTTCCAAAGCACAAGTAAACAAAATTTGCGGTTAAATATAATAACAGTCGCAGTTAAACCAATCGATTAAAATGTATATTTATACAAAAATATACTAAAAATATAAAATATTTAAAAAAATATAATTCATAGTCGGCAAAATCGAAACTTCAAACCTGAAACCGAAACCAAAAAGGATAATTTCAAAATTAAATTTTAGTAACTTAAAATGCACTTTACGTAATAAGTGATACATCAATCGATTCGTATTGGTGTCCTCTATTAAATGCAATTGAAATCAAAAATTCGATTTTTTTGAAGAATTGTGACTTCCCAGTGCCCTTAAAAACATTTCATGGGCAAAATGGTGCAATCTCAAACGAAAAACAATCTGTGATGGCATCAGTTCTTTTGCTTCATTATACAAATACTGACTCGTTCCTGCGAATCAAACAGTGTAAATTTTGTTCTTTGCAGATTAGTAAAGAACAGTATTGCTTACTCTGATAACGTACTCTATTCCTCTTTTTAGCAAGTATTGGTATCAGACTTTTAAGACTAACTACTTTTAAGACTAATTGTATGTTCCTTTTTGGTGTGTTTTGTTATTATAATTAAATAAATATAATTTATTAACTTCGGAATCTTCCAAGCTCTCTGAGACATCAAGCCATAAATACAAGACATCACTTTGGAATACGTTCAGGCAGCACTTTCTCCACTAGAAGCATTTTCCACCCTAGAAACACTTTCCACCCTAGAAGCATTACCACCACTTAGCATTTAGCTCGACACAAAATGCCTCCTACAACACCCACGACTAAAAGAACTATTTGGTCGTTAAATCCAGTCACAAACAAAAAATACGTGATGCGAAGAATTTACTTCCAATACCAAAATGCTTTCTCATGATACACATCAGGGTTACCTTTAAAAATAGTTTATTACAGCTTTTGGTGGCGTTTTATCTCATTGGTGCTGACAAATCAATATAAGTTCGGTTGGTTGGTTCAGTTGGGTTTTAAGGCTCAGAGGCCCTATTTGGCTATGATGTGCGAAACACAAGACCGGCAACATCAGGTAACGGACGTACTCACGAAATGAAAATGAATTTTAATAACACAGGAGAGAAAAATGCACCCAGGAAGGAATCATACCTGCACCATCTATAACTTTCAGGTTACTAGCGCAGTGGCATACACCTGAGTCACGTCGGCACCAGTGACAACATGAATTTGGAATTCATTCTTTGGAATTTTTATTCGAGACGAGCTGAAATTGTATTCGAAAAACAAGCCAACACGTCACGTTCGAGAAATGTACAAGGAACGCGTTATGCCACAGAAACACTACCACGTCACGTTCAGGAAATGTTCAGGAACGCGTTACGTCGCATGAACACTACCACGTCACGTTCGGGAAATGTTCAGGGAACGCGTTATGCCACAGGAACACTACCACGTCACGTTCGGGAAATGTTCAGGGAATGCGTTACGCCGCAGGAACACTATCACGTCACGTTCGGGAAATGTACGGTGGACGCGTTACGCTGCAGGAACACAACTACGATACGTTCGGGATACGTACACGGAACGCGTTACGCCGCAGGAACACTACCACCTCCTACATTTAACTCTACAGGAAATGCCGCTCACAATGTACACTAATAAAATAACTATTTGGTCGGTAAATCAAGTCACAAACAAAAAAACGTGAGGCCAAGATTTTATTTCCAATACCCAAATATTTTCTCGTGATAGAGATTGGAGTTATCTTTAAAAGTAACTTATCTCCGGATTTTGGTGTTTAATCTAATTGGCGTTGACCAATCAACTATCCTACATCGATATGGGATTCATTCCTTGGCATTTCTATTGGTTATGTGCTAAAATCGTATACGAAAAACAAGACAACTAACGTCACGTTCGGGATACATACAGAATACGTTACGAAGCAAGAACACTAAAACCTCCTTTATTATTGACAGAAAATGCCGCACATAATGTACACTACTAAAATGACTATTTGGTTGGTAAATCCAGTCACAGAGGAAAAGACGTGATGCCAAGGTTTTACTTCCGATACCCAAATGCTTTCTCTTGATACACTTTAAAGTTACCTTCAAATGTAGTTTATCCTCGTTTTGGTGCCTAATCTAATTGGCGTTGAGCAATCAATTATTACGTATAAATTTGGAATTCATTCCTGGGCATTTCAATTGGTGACGTGATAAAATCGTGTTCGAAAAACAAGTCAACTGACGTCACGTTCGGGATACATACAGGGAATACGTTACGCATCAATAACACTACTAGAACTTACATTTAGGTTGACATAAAATGCCTCTCACGACACCCACGACTACAATAACTATTCAGTCGGTAAATCCAAAGTCATCAACACTAGATGTTCTCAACGCATCTAGAGATACCAACGAAAATACTTCAACGCATTCTTCGAAATCACTTGAAATAAACCCTCCCCAGTGCAGACTATAATTAAAGTCCGCTTAATTAACCGACATTCTTTTGTGTTGAGCGGGAGTTCTTGCCACCCATTATAGAAAAAACACCGCTCAGAGAGACGAGCCTGTAGAAAAAATACATGGGGGTGGGAAGACCTACAAATGTGTTCGAAAAGAATGCGCGCTCTTTCTGAGGGGTTGGGCTGGAGAATGGGTTGTGCTCGCGTAATTGGCTTCCGGTGCTATGTCAGTCGCGTGATGTCGTACTACGGCATCTTTCTGACGTGGAATTGTTCGCATTTATCATTACGCACTTTACGTAGTGGTGTGGGAACTCGCGTAATTGTTTTTTCCGGAGTTCGGAGGGAGTTTTTCCGGCTGTTTTAAATGGAAATTCTTTCGAAAGTAACTGAAATAACAGTGGCTAGAGTTGCATCCCGCAAAAATCGTCTTCTGGTAGTTCCTGTTTTGTTTTCTAAGCGATTATATTTTTTTTTGTGTGACTTTCATATTGTATAGAAAGAGGCCACGGAAACAATATCCCAGATATATCCGAATCAAGACAAGTGTACATACTTTTTGGTTTGAGCTGGTTTAAGTACTAGTATAAATACGTGTACTTCGGCTTCTGTGGGGATTTCTAGTAAGTAAAATACATTCCAAACGCTTGTACAGAGGCTGTTCGCACATTTTTCAGACAATTTTGGTTAGCGGTAAAAAAAATAGTTTGCTGCAAAAAGAAATAATTGCAGTTGTACTATGTTTTTAAAAGTCAAAATTATCGTATGCGACTTGAGAGGTTTGTTTTGATTCAAAATGGCATTTTTAACGAAGCAGTGGTTCGAAGGCTATACTTATGCTCTTTCCGAAGAGAAATATTCATATTCCGTTATCCAAAAACGATGTGAGAGTCATGGTTTTGTGATATCTAAAGCGTCGATAGGTAATATCGTCAACAAGAAAGGAAAAAAACGTCAAATTGGAGCCTCAAGTGGGACAAAAATTCCAAACAAGTATCCAAGGAAGAAACGGACATCTTCGACTATTGCAAAGGTACGTTGTTTAATGTTAAAAGAAAATCCCCCTAATCAAAGGACAGCTGCAAAATCATTAAAATGCTCGGTGTCCACTGTAAACAAAATGACAAACGTTAATTTAAATCTTAAGAAAGCGAAAAAACGCAATGTGCATCTTCTTTTTCTAAAGCATTTCGATGAACTCAGGACACGCTGCCGAATTCTATATGAGAAACACTTATCGAAAGAAAAATGGAAAAAAATTGTCACAATAGATGAAGCATGGGTGTATTTAAATGATTGCAGCAAAAAAAGAGCCATTTATTATCATAAAAGGGGAAAAAAATTTAAGTACATGGTTCACAGAATCGAAAGAAAGTTTTTCTAAGGGATTCATAATTGTTGCTGGTTTTTCAAAAATGGCAAGTTAAAAATAGAGAGAGTGGAAAAAAATGTCAAGATTAATTCCAAATACTATCAGGAACATATTTTATCGCCAATTTTTCTGAATGAAATACCATCGCTTTACCCACAGTGCCATCAATCTGTGGAACTCCATCAAGACAAAGCTAGCAGTCACACATCAAAATCCACTGTAAATTTCCTAAAAGAAATGGAACAAAAAACCGTTATCAAGGACATACCCTTCACTGATATCCCTACTAAATCTCCCGATGTATCTATCACGTATAGATTTTTGTGCTTTCGGACTTTTAAAATCTGCATTATCCAAACGTCGTCCCACAACCCTTACAGGACTCTGGAAAGCTGTTCAGGAGGAATGGGATAGAATACCTCTTCTGACACTTCAAAAGGCATTATTATCCTGGAAATTACGGTGTCGAAAGATAGTTCAGAATAAGGGATATCAAATAGAACATTTAAAACACAAGAATTCTATGTAATTTAGTTTCGTGAATACAATATACATTGTCTAAAAAATGTGTGAACAGCCTCTGTATGAATTAAAATGAAATAATGCAGTTAGGTGAATTAGTGTCACACTGGTCGAATGAAATAAGAAATTGAATCTACATCCAAACACAAGGCGTACGTAGAGAATCAAATGAATATACAGGGTGTTTCAGTGAACCGTTTCAGAACTTCTAAGAAGGGTAGGGTACATCCTGACAACTCGAAATCATATAGCAATGTGAGGTCGGAAATGCTTTCCTGAAGCGGTGTTGTACACAGAAGCACCGTAAAGAAAAGAGACCGTAAGTGAGAAATCGTTTTAATAATACACGAAAAGAAGCAAAAGGTACATGGATTAAAGTAAGTGTTCGAAGTTTCTTCCACGGGCTACAATGCACGTCTCATATCTCCGACGCATGGACATCCGAACATTCTGGAATACTCCAGGCATATCTCGAATTTCTCCGGCAGCTACTGCAATTCTTGCAACCAGCTCCTCAACATTGTCAACAGGGGTGTCATAAACTAGCGATTTCAGATGACCCCAGAAATAAAAATCAAGACATGATAGGTCGGGTGACCGAGCAGGCCAACGCACGGGACCACCACGTCCGATCCACTGCTGACCAAATGTGACATCCAGGTAGTTACGAACATCTCCGCTATAATGGGCAGGGGCTCCATCGTGTTGGAACCACATTGTCTGTTGCGTCGATGCAGAAATCTGTTCATCTCTCAAAAGTTGTGGCAATACTTGCTGCAGAAAGAGCAAGTAGTTAGGTATTGTTATACGAGACGGTAACAGGTAAGGTCCGATGAGGTGATCTCCCATAATACCGGCCCATACATTGACCGAAAATCGAATCTGTGCTGCACGACGTCGTATTTCATGCGGGTTCTCGACCGCCCAGATATGGTCGTTATGCGTGTTGAAAATTCCTTCCCTTGTGAAGGATGCCTCATCGGAAAACAACACTTCAGCAGGAAAAAGGGGATTTGTAGCACATTTTCCAAGGTACCACTGTGCGAAAGCAATACGAGGTGCATAATCCTCCGGTTGCTGTGTCTGGACACGCTGCACGTGAAACGGATGCATATCTTCTTCTCGGAGAATCCTCCAGACGCTGCAATGGGAAACCCCGACTGCGTTTGCTACACTTCGTGTATTCGTTCTTGGATTCCCCTGTACATGCTGCAGCACATTCTGTTCGACGTCTGCAATCCGTGCTGTTCTTACCCTGTCCCTGTCAGCTCTTTCTAATGAACTTGTCTCAGCTAACCTCTGGTGCAGTCTTGCAAAGAAATTATGACTGGGGATACGCCTCGTCGGATATCGTTCCGCGTACAAACGCTGTGCGGCTGGCCCACTACAATTTGCAGCCCCGTACGCCAAATGCATATTGGCTAACTCTGCGATCGTGTAATCATCCATCCTACTAACTTGGCGTTCTTGTGCGAAATGAAGATTCCCTACACGAAAGCTCGGGATTTTCGCACAACGCCATCTACCGCGTCAGGAAAGCATTTCTGACTGCCCATTGGTATATTGATTTTGGTTCGTCAGGATGTACCCTACCCCTCTTAGAAGTTCTGAAACGGTTCACTGAAACACCCTGTATAAGAAATGTAGTATATTTTATGTAATTAACGTGACTATCTCATCATTTGTAATCTCAGGCAATGATTCACCGAAATTAGTGTATGACGGGGGTATAAGGTTCCGCTAAAAGTTACCTTTCTTAGACTTTGTACCTCCTTGTTACCGTTGGTCCAGCTTGGTCAAATATAGCCCCCCTTTCACTAAAGTAAAAAACTTAACCAACCATCACCTTAAAAGTAAAACTAGGATATCAGGAAATTGCAAGAATGTTCGGAAAAGATCTCCGTTAATAAAAATCTTCAGTGGTATGTTAGTGGATAAGAAATGAAATCTGGAGGACAAAAGTCAAAGTAGGAAAATAAATGGAAGCGAATGGAAAATGCTTACACGTCAATAAACAGGATCAATTTTACCTAAGAAAATAGGTTGCTAAAATCGGTAATTGAATTAATGTCGCACTGGAAGAACACAACATTTGACGAAGGTCCGGGATCAATCCCGATACTCAAAAGTAAATAAATGGGTAGGTAATTAACGTCGAATTGAAGCAACACACACAACGGGCTATTGGCAACGGTCCGGGATCAACCCCAAAGGGAAAGATGAGTAAATAGGATACAATCTAAATGGCAAGCAAACTGTGGTAATACCACTCAGGCTTTCCCTTCATTAAATTGGAGGTAGGTAGTCATTCAATTAACGTCACATTTAAGCAATCTATTCAAGCAAATATTAAAAAAAATTGGTTTACAAATGTAACATACCCAACATGTTTTAACACAAGCATGTTTTTCTATCTTCTCAGAATTGTAAATTTTGACTGTTACAAGGGATGAAAATTGGTCATTTTTCAACAACAAAAAAATTAAGTGTAAGGTATGGTAATTTTAATTAACGTCATGCAAGAGCAACACAACGGGCTATTGACAACGATCCGGCATCAATCCCCAAAGGGAAATATCCGAGGACAACACCACATAATTTTGAGACACGGTCAGATGACGAAGCAACACCTGAGCTGGCACCCCACTCTCCAAACTTCCAAACCAACCCAACCAGAGGACTTTCGGTCACGACAGATTTAAGATGCACCAGCCGCCTCTACACCATACGCTTACATATATCCATGCACTGACCCGGCGCCGGATTCGAACCACGAACCTTCCGATCTAGAGGCTAACACTTTAACCACCAGACAGGTTGGTCGACTTGGAGTTAAATGGAAACAAAATTATCAAAATCTAAAATTTTAAGTTAAAACAAATTCCTGTGTTTAAGTGTTTAAAAGTGTTTTCATATATAACCTGTATAAAACAATTCAAATTAATACACATAAAAATTCTGTGAAAAGTTTCTTAAAATGTGACCCTTTTAAAAACATAATGAAAATAGAACTACACCCTTTAAAGGCAATATCTTGGCCCGAATATTCCCCTCAGAAATATTGAACTTTTTTTATTTGAATTAAGTGTGCAGTTAGATAACAAAAAATTTCAAATTAGAAGTTTCTTGGTGGACCTGTAAGTGAATTTTATATTTTCTATACACCAATGACGCATTAAAAAATTAATGAAGCATCCGACATCTACAAAAATTTCAGACACGTATTTTATTGGATTACTTTTTCTAAAAGAAAATTTTTGCTCTAATTGGTACACTTATTCTAATTACATCTTTCTGCATAATCTGTACAAAGAAAATCACTTTAACATCAGTTCAGAGTCATTCCAATATAGATCGATATAATTAGCCCCATGTAGTAAAAATTAACCATCAAGCGAGAACCATTCGTCTCGCAAATGAATCCATTAATTTCTAGTTTATAACCGGCAATCACTTTATCAAAGCGTTAGACAACATTCATTAATGAGTGAATCATTATCGTAGCATGTAATCTAAAGGTCATAAAAATCATAATGTAAAGGTCAAAGCAGTATTTGAGACAAAAATCAATAATCATATCTCACAGACTATCTCATAAAAATAAAGTACTAAAAACACTAAAATTGATTAAAAAAGTAACCCCCACCCCCACCCCACGCACATATATATACACTACCCTACATTAATGGACCGGGCATCTAGATGTGATGGTATCATCAAGGAAAGAATACATGATTTAATAGGGGGGGGGGGTCCCCCACGTGCTGCAATTACGCTAGCAACCCTTGGGCATACTTTCAACAAGGTTTTGATACATAGCTATGGGTATATGTGTCCATTTCTGCTGCAAGAATGTCACCATCTCAGCTGTAGATTGCGGACGTGGTTCAATGGTCCGTAGGCGTCGCTCTAACTCGTCCCACAAATGTTCTATGGGGTTTAGGTCGGAACTCTGAGCAGGCCAGGGAAGACGTTTTACATCCATATATTGATACCAATGCTTGACAGAGGCTGCAACATGATGTGGAGCGTTCTCGTCCTGGAAGTAACATTCGTCTTTTCCATAAAATTGCCGGAGCGCAGGAAGAACTTGATTGTCCAAAATGTTCATGTAGACGTCGGTGTTCAATTTACCAGGCACAACATGCAAAGGTCCCATGCCGTACCACGAAAAACACCCCTAAACAAACAGTCGGATTTTATGCAAATCCTCTGGCGCCCGGTCCATTATGAAGGAAAGTATGCCGACTTATTTCTGCCACATCCCTTTAAAAATTGCTAGTGGAGAGAAAGACGATAGAAGACTCTAATTCCAGAAAAGATAGAGACTACCCCTTTTATACATCGATCTTTAATGAAATAGACGGAGCATGTGGGCGGTCATAAGATCTCAGAAGTGTAGGTCACGTGGACATTGAAATCGACTTGGGCCAATCAGCTATCGGATCACAAAGTAGTGTTGTTGATCATGCTCGTCAATTCGTCCTACATTAGGATTCACTTTCTTTTAATCTTAACGACGTGACTTTCAACCAAATATCTTGAAACCGAGAGATTGGAAGATATCACATGACGCAGCGTGTACACACCGCATACATTTCTTTAGAAGGTGCATGCTTTGCTTACATCGACCTTCTAATGAAAATAGACGGAGTTGTCGTAAGATCTCGAAATGGTTAAGTCTCGTGGGATTACGAATCGACTTGGGTCGATTGGCCATCGAAGGAAAAAAAAACTACTGTTTTTCAAACACGTTGGATAATCTCCTTAATAAATAAATAATTTTGAAACATTATGATTCATGCTTTTTCAAGCAACCAGGTGACACATCTTCAAGTCAAGTGACCAGAAGAAATACCACATATATGAGCTTACATACTCCGCCTACTTTGCCTCGCAGGCAGGGTACGCCCTTTCGCCATAGGCAGAGAACCAGCTTGCCAATGTGATGCCACTGTTTAAAATTGAGATGACCATCTGCTTTTTCAAAAAAAGAATTATACTAACTCAATGAGGAACTTGCACCAGTGAGGAAAATGCTCATTTATGTGTTTTATTAATAGATTGATCGCCAAAATGTTCAAAACGACAATTAAAACCCATGAATTAGACTTAATTAATTAAAATTTTAAGTTTTAAAATACCGAAAATGGCGGCAAAAGCATGTGACCTCAAAACCCTACGTGATTGGTTTGACGTCATTGTTTTGCAATTATAAATGTTTACGTTTGTCTAGCGCGTTGAAATTTAATATTACTTAATCTTTTAATTTTTAATCAATCAATTAAAATTTTTGTTATTGCTATTTTGTATTGCTGTTTGTTTTTGTTGTTCATTCCGTTTATTTTATTTTCATATATTAACTACCTCATAATTTTAACTTTCATTAATCGTAGACATTTCGATATCTTATTATAATACAAATCCTTTTTAGATCAACAAGAAAGAAATTCCGCTTGCTATTTCAACGTCGCTATCAAAGTAAACAAACCGTCATGGGGCGCTGTGACGCCACAAGAAGCGGCGTAGGAAAACTAGCGTCTTTGAGACGAAATAAACAGTGCGAACTTGAAATTTTTTAAATTTACCTTTTCGGGCTATAAAGTAAAAAAGAAAGATACTTTCCGACATATTTTTTCATTTTCTATATTATAAAAATATAAACAAAAAACGTGCAAGTTTCTCATTATTTCGCACGAAACCAGCATAATGTTTTTAAAGTGCACACGGTAGGCAAGTATTTTAATTAACGTCCCACTGGAGAAAATCAAAGGTCCATCGACAACGGTCCGGGATCAATTCCGTTATAGTGAAACAATAACACTCCACATAACAGAAGTTGTCTGACACAAATAAAATTCCGAATACTAAAAATCGAAAAGGAGAGAAAGAAAAAACACCTTTAAGAAGTATATAGCTAATAGGTATAGCTTGTTTTGCAATCATAAAATTAAGAAGCTATCAAAAACCAAACATTTTAAAACTTGTAGCTACAAAATTTTTTTAATCCTATGCCTCGAGTTATTTTTGACGAGAAAATGACTAATATGTTTTGCAAGCAGAGAGCTTGCAGCTCTCTGAACTTTTAATACAGATGCCTTCATTATACACGAGAGAGTATCATAGCGACATTTACGTTACTCTCAGAATTTCGAACGCAAGTTTGCGTAATTCAATTTTAACGCGTTTAATCTTCCTTGCTGGAAAACTTGACAAGTAATTAAATATCTCTAGGACGAAATGCAAAAGAAATATCTATCACGTTTTTAATATTTTTTGGCATCTATACTTTTTAATATCAACTATTCAAAAAATTACGTCGGGTATTCCATTTAATTTGAGTATAAAATAAAAATAGATTTATACTTTGCAAACAGTTTTTTTAAGTAGTAACTTTTTTTCGGGGGGGGGGGTTAATCTTAAGGCAATTACGGTCATTTTCGATATAATTTCGACTTGGATTCCCTGAAGCCAAAACATGACTTTGCTGAAAGAATACTCATTTAAACAGTTGTTTAAGAAAAGTCTTTTATGTGAAATTAAATTCTAGGAGAGTTATAGCATCAACAATTAACTTCATTGCATGGACAATTAATAATATTAATTATTACAAGTGTGTGAGTGATCATGTTAGCTTTCAAAAAGTTTTTCTAAATTAGAAAAAAATTAGTTCAGTGATAATTGAGGAAACAGTTTTGTTTAATTTCTAACTATACCCTTTCAGGGCCTGAAAAGCTATTAAGTGAAATAAATACGTTATGTATGCTGTGTAAAAATGTTGAAGCACCAAAATTTTTGATTAGTATTGAAAATGCATGGTAGAGCAAATTCGCTCAACAAGGAATTTGGTATTAAAAACTCACATACTCAAATTCAGCTGCGTCAAGTGACTTGAATCTGAGGTTAAGTTTAAAATTCTTAGCAATTTATATCACCATCAACTTTTAACATCAAGCATCAATTTTTAGCTAACCAATAAGTAATATGCCCTCGATTTTTAATTGACATTTTACCTTCTGTGATTATTATTGACCTTGGTTTTTCATTACAGGAGGAAATAAATAAATTACGTTCTAAAAATTAAGGTTTCTTAACCATCTATGCGTCATGAGATTTAAAAGGGTTCAAATTGTGTACAAATTTTCAGCAAATATTAAGGCTTTCTAGGCGTCCTTGAAAACTGAAATGAAAGATCATGCCTTCTTGATGCTTTTTAAAACCCGTGGTAACCTTAATATCGCCTTAAATTCTTCCTGTATAGTCCAGCTCTGTGAGTTGGGGAGTTAAGTCATGTGGTTTTGATTATTATTGATTGCATTAGGGATTTGTGGTGATACAGTCAAGCCCCGTTTTTGTGAATCGTCACCGGATCCAATGAAAAGTTCACTATATCCAATTTTGTTGACCCACAAAAATTTCTTAGCATTTGATGGTGGTTTTGTTGAAAATAATCATTGGGATACAACACAATATTCTAAAATAAATTATTAAATACTTAAATAAACAATTTTTATCCTGTTTATTAGAAATAATGAATACAGTGTTTTACTTACTTTTATTTTTACTCCTTATGAAAAATATTCGTTAGTTTGGACTGGGTACATTTCGATTTTAAGTACAGTTCGTCAATTTTTTTTTATCGACGATTACGAAAGATTCCGTAGTTCTTTTGTCCACATTTTGCTTAGAAAATATTACGGGGTGTTGTCCTCAGATCTTTCCCTTAAGGGATTGATCCCGGACCGTCGTCAATAGCCCGTTGTGTTGCTCTAGTATGACGTTAGTTACACAAATTACCTTAGAAAAAAATACTTAGAATTACCTTTGAAAATCTGAAAAAATATCAGTGGAAGGGAAAATTCAGTTCACTATAAGCGAACTTACATTTTCTCAGGAGTTCACTATAAAAGTTTAAAATAACATTAGCTAAATAGGAGTTCAGTCAGGACCAATGAAATAGTTCGTTACAAGCGAGAGTTCACAAAATCCCGGGTTCGACTATATAAACAAATCGTTTCGACAGTTGGAGTCATTCTAAACTTTTTGCTAGCTGAATTCTATTATGCTTATCCAGCCAATTTAACCCATTTTTCTTTGTAAATTTTCTCTAATTATGCTTTTATTTTATGTACACACACCTTATGACGGGGAGATAAGCTGCCTTGCAGCAGGTACTCCGTAAGTGATTGTCCAGTCCAGTCCAGTCAGTTGGAGTCATTACTATGGATTCTGGTGCTGTTTATCGTTCGGAAGCTGAAAACGAGGTAGTGCGTTATTGGGGGGGGGGGGAACCCACCACGGCGATTGCCATTCATGCTTTATAACTAGTCTCCTCTAATCTAGAAAGGCTTCACACCTTTTCAAAAATCGACTGACCACAGGTCGACTGCCTTCTCGCCAGCACCTCTCCGGCCAATGACTGACAAAACATATTCCACCCTTTTCGCTGTAGCACCCCGAAAATACGAAACGATGACCTCTCCAGCAAAACCAATCAACTCCGAATAAGCTCACGGCTAGATGAGGGGAACGAAAATCACTCTCTCCCTCTAAACCTCTCCAACACGCATAAACGAAATAAAAAAAAAAGAACGGGCATATTGTACAATAAATAAATCAACGGGAAAGTTCTCCATCTCTCTCTCGAACTATCAAGTGATAGAAATTCCAATTGGAAAAAAGGAGGCAACGAAAAAAGCGCGGTGAATCTATAATAAACACACAGCGATTGGTATTCCGAGCTATGAACGGTGTGGGGAAAAGTCGTTACTATACGGATACTATATAGAAGTTTTAAGAAAAATGCAGAGAATGTCATTGCTCCCTCGTCTCTCCTTCCTTCGAACGGAAAAAAAGAACGCAGGACGTGCACGGTGTGTATTGCTCAATAACTGAAAGAAATACGCTGGAGAGGCGTTCGAAATTGAGATTCGTTCTTTTTTATTCGTTCCGTTCTCTTCTTCGAGTTCAATTTTTTTTAATGAAAAGATAGATGGAATCTGGATGTTTCGAAGATTGTGTCATTCCATCGGCCGGCTATTACTTCGCTGGGAAGAGGGGTGGCTTTCGAGCGTACGCCAGACGATTTTGAGAGGGGCTGGAGTTTGATGAACAATTCCGCCGAGTCGTAATGTAGCAGGGTTTTCGTTAATGTTGTTTCGTTTTCGTGTGTCGTTGTTCGAGCTGTGCGTGGCAGAGTTCGGAGTGGAGTGTCTGTCTGCTTCGATTTGATTTTACGCTGAATCGCTTATTGTATTCAATCGCTAAAAAATGACTTTGACTAGATATCTCGTCCATCAAAGTCTGGCTGGTTTTGCTAATGACAAGATATCTCGCCATCAAGATACTGATTAATTTTTTTACGATAACGAGATCAAGATTTGGTCAGTTTTATTCAAATGACGAGCTATCTCATACAGCAACACCTGTTCAGTTTTTGCTATGACGAGATACCTGAACGACACAACCACCAGGAGGGTTAACTTCAAAGATTTCGACGAGATATCTCGTCCTTCAAGACATGATCAGTTTCTCCAATGATGAGATATCTCGTCATTATTGGTTATATTCTTGACTTGCTGAATTACCGGCGTTGCTCGGGTTTCAAATATGACCGCGACAGCTAAAATATGACAGCGACATTTCCCTGTGTTGTCATACACTAACCCTGTAGAACGTGTTTCCTTGTCCATGTCCAATTATTGCAGAAAAACAAACTTTAGATTTTAAAATTGGGGCTTCGAGGGACACTCTTAGGACTACCTGTGTGCCAATTTTCATGACTACAGATTGGTCTGAAGACAAGAAAGAAATGGCATATGTTTTCCGTAGTGTTTTAAAGTATAAGTGTACCAAATTTGGTGTGGATTTAAAAGACGGTGTAGATTTGTACAGACCAAAAACGGTGTAGATTTGTATAGAGAATACACCCACACATACATACACACATCCTTTTTTATAGACATAGATTACCACAGATGTCCTCACATTGGAGTGGTGTGAAAGTTTGGAGAGTGGGGTACCAACTAAGGTATTAACCTCCTTATCTGACCGTGGTTAAAAATTACGATGCGTTGTCTGCTGATGTTTCCCTACGGGATTGTTCCCACACCGTTTCCAATAGCCCGTTGTGTTCCAGTGCGACGTTATTTCGAATACCTATCTACCTTAGTTGTAACTGTTTACATGTAACAACTCTGGGTCACTAATTGATGATAATTAGTTGAAAGAATAAAAACTCCATCTTAAAAGTATTTTAAAACCGATTAATTATCTAAAAAGCCAAAACCGAGAAAATACGATACACATCACGGTCAATGTATTTTCCTCACCCATATAGAGAAGACCTTTTATTTATTTATCCTCGTAGGAAATATACTCTTAACCCTCCAAACGTGTATTACATAAAAATATTGAAAGCAGCGCTTTTTTTTTGCACCGATAAAAAGAAATCAAAACACTTTCTCAAGTTCCGAAACGTGATGAAGATGTGAAGAAACGCAACACTCTCAAGCAAAAATAACTTCTTTTTGCAGCATACAAAAAGCTAAAAACAATAACAGAGTGAGAAAAAAAATCCAACTCAGAGTTTCGACATCACCCCATCTTATACCGCCTGTCACTTTCCTTTCCCAAATCCCCACCGTGGGACTTTTTAGTCTTTTTAAACATCTAAACAACGAGCACGCATCGCCATATCTCTTCGATTTCGATTACACGTTCTATATCGTATCGAACAGGGCGCTGGCAGATAATGCTCCTCTGCTATTGTGACAGATAATAAAATGAAAAAAGAGGGAGAAATGTACACTTAAAAGGGGATGGAATCTTATTCCGAGGGAAATTTTTCTAATGAGATCTTGTGTGAATTGTAATTATAATGAAAGCTTTTAAACTGCCCGATTCAATTTTTTGTCGTGCATTAAGATATTTATTCTTTTGAGTCCTAGCATTTATTGATCATCCGGATCTCTTCCGCATTTCCGCAGCGTCAAGGAAAAAAGGCTCTTTTTAAGTGGTGTAGGTAGCATTTGGGGAGAGTATTTGCCGTTCTAAAAGCTTTTCGAAAAAAAGGTTTCTGTTTTTTGCTTGGATTTATTTGATTATGAGTTTCATAACCTTTTTGTCAATATTTTCTGAAGCGAGGTTTTAAAACTAACTGACTGCCGGATGCGAAAACTTCGAAACGTAAGGCCATAAAATGTACTGATACTTTTTTCAAATAAAATATGGATACAAATTTTAGTTTGAAAAGGTTTTTACTTGGAAATAAAATAAAATTATACTTGTTTTGTACCACTCTTACGAATGTTATTATTCAATATCATAGTTATAAAATAGACACCAATCCACTCATTTAATTCCAACAATGATGAGCACGTAGGTCAATAATTAAATTTAAGTCACCCTAGAAAGGGATATTGGTGATACGTTGAGTATGACTGGTCTTTTCTGTCCAGCTAAATATAGGTAGTGGTAGTATTTCAACGATGTAACGTGTTTCCTTTACGTTTTCCAAAGGTCACAACATTTCGCTCGTTTTTCGAATATGATTACAGCACTTCGGCAATAAAAAAGATCCAAAGAATGAATTTTGAACAATTTCGTCTCCTTTGATCACCGTTCTTTTCAGATCCCATTTGATTTGCTTCGCAAACCAACATTACTTTCGCAGAGTGAATCTACTTGACGGCGAAACTTCTTAATAATTTGTAAAATCCTAATTTGACTTTCCGGTCCATGACGTCACAGCGAGGGCTTCGATCCCTACCCGCTTACACTCATCAACCCCCGGTGACTGCTACGCAATCCCATTGGGTTTGCTTTGGAAACCAACACTCCTTTCTCAGATCCCATTTGGTTTTCTTCGCAAACCAACACTCCTATCTCAGAATCAATCTCCCATGACGGCGAAACTATCTTAATAATACGGTCCATGACGTCACATCGAGGGCTTCGCCTCCTGCTCGCTAACGATCACCAACAGCTGGTGCACCTTAAATATGTCGTGACCGAAAGCCCTCACGTTGAGTTGGTGTGGAAGTTTTGAGAGTGGGGTGCCAGCCCAGATGTTGCCTTGTTATCTGACCGTGGTTCAAAATCACGTGGTGTTGTCCTCGGATCTATCTCTTAGGAGATTTATCCCGGACCGTCATCAATAGCCCGTTGTGTTACTCTAGTACGACGTTAATTTAAATTACCTAATTACCAGGTTAAATTCCTTGCTGTGTGCATTTTCCCCGCTTTCGTGTCAGTAAAACTTTCCTTGTTGTGTGTTTGTCCATTTTCTTGACGTTTGTCGCAGCTTTACCAAATATTGTCCGACGATTCGATGATCACATTTGTGGCAAAAGTCTCATTTTTATGTATTTTATTATTTTAAGGGAGATTGGAGATTAATAATCCCTCTCTAACTCTAATAATTCCTTCATGAAAAGCTTTTACGCAGGCCTGACTGTATTTGTTGATTCGAAGGGAGGGCTAAGGAAGTAAAACACTCGAGATCCATCGTCTTAACACATACAGAGTCACTCGCCGTGTGTAAAGGCGCCTTAAGGGACGTTTTAATAAAATCTGCTGACGCGACGTGCTTCCTCGCATTATGAACTCCACACTGACTTCGCGAAAGTTCATAAACAGGTTTTCGGTGCGATTTCCGCCGAAAGTTCCCCAATTTCCTCTTCCCAGATTACGACCCTAGAAAACCCCTTTTCATGTCGCCCCCGCATCTCTCAGTCCGCCTTAATATCTTTGGGGGTGGTCCGACCAATTACTGCCACATAATTAGTTTCGCTCTCCCAACAGAAAGCCAGGGAGAGAGGAACCAACCCCAAGTATAATGCCATTAAACCTCTCCGCTATCTCTGGCTCGGATGAGCCTCGGAAATTAATACTTGTGCAAATTTATGCTAATACCGCACGGCCGTCCTCGACGTCACTCAAATCCTGACAGCGAAATGAAATTGAATGATTGAATGCTTCAATTAAATTCCGTCGGTGGTTGATCCAGCGCGGAGATAACCCACTGTACACTGTTGAGAATAGGGATTTGGGAGCCCGTCGCCATAAGTGTCCCGAACTGAACCGAAAGTGGGGGAGCTTATCTAAATGCAAACATTGGGGGGGGGGCAAACGTGTGACGTCACCATGCCAGCTGAGGTGTCCAATTTATGGCAGGAGAAGAGAGAGATACCAGGGCTTTTGCATTTGTGGTGCGCCCAGACAGCTGCGGGATCTGATAGCGAGGGATTTCTGACCACTCCCCTGTCATATATATTTGATCAGGGGCAGGAGGCAGCTTTATGGCTCTTTTTTAAGGCGGAAACGGTCTCGACTGGTAATTGGATGGAAATTTTATACATGAGTGAGAAAGTGTAGCGAGCGAGGAGCCAACTCTCGTAAGGATCTCTGAACTTTGAACTTAAGAAGGTTTGGCGACGAAAGAGGAGACTGGAAGGTTCCACGGTAGCTTTCTCCACACCCGAAGCCGGGGGGAAGAAAATATTCGCCACGGGGTATAAAACACGTTGGGAATGAATAATTTCACGGGTAATGTTAGTAGCTAGAGAGACCTGATGTTCCGATTGCTATCAGAAAATTGCAGTTGCAAGTTAGTATCCTGATGGATTGAATCTGTTAAGAGATATACATGTTTCTGGTTGAACTGTTTTTTTACGAATGGGTATTTGCTTAAAGGAAAACATTTTCAGACAAAAGATGGTTGGTTGTTTTGTGGTTTTATGGTGCAAGGACCATATTTGGCTAAGCTGAGCCAAACACAACATAAAGTAAACATCTCGAAGGGAAGAATTCAGATGGATTGAATCTGTCGAGTAGAATACATGTTTCTGATTGAATCGTTTTTCACGAATGAGTACTTGTTTGTTTTATGGTACAAGGACCGTATTTGGCCAAGCTGCGCCAAACACAGCATCAAGTAAACATGTCTCAAAGGGAAGAATCCAGATGGGTTGAATCTGTCGAGTAAAATACATGTTTCTGATTGAATCGTTTTTCACGAATGTGCACTTGTTTGAAGGGAAACATTTTTAGACAAAAGATGGTTGTTTTGTAGTTTTATGGTGAAAGAACCATATTTGGCCAACCTGCGCCAAACACAACATCAAGTAAAAGTATCTCGGAGGGAAGAATCCAGATAGATTGAATCTGTCACATGTTTCTAACTGAACCGTTTTTTACGAATGGGTATTTGTTTAAAGGAAAACATTTTCAGACAAAAGATGGTTGGTTGTTTTGTGGTTTTATGATATAAGGACCATATTTGACCAGGCTGCGCCAAACACAATATCAAGTAAAATATCTCGAATTGAAGAACCGTGATGAATTGAACCTGTCGAGTGATATACGTGTTTCTGATTAAACCGTTTTTACGAATGGGTATTTTTTTTTAAGGAAAACATTTTCAGGCAAAAGATGGTTATTTGTTTTGTGATTTTATGATGTAAGGACCATATTTGGGCAAACTGCGCCAAACATAACATCAAGTAAAAACATAAAAAAGAGAACAAAAGAGAGGTTGGGAATAGAGCAGTGGAATGAAAGCAAAAAAAGATAGCTTATGAATCCCAGGAGTACGCTCCTTCATGTTTACTAAAGACAATGGACCTCGTGGGATAAGAAAAGATAACTAGAGTACCTCGGGTCTTTGAAGCCCATACACACCTAAAGGAGATATTATCCAGAGGACTCAGACAAAAATAATCAAGTTTTCATGTTTAAATTGTTAACTAATTACCCAAAATCACGAAATGGTAAACAACTTGTATTAGTTTGATTAGTTCCAAACTATTTGATTGGAGCTTGTATAGCACATACAGAGACAAAGGCAGATTTGATAAATTCGACAAATTACTTTAAAATTCAGTTAATTTAGATTTGGATTATTTTGGTTAATCTTTTCTTCATGGATATGTTACTTGTTAGAGACCTTTGGAGTTTCTGATATTCCTATTGCAATAAGAAAATTGCAACTCTAAATTAGTATGCTGATGAATTGAATCTTTCGAGTGTTTTGTTCTTTGAACTAGTTTTTTCGAATGGTTATTTGTTCTGAGAAATGCTTGAAGATAAACATTTTCAGACACAAACGAATCAGATAACCATGTTTAAATTTCAGTACTAATATCCTATTATGATGAAATAGAAGAGTTTGTTTATATACAAAATAGAAATTAAATAGGTTTACTTTATTTCCATAAACGGATAGCAAATAGTCCAGTAAATTCTGCGAAACACAGAAGACCGTTTAAGATATTTTCAAGAGAATTTAAAAGGTATGCCTCCTCCAGATTCATTGACAAATTATCACAATAAGTGCATAATTTAATACAAATACGAGTGTAGATTATTCATGATCCTGGCTTTATGAATTCTTGAGTGGCAATAGCAACATGTACCACAGTATTTATTTTCTATATTTGGTATAGGTTTGTGTTAGTATGTCCGTTTTTCCGGAATTTCTGATTATCCGAGAAGGTCTCGGTCCACATTACCTCAAATAATCACCATTGGCCAAGTTCGTAAAAAATTCTTTGAAAAAAATGTAATCCAAAAAATAATCCGTCATGTGACCTCAATTTCACCAGTTTTGAAGTTGCATTTACGAACGCTTGAATACATTGCAACATGAACTGATGAAACACAGAGTAATATCGGTTCATTTTCATCGATTTTTTTCTCTTTCCAGTGGCTCATGAAACGGCTAGTTTTCACACAAGAAAAACTGAGACTTTCCGAACGATCCGTTGGAATAACTCGTACGATCGGTGCGATGCATTCGCGTTTAACGAACGCGACCGTTGTAGTATTGTGAGGTGCCTACCTCGAACACATCACAGATATTACACCATCCATAGCATCCGTCTTGTTTTATCTCTCAGGGTGGTTGTCTCTAAATAATATTGTTTCGATGACGTCATTGATAAAACTATCCAGATCTTGATGCACGAAGTATCGCATCATTAGAAGATAACTGACCAGATCATGAAATAGCCATAATAGAAAAATCGTCAGTAATTTGATGGCGAGATACATCATTATTATCAAAATTGGATGCATTTCGATAGATGAGATATCTCGTCAAAATCACTTGGAGGGTTAAGAATGATTGTAAGGGATGTCACGAGTGCACAAATGTACATTGAAACTTTTACCCCATAAATTCAAATATTCTGTATTTTGCATACGTTCCTGCAGAAACGGGGTAACTTTTTGCATTATCCTTTTTAGTCCCAAATTGTACCCCCATCCCTTTCGATGAAATTGGTGGCTAACGCTGTGCACACAATGGTTTTGACACTCGCACAGGCGACGGGTTTGCGGGATATCCCTTCGCCCTGGGGACATTTTACGAGGGTGTCCACATTCACAGGGAGATAATCCCCTGGATCTGTTTGATGAGCTCGCATGTCTAACGGGGGTGGGGAGCATAAAAAACTGACAGTTATTGGGGAGTTTCTGGCGTCCAGAGCTCTGTGTCATAGTAACTATGTAATGGAAGTGGACGCGTGTGGGAAATACAAATTGTATCACGTGTGTTTGGGCTGTTGTTAGCTTCATTTCAAGTTTTGAAACCGTAAGCTGAAATCTAGAGGACAGATGGCGAAAGCTGCTCCTATCTAGGTGCTAGCATCAAAGTGTTTCACATAGAATTGAGTGTGTTGTGTTAGATGAGAATTTGTTTCCAATGCAAGCTTATGCACGTATTATTCTTCAAGTATTTATTGGTGAGAACCGGGCAGTCTCAGTGTTATGGCGGGGCACATGGTATGTGACATGTAAAGAGTGACAAACGTTTTTATCACCACTTAGCCCCAAAATATTCATCCAAAGGAGAATCGGTAATTGTCATTTTCTTTGGAAAGATTCATGGCATTTATGAAAATCATAAAAATTCTTAATTTATGTGTTCAGAGTTATTTTTGTATACCCTTAAAAGGGGTAAATATCCCCGTATTTACCTTATGTGTTTCGTTTGGAAAAATTGACAAGATTTTACTTCACTTGTGTCATGGATACAAATTAATTGTACTTGATACTTCCGTTACCTAATTTGCATATTTTAATGTTCTCATAACAGTTCAAGAGCTTTTCGATTGGCGTAGTGTCGCTTATACACGACAACACGCATGATGATTCACTCTCTGAGGGGTCCGTTTTTGAACCTGCAGTCTTTCGTGCATGACTTCTAATCAGTTAGGACTTTTGACCAATAGTCGTTTTTAGAATCTTAACCAAAAGTCGTTATTTAATCATTACGTGTGTGTTGCGGGATAAAAGAAATGTTACAATACTCAAAAATCTTACGACGCTTAGAGAGAGCTAAATACCATATCTACTGGTTAAAAGAATCATAGAAAAGGTTAAAACTGGTTAGGAAGCATGTAAGGGAAAAATGTAGGTTTCATAACAGAAATAGGTGGGAGAACTCCCTTGAGGTTGAAACAAAACAAAGGAGCTCCAAATAAAGCAAGACCTCATAAGAACAACATTGGCTTTCCGTATTTGGTAGAGATTAGTTCTATCTCTTCTGTAGGTGTTCGTTCTATTATCATATGGTTATCGCATTTTGGTTACATGGTTAGAATATCCGATATCCCAGAAATTCTTATGAACTATATTCTCAATATTACTCGTCAACATGGCCGCGGTAGCTCAGTCAGTAGAGCGTCGGGCTCGCATCAGAAGGGTTGTGGGTTCTGTCCTCAGCGGAGCGTGCAATTCTGATGATTGCGAGATCGGCGCTTCGACCTGGCTAAAGACCGTCGTGTTCACTAATGGTGACTGGGGCACGTTAAATAGGTCGTGGTCACAAAGTCCCCCATGTTCCCATACCAAATCAATACCTCTGTAGGTACCTGATCAGGGGGTTATTGGCCTCTGATTGGGATCTAAATTACGATATGTGTGAGTGAATGGATGTATGAAAGGAGCCCTCCTGTAAAACGGATGTGTCATGTATGTCGAGCAAAGTCGGACCAATAACATGGAAGGCGCACCCCCTTGCCTCTTGCCGTCTTCGACGGGCCTGGCACTCCTCTGGTCTGCCAGTGTAGGCATGAGAAACAACAACAACAACTCGTCAACATAAATCTGTTGAAGAATCCTTTCCCTTACAGGTCAAGAGGGTAAAAACTGATTAGAAATAATGCAGGAAAGATTGCAGACTTCAGAACAGATATGTGCGCGAGAACCTCCATCAGAGAGAATAAACAAAAAAAGAAGTTTCTAAAACAAGGCACAAACTTTTTGGAACTGATGACCTGCGTTTCATCCTTTTTTTTCACCATAATTCCTCTGCTCTTCGATCAGATGGATAGGATATTCTCGACACCTCATCTAGCCATCAGAACACATTCCCCCATAAAATAATTTGCCGTAACCAAAATAAGCTCAATCGCTCATCGCAAACAAACATCTCTGCCTTCACAAAACTTTTTAAGTCTGCTCTTGCAATCGTAGTATAGTGTTGCTTTAACCCCGTTACACACATAATGACTAAATAACCAAATCAATTTGTTAAAAGAATCGTTGGGAAAATTCAATTGATCAAAAAGGTCAAATTAGTAATATTCCAAAGAAGACTAGACTGCAGACTTCAGAACGAATATATAAGCATAAGAACCTCTCAGAGATTAAACTAAAAAAGAAGTTTCTAAAACAAGGCGCGTGAGTTATACAGAATGGATGGCAGCTTCGGAAGGCATCCATTCCATTGTACCACCATTCCCTCTGCCTTTTGATCATACGGATAGGATATCCGATATCCCAGTCAGACAATAGAGCAACCCCCCCCCCTAAAAAACCATTAGCCCAAACCAAAAAAAAGCTCAATCGCTCATCGCAAACAATGTTAAATTGCAGATTTTCTGCCTCTACAAACCTTTTTAAGTCTGCGCTTACAATCGTAGTGTACTGTTGCTTTAGCTCCGAAAAACACGCATAAGGACTAAATAAACAAACCAGTCTGTTAAAAGAATCATTGGAAAGATTCTATTGATATAAAAGGTCAAATTAGTAATCTTCCAGAGAAGACTACACAGACTTCAAAACGGATATATAAGCATAAGAACCTCTCAGAGATTAAACTAAAAAAGAAGTTTCTAAAACAAGGCACGTGAGTTATACAGAATTGATGGCAGCTTCGGAAGCCATCCCTTCTAATACACCACGATTCCCTCTGCCTTTTGATCATACGGATAGGATATCCGATATCCCAGTCAGACAATAGAGCAACCCCCCCCCCAAAAAAAAAAAAAAAAAAAAAACATTAGCCCAAACCAAAAAAAAGCTCAATCGCTCAACGCAAACAATGTTAAATTGCAGATTTTCTGCATCCACAAACCTTTTTAAGTCTGCGCTTTCAATCGTAGAGTACTGTTGCTTTAGCTCCGAAAAACACGCATAAGGACTAAATAACCAAACCAGTCTGTTAAAAGAATCATTGGAAAGATTCTATTGATATAAAAGGTCAAATTAGTAATCTTCCAGAGAAGACTACACAGACTTCAAAACGGATATATAAGCATAAGAACCTCTCAGATATTAAATTAAAAAAGGCAGGATTAAACTATATAAGCAGCTTCGGAAGGCATCCATTCTATTAAACCACGATTCCCTCTGCCTTTTGATCATACGGATAGGATATCCGATATTCCAGACAGACAACACAGCACCCCAACCCTAAAAAACCATTCGCCCAAACCAAAAAAGCTCAATCGCTCATCGCAAACAATGTTAAATTATAGTTTCTCTGTCCCTCCACACAAACCTTTTACGTCTTCTCTTACACAATCTCCCCCGCACAGCAAATGGAGGTCGTAACGACATCAACGGAACCACGGAACACTCGCCGCCGGAACGCCAACTCCAATTATTCCTTTTTTTTCCACCCCCATTTAAATGACTAACTTTATCACTGGGAGGGTGGCATCCTCGATGGGGACGAAGAAAAGACGCGACATGCGTTCATTGAATCTAATGAATGATTCAGTCTTTTAATGGACTGGTCCATTGTCGGGACCACTGGGCCGAGCTGAAGAAGAAAAGCGGGGGCACGTGCCCATTGTTGACACGACGTGGGAACAGCACGCGGCCCCGTCACCTCCGCACTCCAGTTCGAAATTTAAGCCCCCTCCCTTTTTTTTTTCCCGGAGCAGTTTGGGGTTTTTGTTCCCCTTCATCAATTTGATCGAAGGTGACGGAAGAGCGGTTAAATGGGCTTTGATGGAAGTGGGTACAAAAGACGCGGGGACGGATGGGGAATGGGGAAATATAGTACGATAACGGAAGAGAACGCTCTAGTGTTTCTCTTGTGTGTGTGGCTCTGAGTTGAGTGAAGGGGGTCGTTCCATGCATTCGGACGCGTGCGAAAAGGCAAATATTGGAGTTCGTTTGGTATTGAGAGCAATACGAATGTGGAAGAGAAGGATGAAAATGGATGCGAAACTTGTGAGTGATCTATATCAGAGGCGTAGCGTCCAATGAAACCCGCACCACCTGTTGATGAAATTGTCATCGACTGAATCAAGAAAACAAGACGTCGAAAACAAAACTTTAGTTTTGACGTAAATTGTATTAACCTTTAACTGCTGTCATGGATCTCACAGACCCCGAGTCATTTTTGACAGGTCGTTTCCACCCCTTAAAGTGAATATATGTTCCTGTAATATTCAGTACCTTCCTACTACGTCCAACAGAAGCCATATTCCAAGACAGATTTGGCTGCCCCAACTATTTCGTGTTTTACACTAGTATTTGCATTAGCTCTCTTAGACCCCCTATATAGCATTTGCGTTACCATTCTTATTCAATGAAATCGTCTGTTTGAGTAGGTAATTTCGGCAAAGAGTCGAAAATGGCAACAAACTTTACTCAAAAACGACCTGTGTAACTTACACAAAAAGAAATTCAGGATATTGTTGATAATTGGTGGGAAATAGAGTACTGGGACAGTGAAATTTCGGAAAATATTATTGAAAGCGAACAGGAAACGGATTCGGAAATTTAGGCAGATGGAGATGACGACATTTCAAGTGCGTCTTCACAAGAAGAATATTTCTACGGAAAAAATAACTTCAAATGGGATGCACGGGGGGGGGCCGAATCGTGCAGTTAGAACACCAAAACACAACATAGTTTCACAGTTTCCAGTGTTGAAACGTCCTGCAAAATTAGATCCGAAAGCTGAGCCTTAAGAGACACGGAATTTACTGAATTTATATAGTAATATAAAATGTATTTCATATTAAGAATTGAATTATCTAAATTTAAAATGTATAAATAATAATTATCTAAAGAATCTTTCATTAATATATTACATTAATCAATTTAAAACGCACTTTAGTGAGCGAGGTCTGAGAGACCCCTCCACACTAGTTACGAGACGGTTTGTGACACAGCAGGTTAGGGTTAACATGTCTTGACTTCCTGTCTCCCTCGACTACAAAAAAGGTTCTGTAAGCTTTATGTCGTTCAGATCCCTTCAAGCTCAACGGAGATGGAGGACCTTCCGCCCACGTTCTCCCACCCGAAATCTACCCGTCTGTTTCATTTTGATTTCATATGTTGACGCTTTTTCCCTCTACCTTTTGGGGTCCGCGAAAACCCAGTAGGAAGAGTAGCATATTAGAAAACGGAGGGTTGCGAGTTCTTAACTCAATCCAACCAAAGACCGTCGTGTAGATGGAGACTGGTGCACGTTAAATCTATCGTGACCTCAAATGCACTCATGTTGGCAAGGTGTGGAAGTTTGGAGAGTGGGATGCCAAATCACAGATGTTCTCGTCATCTGTCTGTGGTTGAAAATGGCGAGGCGCTGTCCTTGATTCTTTTCCTTCGAGATCGATACCGAACAGTCGCCAATAGCCCGTTGTATAGCTAGAATGCTACTTTGATCAAGCTACCTATCTACGCGTCCTACCTATCCGCAGTTTAAAGTCGCGACTCTTTTCTTCTTCGACTTCTTCTTTCTTCGATTCTTCTTCTTCTTTCGACTTGACAGCTTTGTTGTTTGGGGATTGTTGTATCTCATTGGTTAGATCTGTATAAGTGTTTTTCATTCGCAAATACCATTAACACCCACTAACCCTCTCTTCCATTGAGGCCATTATAGCCTCAGTCCCGTTGATATGCGAAGTTAGTCCATGCGTATGAATTAAGCGACGACTCTGCGAATTCCTTATCATTAAATCAAGTTTAAAGAAGGGATGAAAACCTATGAAATCCAAATAAAGTGTATAGATATGTGAAGGCAAGGAGAAGAATCTACCATTAATTGCTATGAATTATTTTATCAGAGTAGAATTGAACACTTGCGTATAATTGAAAAGGCTTAAGATATTAACTTTTTTCAGATAATTTAGTGATTCGCTTGAGAAACTGTTAAAGAATTGTTTCACTGATAGCGGTTAACTATAAAACGCGATCGCGTATGTAGAAAAATATGATAATAGTTTAAAGGAAATGGTAATTGAGAACTCATCGCTGTGTATCGCGTATTTGGCAATACCGTTCTTTTATTTTTGTCCCCTCGATAAATCTTTGGTTTCCAAATAGAAGAGGGAATAGAAATATGTTTCTTTGGGATTGGGAATTCAAAGATCATTTGTGCAAGATATGTCCTAAACTTAATCGCTAAAAGGGATTTGAGTGTCACGACAGAAGTGAATGATGGATTGGGAGGATTTTTGTGTTTTCAAATATATTCTATCATATTTGATATCAATCAAGTTTTATGATGGATTTTGTGTTTAACTGATAGTTTTGTGTGTGGAAGCACTAGGCGTGTCTAAAGTTACTTGAACAAAATGATAAAATGAAGCAGTTAAATAATTATTTTTTTAGATATCACAAAATAAAATTTTTTTATTTACTTTTACAGGGAATTAGTTAGGTATAAACCTAGACAAGAGATAATTTTCTTCGTATTTGTTTCGCGTTATTTCCTCCATAAAAACAGGCTGAACCGGTGTTGTTTTATTCCCTTGTAGCAGTTTTGGTCCTTCAAACAAATGGACAACTGTTGCACCTCGATACGATAGACGCATCTCAATTATACACCAGTAAATTTGAATCTCATCAGAACAATTCACCTTAAAGTTAAATGCCCCAAAGGCATCAAAATGACTTGATCCATCAGTTAGAGATTACTGTGCAATACTAAAGTTGATTCCAATGTGTGGGCTTAACTGAAGATTGAATTCGCAGTCTTCTGAGCGAAATATATCAACCTAACTGGAATGCCACCTCTAAAGGACACAAAAGTTCGGACCTGAAACATCACAACTATTAATCAACATCCCTAATGGACGGATCGTTTTTAAAATTTCCTTTACTGGAAATTAATTTGGAAGACATTTACGCTATTGATGCTTTTCTTCATATTTTTCGCAATATCATCCATATAGTCGGGCTCAAAGCGTCTTATATTCCTATTTTCACTTCTGTCACACATTTCGCTATGTAAGGAAAGATACAACTGTTGCACCTCAACAAGATGGTCGTGTCTGAATTATGCGTCAGAAAATTTGAGAACAATCAGGACAATTTGCCTTAAAAGTTCCATTCAACTTTGTGCCTCGAATTGACTGGATCCGTCTCAACGAGAGGTTACTATTTATCACGCAAGTTGATTCATATGGGTGGGCTAAATTGAAGATCGAAGTCGTAGTTTTCTGAGCGAAATATACCAACCTAGCTTGACTGCCACCTCTAAGGCGCTAAAAAGGTCATACCTGAAACATAACAATCATTAATCAACATCCCTAATGGACGGATCATTTTTAAAATTTGCTTTACTGCAAATTAATCTGGTCGACATTTAGGCTCTATTCAACTAGTTACCACCGTCCCAGTTCAAGCCTTCGGTGTATCGCCACGTAATGTTGAACCACGGTCAGATGAGGAGGCAACAACAGAGCTGGCACCCCACTCTCCAAACTTCCACACAAACCCAACGTGAGGACTTTCTAACCTGACAGATTTAAGGTGCACCATACGCTTACAAGCATCCATGCCCTGACCCGGATTCGAAACAGGAACCTTCCAATCCAGAGGCTAACACCGTAACCACTATACCGGTTGGTCGGCCGACATTTAGGCTATATTCAACTAGTTACCACCGTCCTAGTTTAAGCCATTCGGTGTATCGCCACGTAATTTTGAACCACGGTCAGATGTCGAGGCAACAACAGATCTGGCATCCCACTCTCCAAACTTCCACACAAACCCAACGTGAGGACTTTATAACCTGATAGATTTAAGGTGCACCATACGCTTACAAACATCCATGCCCTGACCCGGACTCGGAAACAGGAACCTTCCAATCCAGAGGCTAACACCGTAACCACTATACCGGTTGGTCGGCCGAACTTTAGGCTAGATTCAACTAGTTACCACCGTCCCAGTTTAAGCCATTCGGTGTATCGCCACGTAATTTTGAACCACGGTCAGATGTCGAGGCAACAACAGATCTGGCACCCCACTCTCCAAACTTCCACACAAACCCAACGTGAGGACTTTATAACCTGATAGATTTAAGGTGCACCATACGCTTACAAACCCGGATACCACTATACCGGATTGTCGGCCGACATTTAGGCTATAGATACTTTTCTCCATAGTTTTCGCAAACATACCTTGCATAAAGTCAAAGCGTCTTCTATTCCTGTTTTCACTATTGTCACACTTTTGGCACTGTAAGGAGAGAGACAACTGTTGCACCTCAACAAGATGGGCGTGTCGGAATCGTACGTCAGAAAATTTGAGAACAATTTGCCTTATAAGTTCCATTCCCCTTGGGCCTCGAAATGGCTTGATCCGTCTCAACGAGAGGTAACTATTTATCACGCAAGTTGATTCGTAGGGGTGGGATAAATTGAAGATTGAAGTCGCAGTCTTCTGAGCGGAACACACCAACCTAACCCCGGACTGCCACCTCCAGAGGGCCCGAAAGGTCGGACCCGAAACATGGCAATCATTAATCGACATCCCTAATGGACGTCAGAGGACTTCCTCCTCACACCGGGCACGCGAGACCGACCAACCAAAATGAAAGCCATGCACCGTTCAATTAGAGCAACGCCCAATCGTTTCAATAACTGGTTTAACTGTCAGATCTCTCTCGTAACTAACCAATTCGCCGAAATAATTACACACTTTTCGTTTTTGCCCCCCGGGGGCACACCGAATGACATCATTAACTTAATGCCACGCTCAGTTACGACTAATACCTCCGCACTGGGGGTGCGGAAGTGTCATTTTGAGGGGTGCTCTGTGATGGATGGTATGGTGGGATGGAATCCACTTCCATGTCACCCCCCCCTGCGCCGCCTCCGTAATTAGAGGTAATATTTGTTCTCGCATTCCATTCGTTGTCCGGAGCACGGGGAGTTATGCGAGTGGGATTCCCTTTTTCTTATTAGTTTTCCGAAGACGACGTTTTACGCTCGCTCGCTCTTTTTATGTGTGTTAAAAGAGTGTGACATTGGGATTTTGGAGGCGAAGGCAACCAGATTTGGCGTGAGGGAAGTGGTTAGAAGGGTGTTTATTCGCGAATAATAGGCAAAAGAAATTTTTGATGAGAAGCTTCTGAATTTCTCGTGGTTCGATTTTCTGTGAGTACACTACCCTGCAATCATGGACCGGACAGCAAGAAGTGATGGTATAAGGAAAAGAATATATGCTTTAATAGGATGACGGTCCCCCACGTACTGCAATTGCACTAGCAAACCTTCTGGGCATACTTTCAACAAGGTTTTGATACACAGCCATGGATATTTGTGTCCATTTCTGCTGCAAGAATATAGCCAGCTCGGCTGTAGATTTCGGACGTCCGTAAGCGTCGCTCTAACATTTAAACAAATGTTCAATGAGGTTTAGGTCGGGACTCTGAGCAGGCCAGGGAAGACGTATTACATCCATATCTTGATACAACTCCTTGACAGAGGCTGCAACATGACATGGAGCGTTGTCATCCTGTAAGTAACATTCGTCCATCCCATAAAATTGCCACAGCGTAGGAAGAACCCGATTGTCCAAAATGTCCATGTAGGCGTCGGCGCTCAATTGACCAGGAACAACATGCAAAGGTCCCAGGTCATTCCACGAAAAATACCCTCAAATAAGTAGTCGGATTTTATACAAATCCGCTGGTGTCCGGTCCATTATTGTAGGGTAGTGTACATACCCTCGTGTGGGTCTTTTTCCAGCAAAAGGAAGGGAAACACGAAATTTGACTAAACGTTTATTGCATAAGCGTTAAAAACAATAAGTTGAACAACAACTGAGATCTTTGTCTCAGTTGTGGTAGGTAGCTATTTTAATTAACGTCGCACTGGAGCATTACAACGGGCTATATTTGTTTTAAGAGAAGATCCTCACTAAGTACGATCTGAAATACCCGACCGTCTTCCTCTCAATCTCTCTTTCTTTGACCTTTCTTCTACTCAGACTACCCACATGCGAAACCTTTCGCAGTATCACGCATACTCTCTTTGACCACGAAACACTGAACCGCTGTTTTCCCCCATAAATGTGCGGTTGGGTAGGGAAGCAGGATATTACACTACACTATGCTTCGTTATTTGTTTCTGAAAACATACGTTCCGCACCACTGTCAAAGCTATCCGAAAGTAAAAGTAAATTATTGATGGAATCGATTACTTAGGGTTAACAAATGTTTAGAATTAGTCAAACTTCTTTGAATGCTGTTTTGATTTAATATTATGCCACTGTCAAAGATATCCGAAACAAAAAGTAAATTACTAACGGAGTAATTAGTTAGGAATAACTAATCCGTTTGCATATCTCATGGCAAACAATAACACAAATTTGTACTCTTGTTCCAAACCATTACTTGACGTTGTGTTTGGCGTACTTTGTCCAAGTATGTCACTTGCACCATAAAAATCAACCTGCCATCCTGAATGCTATTCGGTATTTATAGTCCGTTGCATATGACATATGGTATTCTGCATATAACCAGACATCTTTTGCAGATAGTGTATGAATATGGATGCAATAAATTAGTTTGAAGACATAATTGCCCATCGACCCTTCAATGATTTAAAAATGTTGTATTCATTTATCTGCATGTTGGTGGTAATTATACGCTAAACTACTCATAGCTGTTCAGTCTTGTCATTTAACTGCTTGATCTTGGTCTGATTGCCTTTCGTGTCGAAAAATAATCGCTAAGGGATAACAAAACCTGTCTTGTGTTAACCGCAACTTAATTGAGCCTTATATGAAACCTAACCCAACGAACTATCTAAAAGTTTTTGATTTGAGAACACAACACAGATCAACCTGAGCGTCACGAGACTGTTTCACGGTCACTCTCCCTAATACAATACAAATTATCCCAATGAAAAATATTGCTACGCACACGTCTTTGATAACTCTTTGGTATCTCCAGAAGTTCTCCCTTCTGTACAAGTAAAACTTACCATGTGTATACCCATTGCTTGACATAGTCTTGTGTTTGGCACAGCTTGGCCAAATACGACCCCATATGAAACCCAACCAACTGAATTTCTTGACTTGAGAACACAACAGATGAACCTGAACAATACAAGACTTTTTCGCGGTCAATCTCCCTAATGCAAATGCTCCCAAAGAAAAATATATTGCTACTGGGGGGAAAAAAAAGCGTCTTTTCAAAAGTATCGAGAAAAAAAAATCATAGAAAACAGCGATAAAGTTTCGCACCCTGGAACTCCCCCTGTTTTCTTTCAAGAAGCAAAAAAAATTCTTGGGAGAAATCTTCTCTGAAACGCAACGGAAGTTAGAAGTGTAAATGATAGGAAGGAGATGGAACGAAGGGGGAAATATCCCGAAGGGGAAAAAGAAAGGGGCAAAAAATAGCGGAATATTTGGATTTTGGGTTGATGAAGGAGATTGAGGGAGAAGGTTGAGTTGAGTTGGAATGCAAAGCTCCTGGCTCCGGGATATTTTTTTAATGTAATGACTCATTCCGGCGGGTTACTTTTCCCCATGCCCCACCCCCTCCCTCGCGTTATGAGGTTTTGAAGTTAACAGCATACGGCAAGCGAAGGAATTTTTCAGACGCGAATGTGTCACTTCCATCAAATGACGGGATAAATGGGAGAATATTTTTTCCCTAAAAAAAGGGAAAAAAGTTGCTGATACATGCATGCGCTGAGGAAAAAGTGAAACTTATACAATTTCGGTAAGGCGGAAATATATGTAAACAGACCTCTTCAGTTGACTCAGGTAATAACTCAGAGAAACGCGCGTGCAAAAAGAGAAATGAACACCGCGCTAACATATGGATATGAAGATGATATCGCCGCCATGATGATGGGCGGTCGCTTTTTTTCCAACACTCAAGGAACCCGAAGGCGTTTTTCTAATTTTCTCCTCGAGGAAAATAAACTTCCGCTGGAGATGCAATTATATCTGAGCAAAAAACAAGATTAAGTATAATTTCATCTAGATGTTCCGTCCAACATGTAGTCTTGAAAAATTAGTTGCAATGATTTTTTAAAGTGGAGCGCAGAGATAAAATTTGTAATGAATGTATCATATCCTGTCGTGATTTTTTATGTGTGTATGCGCGCTGACAAGAAAAACTAATATTACTGGTGTGCCCATAAAACTTACCAGTTCCCTGACAAATTTTGATAACGGTACTTTTGATTCCTTTAGCATTCTTTTATTCCCCAGCTGTTACCCTACTGATTCATAGCTCCACCCCTGTTTTTTTTTTTGGTTCGCGCAGCTTTTCCAACCGCTGTGTGTGACGTTTAGAAGTGATTAATTAAACACATGGATGACTATTCATTTTGTACATTTTATGAACGTTTCCAGTACAGTGTACACTGAAAGCTGCTACAATCAGTGCTGAGTAGAACAATAGCGTTTCTTCATAATATGAGTTCTAATTTGTTCATTATCTTTTCGTCACACCATCATAGATTGATTAAACATGAATTTATTAATTGTGTACATTGTGAGGATACCGTTTCAAGTACTGTGTACAATGAAAGCAGCAACAGTTGGTCCTTTTCTTCATAAAATAATTTCTCTTTAATTTTTTCACTGTCCACCAGAGATTATTCAAACATCTTATTCATTGTGTACATACCGATTCAAGTACTGTGTAGAATGAAAGCAACTACAACCAATGCTGAGTAGAAGAATTAGCGTTTTCTTCACGAAATAATCTCTAATTTGTTCATTATCTTTTCATCACACCACCAGAGATTAATTAAACACGTTAATAATTTCATTGCGTACATTGTGTGTGTGTGTGTGAATACCATTTCAAGTACTGTGTACAATGAAAGCAGCTACAGTCTCTCAGTCAATTTTTTAAATTATCTTTTTATCACATCACGAAAGAGATTATTCAAACACACTATTCATTGTGTACATACCGTTTCAAGTACTGTGTGCCATGAAAGCAGCTACACTTAATGTTGAGTAGAACAATTAGCATTCTCTTCACAAAATAATCTCTCTCTAAGCTAAAATCCGCCATTTTAATTAATCTCTCTGGCTATGTGATGAAAAGACAATGAGATGAAGGTAGACAAAATGAAGAATTGAAATATAAAATCCAGTAATAATTACAACACTATTTTTATTATATATATATCTATACAAGGCATTGAACTTCTAATGAAATTAACGGAGTATGTTCGCGCACCTTCATGCTATTTCTTTAGATTTTCTCGGTTTGAAGATCCGTCACGTGTTTGTGGGAAAAAGCATGAAACAGTGTGGGACAAGTTATGGGTGGTTCAAGTGATCATCCCTCTTGATTAATCTGCGCTTCGATAGCCAATAGTCTCAAGTCGATTCGTAAACCCCTTCATTTACCCTGAGACTTTTACGACAGCTCTGTTTATTTCAAAGAAGCTCGATGATTATTAGCACTTTTATACATGACAAAAATATTTAATTCCTAAATAACCACACATATTGTATAAAAGAATCATAGGAATTATTATATGGGTCAAGACAGTTAAAACTGGTAAGAAGTCATGCAGGGAAGTCTGTAAGTATCTTAACGCACATGTACGTGTACGCCCCTCAGAGTGTTAATATCTGTAAGTTGAAACAAAAAAAAAACGAAATGATTGTACTTAGTTTCTTGATATTTAAAAAAAAATATTTAAAATATCTGAGTATTACTTACATAATAACTACGTCTATTCATTCATATCTGATTATATTTTACGTTGCATTTCGAATTAATATGAAGATGAGTATTCAATGATATCGACTACATTGATTGTACCGAATACAATAATGCATGCAGCTGCGTCATGCATTCTACAAGGATATATATATATATATATATATATATATATATCCATACTTGTCTCATAACATATGCAGCAAGTGTGATGGAGTAGCCAGAGACCGGTGCTAACACAAATGTATCAACCCCGAAACAATAACTCATGCAGTAGGATTGCACCATTTACCGACCATCACGCTACCAAATGCAACTGTTGGGCAACGCCAGTTGCGATTCTCAAGCGAGACTAATAAGGAAACCAGGAGATGGGGTAAATGTTAAATTGCTTAACGAGTCACATTGATCTGGCCTGCAGAGGAACACTGTAACAATCACAATGCAACACAATGGCAGCTCTGTGCTGAGTGTGTTGCATAGGTCATCGATTTAGCCATATCTCCTGGTGCAAGCTCATGCGACAATAATTCTATGGTGGAGCTCTGAGTTCAGAAGCAACTGCGATTTACTGGACATGATTGAGAATGGGCGGTTAATAGTCCTACCCCGTTACTGGAATTCACTTAATGTCACATTCACAATTCGTAAAGGATGTTGATTGAATGCTTTTGATTAAACTTGAAGTAGCTGCAGTAGATTGTAACTCAACCAATGTGCCACAAGAACGTCACTGGGTTACTGGTGTGTCTTGAGAATTGCAAAATGATTTGAACCGTGCAAGATCTATTTCATTTCACCGGTTTGGTTGTGATTTTTTGAAATGCGTGTTTACAAATAATTTGTAGTGATATCTGTAATTTAATGTCCGTATAGACGTTTCTGAGGGGCCATAGGGAGCCATGAAATGCTCTGAGTGGGGTCGATAATAGGATCTCCAGTCTCCTCTTCCGGAGTGCTCACTGGGGGCATTTCTGTATAAGGCATTGCTGGCATGGACTTATACCTAATACGTGCACCTGATTTCGGGAAGAGATTGTTCCTATCTTTATATGGAACTGGTTCCCTTAGTAATAATTCTTTTTTTGCTGCTTTTGATAAAAAGGGTACTTAACTACAATTATTACTTTCGTAAATCAGTCGAAATGAAACTGGTTACGTATAGAGTATGGTATGATTACTATGGTTATGTACAGAGTATGGAAGGATTACTATGGTTATGTATAAAGTATGGTACGATTACTATGGTTATGTATAAAGTATGGTAGGATTAATATGGTTATGTATGGAGTATGGTATGATTACTATGGTTATGTATAGAGTGTGTTATGATTACTATGGTTATGTATAGAGTATAGTAGGATTACTATGGTTATGTATATATGGTAGGATTACTATGGTTATGTATAGAGTATGATATGATTACTATGGTTAGGAATGGAGTATGGTATTATTACTATGGTTATGTATGGAGTATAGTATGATTACTATGGTTATGTATGGAGTATGTTATTATTACTATGGTTATGTATAGAGTATGGTATGATTACTATGGTTATGTATAGAGTATGGTATAATTACTATGGTTATGTATGGAGTATGGAATGATTACTATGGTTATGTATAGAGTATGATACGATTACTATGGTTATGTATGTAAAACGTCTATGAATATGTGGTTTGGTATGCAACATTCCCCCCCCCCTCCCAATGGCGGGGACTGGACACTATACTTGGCCACTACAAGGCCGGAAGTGATGGTCACTACTTCCAATGGCGGGCACTAAGGACTTGTCCATTGGCCACTACAAGGCGGGAAGTGATGGTCACTTGTGAAGGGGCACCCAGTGGGTGGACCATCATTGCCCCTAACAAAGAACCGCACAATATACATCCATGCCAACATTTCTGTTCCTGCATTTCCTGTGTTCAAATGTTGGAAATGGTGATTTTCTTTTAGTAAATAATTTTTCAGTTAAATATTTATATTTTCGCAAGAGATTGTGTCGTCAAACCGATTGGATCTCTTAGCAATTCGAATTTGTCCGCATTTGACAGTGACTAGGCCCCCACGCTCTACGTCGTGATAGCTGTTATCCAATAGGCTACGAATTCCGATTTGGATTGCGAAGCAAACCAACACCACGGGCAACGCCTGATGGCTATTATCCAATTCGCAGCAATCACCGGGGGTTAGCGAGCAGTGGTCACACCTGACCCCACGGAAAGAACTGTCATGGGCAACGCCGTGCTGGCCACGCAGTGGCTAGTTTAAAAATGAGATCCTGGTGTATCTCTGAGGTATAGGATGTTTCCTAATTACACACGCATTAATAATTTATTAAAAACTGCGTTGTACGTTTAAGGACATATACCAAGAAAGAGATAACTGTGATTCTTTATTTTATAAATACGCATATTTCGTTATAATTTTCGTTGCGTAACATTGAAAAACATACGAAAAAAACATCATGTACCTGTCAGGATCAGTGTGACTCGTGGATTCTCACTGACATCTCTTTTACAGAGGAAAATGTGATAGCCAACATCTAAAGAGGGGCATTTTACACGCAAAGTTTTCCTCGGAACAGATCTCGTAATGCGTATGTACGATCGCTTTGTAGACCAGCAATTTACAAACCACGGAAAGGTCTCGGAATACTTTTTCCCCCATGGGATTCCCGTTGTCAGACACCTGTTTATGCGGTGAATTAGGTGGTTCTCTTCAATACATGTAAGACTTCAGGCCTACGGTATTACGGCAGACTCGGCACATCTTCGACAAGGACTTGAATTCATTAGTGAATCAACCCAGTGACATTAAGCGTCACTCGATGTCTCCGAGTGGCAAGCCGCTTGGGTAAATTCGTGTGGTAAACACCTACTCCCCGCCCAGGACAAATGATTCAGGCATCAGACAAGGTGTGTAGGCTCACTTAAGTCTGAAAACTTGTGACGGACACCGAAATAAGGCTTAGATGCCTTTGTAGAAATTTCAACTCTGAGTCCCTGCAAGCTCAAGCCTTAGTCATGCTCATTGATATGACGAACGAATAGAAAAAGCTCTATCCGTCCTCCGATTTAAAGAACCCAAATAAGGGTTCATGAAAGGTTGGTCTGAATGACATTTACTTCCGGTCGCACCACATGAGAAGAAGGAAGCTTTGCTAATCTTCATGGTTGGCAGACAATGTGCAGTCTAGTTTCCACACACTGTGAAATGGGATTCTCATACATATTCGATGGAATCTATGTCAATAACTCCCTTTGGGGTTTTCCATATGTCCATACTGACTTCAGCTAAGTCTGGATAGAGTTGCTGCATCCCGAATTTAAAAAGAAGTGTGACAAATGTATTTCCACAATTGATGCCTTTAGGACTGTCACCTACTCTTGAGGACATGACCTTAGTACGGATTACAACATTGAGTTCATCGTTTGGTGACTGAAGTTGGCGAAGCAAATAATCACCCATATGTTGCGGTTACTATACATAATTTTGTAAATGGCAGCTCTTCCCCCAAGCGAGTTTACTACATTTCGATACATTTTTGAGGAGCAACAATGCATTAAAAGAACAATAAATTCGAGCTTCTAAAGACAAATGGAAATTTTGGAAGTTATTTGTTTTAGAAGATCGACTAATAATTTGCCATTTATCAGTTTAAATTTGCCATTAATCAGATAAATTTTGTAATTTAATAACATTCTTTCCGTAACTTTTTTATAATGCTATCGAATAAAAGTTACAATACGAAAAAGAAATGCGAATACATAAATATCAAAGGAAAACTCTTTATAGCACGGTAACAAAAGAATCCCAACAATGTAAAACTTTGGCGATATCCCGAAAAGAAAGATTTGGAGATTCAAGGAATTCCCGTTTCTCTTTTGTTTGAGTTTCAAAGCATTTCAAAAGTACTTGATCACGAACGGCCGTACCCTTAAGTATACACACGATGTAAGATAAAAGTAAAAGTATTATTTATATGTGTATGGTTTATTCCACTCTTATTCCTTCGGTCAGTGTTTCTTTCCTTGAATCGTAACTTAAGCCACGGAAGGAAGAAAGAGGTGAATCGCTTTGCAAAAGATGTAACGTCTCTTTATGCTTACTTCTTACTTCTATGCTTACTTCTATATTTATTTTCCATATCGGAAATTCAGTTCCCATTCATTTTAGGTCATAAAATGGCTCCGTCGTATACATTTTTTGCGTATAAAAAGAGAGAGAGAGAGAGAGAGAGAGTATTACAAAAACTGAAATATATAAAAACCAACAGACCCGCTTGGTTTCATAATTGGTTATATCGTTTGATGGCTATGAGGTTCAAAATTACGAGGTGTTGCCCTCGGATCTTCCTGTCGTAATTGAACCCGGACCGTTACCAATAACCCGCTGTTTTGCTCCAGTTATACGTTAATTCAATTACCTACTGATGGCCAGTGTAATTACTCATATTTCTCACCCTATTTAAGTACCCTTTTATGAAGGGGTCAAACTAGATCTATCTCTTCGTCCTCTTAACATTTTTTTTACATGGCTAAGTGGTCTACGACTTTTGGTGTGGTGGAGGATCTCATTGATATAATGATAGGCCACTGAGTGAGACATTCCACCAGGGGAGACCCCGCACCTATCTTTGTAAGGATTTACCGGTTTAGTAGTCTCCCTTGGGTGTTTATTAGTTTCTAATTTGCAGAGTTTCTGCTAGATTTTCTTGATGGTCATATGGGAACTGTGTTTATATTTTTGCTATAAAATCTGCAACGGAATGTCAGAATATCACTGTTTTTTCAAATGTTTTCTCTGTACTTCCTATGCTTTAGTGCTAGATTTAGCCATCCTTGGGAGGATCCTGGTAGTGGGCAACGTAGGTGAAGTGAGCTAGTGAATTGGAGTTCCCACAATTCTCTCTCCACTAACGGCCATATTCACAAGTCTCTAGTTAACTCGAGGATCAGTTGATCCGCGAGTAAGAGTTAACTCGAGGATTAGCAAGAACGGTATTCTCAAACAGCGTGTTAAGTGATCCGGGGATTAAATGAGACGCTCGCTGTGATTGGCTACCTCACGATCACGTGGTATTGTTTACATTGGTTACGACGCCCGAATCTGCATTCATACTCATCAAGCACGTACTTCGCCGTATAATTGATTTCAAATTGTGAATAAATAGGACTCATACAGCATTTTAATATGGTTTTGGGAAAAGCAATGAAAAGGTATTTAATTTCAAATTGAATTTTTATGGAAACCTAAATTTTGCAAGAAAGAATTGTACACAATGTCTTGACAGATGTATGTAATCCGATTATCTTTGTACTTGTCAGTATGGGTGTGTGTTGGTGGTGTGAAAAGTGACTTGCACTGTCAATTTTCTTTCATTCGTAATAAATCAACAGAATAATTTTTATTCTACGACGAATTTGTATCTGCCATGGTCATATTCTACCGTTCGCTATCTCCGGCTTAGAGGACAGAGGTGGCGCCATCTATCTTTTCGCTAAGCTGCTTGTTAAGATTACGCAGCTACATTGATTTTCATTTTTCTTTTGAATTTCAATACAATTATGTCTTAAATTTTCCATTTAAGCAATATTATGATGAGGACATGAGCTGCTATGTAGCAGGTGCTCCGTAATGATACGTCCAATCCAGTGACCATTCGTCGCAAGAATACTATACTTTAGCATAGAATGAAATGTGTCATCCATTTTGTTTTTGCAGAATATCCTTCGCAAAAAGGTAGTACTGCGCATGCGTAACTCTTACTCGCGAGTTAACTCGCCGATTTCGGATGATCAAAATGTAACACCGAACCGGCAGTTTAAACCACGGATCAGGACTTGTGAATACGGTTTTTTTGATAACTCGCGGATTATCGTTGATTCTCGAGTTAACTCGGACTTGTGAATACGGCCGTAAGAGCATTGGTTGGTTTGTGATAATCCGAATCTGTGGAGATAGCTGGGGAATGGGCCATGGCCCGTTACAAACTGTAAAAGTCTATAAGAAACTATCTTTGATACGGATATCCATGGAGATGTCTGGGAAATGAATTGAGGTGCTTTCATTTGTATTCCATTCATCCTGCCACTGTTAAAGAATGTGATCTCTAGTGAGTCTCTTGAAGTGTGAAATCGGAAGGGCTATTTGTTTGTCCTCTGGAGCATCTTTGAATGCTGCCACTTCCTTGGCCAGACAGTCTGCTTTTTCATTACCCTCGAGTCCAACGGGAGACTTGATCCATCGTAGTTTTTATACTGCGTGAGACAGTGTCTCACTTCCGGCTTTTGATAGGGCTTTATTGTCTGGGAGAGCATCTCCACCAAATTGGACTATGACTATTCGTACTGTCGACTATGTAAATTGAAAGAACCTATGAATAGACCTCACCTGCTTCGTCGTGCTGCATTCCACGGGATTGATTTCCGAGGTAGCCCTGTAGTGGCGATCTAAAGAATTAATGGGGAGAAGTCACTAACTTTCATGTTGTGCCGCTCGTGGTCTGATTTAATTTGCAATGTCTTTGTCTTCTTTTATTACTCTTCTGCCATACCATTGAGAAAAATGAAAATAAATACGGATTTGCACATTTCATAGCTCCGAATGAAATAAAATTAGTCACAAATATAAAATACTATTTCATGATTCTATTAATTCTTAATTAATTTATGTTAATTCCAATTTCTTATGAGAGCAAAAGGTTCACACTTTAGTCATGCGAAAAGAATTAACTTCTCAACGTTCATGTGAGTGCATCTCAAAAGCGATTTGGTATTTTTGAAGTTTAAGCCTAGTTTCGAGTTCTCTTTAATTTTTTTTCTGTATTAATATAGGTTCTAGATTTTTCGCTGTCCTCTGTAGTAAGATTGCAGGGCAATTTCATTTGAGTGGAGAGCTGTCACGTTTATTTTTATCAAAAGTACTACCGATCCAATTGTTGGCCGTTCCATCTGTACAAATATCGTCAACACCTTTTCCGATGTTCGCCACTATATCTGTGCTATTTTTCATTCAATAAATTAAATTTAGGGTTCATTCATCACTTCTGTTTCGCTGTATACAGTAGCTTTTAGAGCAAACTTTGGTGCCTTTTAATTTACCATTGTAGGATGAATTACTTAACCTTTTTTGTCACGATATTTTGTGGCTATGTAGGATTGTTTCCCCTCTATAACACCAACGACGGTTAAAGAACTACATGTAGTGGTTGAAGGAATCCTAGGAAAGACTTTATTAGTAATGAAGGTCAATATCGGTCAGAAGTAATGCAGTGAAGACTTTAGGATATATGCGTGTGAAGAAGAAGGTTAAAAATTTTTAGTGCAGACTTTGGAACTTTGTTATTGGATCCTTTTCTGATAGTTATTTCGACACGAGAAACCTAAAACGTTTTCGGTTAAATAGAAAATTAACGAGGCACAACTAAAACAGCCTGAAAAACTTAAATCTTTCGATTTTATATTATTATTTTCTTATTTTCGTAACTTATTACAAAAGCAAACGGCTTTGAAAGTTTTAATTTTCCAACTCCATTTCACTTTCGGAAAATAGCCGTTATTCAAATACCAATATGCACAATTGACTTTCAACAGAAACCCAGACCCGATTTAATTAAAATCCCTCCCACCAAAACGAACGCGAAGCTAGGAAAGCCAAATCGGCAACGAAACACTGTCCGATTTGCGAACCACTGTAATCATCACAGCAACGAAAAAAAAACCGATACGATTAAAAAATCGTTCTTGGACCATTTTTTTCGTCTCCCCGGGGAAAAAAACGAACGTGGGGGAGAAATTAAGGAGGGAAAAAAACAAAAAACAAATAAGTCGCAAGACGATACTCCCCCAACCATTCCTTTCTCCGGCATTTTTATAGCCGGATCGAAAGCCCCCCAGGATTTGATCGATGAAGAACGCTGCATAAACCAATTTTCGACGCTATCTCCTTAAGGAAAGTGTTAGGGCTATACTTCCCCCTCTCCCTCCATATTATCTTAAGCGGATTGTTATTTTTTTCCGGGGGGTAAAAGATGTTTGGTTATTAACCTCCCCAGGAAACCTTTAATTTGAAAGATACACGGGTAAAAATTCTCGCGGAAAGACTCGATTGGGGATTTCGGGTACTAATATTTAACGATTGCACTTAAGCACTTGTTAATTGCATCACCCCCCTCCCTTTCAGCGCCTCTGATGAAGATACTCGGTTAGTAAAGGTCGTTAAAATTTATCGGAGGATGTTTATGGAACTGCGCGTTCGGGACCCCCCGATAATGGGCGTTAGGTTGTGTTGTTGATGAGGATTTTATAACCAAAGGTAAGAGATAGATGAATCGGGAGATGTGTTTTTAATAGGCATGGTAATGTCGGTCCCTCAAAGATGTATTTTTCGTAAAATTTGCATTTTCGATTTTCTCGCGTGGCTGCTATGGATGGAAAAGGATGCAGTCGAATTACCGCAACACTAAGTATTGGAGAACATTTCAGATGTGGAAGGAAGGTAAGACAATTGTGCTTTTCTCTTTCTATAGTGTAATGATGGTGGAATTTTTTGTGAACGATGCTATGAACGGATTTTACATTATCGTGAACAATTACACATCTTAATGGTTGCAAAAAATAAGCAGCTACATAAGATTCTTTCTGCTGGGTTGCGATAAGAATGGACAGCTATGCAAAGTAATTATTGCTAAATATCGTTAAATATTTGATAGTCAACTGATAGATGTCGGAAGAGTTCATCGGTTGGTTGCTTTGAGTTTTTTTATGGCACTAGGGTCATTTTTGACAAAGCTGCGACACGCACAAGGTAGGCAAGGTCAAGTAATGGGCAAACACACACAATGAAAGTTTTACTGACACGGAAGAGAGAAATACACCAAGGGAGGAATCGAACTTACTAGAAATCGAACTTGCATCAAGCACAACTCAAAGGTATATGTCAAAATAACTCATTCCAAAGAAAATGAATAGATAAAAAATACGTTAGTTCAAAATCCTGAAATTTGCCTATGACCTTACATAAATTGTGTTTGAAGCTTACCACAATTGATGCAAATTAATGTAGCTTACCCCACTACACACATAAAAACTAAATCACCACACCTATTGCTTGTAAGAACTGTAGGAAAGATTATATTGAACAAAAAGGTCAAAGCTAGTTAAAAGTTAGGTAGGGAAGATTTACAGGTTACGGAACGAATATATGCGTTCGTACTGCTCAGATAGATGAATGTTTGTCAGCAAACGCATAAAACACAAAGTAATGTATGTCTTAAATAAAATTCAGAAATGATGAATCATTTATTTAGTTGCAGGTGAAAGAAAACTAACCATACATTGGAGAAACACAAGAAAAATTATTCGTGAAATTATGCATGAGAGGGAATTTCTATTAAAGCTAAATACATAGGGAACTAGTGTTTAGGTAAAATCTCAAGAAAAATTAGGGCCTCTATTTCTTATTAGGCTACATTTCTCATAAACCACATTAGATTAACTCGAGAGTGCAACTGTGGCCAACTTACATAAAAGCTAGGTTTGGGTCTCATGGACCCAGTTAATAAAATCAACTTTTGATGATATTTGACTTTAGACTAGTGTCGTGTTGATCTTGGATTTTGAATGCCTGGGAAATAAACTATGTAGTGCTCTTGCAAAAACTAAGGTTTCTTCAAACTTTTGAAGGGTTTTCAAAAAGTCTTTTAGGGCCTATAAAACTAAAAAGAAAAATCGGACTGGTCTTTATAGCATGTTGGAGCCTTGGCTTAAATTCAATTGCTCCAGATGAAATCTAGTAAGTGTACTGTTATCTATAGCACTGCTTTACAAGCCTCACAACGAGCCTTCATACCGTTAATGAGGGTGTCGAGATATGCTTGCGGCAATAAATCCCATTTTTCCAAAAGTGCTCCTTTTAACGCTTGGAGGGTCCTGGGAGGGAGGTAAAGTCGTGCAATGGCTCTTCGTATACCATCCCAAACATGTTCGATAGGATTAAGATCCGGAGACTTCGCGGGCCAGTTCATACGGCAAAAATCTTCTTCAAGAAAATCATCAATAATGTGAGGTCAGTGTGGTCGCGCATTATCGTCCATAAAAAAGAAGTCCGAGCGTGCAGCACCCCGGAAAAACCTCACATAGGGTTTAAGGATCTCATCCCTATAGCGCTGTGCGGTAACACTACCCTTATCAAAGATGTGCAGTAGTGTACGACTGCCTAAAATGATGCCGCCCCAGACAAGAATTCCTCTGCCAAATTGGTCGAATTCCCTTACGTTAGAGGGATAATAGCGAGTTCCACGTTCTCTCCTTATGAAGACTCGCCGATAATCACTGTGTGTGCTTAATCTCGACTCGCCTGTGAAAAGAACATGCCCCCATTCTTGGTGTGTCTGAGAATGGTGTGTTCGGCTCCAAAACAATCGGGCTCTCCTGCGTAATGCGCTCAAAGGGAGACACACCACTGGACGCCGGGCGTAAAGGGCCCTCTCTGCTAGACGTCTGTATACTTTGCCTGGAAATTCTTTTTCCAGACGCAGCAGCAAGGTCATGAGAAAGCTCTGTAGCCGTTGTCTGTCTATGCCGTCGTGGACTTAATACCAAATAGCGAACCTGTACCGGTGTCGTCGCTCTTGGGCGGCCTTGGCCGGGATTCCTTGTGATAATACTACTTGTTTGCAATTGATTCCACAACCTGGATACCACTTTTGGTGCCATTTGTAACCATCGAGTCACCTTTGCTTGAGACTGCCCAGCTTCAAACCTGCCAATGACTCTCCGTCTCATTGAATCATCTAAACGATGATGAGAACACATTTTCACTGCAAACAGTGGGTTTTAACGCAACATTCACAATACTGCAAGAGAAAATCCCAGATGCTTAAACGGTCAAATTCCACGTTGTTCTACAAAACTAATGCCAACCACCATTTATTCCAAACTGGAGGCTAACATTGTGCTACCCACTCTTCAAAAGATATAAAATACAAATTTTTTTATTAAATTTTCTGGTAGCAATTTTGAATTATTTTGAAAAACGTGTTTATATATATTCTCAGAACAAATCTAAACCGTTTGACCAATCCACACCAAATTTGGTATACTAATTATACTTTAGAACACAGCGGAAAACAAAGGCTATTTCTTTCCTGTTTTCAGACCAATTTGTAGCCATGAAAAAATGCACACAGGTAGTTTTAAAGGTGCCCCTCGAAGCCCCAATTTTAAAATCTAAAGTTTGTTTTTCTGCAATAAGTAGACATGGACAAGGAAACACGTTCTACAGGGTTTGTGCACGAGTTAAGGGGTCTCAGGACTCTTAAAAATTATCCATGTATGCAAAAAAACATCCTTTTTCAAACCAATATAACTTATTAACCCTCTAGCGGCCACACGGGTCTCAAGACGATGTCTTCAAAAACCCAGAACGGCCGAGAAACCATTAGGAAAATCGAATAATTTCTTCCCCCTTTACACATCATCTATGGTCATCTAGGTACTTTCTTAATGCACGGGACGTCCCGTGCTTTGTAAGGGGGTGTATATGAAGTGCTTGTTTCAACTTGTAAGTCGCATTGGGTATTGGACATTAGTTACTTATATGTATCTATCACGCATTTTATTAGTTGTGAAGAAAATATAGCAAAAAATAATTGACTACAATTTATATCTTATCACTTGTTAATTCTTTATACTTAAATATGGTTTTCCTAAATAATATATTCCTCAATCTTTGATTAGACTAACACATTTTTAAAGAACAAAAATTAATTAATATATTTTCTAATACTTGACTGCTACTTCATCATAACGTATATCTTAAAATTCGCTTGTATCTCCGACTGTCTAATACATAAGCAAGCATGCGATTAAAAAGCGTTTTCAAGTCTGTTAAGTCCTATGTATATTAAAAATGTTTTGCGGTAGAACATTTAGCGTTATAGTTATAATTTTGCTATTCGTATAAAAATCAAATTAATTTTATTAAAAATTCTCCTATCCAGTGTAGTCATATTAATTATTATATATTTGTGTGTAAAATTTTATTTGAAAGGTACTCATCTCTACGATTATAAAAGTAAGCGTTTGTCTGCGTGCGTGGACTGTCCTGATGAATCTATGGCAGTTATAAGAATGAAATTTGGCACACAGGGAAGCCCGAATGTTTTGCGATTTTTGTACGAAGCCCGAATTTTAAAATTTAATCTAGAACATTTTCAAATTAATTTAATAGAATTGAATTATTGTTGTTTAGAATTGAATTATTGTTGTTGATTTTTTTTAATAAATATTTTTTCAATTAAATCTTAACATTTTTGCAAGAGATATGCGTCACCACGAAAAGAACTCACGGGCAACCTCGTGATGAACAAACCCCACTAAAAGAACTGTCATGTGCTTGCCATGCAGTGGCCGTAGTGTTGGTTTGCGAAGCAAACCAAATTGGAATTCGTAGTAAGAACTTTTCATAAGGGGCGAAAAATGATTATTTTATGTTTCACATAAATATACTCATTTTATAAGATATTCTCAGTTCATAAAGAGGAATTATTAATTTGACCGAGAAACCTATGCTAAAAGAATAGCATTGACATAATTATGTTCCTAAAATGCTTCATTTTTTAAGTAAAATTATTAACATGCTATACAAGAAAATTACATTTCCAAATTGTAGGTTTGAAAATAACTCTGTGATATTAATTACCGTGAAAATATGTGATTTCTCGCGTCCGTCAGAAAGAGTTTCAAATAGTTTAATGGTGAAGACCCAGGCGGCAAGTCATGAACAGGACTAGCATGCGAATTAAAGTTTGGAATGGATATATCATCGTTCCGTATATTGTTCGATTCCCATTCAAAAAATATCATCGTTTCTTTCAATTTCCGGGACTTCATCTACGTCACTGTCACTATCGGAGACACTATCCTCTTGGATTGAATTCTCCAAATCATATTTTGTTAGATCGTCTTCGTCGCTTGAATTTAAATCCCACTCATCTGTATCATTTAAAAGAATTCTTTCTATTTCTTCTTTCGACAATGTTTTCCTATAACGAGCCAGTTCGATAGTGAAGAAACCAAATTCTCTATTCAATAGCCACACAAAACTGTCCGGTCCGAAACCAAGCTTGGAAGAAGTATGTGAAAGGGCGCAGTTAAAAGCCGATCCCTAACTTGTTGTTTGTCATTAAGGGAAACTACCCTACTGCTTCAGGCGAAAGGAGGGAGCATTGTAGTGAGGGAATGACGGATTGCCCTTCTCTGGGTTAGGGGGATAGCCAGTAGCTTTAATGACTTAAGCCGGTTCGGGCGGGTGCTGGGCTTTTGCATGTGAAGCCGTTTCGGCCGTCTTGGGCGTTAGAGGGTTAATGAAACAAAGCAGAATTTTTAAACTTTTACCATATAATATTCACATATATTTACATTGTTTCTCAAATTTTTATTTAATTAAAAAATGTTTTAAAAAGTTATTAAGAAATTTAAATTGGACACTTTTTAATATCAATATTTTACTGCGCGCAAGATTCTGAAGTACAAAATTGATCAAAATGTACAAAATTAATTTTATCTAATAGAAAACTGTTCAGTTTCGATGTTATACACACTTTTTAAGAAATTTAAAAACAAAAAATATGTTTTTAATAAATTTTTTTTTTAATTTTAATTTTATAAGAATTTTTTTAACTAAAACTCCTAAAAAAAATTATGTTAATAATTAGTCTGAAAATTGGTGTATAAGTCATAAAGGAACTAATTGTGAGCATATGTATGAAATTTCAGATCAATATGGTAAATAGTTTCTGAGAAATCCTGCGCGCAAACTAAAATTTTGTGTTTTGAGTAAAATGAAGTTAAAGTTGAAAATTTTGATAAAAAAAATTCTGTTAATAATTGGTCTGCAAATTTATGTATAGGTCATAAAGGAACTTATTTTGTGTACAGGTATGAAATTTCAGATTAATATGATAAATAGTTTCTGAGAAATCCAACGCGCACACTAAAATGTTGCGTTTTGAGAAAAATGAAATTAAAGTTGAAAAATTTATTAAAACAAAATTCTCTTAATAATTTGTCTGAAAATTGATGTATAGGTCATAAAGGAACTTATTTTGAGTATATGTTTGAAATTTCAGACTAATATGATAAATAGTTTCTGAGAAATCCAACGCGCAAACTAAAATTTTGTGTTTTGAGAAAAATGAAGTTAACGTTGAAAAAAATTTGTTAAAACAAATTTCTGTTAATATTTGGTCTGAAAATTGATGTATAGGTCATAAAAGAAATCATTTTGAGTATATGTGTGAAATTTCAGATTAACATGATAAATAGTTTCTGAGAAATCCAACGCGCAAACTAAAATATTGCGTTTTGAGAAAAATGAAATTAAAGTTGAAAAATTTGTTAAAATAAAATTCTGTTAATAATTTGTCTGAAAATTGATGTATAGGTCATAAAGGAACTTATTTTGAGTATATGTATGAAATTTCAGATTAATATGATAAATAGTTTCTGAGAAATCCAACGTGCAAACTAAAATGTTGCGTTTTGAGAAAAATAAAGTTAAAGTTGAAAAATAACATAAAATGAAATTAAATAAACTATGGTTAATTAAAAAGCTTCAGGATCATAAGTGCAGCCCTCAGTAACCTTAAATTGTTCTATTTCTACTGCTGCTTTAATTTTTTTGGCCTTACGAGCTTCAAAGGATGCTTCTGTTGCTCGCCTCTTTGCAGTCGCAATGCGCACTTTGTCCATAGTAATACATTTCACAACATTTGTCTGGCAGATTTTCAAACCTAAAGCGCGTATAATTTCAACTCGGCTTTTGCATCCGTCATTGAAGTCACATACAGCCATATATGCAGCTATTTTGCCATATACAGCCATACATGCAGCCGTCAGCCTATTTATGACAGCATCATAAGGAACCCTTTCCACCGATCGTTTTTGCATCCGACAACTTCAACTTCTTTTTACCAAGTGATACCTTTAATTTACGCAAGTGGCTGCCCATTCGCTTTTGGACATGTCCCACGCACTCTATTTTTGCAACTGTAACATTGTCACCATATGGCTTTTTTTGGACGATTGCCGAAAACGTCTTGGAAACTCCATCCCCTATCTACTGCTGGTATTTTAAACCATGCTTGTTTTCTGATCAACAGAAAATCCTTTGCATGCCGCTCACTTCCATTTGTCCAGCAGACCCACTGTGGTTTTTTTTGCAGTTATGCTGGTGTTTAGCCAGAAAGGCACTGTATTTAAGGCCGAACTTTGGGCCCTTGTAGGTGTCGCACCCCTTGCAATACGACGACATGACTTTGACGACTTTTACGCAGTCAGCCCTGATCAAAGTACATACACCGACAAGAGATGTATAACCGCGGGTTTTCCATGTCCCATCACCACTAACTGCAATAGAATTTACGGTGCCGTCAATGATTTTTTCTTCCACAGCAGCTTTCCTCGTCGATGCATTTGCGAGCACCTCACTCACGTCTGCAATTTTTGAATTAATCTTGTCGTACGCCTTCTGAGACATGGGCTTTGCAAACACATGCCGAAGCCCATGTCTCAGAACACAAACACACAACTTGAACAAAATGTCTCGAGTGAAGATAACCCTTGGCCTATAAATCTCATGGCCAACACTGACCGCCTGTTCACTTCTGGTACATTTTTTTTGTGTCCAATCAATTCACAGGAATTGAAATTCTGTTGAACCGTGCACTGTCTACAAACTAAAATAAATTTTGAACACAATCCAATAGTGGATTTCTCAATAATCTTAACATTCCCATGGCACACAGAGCAACAGATATGTTTTTCTAGTTGTGAGAACAATAAATAAATATCCACTAATCTGTAGCCATGAAATTCAACGCAAACATCGTTTTCCAATGACTGCAAAACATTGTGTGCAGTCGGCAACTTTCTAGCAGCTGAACTTTTGTTTGGCGAAAGATTTTAAAAAATAACTTGGCCACTTTGAGACTTAGATTTCTTCAAGAATTTATTTCCTTGAAATCTTTTTTCTTCTTCGGTCTCTTTCCGGATGATCGTTTTGGCCGATTTTCCATATTTGAACACTTTTCATAACAGATGAAAAAACGTGGAAATTCAAAATCGCAAAGTAATAAACAAACAAGGGAAGAAAAAATAGAAGTTGAGTTGTTATTATACTACTCATTCACAAGATTATTTTGATATTAAGTGTGGCTGTTCTGCTAAAAGAATTCATCTAGAGAAGAATGTTTTAGAAATGCTCTCCCAGCTGTCAAAAGTTGGGAGCGGCAGTGGCAAGTTTTTGTTTACTTTTCAACAGAGTTGTTTTATTCTTTTCTCGATAACTCCGGAAGTTTTGGGAGTATCGTTAAACTTTTAGTACCAAAATGTTCAGAAAAGATGGGGCTTCCACATATATTTTTTTCAAGAAATCGAAAATTTTGAGATTTAAGGGTCCTGAGACCCCTTAACATAGGGTAATGTCGCGATAGGAAACACGTTCTATAGAGTTTGTTTATTTGAGTTTACACAGAGAAATATCGCGGTCATATTTGTAACCAGAGCAACGGTTATTCAGCTAATAATCAAATAAAAAGATAACGTACGTAGTCGGGAAGTCGTCTTCTATGTCATCACCTCCTTCTACGTCTACAGCTTCTCTACCGTTCGACAGAAAAAGCACTGGACTAGAGTGACCAGTAGCCATCCAACCTAGATCAAGGAAAAACAGTTAAAAAATCAATGGAGAAAGGTACAAATAATATTCGTTGCATTAGATTTTTATACAAAAAAAATGTAGGGCAAGAAACGGAATATTAAATTGACGTAAACATTTTCTAAAATAGGATTTACAAACCGATAATGAATTACCAGTTTTAGAAATGAGTGAGAGTTACCGTTATACCGAAACATCATTAACGTTTTAATAAACAAAATTTTGTTATGGTATCAAGTTATAAAATGCCACTTGTAGAGAATGCCGTCAAAAACCAGAAGGCATTATTTTTGTTTTATTTTTAAGATATATCTGGTATTAATTTATACGATGTCAGTAGCGGACAATGACGTGAAAATTCTGTCAGTATGTCTAATTTGAATCGTAATTGTTGCCCTGAAGTCTAAGATCAATAAACATATCAGAGAAAATGCTACCTACATCCGCATTAAGAGATTTTCATATATTGTCATGATTTATGCCATAAATGATTATAGTATCAAAGGCGCAGTCGTGTTTTGCAATTATTTACATCTTAATAGTAAATTGCATGCCATTGCTTTGACCACAACAGCAGTCGTTTTCATTTTGACAAAAAGTACCTTTCATTGTTGATAGGGATTTTTGAAAATTTTGTAAACATAATTTTATTTCGGAAGAAACAATTTTTTCGATTGTATATAATTATTATTTATTATTTTCTATGTCTTATTTAAAAAAAATGACGTTTAAAAATAATAGTAAGGGAAAGCATGTTATAATTATAAAACTATACGTAGATATTGACAATTCTTTGAAATGCCAGAAAAATACTTTATGTCACAAAAAATGTTTTATCTTTATGGTTAAAATGCCTTTTTTTTTAACAAGCTGTAGTTTTGCAGCTTAAATCGACGTCTAATATATCAAAATTATTTTATGGTTTTCGATAAAAGTCAATCAAATGTAATAAGAATTTCAATAACAATCTTCCATAAAACAAGATTCCATGATAGCGACTATGAAAAATTGTATGACGCGAGATAGCAATAGTATCGAGTTTTCTCAATCCATCACTAATATTTCAGCGCATATAAGAACATTCATCAGGTTAAATAAAAGACGTTCGACACCGCTAGAAGCACGAAAAACACATTCCACGCACCGAGAAAAAACAGAGTAGCAATAAAAAAGTCCCAACATCGCGCTGAGACGATTTTGGAGATTTATGACGCCCGTACAAACGAAAACAATGGGCCAAATGTCTGTCAAACAGGTAACTTTCCCCCATGTCGAGAAACAAAGAAAGAAGGGCTCTAAATCACTCGGAACGACACCTTCCATTTCGTCGACGACGCACGGTGGCCCCCCCAGCGAGTCTCCCAAGAAA